>CAWUPB010001162.1:0-699358 GCA_963924115.1 Dovyalis caffra | reverse complement strand
AGCACTCACCAAAGTACTCGGTGCCATTTTGCATGAAGTTAGTGCCTTGGTTGTCATGAACCTTTCATGACAAGCTTGCTCTTAAACATTTCCTTGAGGTGAGTCATGATCACAAAAGCCTCCATATCCACAAATTGTTTTTGCAATTCTAGACTCATGGTAGCCGGCATGAGGCAAGTCACATCATTGGAGTCATTCTTTTTCTTTTTCAATGCCTCCCTTTGAGCGAGTAGTGGCATTTCTAGTCGGTTCATTGGGTAACGCTTGGTCTAGGACTTCAAGCTTCCTCTCTTTCTCCCTCTACCTCCAGTCCCCCTCTCTCTTTCTCTCCCTCCCTCCTATTCTCTCCCTCTTTTCCTTTTACTCTCCTTCTCCCACTCTCTCTCGATATCTCTCTTGATGTCTCTCTCCCCCTCTCCCTCTCCCTCCCTCTCTCTCTCTCATTCTCCCTCTCCCTCTCTCCATCTCTCACTCCCTCCCTCCCTTACCTTCTCTCCCTTTTTCTTTATCTCACTCTCTCCCTCCCTCTCTCTCCATCTTTAGCTCCATCCTTCCTTTTACCTCTCTTCCTCTTTCTATCTCCCTCTCTCTCTTCCTCTCTCATTCCCTCCCGCTCTCTCCTTCCCTCTATCTATATCTTTCACTCCATATCTATCTTCCCTTTCTCCTTTTTTCCCCTCCCTCCCCTATTCCTCTCTCACTCTCTATTCTTTTTCTCTCTCTTTTCCCCTCTATCTCTCTCTCACCCATTCTCTCCCTCTCTTTCTCTCTCCTTTCCTCTCTCTTCCTCTCCCTCCTCTCCCTCTTCCCTCTCTCTCTTTACCTCTCTTTCTTTCCCTCTCTCCCTCTCTCTCTTTCCCTCTCTCCCTCTCTCTCTTTTCCTCTCCCTCTCTGTTCCTCCCCCTCTCTCTCTATGTTCATTTCTTTCTCTCTCTCCCTCTCCCTCTCCCTCTCTCTTTCCCCTCTCCCTTTATCTCTTCCTCTCCCTCTCCTTTTCTTCCTCTCTCTCTCTACCTCCCTCTCTCTCCCCCTCTCCCTCTCACTCTCTCTTCCCTTTCCTCTCTCTCCCTCTTTCTCCCTCTCTTTCTTCTTCCTTTACTCTCAACCTATCCCCCACTCTCCCCCTCTCCCTCCCTCTCTCTCTACCTCCCTTTGTCCCACTCCCTCTACTGTCTCTCTCTCTCTCTCTCTCACTTTTTCTCCCTCTCTACTTCTCTCCCTCTTTTTCTATGCCTCACCATATCTCTTTTCCTCTCTCACCCATTCTCTTCCCTCTCTATCTTTTTCTCCCTTTCTCTATCTATCTATCTATCTATCTATCTCTTTCTCACCCTTTCCCCCTCTCTCCATCTCTCCCTGTCTTTATCTCTCTCCCTCTTCCCCCTCTCTCTCTCTCCCACTCCCTCCCTCTCCCTCTCCCTCTCCCTCTCCCTCTCTTTATCCCTCTCGGTCCCTCCCTCACCCATTTTTCTCTTTCTCCCTTTTTCCCTCCCTCCCTCTCGCTCTCCCTTTAGCTCACTTTCTCTCTCCCTTCCTCCCTCCCTTACTCACTCCTCCTCTCTTTCTCTCTCTCTCCCTCCTTCACTCCCTCTCGCCCATCTCGTTCTCTCTCCCCCACCATCTTTCCTCCTCTTTCTCCATCTCTCTACCTCTTCCTCTCTCTCCTTTCTCTCTCTTGCTCTACCTCTTTCTCCCCCTCTCCCTTTCCTATACCACTCCCTCCCTTTCTCCACCTCCCTCTCCCTCCCCCTCTCTATCCTTCTCTCCTAACCTCTCGATTTCCCTCTCTCCCACTCTTGCCCCATCTTCTTCTCCCTACCTCTCCCTCTTTCTTCCTCTCTCTCTCTCTCACACTTCCTCTCCCTTTTCGTCTCTCCCTAACTCTCTTTTTCTATCTTCCTCTCCCTCTCTCTCCCTCTATCACTCTCCCACTCTCTCTCCCCCTCCCTCTCTTTATGCCTCTCTATCTCCCTCTCTTTTCCTCATTCCCTCTCCCCTTCCTCTCCTTCTTTATCTAGCTTTATCTCCCTCCCGCCTTTCATCTCTCATACTATTTATCTTTCTCTCTCCCTCTCTAACCTCTCTCTCTCTCCTTTTCTCTCACTCTCTCCTTGCTTTCCCTCCCTCTTTGTCTCTTTTCCCTCTCTCCCACTCTCTTTCTTTCCATCTCTCCCACTCTCTCTCCCTCTATCTCTCCTTCTCTCTATCTCTCTCTCCATATCACTCCCTCTCTCCCTTTCCCTTCCTCTCTTTCTCCCTGTCCCCTCTCTCTCTCTCTCTCACTATGCACTTCTCTGTCCATTCCTCTCACCCTCTCTCTCACTATGCACTTCTCTGTCCATTCCTCTCACCCTCTCTCTCTCACTCCTTCTCTCCCTCTTTCTCACCCTTTCTCCCTCTCTCCCTCCTCCTCTCCCTCTCCCTCTCCCTCTCCCTCTCTATCTCCATCTCCCTCTCTCCTTCTTTTCCATCTCCCTCTCCCTCTCTCCCACTCTATTAGAGAGGGGGAGAGGGAGAGAAGGAGAGGGAGAGGAAGAGATAGTGAGGTAAAAAGAGGGAAAGGGATAAAGAATGGGAGAGAAAGGGATAGAGTGGGAGAGAGATAGAGAGAGGTAGAGAGAAGAAGAGAATGAGGGAGAGGGAGAGGGAGAGAGAAGAAGAGAGTATGAAAGAGAGGGAGAAAGGGGAGAGAGAGAGAGTTAGAATGAGAGATGGATAGAGAGAAGAAGAGAAAAGGAGAAGGGTAAAGGGAGGAGGAGCTAGAGAGTGGGAGGGATAGAAGGAGAGAAGAGGATAGAGAGGGAGATAGAGAGAGAAAGGTGAGAAGGAGAGATGGATTGAGAGAGAGTGAAAGGAGAAGGAGATACTTAGAGGGAGAGTGGAAGGAAGAGAGGCGGGGAAACAGAGGAGTAAATGAAGAGAGAACGAGAGAGTGGGAGGGATAGAGAGAGAAAGGATGAGAAGGACGGATGGATGTGGAGAGAGAGGAAGGAAGAAAGAAAGACTTAGAGGGAGAGTAGGAGGAAGGGAGATATGGAGAGACAGGGAGAGAGGGAGAGATAAGGGAGAGAGTGGGAAGATGGTGAGATGGAGAAAGAGAGAGGGAGGGAGAGAGAGGAAGAGAGAGAGAATAGGTGAAAGAGTGAGGGAGAGGGAGAGGTAGGGAGAGAGGGAAAGACTAAGAGAGAGGGAGAGATAATGAAAGGGAGAGCATAAGAGGGAAAGAGGAATGAAGGGAGAGGGAGAGGGGAGAGAGAGTAAGAGAGGAAGAGGAAGAGTAGGAGGAAGTGAGAGGCAGAGGGAGGGAGAAGGAGAGAAGGGGAGAGATAATTAGAGAGGTAGAGGGAGAGAGGGAAAGAGTGACGAAGTAAGAGACGGAGAAGTACGAAGGAGAGAGAGAGGAAGAGTGAGGGAGAGAGGGAGATTGGGTAAGAGAAAGAGGGGGAGAGTAGGAGGGAGACACGGAGGGAAAGGGAGATAGAGTGTGAGAAGGGGAGACGAGAGGGAGATAAAGAGAGAGATAAAGAGAAAGGTAGGGAGAGAAAGAGACGGATAGGGAGAGTATGAGGAATGGAGGAAAGAGAGAGGGATGGAGGGAGAGAGAGGATGAAAGGGAAGGAAAGGGAGAGAGATTGGGAGAGGGAGAGAAAGAGATGGGGAGAGGGAGAGATAGAGATAGTGAGGGAGTGAGAGAGGGAGAGGGGGAGAGAGAGGGAGTGAGAAAGAGAGAGAGAAAAAGGATGAAAAGAGAGGTGGAGGGAGGGAATGAGAGAGAGTGGGAGTGAAATAGAGAGTAAGAGAGTGGGAGAGAGATGAGGAGAGAGAAGAGAGAGGGAGGAAAAGAGAGGGAGAGGGAGAGAGAAATATGGAGAGGAAGTGAGGGAGAGAGGGAAGAAGCGAGAGAAAGAGAGGAGAAGAGAGATAGGGGAGAGAGGAGAAGAGAGAGGGATGGAGAGAGAAGGGGGAGAGGAGAGAGGGAGTAGAGTGGGCGAGAGAAAAGAGAAAGGGAGAAAGAGAGAGGGAGATTGGGTGAGAGAGAGAGTGTGAGAGAGAGGGAGAGAGGGAGAGGGAAAGAGAGAGAGGGAGGAAATAGGCAAACCATGGGAGGGAGAGAATGCCAAAGAGATGGAGAAGAAATGAGAAAGGGAAAAAGTGAGATAGAGAGAGAGAGAAAGATAGAGGAAGAGTGAGAGAGAGGGAAAGGTAGAGGGAGTGAGAGAGAGAGAGAGGGAAGGAGGTAGAGGGGGAGACAAGGGGAGAGAGAAGAAGGTTAGAGGGAGGGAGAAGAGAGGGAAGGAGGGAAGAGAGAGAGAGATGGAGTGAGGGAGAGTAAGAGAGTGAGAGAGAGGGATAGTGGGAGAGAGGGAGAGAGGGAGAAAGGGAGAGAGAGAGGGAGTGAGAGAGAGGAAGAGTAAGAGAGAGGGAGAGGGGGAGAGAAAGGGAGAGGTATGAGGGATAGAAGGGGAAAGGAAGAGAGAAAAGGGGGAGAGAGGGAGAGGTATAGAGGGGTAGAGGGAGAAAGGGGGAGAGAAAAGGGAGCAAGAGAGAGGAAGATGGACGATGGGCAAAGAGAGAGAAAAAGAGAGAAATGAGAGTGAATAGGAGAAAGAGGAAGGGAGAGAACGAGAGAGAAAGAGAGATGAGAGAGACAAGAAGGGAGAGATAAATAAAAGGAGGAAGAGAAGAAGATTGAGGGAGGGTGTGAGAGATGGAGAGAGAGGGAGGGGAGAAAGGGAGTGGGAGGGGAGAAAGACAATAAGAGAATAGGGATAGAGGTAGAGGGAGAAAGAGAGGGAGAGAGAGAGGGAGAGAGAGTAGTAGATGTAGAGAGGGTTAGAGAGAGTGGGGGAGAGGGAGACTGGGGAGAAGGAGAGAGAGAGAGCGAGAGAGGAATAATGAGAGCCAATGGTAGAGGGAGGGAGGAAGGGAGAGAGAGAAGGAGGAGAGGAGAGAGGGGGAAGAGTGGGAGAGAGAAAATGAGAAAGGGAGAAAGATAGGGAGATTAGGTGAGAGGGGAGTGTGAGAGAGAGGATGAGGGGGAGAGGGAAAGAGAGAGGGGGAGGAAAGAGGTAAGGAGAGTAAGGGAGATAGGGAGAAAGAGATATAGAGGAATGGAGAAAGGGAAAGAGTGTGAGAGAGAGAGGAAGGGTGATAGAGAGGGAAAGGTAGAGGGAGGGTGTGAGAGAGGGAGAGGGACGGAGGCGAGAGGGGAGAGAGGGGTAGAGAGAAGAGAGTGAGAGGGAGGTAGGGAGAGAGGGGAGGTGGAGAGAGGAAGAGAGAGATGGAGAGAGGGAGAATGGGAGAGAGGGAGAGAGGGAGAGAGATGGGGAAAAGAGAGAGGGGAAAGGGGAGAGAGAAAGGAGGGTAAAAGGCAAAGAGAGGGAAAGGGGTGTAACCCTCATAAAAATCCTTAACCATAAAGCGATACGTATTATAATATTTATATATATGCATATATTAAGTGTAAGTATAATTCTCATTACACCATGGAAATTAATACTTGAAATGTGTTATTTATGTTAAATTAAAGTTATTTTACTTGAGATTAATGGTTTAATTATTAAAGAAATCAAATATGCAAAATCGGTGTTTTAAGGACTATATTCTATCCGAATTTTGTGTGATTTATTTGAGATTTTTAGAGTTATTTCTGGGTAAACCTTAATGAATAAAAGTTGTTCATCTATATGTCTACTAGCTCTCTATAACATTTTCTGATTTTTAGATCTATGCAAAAAGAGTTATGGTCATTTTAGTACGGATCGCTTTAGAGGCATCACTGCTGGAATATTTTTAGAGGAAGGAATTCTAAGTTTAAGGTGAGGAATTTCCAAAAACATTGTTAGAGGGAGGGATGTTTAGTTACTTGAACTAGATTATTTAGAGTGTTTAGTTAGTCTAACCAATTATTTAGGACACATAAGCCTCCTTAATTAATGAATTAAGGCCAGCTCACCCTAAACCCATCAAACCCGCCACTCTCTCTCTCTTGACTCACTAATAGGTTTCCACTCTCCCAAATTAAATTAAGACATTTGTACACTTAATTATACTAAGATTTTAAGCATCTATATATATATATATATATATATAGACTAAGTGAGAATGAAAGAAAATTTTAGGTAGCTCGTAGCTACATAAAAGGGAGAGAAAAACGGTAAGGAAAGAGAGGAAGAGGAAAGGAAAAGAAAAAGAAAGAAGAAAGAAAAGAAAGAAGGGGAAAGCCTAAACAACCTTTAGGAAATACAAGCAAAGTAAGTAGGTTCCATTTATAGTTATTTTATGTCTTAAGTTATTTTTTTTAAGTATTTATTTCATGGGTTTGTAAGAATTTTCAATGGTTTGCTATGGTTGTTTGTGTTGGTCTTAGGGTTTGGCAAATTGTGAGGGATCTATGTGTTTGTGTTGTGATGCAAAGTTTTTTTGATGTGTTTAAATTTGTGGATGGTTTGGAAAGAAAAACAAAAGAAAAAGGTATGGAGCGAATTGGCTAGAGCCAAACTAGATTTGGTGAGCATGACTTGAAAAGGAAAGGAATGCACTTCTAGAGTTGCCCTAGGTTAAAACCATTTGGCCAAGTGGGGAAAATTGGGAAAGAATGTATCTTTTGGGGAACTTAAAGGCCTAGAATATCATGGTAACTCAATTAGGAATGGGCTAATATTTTAGGGTGGAAATAAATACATAAGACATAAAAGGCAATCCATGGCCATCTTAACAACCCATTCGTCCTAACTAAAAGAAAAATAGGTTTTTGGACTTCATTAGGTAAATTGGATATTTGATGGCTAAATTTGGTTTCTTTTGTGGACCTTAAGGTTTAGATCTCCTTGGTAACCCTTCTAAAGTATGGTTTGGTAAGTTATTGGCAAGTTAGTATAAAAGGAATTGACCTAGAAAGGGAAAAACAATTTCTTGCTCATTTTGGGACCAATTAGCCTAGAAAAGAAAATGATTAACAATGAATCCTTTGTGTAATTAGAGATCAAGAATTAAAGGTGAACTCAAATAAAGACCAATTATTATAAGATATATAAATGGAGTAATGGAAAAAGAGAATTCAAGAAAAATCAAGGTTAAGACTTAGACCCATTCTAAGTCAACCTCGATTACTAAGATTAAAGGTTCGGATTAAATAAGAGTTTAGCTTAAGTATGTCACACATGAATCCATAGGATTAATCGGTCTTGTAAAATAAGTAATACACCGAAAATTCGAGCCTAGACTTGCTAGGTACACGAGAAGGAAAACTCTTAAGTACGAAGTAGATTTATTCAATGAATGGTACCAATGAATGGGATTTATGTTCTCATTTTGAATAATTTGAATGATACATGAAACACTTGTGAAGTCCGAGTGTGCACGGGATAGGGGAATGGATCGAGAAGAAAATGCCGATAGCATAATTAGTTGAATGTGTTAAACATAATATCCGTGCATCACATACATTTGGGGGTGGTATGAAATTGAGAAAAATCATTGAGTCGTGAGATAATGTGGTTTGGTAAATGAATTGAATGGAATGAGTAATAGCACAAAACCATGTGCATGCTCTATTACTAACATAATTAAGCGAGGGATAATTCTGCTAACCATGTGCTATAACGAGGGATAATTCCATTGTGAGTAGTAGGTGATCATGAGATCATTGAGAGAGAGTAATAGAGTAGTAGGTGATAATATGATCACCAAGAGATGGAACGCATGGTCTTACTAATACCTAGGGTACCTGGCTTAAAATGGATGGGTAGAATGAGAAACAGAACTTCATTGCATATCACGTACATCACCCTACTTACTAAGCTTCGACTTACCCTATTATTGTTTTGATGTTATGATAGCAATGAGTCAAAGTATTAGGGATGCTACCGGGTCCTCCGAAAAGGCTCATATGTGACACAAGTGTACTCGAAATTTCTTTTGATCGTAATTTTAGGGTTAGGGTGTTGATAAATAGTTTGATAGTATTATAAATAAAATTTGTAATTTCTTCAACTATATTGCTAATATTATGTAAATTGTCTTGTACGTGTTTCATTCTATGATAAGTCCTTAATGTATGAGCACATATGTGTTTGAGGTTAATTTGGAAATTGGTCATGTTAGTGTGAAGCACTCCTTCCCTAGCTACTCTTTTTGGGTATTTAGCAACTAGGTTGGGGAAGGGGTGTCACGAGGGGGACACAAAGAGAGGATGAGTAGGGGAGAGGGAGAGATGAAGAGAGAGGGAGAGGTATAGAAAGACGAGAGGGAGAAAGGGAGAGAGAAAGGATAGAGAAAAATGAGGGAGAGAGGGAGAGAAAAAAAGGTGGAGAGAGGGGAAGATGGATAGTAGGGAGAGAGAGAAAAAGAGAGAAAGGGAGATTAGGTGAGAGAGGGAGTGGGAGAGTGAGGAAGGGGGAGAAGGAAAGTGAGAGAGGGAGGAAAGAGGTAAAGAGAGGGAAGAGAGAGAGATGGAGGAGAAGGGAGAGAGAGATGGAGGAGAAGGGAGAAAGAGAGGAAGAGTGACAGAGAGGGAAAGGTAGAGGGAGGGTGAGAGAGGAAGAGTGAGAGAGAGGGAGAGGGGAAGAAAGGGGAGAGAGAGGAAGGGAGAGAGAGAGGGAAAGTGGAGAGAGGAGAGAGAGAGATGGAATGAGGAAGAGCTAGAGATAGGGAAATGGAGAGAGGAGAGAGAGATGGAATGAGGGAGATCGAGAGAGAGGAGAGTGGGAGAGATGGAAAGGGGAGAGAGAGGGGGAAAGGGAGAGAGGGAGAAGGGAGAGAGAAAGAGAGGGTGAAAGGCAAAGAGAGGGAGAGGGGGATAGAGAGAGAGGAAGAGTAGGGGAGAAGGAGAGAGAGGGAGAGGTATATAAGGATAGAGGGAGAAAGGGAGAGAGAAAAAAAGGAGAGAGAAAAAGTTAAAGAGAGGAGGAGAGAGAGGGAAAGATGGAGGGTGGGGAGAGAGAAAAAAGAGTAGTGAGATTGAATGGGAGAAAGTGGGTGGGAGAGAGTGAGAGGGAAAGAGGGAAGATAGAGATAAGGAGGGAGAGATAAATAAAAGGAGGAAAAGAAGAAGAGAGAAGGAGGGTGTGAGAGATGGAGAGAGAGGGAGGAGGAGAGAGGGAGTGGAAAGGGAGGAAAGATGGTAAGACATAGGTAGAGGGAGAAAGAGAAGGAGTGAGAGGGAGAGAGTAGGAGATGTAGAGAGGGTTAGAGAGAGTGGGGGAGAGGGAGATTAGGGGAAAGGAGAGAGAGAGGAATAGTGAGAGCTAATGGTAGAGAGAGGGAGGAAGGGAGAGAGAGAAGGAGAGGGATGGAAAGAGAAGGGGAGAGGAGAGAGGGGGAGAATGGGAAAGAGAAAAGGAGAAAAGGAGAAAGAGATGGAGATTCGGTGAGAGGGGGAGTGTGAGAGAGAGGAAGAGGGGGAGTGTGAGAGAGAGGAAGAGGGGAGAAGGAAAGAGAGAGGGAGAGGAAAGAGGTAAGGAGAGGGAGGGAGAGAGGGAGAAAGAGACGGAGAGGAAGGGAGAAAGGGAAGGAGTAAGAGAGAGAGTGAGAGAGAGATGGAGGGAGAGGAGGAGGGAAAGTGTGAAACCCCCGCTCACTTACCAATTACCTAAGAGGCGTGGCTAGGTGCATTACATTTTAGAGACTAAAATCTTGATTTACTCCCATAATACATGGCCAATAATTAATAACATATTAAGTATAAAAGTAGGTACAATAAAATTTACACAACTTTAATGAATACTGTTACGAAGTCACAAAATATTTAAGGCGTTATTTACCCACTGCTAGACACCATACCCTTTGTTACAACCAAAAGAGATTTCTATGTTTTTTGTGTAACACATGAGCCCTTTTATGGGAGCAACCGGTGGCTTCTTTATCAACACTACCATTGCCTTTAACTCGTCATGGCATGAAATAACAACCGGGTGAGCCGAAGCTCGGTAAGTAGGGTGATGGACGTAAGATGCGGTGTTATCTTATCACTTAGCCTTTCCCCATTGATTTTAATTTAGGTACCCTAGGTATTAGCAAGTTTGCTCTATTCTCATTCCCTAGTGATTGTCGAATCACTCGCTACTAGTAATGGAATTATTGCTCGTTATAGCACAAGGTTAGCAAAATTATCCATCGCTTAATGGTGTAATCAATTAATAAAGAGTGCACACAACTTCATTGCTAATACCCATTTAATCTAGTTAGGTTACCAAACCTATCCAATTTCAAACCAATTCGGTTATCAAACCTCATCATTTCTCAACTCAATTGCTTTCTCAAGTCGATCCACCCCCAAATGCATATGATTTCGTGATGTTTCGTTTACCACATTCCACCAATCATGGTTACAAAACCCTTCATTTCCATACCCCAATCTACGATTGGGATTTCATATATTTTTCATAGTAGTCCACAAAGGATACGAGACCTACCCATTAGGGTTAATCAATTCCTATATTTTAGTTTTAAGAACGCGTTTGAACGCATTTGAAATGGGATTTCATTCCTAACTCAAAATTTAGCCTTACTAACCGAATTTAGCTTTTAATAGGTCTAGGTCCCAATTTTAATTTTTCTTGAAATCTTATCTTCTAACACTTCATTTATACTTATTTAGGTGTAATTAGACCATTAATTATGGAGTTGGATAATCGGAACCTAAACCCTTAAATTTGTGAGTTTAGGCCGAATGGGTTCTAAAAGTTGCAAGAGATTCATTTTTGTTTCTATGTAATTTCTTTTCATCCTAACTTACTAATCCGTACTTAACTAGGTTACCATTGAGTTCTAGATCTTTAGTTACTTAAAAAAAACTCCAAACTTTGGCCATTTTAACACCTAGGCTAAATCATTTCCTTAAGGATACTCTAAGAATTATTTCCTCTTTCTTGCTGAGTTATTCTTCCAAGTTCATATCCACCATGGTTGAATCCATCCAAAATTTAGTCCAAGCCCATTTATTGTAACCAAACTCATCAACACATATTTAGACATACACAACACATGGATATATAAACATTCCAACCATTCATCATCACATATCCAATCCAACCATTAATTTCACATCAAGCCATCAAACACAAAATACTAACATGAACAACCTATAACAACATAATAGAAAGCTTTAAACCACCACCTAATTTAAGAACATATAAATGAAATTTATGGCATAACATAATGCAACATAAAACCTACTTACTTTGATTTAAGCTTTCCTAAAGATTTCCTAGCTTTTCCCTTTTTCCTTTCTTCTTTCTTTCTTTTTCTTTCTTTTTTGTTTTCTTCCCCTCTCACTTCGTTCCCTTTCTTTCTTTAGTTCGCTATAGTTTTTCCTAAAGAATGGCTAAGTCTAACTCTCTCTCACACTTATATACTCCACCTTTTTTCTTCTCATTAATTCGTGTAACATGTGTCTTAATTTTATGGTTATAAGGTGTAAAGTGAGGGAGAAAATGGAAGCAAGGTGGCGGGTTTGTAGTCCAAGTTTACTAGGTATCACTAATTAGAACAATGTAGAAGATTAGGTGTCTAATTAGTAAATAAAATTGGGTAGCTAAAGGGTAACTAAACTAATCAAATTTCTAAGGTAGTTTGGTTCCAATAATTTGGCATTTTCACCATATTTAGGTGATTCTTTCACTTGCATTGCATTTTTAGATATATGTTATGGGAAAATGTATAATGGCTAGCTAAATACCCAAAAGTTTATTCCCATAAACACTCCCATGAACATTAGGTATTTTAATACCAAAAAATATTAAAGAAAATGTCACATAAATTACTCCCACATCCAATATATATTTATAGATATTCTAGGATATATATTTATAAGGTTAAGAATTTTCACGAGAGTTACATTTCTCTCTTCAAAATTTTGACATTCATTTTATTTTTAGGCATTTCTCCAAATTTTAGCACTCTCCACACATTTAGATATTTTTTCTCACCTCATGGTATGTTCTAAATATATGTTAAAGGAAAGAAATGGTAACTAGCTATGTTTCCAGAAGATCATCCCATAAATCCTCACATAAATACTAAGCATGTTAACATCATAAAATATTAAAAGGGCACATAAATCACAACTATACTTAGTATAGTCATATATAAATATTCTAGTACGTATAGCTATGTAGTTAAGGATTTTCATGAGGGTTACAAAAAAGAGAGGGAGAGGGATGAAGGGAGGGAAAGGAAGAGAGAGAGATATAGAGAGAGGGAGAGAGAGAATTTTTGAGAGAGAGATAGGGTGAGAGTGATAGGGAGAGACAGAGAGAGACATAGATAGAGAGGAAGGGAGGATGAGAGAGGGAGTGAGAGGGAGGGAAGGAGAGGTAAAGAGAGAGAGTGAGAGGGAGGAAGGGAGAGGAAGAGGGAGAGAGAGAGGGGGAGAAAGAAAGAGAGAGAGAGGGAGATAGGGGGAGAGGGAGAGGAAGAGGGAGAGAGAAAGATGGAGAGAAAAAGAAGGGAGATAGGAGAGTGGGATTGAGAGAGTTGGAGAGAGGGGAAAGGGAGAAAGAGAGGGAAAGGGAGAGAGAGGGTGGGAGTGAGAGAGGGAGAGAGGGAGACATAGATAGAGGGAAAGGGAGGGAGAGAGAGGGAGTAGGAGGGAGGGAGAGAGAGGGAGTAGGAGGGAAGGTGGGAGAGGGAAAAAAAGGAGTGAAAGGGAAAAAGGGATGTGAGAGAGAGAAAGAGAAAGAGGGAGAGAGGAGAAGAAGGAGAGGGGAGAAAGGGAGAGAGAAAAGGAGAGAGAAATGGAGAGTGAGGGAAGGAATATAAGAGAGAGGGGGAGAGAGAAGGAGAAAGAGAGGTAGAGAGGGAGAGAGAGAGGGGAAGGGAAAGAGGGAAGAGGGAGGGAGAGAGAAAGGGTAAGAGAGCGACACATAGAGGAGGAGATAGAGAGAGGGAGAGAGAGGGAGAGGGAGAGAGTGAAAAGAGAGGGATGGAAGGGAAGGAGAGGGGAAGAGAGAGGGAGAGGGGATATAGAGAGGGAGAGGGAGAGAGAGCAAGAGGAAAAATGAGAATGGGGTAGAGAGATAGAGAGAGGGAGAGAGAGAGAGTGAGCGAGGGAAGGAGAGAAGGGAGAGAGAGTGTAAGGGAGAGGATGGGAAGGGGAGAGATAAGGAAAAGGGATAGAGAGAGAGAAAAATGGAGAGGGAGAGGGAGAGAGAGAGGGAGAGGGAGAGGGAGAGAGAGAGGGAGAGGGTGAGAGAGAGAGATTGAGAGAGGGTGAGGGAGTAGAGAGAGAGGAAGAGTGATAAGTGAGGGAGAGAGGGAGGGACTGATAAGAGAGAGCGAAAGAGAGGAAGAGTGATGAGTGAGGAGAGAGAGAGGGATTGATAAGAGAGAACGAGAGAGAGGAATAGAGCGAGGGAGAGAGAGGGAGAAAGAGGGAGGGAGAGAGGGAAAGATAGAGGGAGAAAGAGAGAGAGATAGAGAGAGGGAGGGAGAGATAGAAAGAAGGGAAAGTGGAAGGATAAAGAGAGGTAGAGAGAAATAAGGAGAGGGAGAGAGGGAGAGAGGGAGAGGGAGGGCAATAGAGAGATAAAGAGGGTGATAGAGAGGGGAAAGAGAGAGGGAGAGGGAGAAAGTAAGAGAAAGAGAGGGAGAGAGGGATTGATAGGGTAAAGAGAAAGAAAGGGATGGACTAGGGGAGAGAGAGGGAGAAAGAGGAGGAAGAGAGAGGAAAGAGAGAAAGAGAGAAAGAGAGAGAGAGAGGGAAGAGAGAGGGAGAAAGAGAGGGAAAGAGAAAGAGATAGGAGAGAGAGGGAGAACGGGAGAGATAGAGGGTGAGAGGGAGAGATAGAGGGAGAGAGTGATATAAAGAAGGAGAGAGTGAGAGAGATAGAGAGAGGGAGAGAAGGTCGGAGGGAGGAAGAAAGCAAGAGGTAGAAGGGAGAGAGGGGGAAAAAGAAAGAGCAAGAGCAAGAGGGAGAGAGAGGGAGATAGAGAGAGTGAGGGAGACTGGGAGAGATAAAGGGAGAGGGAGGGAGAAAGAGAAAGAGGGAGAGGGAGAAGGAGGGATGAAGGAAGAGAGATAGGATAGGAGGGATAGAGGGAGAGAGAGAGAGTGAGAAAGAAAGAAAGAGAGAGAGAGGGAGAGAGTTGGAGAAAGAGAAAGGGAGAGGGAGAAGGAGAGGGATCGAGAAGGGGAGGGATAAAAGAGAGGGAGAAAGGGAGAGATAGGGAAGGAGGAAGGGAAATGGAAGAGGTAGAGAGAAGGAGAGAGAAGGAGAGAGGATGAAGAGGGAGAGGGAGGGATGAGGAGAGAGAGGAATAGAGATGAATAGAGGGAAAGAGTGAGACATAGAGAGGGAGAGAGAGAGAGAGGGAGAGACGAGATGTAGAGAGAGAGGAGAGAGGGAGAGAGATAGAGGCTAAGAGAGTGCTAAAAAGAGAGATAAAAAGGGAGGGAGAGACAGAGAGGGATTAAGGAATGGAGGGCGGGATAGAGAGGGAGGGAGAGGGAGAGAGAAAGGAGAGAGAGAATGAGAGAGAGGGCGATGGTGAGGGGAGAGAGGGAGAAATTGAGAGAAGGAGAGGCTAAGAGGTAGGCATAAAGAGAGGTAGAGGGAGAGGGAAGGAAATAATGTGAGAAAAGGAGAGAGGAAGAGAGAATGAGGGAGGAGAGTAAGAGAGAAAGATGGAGAGTGAGGGAAGGAGAGATCGAGAAAGGTATAGAGAGATTGAGAAGAGGGAGAAAAGGGGGAGAGAGGCAAGAGAGGAAGCGAAAGAGAAGAAGAGAGGGAGGGAGGGGCGAGAGCGAGGGATAGAGGGAAAGAGGGATTGAGGGGAAGAGAGGGAGAGAAGGAGAGAGGAGAGAAAGAGAAAGAGGGAGAGAGGGCAAGAGAAAGAGAGAGATTGAGAGTAGGAGAGAGAGGGCAGAGAGAGAGGGAGAGAGAGGGAGAGAAGAGGAGAGAGATAGAGAGAGTAGGAGGGGAGAGTACGAGATAGAGGGAAAAGGAGAGGGAGAGGGAAGTAGGAGTGAAAGAGAGAGGGAGAGGGAGATATAGAGAGAGCATGAGAAAGGGAGAGTAAGAGAGAGGGAGAGGGAGACATAGAGAGAGCATGAAAAAGAGAGAGTATAAGAGAGAGAGAGATGAGGAGATAGAAAGTGAGAGAAAAGGGTAGGGAGGGAGAGAGGGAAAAGGAGAGAGAAAGAGAGGAAGAGGGAGAGGTAGAGGGTGGGTGAGGGAGAGGGAAGGAGTGAGAGGGAGATAGATGGATGAAGGGGAGGGAGAGAGGAAGATGAAGAGGGAGAGGGAGGGTGGGAGAGGGAGACGAGATGGAGGAAGGAGGGAGAGAGAAGGAGGAAGAGGGGAGGGAGAGAGAAAGACGAAAAGATCTATCTTACTCTCACTCCTTTCTCTCTCCCTCTCCCTATCTTTTTCTTTCTCTCCTTTTCTACCTCTCTCCCTCTTGAACTATCCCTCTCTCTCACCCTCTCTCCCTCTCCTTCTCTCCATTTGTCCTTTTGTATTTCTCCCCTCTCTTTCTCTCTCACCCTTACTCTCCCTCTCTCCCTAACTCTCCCTATCTCCCTCACTCTTTCCTTTTCCCTTACTCTTTCCCTCACACTCTCCCTCCCTCTCTCTTTCCAACTCCCTCTTCCTCTCCCTCTCCCTCCCTCCCTCTCCCTTTCCTACTCCCTCTCTCTACCTCTCAATCTCTTTATCCCTCTCTTTTTCTCTCTCCCTCCCTTTCTCTCTCTCTCCCTCTCTCGAGAATAGGAGGGCGGATGTAAGGAGAGAGAGAGAGGGAAAGGAGAGGTAAGGGGAGGGAGGGAGATGGAGAGAGGAAGGAGAGGATAGAGAGGGAGAGAGAGATAAAGTGAAGGAGCAAGAGAGGGAGACGAGAGATAAGTGAAGGAGCGAGGGAGGAGGGAGAGAGAGAATGGTGGGATATAGAAGGGGAGAGAGAGAAGGGAGAGTGGGAGAGAGAGAAGTCAAAAGGAGGAGAGAGAGAGGGAGAAAAAATGAGGGGGGAGAGAAAGATAGAAATAAGGAGAGGGAGATAAAAAGGGAGAGAAGGAGAAAGAGAGAAAGTGAGAGAGAGGGAGAGGGAGGGAGGGAAGGGAGGGATAAAGAAAGGGAGAGAAAGAGAGAGAGAGGGAGAGAGATGGTGAGAGAGTGAGAGGGGAGGAGATAGGGAGAGGAGGGGGGAGAGAGAAAGAGAGAGGGAGAGGGAGAGGGAGAGGGAGGGGGAGAAAGGGTGAGAGAGTAGAAGAGAGGGTGAGAGAGAATGAAAGAAAGAGGGAGAAAGAGAGGGAGAGGAAGGGAGGGAGAGAGTGAGAGAGAAAGAGAGAGAGGGAAAGGGTGGGAGAGAGGGAGGTAGATAGAGGGGAAGAGAGAGAGGGAGAAGGGAGAAAGGAAGAGAGAGACAAAGAGAGAGGGAGATAATAGTGGAGACAAAAAAGAGAGAGGAAGAGAGAGGGAAATGGAGGTAGAGAAGGTAGAGACGGAGGGGGCCGAGGGTGAGAGAAAGAGAAAGGAGAGAGGGAATGAGAGAAAGGGAGGGATGGAGTGGGTGAAAGAGAGAGGAAGAAGAGAGGGAGGGAGAAAGGGAGAGAGGGAGATAGAGTAGGTGAGAGAGAGAGAGAGAGGAAGATAGTGGGAGAGGGAGAGAGGTAGAGAGAGGGAGAGTGGGAGAGAGTGAAGCTAAAAGAGAGGGACAAATAAGAAGAAAGAAAGATGAGGGAGAGAGGAAAGATAGAGAGGGTGGAGGAGATAGAAAGGGAGGGAGAGAGAGGGGGATATGGGGAGAGTTAGAGGGAAAGTGAGAGGTAGGGGAATGGATGGAAAGGGAGAAAGAGACAGAGATATAGAGAAAGAGAGATAGGGAGAGCTTGAGAGGGAGTGACAGAATGAGAGAGAGGGAGGGAGAGAGAGGGATGAAGAGTGGGAGGGAGAGAGTGATAAGAAGAGAGGAAGAGAGATGGTGTAAGTGGGAGTGAGATAAAGTGGGAGAGAGACAAGGAGCGAGAGGGAGAGAGTTAGAGGGAGAGAGGGAGGGAGAGAGAGAGGGGTCGAATGAAGGGGGATAGAGAGGAGAAAGAGAGTTAGGGAGAGACGGAGAGAAGGAAAGAGGGTGGGAGGAAAAGAGAAAGAGGGAGGGAGAGAGAAACTGATAAAGAAAGGCAAAGAGAAGGGTGAAGAGAAAGTGATAGAGAGAGGTAAAGAGAGGGGGAGAGAGGGAGGTAAAGGGAGGGAGAAAGGAAGAGAGAGGGAAGAGGAGATTAAGGGGAGAGTTAGGGAGAGACAAATATAGGGATAGAGAGAGAAAGAGAGATATTAGGAGTGAGGGAAAAGGGAAAAAGGGAGAGAGACAAGGATGGAAGGAGCAAGAGAAAGGGAGAGAGAGGGAGGGGAGGCGAGAGGGAATGAGAGATGGAGGAAGAGAGAGTGTGGTAGAGAGGAAGGGAAGGGAGTAGGAGTACAAGAGGGAGAATGATGGGGAGAGAGAGATAGAGAGGGGGAGAGAGGGAAAGAAGGAGAGAGAAATAAAAAGGGACAGAGAAATAGGAGAGAAAGATGGAGAGAAAGAAAAGGGAGGGAGAGAGAGGGAGAGAAAGAGTGAGAGGAGGAGGGAGAGAAGGGGGAGAGGGAGATAGAAAGAAAGAGAGTAGGATAGGGAGAGGAAGAACGAGGGAGAGAAGGAAAGAGAGAGGGAGAGAGGGAGGGAGAGAGGAAGAGAGGGAGCAAGAGAGGAGAAGAGAGAGTTAAGGAGAGAGACATAGAGGGATAGAGAGAAAGAGAGATATTAGGAGTGAGGGAAAGAGGGAGAGAGGGATAGAAGGAGAGAGAAAAGGATAGAGGAGTGAGAGAAAGACAGAGAGAGAAGAGGGAGAAGGAGTGAGAGATAGAGGAAGAGAGAGGGAGGGAGAGAGGAACAAAGAGGGAGGAACAAAGAGGGAGCAGGGAGCGAAAGAGGGAGAATGAGGGAGAGAGGGAGAGATAGAGAGGGAGAGAGAGCAAAAGAGGGAGAATGAGGGAGAAAGGGAGAGATAAAGAGGGAGAGAGGGAAAGAGGGAGGGATAGAGATGGAGAGAGGAATAGTATGGGAGAGATAGAGAGGGAAAGAAAGGAGCATGAAGGGACGAGAGAGGGAGAGAAAATAGGAGGAGGGAGGGAGAGAAAGGAAGAGAGAGAGTAGAGAGAGAGAGGGAGAGCAAGGGAGAGAGAGGTAGAGAGGGAGATAGGAAGGGAAAGAGGGTGAGAGAGAAAGAGAGGGAAAGAGAAGGAGGGAGAGAGTGAGGAAGGGAGAGAGACATAGAGAGAGGAGTGATAAGGAGGATAAGAGGGCGAGAGGGAGAGAGAGGGATAGAGGGATCAAGAGAGGAAGAGAGGGAGAAAGGGAGAGAATAGGAGAGAGTGTGTGAGGAGATAAAAGGAGGGAGAGAGAGGTAGATATAGAGATACGAGAGAGAGAGAGGGAGAGAAAGGGAGAAAGAGAGTAGTAGAGAGAGTGAGGGAGAGGTAGAAGAGGGAGAGAGTGGAAATGAGGGATGAAGAAAGATAGAGAGAGAAAGAGAGGAAACAAAAGAAAGAGTGGGAGAGTGAAGGAGGGAAGGAAAGAGAGTGGGAGAGTGAAGGAGGGAAGGAAAGAGAGGGAGAGAGTGAGAGAGAGAAGGATAAAGGGAATGAGAGAGGTAGAGAAAGGGAGAGTAGTAGAGAGAGAGAGTGAGAGGGACAGAGGGAGAGAAAGTGGAGAGGGAGGGAGAAAGATAGAGAGAGGTAGAGAAAGGGAGTGAGAGAAAAAGTGAGAGAGTGATGGAGAAAAGGAAAGATAGGGAGAGAGAGGGAGAGAGAGGGAGAGAGGGAGAAATAAAGATAGAGAGAGTAGGGAAAGAGAGGACGATTTAAGGAGAGAAAGTAATAGAGAGGGGAGAGAAAAGGGTATGAGTGACCTAGAGAGAGAAAGGGAGAGAGAGTGGGGAGAGAAAGAGGTAGATAAAGTGGGTGAGGGAAAGAGAGGGAGGGAGGGTGGGAGAAAGGAGAAGGGGTAGAGAGAGGGGAAGAAAGAAAAGAAGTGAGAGGGAGAAAGTGAGGAGGAGAGAGGGGGAGAAAGATGGAAGAATAGAGGGAGAGGGAAAAAGAGAGGGAGACAAGATAGAGAGAGTGAGGGGGAGAGAGGGAGAGAGAGGGAGAGGGAAAGATGTAGTGGGAGAGGGATGAAGGGAGAGAGGGAGGGAGAAAGGAGGGAGAGGGAATGGGATTGATGGATGGGGAGAGAAAGAGTAGGAGAGATAGAGGGAGAGAGAGGAAGAGGGAGGGATAGAGAGAGGGAAAGAGATGGAGTGAGAGGGAGAGAGGGTGTGGGAGGGAGGGAGAAATAGGGAGAGAGAGTGGGAGAGGGAGAGATAGAGATGGGGAGAGAGGGGGAAATAGAGGGAGTGAGAGGAAGGGAGATGGAGAGAGAAAAAGTGAGAGGGAGAGGGAGAGAGGGTGTGATAGAGGGGAGAGAGGAAGAGAATGGGAGGAAGAGATAGAGATAAGGAGAGGGAGGGAGCATTTGGGAGAGAGAGGGAAGGAGGGAGAGAAAGGGAGGGAGAGGAAGAGATGTCATGAGAGTGGGGCAGAAAGGGAGAGAAGGATAGAGGAAGGGAGAGAGAGGGAAGGAGAGTGGGAGAGGAAAGGGATGGAAAAGAGGAGAGGGAGGGAAAGGAAGAGAGTGGGGAGAGGGAGAGAAGGAGCACAAGGGAGAGTGAGAGAGGACGAGTAAGAGGGAGGAGAGAAAGGGGGAGGATGGGAGACAAAGAGAGGGAGAGAGAGGGAAAGAGGGGAGAGAAAGGGAGGGTAGGAGAGAGGGAGGGAAAGGGAGGGAGGGAGAGAGTAGGAGGAAGAGAGATAAATGAAGAAAAAGGGATATGAGAGGGGTAGAGGGATAGGAAGAGTGATGGGGAGAGAGGGAAAGAAGGAGAGAGAGATGAGGAGAGAGGGAGAGGGAGAGGGAGTGAGAGGTCAAGATAGATGATGGGAGGGTAAGAAAGATGGAGAGAGGGAGAGAAAGATGGATAGAGGAAGGGAGGGGGAGGGGAAGAGAGGGATAGAGAGGGAGAGAGAGGAGGGAGAGAGTGATAGCGTAGAGAATGAGAGAAAGGGAGAGTGAGAGAGGGAAAGAGGATGGGAGAGAGGAAAAGAGAGGGAGAGAGTGAGGGAGACCAAGTGAAAGGGATGGTGGGTGGAAGATAGAGAGAGAGAGGAAGAGGGAGTGAGAGAGTGAGGGGGATATAGAGAGAGTGATAGATTGAGGGAAGGGGAGAGGGAGAGGATGGGTGGGAAAAGGAGAGAGGGAGAGAGGGAGAGGATAAGAGAGGGAGTGAGAGGAATAGATAGAGGGAGAGAGTAAGAGAGAGAGTGAAAGCAAATGAGAGAGTATGGGAGAAAGTGAGAGATAGAGAAAGTGGGAGAGATAGAGAAAAAGAGAGAGGGATTAGAGGGGAGAGAGAAGGGGAGAGGTATAGAGGGATGATGGAAAAGGAGAGAGAGAGACATTGGGAGAGAGAGGGAGAGAGGGACCGAGGGAGGGAGAGAGAGAAAAGGAGAGGTTGAGAGGGAGAAAGGGAGAGAGAGAGTGTGAGGAAGGGATAGAGGGAAAGAGAGGGTGAGAGAAAAAAGGGTAGAGAGGGAGAGAATAAGAGGAAGAGAAAGAGAGTGGGAGAGAAGAAGAGAGGAAGAGAGAGAGGGAAAGGAGAAGGAGAGAGGGAGGGAGAGGGAGAGAGGGAGGGTAAGGGATTAAGAGAGAAAGGGAGGGAAGGAGAGAGGGAGGGATAGGGAAAGGGAGAGAGAGAGGAAAGAGTAAATAGAGAGTGAGGGAGATAGAGAAAGAGAAAGAGGGAGGAGAGAGAGGGAGGGAGTGGGAGAGAGAAATATACGGGGAGGGAGAGGGAGGAGCGAGAGAGAGGGAAGGAGAATGAGAGATGGTGTAATCCCGTAAAAATCCTTAACCGTAAAGCAATACATATTAGAATATTTATATATAGGCATATATTAAGTGTAAGTATAATTATCATTACCCCATGAGAAATTAATGCTTGAAATGTGTGATTTATGTTAAATTAAAGTTATTATGCTTGAGATTAATGGTTTAATTATTAAAGAAATCAAATATGCGAAATCGAGTGTTTTGATGACTATATTACGTCCGGATTTTGTGTGATTTCTTAGAGGATGTTAGAGTATTTTTGGGTAACACTTAAAGAATAACAGTTGTTCATATATGTGTCTACTAGCTCTCTGTAATATTTTGTGGTATTTAGATCTATGTATAAAGAGTTATGGCTATTTTAGTATAGATCGCTTTAGAGGCATCACTCGCTGGAATATTTTTGGGGAAGGAATTCAAAGTTTAAGGTGAGGAATTTCAAAAAACATTGTGAGAGGGAGGGGTGTTTAGTTACTTGAACTAGATTAGTTAGAGTGTTTAGTTAGTCTAACCAATTATTTAGGACACATAAGCCCCCTTAATTAATGAATTAAGGCCAGCTCATCCTAAACCCATCAAACCTCGCCACTCTCTCTCTCTGACTCGGCAATAGCTTTCCACTCTCCCAATTACTCCCTCACTACTTTTCTCTCTCCCATACTCTTTATGTCCCTCACATTCTCTCCTTATCTCTTTCCCTCTCTCATTCTCTCCATCCCTCCCTCCCTTTCCCTCTCCCTGTCCCTCTCCCTAACTCACCCTCTCTTTCTCTATCCTACTCTCTTTACCTCGCTCCCTCTACTTGTCTTTTCTCTCTCTCTCCCTCTTCTTCTCTCCCTCTCTTTCTCTTTCACCCCCATTCTCCTAAGCCTTTGATCCCTCCCTCTTGCACCATTCACCTCCTCTATTCCTTTCTCCCTTTCCCTTTCCCTCTCTCTCTTCCTCTCCCTCTCCCTCTCACTCCTTCTCTCCTTCTCTCTCTCCCTCTCTCTCCCATTCTCCTGCCCCCACCCTCTCTAGCTCTACCTTTCTCTTTCTCTTTCACCCTCTCCCTCTCCATCCCTCCATTCTTTCCGCCTCTCTCTCCCCCTCTGTATGTTCCTCTATTCCTATCTTACTCTCTCTCCCTCCTTCCCTTTCTCTCCCCCTCTTTATTTAACCCTCTCTCCCTCCTAGTCCCTCCTTCTCTCTCTCCCCCTCTCTATCTCTCCCTCTCACTCTTTCGCTCCCTCCCTATCTCGCTCCTCCTCTCCTCCTTATCTCCCTCACTCCCTCTCTCCCCGTATCTCCCTCTCCCTCTCGTCTCTCTCTTTTTTATCTATCTCCCATCCTCTCTCTCCCTCTCCCTTTCACTCCCTCTCTCTTTCCCCACTCACCCACTCCTCTTCTCTCCCCCATGTCCCTCCCTCTCTAATTCTCTCTCCTTTCTCTATGTAATTCTCTCTACTCCCTCTCTCCATTTCCCTCTCCCTCTTTCTATCTCCCTCTTACTCTCTCTCTCTCCTTCTCTCACCCTCCCTTTCTTACTCGACCTCTCTCTCTCCCTACTTTCTCTACCCATCTCTCTCCTCCCTCTCCCTCCCTCTCTTCCTCACTCTCTATCTCTTTCTCTCTCCCACTCTCTCTACCTATCTCCCTCTCTCTCCCTCTCTCTCTTTCTCTCATCTTCTCTATTTCCCTCTTTCCCTCTATCTCCCTCCTACTCTCTCTCCTCCTCTCTCCCTCTTCACCCTCTCTCCCTCTCCCTCTCTCTCTCTCCCTCTCTCTTATCTCTCTCCCTTTCTCTTTCTCTCTCCCTCCCTCTTTCTCCCTCTCTCTCCCTTCTCTTTCTCTACTCTCTCTACCCTACTCTTTCTCCCTTTCTCTCTCCTACGCTCTCTCCTTCTCTCTCATCTCTCTCTCTCTTATCCCTCTCTCTTTGTATATCTCTCTCCTTCCTTCTTCATCTCTTTCCTTCCTTTCTCTCACCTTCTCTCCCTCACTCCTCCTTTTCTTCGTCCCTCACTACTTTTCTCTCCCATACTCCTTATGTGCCTCACATTCTCTCCCATCTCCCTCTCTCTCTCTCTCTCTCTCTCTCTCTCTCTCTCTCTATCCTTGTTTCTCCCTTTCCCTCTCTCTCTCCCTAACTCACCTTCCCTCTCTCTATCCTACTCTTTTTGCCTCTCTCCCTTTATTGATCTCTTCTCTCTCTCCCCGTCTTCTTCTCTCCCTCTCTTTCTCTTCAACTCCCCCACTCTCCTAATCCTTTGCTCCCTTACTCTTTGTCTCCTCCCCTCATCTATTCCTCTCTCCCTTTCCTTTCCCTTTCCCCCTCTCTCTTCCTCTCCCTCTCCCTCTTACTCATTCTCTCTCTCTCTCTATCTCCCTTCTTTCTCCCTCTATCTCCCCCTCTCCTACTCTCCCACCCTCCTCGCTCTTCCTTTCTCTCTCCCTCACCCTTTCCCTCACCATCCCTCCACTCTTTCTGCCTCTCTCTCTCTCTCCCTCAGTATATTCCTCTATCATCTCTTACTCTCTCTCCCTCCCTCTCTCTCCCCCTCTCTATCTAACCCTCTTTCCCTCCCACTCCCCTCCCTCTCTCCATCCCACTCCTACTCTCCATCCCTCTCTTTGTAACTCCCATGAAATTTATTAATTATAAACATATATACATATTTAAATGTTCATAAACATGCCTATATTAAGTAAAAGTGATATTATGAATTGTTTTAAAAGTTTTTATAATAACGGTATGTTTGACGTTTACGTGGGGAATTTCGAGAGGAAATTTTTTTGGATAATTAAGTTAATTATCCTTGGGATATTTCTAAGTATTTGGGATACATTATATTAGTGAGAAATGTGTAATAAAAGTTTAGGAACATTTGAACTTTTTTTTGGGAAAATTTTAGAATTTAAAAGTTTTTTGAATTTTAGGGGTGAAAAATTATGAAGTTTGTGTGATTATTTAGGGATCTTAGAGTGATTTTTGGGTAAAATTTAAAGCATAAAAGTTGTTTATATATGTTTCTACTAGCTTTTTGTAAACTTTTGTTATGTTTAGATCTATATATATAAAGTTATGGTTGATTTGGTATAGATCGTTTGGATGTACCACGTCTAGAAATTTTAGGAAAGAAAATTCCGAGTTTATGTAGAGGGATTTCCAAAATTTAATGGAAAGAAATGCATTTAGTTACTTAAACTTGGTTATTTAGGGTGTTTATTTAGCCTAAGTACTTAGTTAGACACCTAAGCCACCCTAACAAATGAATTAAGGCCAACTCACCTTCCTTTTACTTCAAACTAGCCACTTGCTTCCTTAGTCACCAAGTACTTTCCACCTTAGCCAATTGATTCAAGGAAATTGTAAAGGGGGAGAAAAGGGTAAGTATATAAGGGAGAGAGAGGGTTAAATGGCTGAAACTTTCAGCCAAAAATCATGGAGCACCAAGAAAGAAAAGAGAGAAAACGAGTGAGAGGGAGAGAAGAATAAGGAAAAAAAAAGAGAAAGAAAGAAAAAGGAAAGAAAAAGAAAAGGAAAAAGGAAGGAAAAGCTAGAAAATATTTTAAGGAAGCTTATATCATAGTAAGTAGGTTTTATTTATGCTTTTAATTTCCATTTTTATTGTTTGAGTTGTTTGTTGTATTGTTGAGCTTGGTTTGTGTTAGTGGATTTATGATGTATTGGCTTGATCTACTTGTGAATTTTGTGTAGGTGATGAATTGTGATGTTTATAATGCCTAGTGCATGTCCAAGTATGTGGAGATGAGTTGGATTATACTTGGACTGAAATTTAATTGGACAAAAACATGGTTAATGTGGGTTGGAATGAATGGCTAAATCATTGTTATTGAGAAGTAGTTTCTATGCAACTTTGGTATTGCTCGTTCAAGGAACTTAGGTTGATTTTTGGGTGAATCTTAAAGAATAAAAGTTTTTTATATATTTATTGACTAACTCTATGTAAAATATTTTTATTATTAGGTATATATAGAAAACGTTATGCCCATTTTAGTACGGATAGTGCTTGGGCGAACTACTACTTGGATGATTGAATCTTAAACTTCAAAATTATTTTATGAATTGTATGTTTGGTATTTAAACCTAATATTTGGATATGTTATGAATAAATATGTATAGTTTCTAATAAAAAAAAGGATAGTATTTAATTATGCTCGAAGTTGGTATGTTGCCTACTTGGATTAGAGACTGCCCTATAATAAACCACAAATTGGAGAGGAGAAAATGAATTCCTAGGGTTTCACTCAAGAACCCTTTCAGCCTAAGTAAGAAAAATGAATAAGATTGGGCCCATTTTATGTAATTACGGGCATAGGACTCAAGTACAATTTAATTAGGTATACATTAGTAAGTTGAGATGAAAAAGTAATCTTTGGCCACTTTAAGGACCTATTCGGCTTAAACCCTAAACTATGGGGATTTGGATTCCAATCCTTCAATTCCATAATTAATGGTTTGAGTATACCTTAATAAGTATAAAAGGACGTTAGATAGGAAAAAAATTGCTAGGTAAACCAAAATTTTGACCTAGACTATTTAAAAGCCCAATTCAGCCCAAAATGCCCCAATTTAGGTTCGGAGAGAAATGTCACCTTAGTATGTTTTAAACTGGTTTAAAATGCTACTAATTACATATGTCAAGTGAAAGAAGAATTGTATGATGAGACTTACTAAATTTAACAAGAGGAAAGTACCTACGTGAAACATAAAGTTTATGACTTGACGAACATGAGTCAACGGTAATTGATTTTCCTTAGGGGAAATATTATGGAAGTGATATGGGAATATATCAAAACCCTATGTGCGTTGGATCACAAGAATGATTGGATATTCTAGGGTCCGGAACCTATATGGTGTTTAATAGGGTAAACGTAACTTCACGTGCATCATATGCATTCGAAGATGGATTGAACTAAGTAAGTGATTGCTAAGGTTATTCGACAATAACCGATTGTTGAGGTTATTTGACGAGTAAATGATTGCTGAGGTTATTCGACGAGTAAATGATTATTAAGGTTATTTGACGAGTAACTAATTGTTGAGGTTATTCGACGAGTAAATAATTATTGAGTTTATTCGACGAGTAAGTGATTGATGAGGTTATTCGACAATCACCGAAGAGAGCGGACTTACTAATACCTAGGTTACCTTTAACATTTCAAATTGATGAGAATAGTGGGGAAGTTAGAAAAACATTGCATAACACCTGCATCACCCTACTTACCGAGCTTCGGCTCACCCCGTTTGTTGTTGCATGCCATGACGAGTAAAAGCGACGGTAGTACTAGTAAGGATGCTATCGATTCCTTTAAAAAGGCTCTCGCATGACACCAATGTAACGAAGTGTATTTTCCTTGTCATTTTGGGTTAGGGTGTCGATAGACATTTTAATGGATCCGTTCATGTTGTTTTTGTAATTCCTTTCGTCTGTAATGACTCATGTTATGTAATTTGTCATATACGCATCCTAACATGTAGCTATATTTGTGATGGTTATGCAACTTTTCTTTCTATGCATTTCTATATGTCCTATGTAGTAAGTTTTGAGCAAGTACATACAATAGTTAAGTCGGGATTAGATTGTATCAACATGATGTGCCTTACTCGGCCACTCCTATTTGGGTAATAGAGGCTAGACTAGGGCGAGGGCGCCATACTCTCGCTCACCATCTCCCTCTCCCCCTCTCTCCCTCTATCCCTCTCTCCATTTGTATCTCCCTCGCTCTCTCTCCCTTCTCCCTCTCTTTCTCTCTCTTTTTTATCTATCTCCCCACCCTCTCTCTCTCTCTCCCTTTCACTCCCTCTCTATTTCCCCACTCACCCACTCCTCCTTTCCCCCTTCTCCCTCCCTCTCTCTAATTTTCTCTCCTTTCTCTATCTAATTCTCTCTCCTTCCTCTCTCCATTTCCCTCTCCATCTTTCTATCTCCCTCTCGTTCTCTTTCTCTCCCTCTCTCCCTCCCTTTCTCACTCTTTCTTTCTCTTCCCTACTTTCTTTACCCATCTCTCTCCCCCTTCTCTCCCCCTCTCCCTCCCTCTCTTCCTCTCTCTCTCTCTCCCTCTCTCTCTCACTTTTTCTATGTATCTTCCTCTCTCCCACTCTCTCTCCTTTTCTCTATATCCCTTCTCTTTCTCTCTATCTCCATCCTATTATCTCTTCCTCTCTCTCCCATTCCCCTTCTCTCCTCTCTCCCACTCTCCCTCTCTCATCTCTCTCCGTCTCTCTTTCTCTGTCTCTCTTTCCCTTTCTCCCTCTCCCTCTCTTTCTCTCTTCTACTCTCTTTCTTTCTCTCTCTTTCTCTCTCTATTTGTCTCTATCTCCTTCTCTATCTATCATTCTCGCTCTATCCCTCTCTCCCTCTCATTCTCTCCCTCCCACCCTTTCTCTCCCCACTCTCTCCATTTCTCCCTCTCTCTCTCTCTTTCTCCCTCTATCCCTCTCTCTATCTATATCTCTCTCCTTTCCTCTCTATCTTTTCCTTCCCTCTCTCTCACCTCCTCTCTCCCTCTCTCTCCCTTCTTAGTCCCTCTCTCTCCCAATCCTTATATCTCCTCTTTTCTCCCTCTCTCTCCTAATCCTTGTATCTCTTCTTCTCTTCCTCTCTCCTCATCCCTTTCTTTGCCCCTCTCTCCCTCTCCCACCCCTCTCTCTCACTTCATCCCTTCCTCTCTTTTGCTCCCTTTCTCCCTCCCTTTCTCTACCTCTATTTCTTTCTCTTTCTCTATACCTCTCTCTCTCCTACTCTCTTTCTTTCCCTATCTCTCTCTCCTTTTCTCTTTCTTTCACTTCCTCCCTCTGTCTCTCACCCTCTTTCTTTTTTTTTTTTGCTCTCTTTTTCTCTCCCTCTCTCACCCTTTCTCTCCTCCTTCCCCTCCCATTCTTCCTCTCCCTCTCTCTCCCTCTCCCTCTCCCTCCCTCTCTCTCCCTCTCCCTCCCCTTCCCTTCTCTATCCCTCTCCATATCTCTCTCTCCCCTTACTCTCTCTCTCCCCATTTCCCCTCTCTACCCCTCTCTTCCTCTCTCTTTCCCCCTCTCTTACACCCTCTCTCCCTCTCCCTTTCTCCTTCCTACCCTCTCTCACCCCTCTCTCTATTTCTCCCTCCTACCCTTTCTCCCCCTTCTCTCTATTTCTACCTCCGTCTCTCTTTCTCCCTTTATCCCTCTCTCTATCTATCTCTCTCTCCTTCCCCTTCCATCTCTTTTCTTCCCTCAATCTCACCCTCTTTCTCTCCCTCTTGCTCCCTATCTTTCTCTCTCCCTATCTCTCTCTCACCCTCCCTTTCTCATTCCCTCTTTCTCCTTCATCTCTTTCTTTCTCTCCCTCTACCTCTCTTACTTTCCCTCTCTCCCTCCCCTTCCCTCTCTCTCTTATATTCCCTCTCTCTCTCCTTCTATCTCTCGTCCCTATCCTCTCCATCTTTCCCTTTATCTTTCTTACTATCCCTTTATCTCCCTCTCTGTCTATCTCCCTTTCCCTCCTTCTCTTTCCATTTCCTTCCCTCTCTATCTCTCCCCCTCTCTCCCCTCCTTCTCCCTCTTTCTACCTCTCTCACTTTATATCCCTATCCCTCTCCCTCTATCTCCCTTTCTCCCCCTCAATTTATTTGCCCCTCTCTCCCCCTCTCCCTCCCTCCCCCACTCTCTCTCCCCCTTCCTCTTTCTACCACCTCTCTCTTTCTCTCTCCTTCTATCTCTCTTGCTTTCTTTCTCTCCAATTCTCTTTCTCTCTTTTTCCCTCTCTCTCCCCTCTCTTTTCTATCTTGTTCTCTCTTTCTCTCTCTCTCCCTCTCCTTATCTCTGTCCCTCTCTTTCTCTCTCACTTTACCTCCCTCTCCCTCTTTCCATCTCTCTCCCTCTCTACCCTTCTCTCTCCTCTTCTTTCTCTCCTTTTCCCACTCTCTCCTTATCTCTCTCTCCCTCTCTACTTCCCTTCCCTTTCTCCCCTTTCTCTTTCTACTTCTCTCTCTCTCTCTCCCCTTCTATATCTATCCTAATCTCTCTCTCTCTCTTTCCCATTATTTCTCTCACTATCCCTTTCTCTCCCTCTCCATGTATCTCTCTCTCCCACCCTCTCCCTCTTTTTCCTTTTTTCTTTATCTCTTCCCCACTCTCCTCTTCTCTCCCTCTCTCTCTCACCCCCTCCTTCTCCCTCCCTCTCCCTCTCTCACACTATCCCCTCTCTCTCTCCCTCTCCCTCTCCCTCATTCTTTCCTTCCGTTTATTTACCCTCTATCTCCCTCCCTCCCTCCTACCTCTCTCCCCCTCTTTATGTCCCTTTACCACCCTCTGTCTTTCTCTCTCCTTTTCTCATTGTATCTCTCTCCCTCTGTCTTTCTCTCTTGCCCTCCTTCTTTCTCTCTCTCACTCTCCCTCCCTTTCTCCTTTTCCCTATCTCCCTCTCTCCCTCTCTATCTTCCTCTCTCTATCTCTCTTTCCCTCTCTCTCCTTCTTCCCCTCTCTCCCTATCACTCATTCCTTTATCTCTCTCCCTCTCTCTCTCCTTCTCCCTCTCTCATCCTCTCTCTATCTCTCCCTTCTTCCTCTCTCCCTCTCTCTTCCACTCCCACTCTACCCCTTTCCTCTCTCTCTCTTTCCCTTTTTCTCCCCCTCTCCCTCTCCCCCTCCCCCTTTTCTCTCTGTCTCACTCTTCTCCTCTCTCTCGCCCCTCTATCACTCTATATCGGTCTCCCCCTCTATCTCTCCCTTTTTCTCTCCTTTTCTCCCTCTTTATCCTATTTTCTCTCTCCCTCTCCCCTCTATCTCTCCCTTTCTCTCTTACCCTCTCTTCCCATTTTCTCTCTCCTTCTCTCTCTCTTTCCCTACCTATCTCTCTCTATATCACCCTCTTTTCCCCTCTCTCCCTCTCTCTCACCCTTTTTCTCTCCCCCTCTCTCACCCTTACCCTTTCTTCCTTCTTTCTCTCTCATTCTCTCTCTCTTCTCCCAACCTCCCCTTTCTCACCCTCTCTTCTCTCTATGCCCCTCTCTCCCTCTCTCCCTCCCTCTCTCTTTTCCTCTCCTTTTGTCACTCCTCTCTCTTCCCCTCTTTCCCTATCACCTCTCTCTCTCCCCTACTCTCTCTACCCCTCTCTTTCCCTCCTCTTTTCTCTCTCCCTCCCTCTATTTCTCTCTCTTCCTCTCTCTTCCTTCTCTTTCTCTCATTCTCCCTCTCTACCCGTCTCCCTTTCTCCCTCTCTCTCTCTCCCTCTCTCTATGTATCTCTTTCCCTTTCCCTCTCTCTGTCTCTCTCCATCTCTATCTCTACCAATCTCTCATAATTTTTATCTCTCTCCTCCTCTCTCTCACCCTCTCTCTCTCCCCCTCACCCTTTCCTTCTCTCCCTTTCCCTTTCTCTTCTACTCTCTCTTTGTCTCTCTCTATCTCTCTCTTCCTCTCCCTCTCCCTCTCACTCTCTCTTTCTCTCTCTCCTTTCCCCCTCTCCCTCCTCTTTCTCCCTCTCTTCCCCTTCCCTCTCTCCCTTCTCTCTCCCTTTCTCTCCCACCCTCTCTTTCTCTTGCTCTCTCTCTTTCTCTCTCTATCTCCTTCTCACCCCTCTCTCTCCCTCTCTCTCCCTTTCTATCTATCTATCCTTCTCTCTTTCCCATAGTCTATCTCTTTCTCTCTCTCTCTCACTTTATTCTCTCTCCCTCCTTCATTCTCCCTCTTCCTATTATCCTCTCTCCCTATATCTCCTCCATCTCTTTCTCTCCACCCTCCAATCTCTCTATCTTACCTTCTCTCTATCTCGCTCTACCCTCTCTCACCCACTCTACCCTCTCTCTCCTCCTCTCTCTTCCTTTCTCCTCCTCTCTCCCCCTCTCTTCCAACCTCCCTTTATCTCTCTCCCCTTTTCCTTTCCCTCTTCCTTGACTCCCTCTCTTTCTCTTTCTCTCTCTCTTTTTATTCTCTCCCTCTCCCCATCCCTCTCCTTTCCCTCCCTCTTCCCTCTCTTTCTCACTCTCTCCCCCTCCCTCTCTCCCTCTCTTTCTCACTCTCTCTCCCTCCCTCTATCCTCTTTTGATCCTCTGTCTCTCCCTTCTCTTGCTCTTTCCCTCTCTCTCCATCCCTCTTTATCCCTCTCTCTTTCCTAATCTTCTTCATATCTCTCTATCTCTCCCTTTTCTCCCTCCCCCTCTCTCCCTCTCCTTCTCTCAACCTCTCTCTCCTTGTCTTTCCCTTTTTCTCCCTCTCTCTCCTATTTTCTCTCTCTCCCTCTCCCTCCCTCTCTATCCCTTTGTCCTACTCTCTTTTCCTTCCTCTCTCTCAATCCCTATCTATCTCTTCCTCTCTTCCCCTTCTTTCTCTCTATCCCCCATTTTCCCTCTTCCCCTCCCTCTCTCTCTCTCTTTCCTTTCCTCTCCTCTCTCGTTCGATCTCCTCCTCTCCCACGCTCTCCTTATCTATATCACTCCTACTCTCCCTCTTTATCTCTTTCTCATTCTCTCTTCTCTCTCCCTCCCTCTTCATCTCTCTTCCTCCTCACTCTTTCCCTCTCTCTCTTCTCCCTCTCACCCTCTCTCGTTCCCTCTTCCTCTTTCTCCTTCTCTTTCTCCCTCTCTATCCCTCCCTCCATCTCTCTTCTCCCTCCTCTCTTTCTCGCTCTTTTTAAGCCTCTCTCTCCTTTTCTCTATCCACATCTCTATCTTTATCCCTCTCTCCCCTTCTCTCTACCTCGTCCTCTCTCTATCCCTCTCGGTTTTCTCCTCTCTCCCTTTCTCTCCCTCTCTTGGTCTCTCTCTCTCCCTCCTTCTTTCTCTCTACCACTCACTTCCTTTCTCTTTCCCTCCCTACCTCCCTACCTCCCTCTCCCTCTCTCCCCCTCTCATTCCCACTCTCTCACCCTTTCTCCCCTGTCTCTCTCCCTCCCTCTCTCCTTCTCTCTTATTTCCTCTCTTTCTCCCTTTCTCCTCCAATATCTCTCCCTCCCTCTCTCCTTCTCTCTTATTTCCTCTCTCTCCCACTTTCTCCTCTAATATCTCTCCCTCTCTCTCCTCATCTTTACCTCTCCCCTAATCTCCTAATCTCTCCCTCCCACTCTCCTTTCACTCTCTCTCCCCCTTACCCTTTCCCTCTCTTCCACTCCCTTTCTCCCTCTCTTTTCCCTCTCTCTCTTTCCCTTTCGCTCCTCCTTACTCTTCCTTCTCTCTTTTTCTCCCTCCCTCTCTCCCTCATTTTCTTTACCTCTCCTTCCCTCGTTCTCCCTCTCTCTCTCCCTCTCCATCCCTCCCTCTTTATCCCTCTCTACATATCTCTCTCTCAATCTCCTTCTCTTTCCCTGTCTCTCGCTCTCTCTTTCTCTCTCTATCCCTCTCTTTCTCATTCTCTCTCCCTCCTACTTTCCCTCTCTTAATCTCTCTCTCCCTTTCTCTCCCTCTCTTGAACTATGCTCAAAAAGCTCATAAGGGGAGGAAGGGAGGGAAAAGAGAGAAAAGAGAGGGACAAAGGAAGTGGGGGCAAGAGATAGTGGGAGGGAGGGGAGGCATAGGGAGAGAGGGGGAGAGAAGGGGAGAGAGGTGAAGAGAAGGAGTGGGGAGAGGGAGAATGGGAAGAGATATAGAAAGGGAGAGAGGAGAAATTGAGAGAGAAAGACTAGAATAGTATAGAGAGAGAAGGAGAGGGAGAGAATAGAGAAGAAGGGCGAGGGAGAGAAGGGGGAGAGAGAGGGGAGGGAGACAAATAGAAAGAGGGAGACGGAGATGGGGGAGAGGTAAAAAGGGAAAGAGTGCGAGAGAGAGGGGCTATAAAGAGGGAGGGAGAGAGAGAGAGAGATAGAAAGGGAGGAAGGGTGTGGAGTGAGAGAGGGAGGAGGGGTAAAGAAGAAAAGGGAGAGATAAAGAGGAAAGAGAAAAAGATGAAAGAGAGAGAGAGAGAGAGAGAGAGAGAGAGAGAGAGGGAGAAATGGGGAGTAAAAGAGAGGGAAAGGGAGAAGGCGAGAGAAAGAGAAAGGTGAATGAGAGGGGTAGAGAGGGAGAGAGGAAAGAAAGGAGAGAAAGTGAAAGAGGGGAGAGGGAGAGAGAGATAAAGGAAGGAGAGAGAGTGGGGGAGAGAGGAATGGTGAAGGAGAGAGAAAAGAGAGAAGGAGAGATGGATGTCGAAGGGAGAGAGAAAGAGAGAGAGAGAGGGAGAGGGATGAGGGAGAAAGAATGGGAGGAGGAGGGTGAGGGAAAAGGAAAAAAGGAAAAGGAGAGAGAGGGAGGGAGAGAGGGAAAGAAGGTGGGAGAGTCGAAGAGGGAGAGAAAGGGAGGAGATAGAGAGAGGGAGAGAGATAAGGAGTGGGAGAGAGAGGGAGAGAGAAGGAGAGTGGGAGAGAGCTAGAGAGGGACAGAGAGTGAGGGATAGTGAGATAGAGGGAGGGAGAGAGAGCTAGAGAGAGACAGAGAGTGAGGGATAGTGAGATAGAGGGAGGGAGAGAGAGAGCATAAGAGAGAGAGAGAGGGAGAAAAGAGAGAGAAGGAGAGGGAGAGGGAGAAAGGGAGGATAAGGGGATAAAGAGAGTGGGAGATAGAGAGGAGGGAGATAGAGAGGAGAGTGATAAAAGGAGAGAGAGGAAGGTGAGAGGATATAGGGGAGGTAGAAAAGGGGAGCAAGAAAGAGGGGAAAGAGGAAGGGGAGAGGGAAAGAGAGTGGGAGAGGGAGAGGGAGGGAGAAAGGCAATTGAGAGGGGGAATGAGAGAGAGGCAATGAGGGAGAGTGAGAGAAAGAAGGAGAGAGAGTAGATAGAGGAAGAAAAGAGAGGGGGAGAAAGGAGAGAGGAAGAGAAAGGGAGATAGAGAGAGGGAGAGATAGGATAGAGTGGGAGAGGGGGAGACAGACGGTAAAGGTGAGAGGAAGTGAAAAGGGAAGAGAGGGAGCATAGAAGGGATAAAGAAAGAGAGACAAGGGGAGAGAGATGAAAAGGAAAGGATATTGGGATAGGGGCAGGGAAAAAAGAAGGAGAAAGGGAGAGAGACATTGGGAGAGAGAGGGAGGGAGAGGAGGAAAGAAAGTGGGAGAAAGAGGGAGGGAGGGAGGGAGAGAGGGAGTAAAGAGAGGGAGAGGGACAGGGAAAGAGAGGAAGAGGAAGAGTGAGAGTGAGAGGGAGTAGTAGGGAGAAGGAGAGAGTGAAAGAGAGAGGGAGAGAGAGGGGGAGAGAGCAAGAGAGACTACGGAATAGTGGGATAGAGGTGGAAAGCAAGAGAGATTGGGAGAGGGGGATGGAGGAAAGGAGAAAGAAAGAGATAAGGAAAGGGAAAATGAGAGAAGGAGAGAGGGAGGGAGAGGAAAAGAGGGAGAGGGGGAGAGGGAGAGAGTGAGAGAGAGGGATAGAAAGAGAGACAAGATGAGATTAGGAGGGAGAGAGTGAGAGGGAGATAGAGAGATAGAGGAAGAGTCGAAAGAGAGAGAGGAAGGGCGAGAGAGATAGAGGGAAATAGAAAGACAGGGGAGAAGGGGAAGGGAAGAGAGAGGGAGGAGAGGGATAAAAGGAGATGAGGCAAGAGATAAAGGGAGGGAGGGAGGGAGGGAGAGAAGGAGAGAGGAGGAGATAAAGAAGGAAAGAGTGGGAGGGAGAGGGAGAGAAGGAGAGAGAGAGAGGGGGAGAGGGAGAAATGCATTAGTGTTTAAGGATATCATTTATATGCATTAGTGTTTTTCGCACATCATTCGATCAATCACTATTGCAAATGCATATCATAAGGACTTCTATCTAATTATACTAAATTTATCAACATGTAAATATAAGAATTAATAGAATGATTTCTTTATTATTATTAAAATAAATGATACAATAATATATTAACATGAGCCCATCTAAATATGGTTGGATCTTAGGCACCAACACTAACTAAGAGAGGGAGAGAGAGAGAGGGTATGATTAAAAATAAGATAAGGCAGGGGAGAGAGGAAGAGGGAGAGGGAGAGAAAGGTAGATTAATAACCAACACCATTGGATATATAGAGCCTTAGTCATATTAAACCTATTAGAAAGGCTACTAGGGGATGTGGATAGTGTTAATTCCTAGGCTATTAAACCTTCATTAATTTCTTTAAGTTTCTTATAATCTCAATTCTTGTTTCTATTATTGAATTCTTATTTGATTTATATATATATATAAATATCATCTTTATCTCATTAATCATAAACAAATCAAAGCTAAGCAAATTAGTGGATAAAACATAATCCTTGTGGGAACAATATCTTTTTATACTACTTGAGCGATTCATGCTCCTAAGGAATCAATAAGTTTTTTGTGCCATTGCCGGGGATTATTGTGTTTAACATTTACGTTGATTTAGTTATTCATGATTTAAGAACTCAATTTTCTTTTAGTTGTGATTAAACCTCTAGCTTTGACGTGATTTTAGGTGTATGCCAAAGATGAGATAAAAAAGGTCACAACAACCACTATTAGCATACATCTCGAAAATTGTAAGACATGAGAGGGATCTTAGAAGAGAAATCTATCAAGAAGGAGACAAGATGGAAGAGGAAGAACGGAATCAAGTGGGCTAACAAAGAACTCTCATGGAGTATATGAGGTCGGGTTTCAACACAAACCAACAAAGTGTTACACGTCTGTTGGTTAATGCCAATAATTTTGAGATAAAACCGGTGGTGCTCCAAAAGATTCAATCAAGTGTACAATTTTATGGGTTGGCTAATGAAAACCTAATACTCACATCACTAATTTCTTGGAGATTTATGACAAATTCGGATACAATGGTGTGTTCGATGATGTAATAAGGCTTCGTCTATTTCCTTTCACTTTAAGGGACCGAGCCAAGGCATAGTTGAACTCATTGGCTCTAGGTTCATCAACACATGGGATCAATTGGCTCAATCTTTCCCAGCCAAGTATTTTCCTTTGGCAAAAATGATAAGGATTATCAAGGAGATTACCACTTTCCAACAAGCCGAAGGGAGTCCTTACATGAAGCTTGGGAGCAATTTAACAAGTTGCAATGGAGTTGTCCACATCATAATTCTCTAAAGGAGTTGTTGTTGCAAACATTCTACAATGGAGTCAATCCTACTACAAGAGGAACCATTGATGTGGCAACGAGTGGTTCATTGATGAGAAAAATGATTAATGCCATATATGATCTTCTTGAGGAGATGGTAACTAATAATTCTTTATGGGCAATAGAGAGGAATAGGACACTAGTAAAAGAACAAAAAGGAGTTATTTCCCTTGATCCAATGATAGCATTGCAAGCGAAAGTGGTTAAATTGACAAAGCAAATAAATGACATGAAGTGGGTTCTTTAAGTCAAGTGGTCGCCATTCAAAATCCATGTGAGCTATGTGGTCAAGTTGGGCACCTTGCTATAAATTATTTATTGGAAAGAGGAGTAAGTGAAGAGCAAGTTAATTTTATTGGGGTTCAACAAGGAAGAGTGAGAAATAATCCCTATTCTAATACATATAATCTAGGTTGGAGAAACCACTTGAATTTTTCTTGGTCCAACAATGCGGGAAACATGGTTAGACCCCGAGGGCCACTCGAATTTCAACAAACTCCTCAATGAGATTGGTTCTTCTTTATTGAGTCTAAGATGGATATATTCATTGATACAATAGGGAGCAAGTTGACTAATCAAGAGGAGGCTCAACAGAGAATTGAGGCAAAGTTTGATCAAATTGTTAAAACTACTCGTCATCTATTCATAACTTAGAGGTGCAGAGTTAGGCGGTTAGCCAATGCTTTGCCGACAAGGAATTTAAGGAGTTTGCCAAGCAACATGGAATCTAATCCAAAGGAACAATTGAAAGCAATCATTCTTAGGAGTGGTAAGGAAGTAATTGCACCCCTAGTTGAGAAGAAAGGAAAAGAACCAATTAAGGAGAAGATAAGTGAGGAAGGAAAACAAGCAAGCCAAATGCTCGATCCTCTTCCTTTGTTCCTAAAGTGCCTTTTCCTTAAACATTAAAGAAATAACAACTTGACACCCAGTTCGCCAAATTCTTGGAGAAATTAAAGAAATTACAAATTAACCTTTCTTTTATGGGGGCATTGGAGAACATGCCTAAGTATGCAAAGTTCTTGAAGCAAATCTTATCAAACAAGATGAATTGGGATGAAAACCAAACGAGTGTCTTTAATAGAGAATTGTAGCTCCATTATCTCTAGCAAAATGCCTTTAAAACTTCAAGATTCGAGTAGTTTTACAATTCTTTGTGTTGTTGGTCACTTATAATTTGCTAAATGTTTATGTAATTTAAGAGCAAGTATTAACCTCATGCCTTTGTCTATTTTTAAGAAATTAGGCTTGGGAGAGGTGAAGCCAACTCCAATGGTGTTATCATTGGTCGATCAATCAATTACGAGAGCTTACGGTATGATTGAGGATGTCTTAGTGAAGGTGGACCAATTCATCATCTCGATGGATTTTGTGGTGTTAGACTATGATGTAGACAAGAATTTTCCTTTGATTCTTCGGAGGCCATTCTTGAACATCAAAAGAGCCTTGGTGGATGTGTATGAGGGAAGGCTCATTTTGAGGATAGAAGAGGAACAAGTGGAGTTTTGCTTGAGCAAAGCTATGAAACATCTTATATAAAAGGAAATTTGCATAAGAGTAGATGTGATTGAGGAGTGTGTTATAGAAGAGGAAGAGAAAAAGCAAAAGGAAGAATTATTTGAAGAAGAGAAGCAAGTGGTAACTAGAGTGGAGGAGGAGACGTCTACACCGGAGTTGCTAATGATGACAAATGCCCTTACACCATCATTAATTGTCAAGCCATGTATACTTGAGCTTAAGTCTTTACTAAGTCACCTTAGGTATGCTTTCTTGGGTGAGGAAGACACTCTACCTATCATTGTGTCTAGTAATTTATGAAAAGAGTAAGAAGATAGGTTGGTAGAAGTAATGAGGAGTAAGATAAGGGCTATTGGTGGCAACTCTTGGATATAAGGGGTATTAGTCCGGATGTAGTGATGCATAAAATCCATTTAAAAGAAGGATGTAAGATGATAAGAGAGAGATAAAGGAGGTTGAATCCCAACATGAAGGAGGTGGTAAGGAAAAAGGTTACCAAATTGATAGATGCGAGAATTATCTATCTAATTTTAGATAGTGAATGGGTGAGCCTGGTGCAATTTGTTCCAAAGAAAGGAGGTATGATAGTGGTAAAGAATGGAGAAGGGGATTTGATTTTCATTAGAATGGTTGAAGAGTATATCAAACAAAACCATTTCTTTTTGGAAGAAGGCATTGTACTTAGGCATAAAATTTCCAAAGAAGGGATTGAAGTTGATAGAGCCAAAGCCGATGTGATAGCAAGGCTTCCTCCACCAATAAATGTGAAAAGAGTTAGAGCTTTCTTGGGCCATGCTGGTTTCTATCGTCGGTTCATTAAGGATTTCTCTTCTATTGCTAGGACACTTACTAATTTATTGGTAAAGGATGTGCCTTTTAACTTTCACTTTTCTTATCTTAATGCTTTTAATAGGTTGAAAGAGGCTCCGGTGACTACTCCTATATTGGTTTCTCCAAATTGGAGCATTCTTTTTTAGATCATGTGCGATGTAAGTGATCAAGCTATTAGTTGTGTTCTAGGCCAAAGGAAGAACAAAAAATTACATATCATTTACTATGCAAGTAAAACCTTAGTGGGGGCCCAATTGAATTACACCACAATCGAGAAGTAGTTTTTGGCGGTAGTGTATGCTTGTGATAAATTTAGATCTTATCTTCTTGGTTTAAAAGTTATTATATACATTGACCATGTAGCTCTTGAGTATCTTTTTGCAAAGAAAGACTCAAAGCCAAGACTCATTCAATCAGTTCTTTTGCTTCAAGAATTTAACTTGGATATAAAAGATAAGAAGGGAGCCGATAACTTGGTGGTGGATCACTTATCACGACTTGAAAGGGAGAGTGCATAAAAGGGGGAGGATGTCAATGAGAAATTCCCGGATGAGTCCATTCTTTTGGTCTAACATTTACAAACTCCCCGGTATGCTGATTTGGCTAACTATCTTACAAGTGGCTTAGTACCATCCGGCTTGACTTTTTAACAAAAGAAGAGGTTTTTCTTTGATGCTACTCATTATCTATGGGAAGAGCCTCTTCATTATAAACTTTGCACATATTGATTGATAAGGAGATGTGTTTCGAAAGATGAGATGTTAGATGTTCTTACACATTGCCATGATTCTCCTTATGCCGGTCATTATGGTGCTAATAAAATAGTTGCTAGAGTGTTGGAGTATGGTTTCTATTAGCCAACATTGTTTGTATTGTGATCGATCTCAAAGAGTTGGGAACATTACTAAGAGGGATGAAATGCCACTTTTGAGCATTCTTGAGGTATAAGTGTTTGTTGTATAGGGGTTTGATTTCATGGGGCCATTCCCATCTTCTTTTTGGAATAAATACATTTTAATGGGAGTTGACTATGTGTCCAAGTGGGTTAAGGCTTTGGCAAGTCCTATTAATGATGGCAAGGTAGTCACTAAATTTTTTAAGAAGATCTTTGTGAGATTTGGAGTGCCAAGGGTGATCATTAATGATGGTGGATCACACTTTTGCAATCAAAGGTTTAAGGATCTTTTGAAGAAATATGGTGTACATCACAAGAGTAGCAACTCCATACCACCCACAAACAAGTGGTCAAGTTGAGGTTACGAATCGGGAATTGAAAAAGATCATGAAGAAAACGATGAACAATTCAAGGAAAGATTGGCCAAGTGAGCTAGATGATGCTATGTGGGCTTACCAAATGAAATTCAAAACACCAATTGATATGACTCCATATAGAATTGTGTGTGGGAAAGCTTGCCATCTTCCGGTAGAGTTGGAACACAAGGCTTTTTGGGTGATCAAGGCTTCAAATTTTGATTTCAAGAAAGCCGGAGAAAGAAGACTCTTGTAATTAAATGAGCTTAAGGAGTTGAGGTTCAATGCTTATGAGAATTCTCAATTATATAAGGAGAAGATAAAAAGGTGACATGATGCTCACATTAAGAAGAAGGAGTTCAAAGTGAGTGATAAAGTTTTGGTGTTTAACTCAAGGCTTATGTTATTTCCCAAAATGTTGAAATCAAAATGGAGTGGGCCTTTTGAAGCCGTTCAAGTTTTCAATCATGGAGCATTGGTTGTAAAAAATGAAAAGAGAGAAATTTTTAAGGTTAACGGATATCGATGCAAGCCATATTTTGGAGAGTTCTTCTCAGAGAAAGGGAAACACTTTCTCTAGTTAATTCAACTTGAACTCGAAAGCCACGAGGGTCAAGCTAAAGACCTTAAATTAACATGTTTTGAGTTTTAATTTATTGTGTTGATTTTCTTATGGTTAAAGTTATTATTTTGAGTTTTTCAAATTTTCATTTATGGCTTTGTGTTTCGGGTTAGGCGATCAAGGGTAAGCAAATGTTTTGATCATGTCTTATTATTAAAAAAATGTAGTGGAGATCGTGTGCTTGTTACACGATCATAAAAAAAAATTGCTTGGAGTTGCTATCCGGATCGTGCAATGATGCACGCTTATGACAACAATGCTTGGCTACTTATCTTTGTTGTGCCAAACGACATCATTTCAATAAGAAAAAAGATCTAACCTAAAAGTGAAATACGTTCCCAATCGTCGTTCCTTTTCTCTTTCCTTTCCTTTCCTTTGTTATTTCTTCCTTTCTCTTCACCTATTCATGTCTTCCTTTCCTTTGTTTTCATATCTTCCCCATTCACATTTAACTCTTCTTATTTTTTTCTTTAATTTTGTTTAAGATTTCAGAGATGCCTTACCATGCCACCTATAACAAAACCATCCATCAAGAAGAAGCCGATGGGTCAATCTAGTAAAGGGATAGAGGTGGTGCCACTTGAACAACAATCCGACTTCACCGCTTAATTTGGTTCACCATTCCCAATCTACTTCGAGGAGGAAGGTAAGAGATTTCAATTTATTCATAAATGAGAAATTACTTTGCTTAGATACTTTGACTTTGGGTTGTTGGAAAGATTGGATATTAAGGATTCTATGGTTGATTTAAGCAAAAAGGTAGGATGAAAGAATTTCATAGCTTTTTACCTTGCGACTTATGAAGAACTCATATGGGAATTTTACACAACCTTATCTTATGATCTTGAAAAATTGACATCACTTAGATTTAGGTTGTTTGGTGGATCTTATGAGGTTACTCTTGATCTTTTGAATTAGATTCTTCGATTGCCTAAGGGACCAATCATTGAATCTCATAAAAAATTTAAATTGTCATAATTTTAGAATAAGTTAATTGGCTTAGATACTTTCAATCCACACAATGCACCTAATGGTTTCATTCAAGATGCTAGTGTCTTAATGATTCATAAGTTTATTTGTCATACAATTTTTGGAAAGGTAGAAAGAAACAAATGCTCTCGAAAAGATTTGTTTTTGTTATGGTGCATGCATAATAAAGTGAAATTCTCTCGCATCTCATTTCATCTTCCATACTATTGTGGGTATTGCTTATAAATGTTGTAGGACAATGGGAATGGATTACATTGTGACTCGCTTTAGCAAATCATTTTTGCATTGATTTTTCTAGGCTAAACCCATCCGTTAAGGATTTTTTTCAAGAAGATCACTTGAGTAGAGTAGAGATTATTTCTATTGGTGCTTTTGGTCTCTAGGATCCTTGTACTCGTACTTGTTTTAGGAATCGACATGGTGTCCCACAATTACCATTTAAGGATTCAAGTGACGATGTGGACAATGATGTGATGATGATAGGTGGAGGATTGTCCTTTAAAAGATTGAGGAGACCAATGCAATCTATGACACATGAATGACAGCCATGGAAACTCAACTAGAGAACTTAGCCATATTTCAACGTTATCACTATCAAAAGATGCTCAAATTCTTTGAGGCGAGCAAAATTGTCGTTCCTTCACCAACCCCAATGCCTCTAGGCTCTTTGCATCACTAGAGAATCCTTCTCACCCTCCTTCGTGCTGATTTTCTTTTTTGTTGAATCTTTGTTACGTGTGTTCTTTTTTCTTGTGTGATGTGTTTGCTATTACATTTTTTTTGTTTTTTCTTTTAGTTTTGTTGGTTTAGATTGGGGACAATGTGACCATTTAAGTGTGGGGAGGGGGATTATGGATTTTAAATTTTATTTTTGTAAGTGTTTGCGTGCTTACCTTGTGTATTTGTTTGTCCTTATACTCATATTGATTTTGCTCCAATTATGGTGATAGTGTGCAATTTGAATTAAAGGTGCTTGAATGGACTTTGTAGTGTATCATCATGTGAACGGAATGGTTGGATTAAAATAATGAGTATGTGCTTGTTATTTAAAATGTAATTTGGCATTCTGTCGTTACATGTACAAATGAGCTTGAAACTTAATTCTTTCATCTTACCTTGTACATTATGGGACTCACTAAACTTGTTATTATGTTGATCGAATAAGTTTGAATTTTTGACTTTTTGAGAAACTCTTAGGGAAAACTTGGTAGGAAATGAAATATTTAAAAATGGTTAAGTCCCTCTTGAGGTTGAACCTAAACAAGGACAAGTGCATGGTTGGCCCCACCACCTAGTAGGTGCATTCTATGAGTAACCAAGGGTACTCATCACTAATGAGCGGTCTTTGCATAAAAAGGAGGATCCACCTCTTGGTTGGCTATTCATAAGTGCTAAGCACATTAAGACTCCTAATTCAACGACTTGTTTGTAGCAACCAAAAATAGTAAGGACACAAGTGAAAATAAAATGAAAAGTGCAACGAAATGGTCCATATTAAGGTATGCAAATCTTGAAGCCAAGTTTTTCCTAATTTAAAAAAAAAGAAAAAAAGAAACAAATTGTTTTGACTTAGTAATGGGGTGAGTGAGTTCTAGGTGTACTTAGTAAGATAAAAGACTTGATTGTCATCGAGCTTCTTTAAACGCAACACTTGAATACCAAGCTATGTGATAAGTAAGTCGTAATACTTAGGGTTCTACACTAATCATTTTGTGCGCATGGTTGTATGGTGCAAATCTTATGATTGGACCTTTGATTTGATTCTTGCCTTTATTCCGTGTTTTGATCTTGCTTTCCTTGGGGACAAGCAAGATTTTATGTTTGGGGAAGTTGATATGAGTACTTTTAATGTGTCTTTCAGGTGTGTTTTTATGATAAAAATTATGCCTAGGAGTTACTTTATGTTTTAATGATCATTAGAATGTTTAATTTTTGTTTTCAATGTTAAAGAAGTGGGTTGAGACTGTTACTCTCTATTTTTACGGTCATTATTGCATGTTAGGGACGTTTAGATCTTGAAAAATGTACTAACCGCCTAATGCATGACCATGCAGCATTGCACGATCACAATAGTAGTCGTTAGAACTAGTGAATGCATAATTGAGCAACCTTGCATGACCATAACTATGACATTATGGTAAAAAGAGGATTAATTAATCCACAATTACCTTCATGAGTATGGTTACCATACAATTCAATCCTCATGTCAACTTATCATAGTGCGATCTCAAGCTTGGTTATTAGTCTTATTTGATTATGATCCCATAAGTTTTCTTTGATTTTCAAAAGTCATAGCTTTTAGAGTAAATCAACTATACTCTATTAGTGTACTCCTACTATGGCTATAGATTTCTAAAGTAGACATTTATTCAAGTGCAATGTGATAACTCCTTTATGGCTTTATGATAGTAGTCTACCCAATGAATTACACACATATAACCCTTTACTAGGTCCATCAAAATGAGTGTCAAAGTACATAAATCCTTCAATGAGATGATCATGATGACTTCAAGTCTAAGGACTAATTATACCCATCTCGGGAGAGGGAAAGAGAGGGGGAGCGAAGGAAGACAGAGAGGGAGAGAGAGAGAGGGAGAGAGTGGAAAAGTAAGAGGGAGAGTGGGAGGAAGAGAAAGGGGAAGAGAGGGAGAGAAAGTGAGGGAGAGATAGAGAGATCATGGGATAAAAAGATGGAACTATGAAGAGGGAGGGATAGAGAGAGAATGGGAGAGAAGTGGAGGAGAGGGAGAAGGAGGGAAAGAGAAGAAGAGAGGGAGGGGTAGAGAGAAAAGGGAGAGAGAGGTAAAGAGAAAGAGAGTAGGAGGGACGAAGAGAGTGAGGGGGAGAAAGAGGGAGGTAGAAAGGGAGAGATGGAATGAGATAGGAGGAAGAGAGAGAGGAAGAGAAAGAAGGAGAGAGAAGGGGAGAGGAAGAGAGAGTGTGAGAAGGAGAAAGAGATAAACTGGAAGAGAGTAAGAGAGAGAGGGGTGAGAAAGAAAGAGAGAGAGTAAGGGAGAGAGGGAGGGTGGGTGGGACATAGAAGGAGATGGAGAGAGAGAGTGGGAGAGGGAAGGGAGAGGAAGAGAGAAGGAGAGATAGAGAGGGAGAGAGAAAAAGAGAGCATGCGAGAGAGAGGGAGATAGATAAGAAGAGAAAGAGGGAGGGAGAGATAGATAGACACAAGGAGGTAGAGAGAGGGAAACAAAGAAAGGTAGGGCGAGAAAGAGAGGGAGAGGGAGGGAAAGGGAGAGGGTAGAGAAAGAGGGAGAGAGGGAGAGAAATAGAGTGAGAAGGGGAGAGAGAATGGGAAGGAGAGGGAGGGAGAGAGAATGGGAAGGAGAGAGAGGGAGAGGGAGGGAGAGAGGGGGAGAGAGATATAGGAAGAGAGGGAGAGATAAATAAAGGGAGAGATAGATAAAGGGAGAGATGGGGAGAGAGGGAGATAGGTTAGAGAAGGGAGAGAGGGACAGGGAAAGAGGGAGAGGTAGAGAGAGGGAGAAGAAGAGGGGGTGAGAGAGAGAAGGAGAGAGAGGAAGAGAGGGAGAGGGGCAAGGAAAGAAGGGAGAGAGAGAAAGAGGGAGGCAGGGATAGGGGGAATGAGAGAGATGAAGAGAGAGGGAGAGAGAAAAAATGAGGGAGAGGGAGAGGGAGAGGGAGAGGGAAGGAGAGAGAGAAAGAGAGGGAGAGAGTGGAAAATAGAGAGGGGGAACGAGAGAGTAGGAGAGAGGGAGAGAGGGAGAGGAGAGGAGAGAAAGAGAGAGAGAGAGAGAGGAGAGTGGGAGTGAGGGAGTTAGAGATAGAGAAAGAAAAGAGATGGAAAAGAGAGAGGGAGTAAGGCAGAGAGAGAGGGAGTGGTAGATGGAGAGAGAGAGAGTAGGAGAGAGAATGAGAGTGAGAGAGAGATGGGAGAGCGAGGGGTGAGACGGAGAGTGAGAGAGGTACCGAGAGAGGAAGAGAGGGAAAGAGATAGGGAGAGGGAGAGGGAGAGGAGGAGAGATAAAGAGGGAGAGGAAAGGGGAGATTGGGAGAGGGAGAGAGGGAGAGATGGAGGTAAGAGGCAAAGGAGAGGGAAAGGAGAGAAATGGAGAGTAGGAAAATAGAGAAAGAGAGAGACAAAAAGAGAGAGGAAGAGATAGAGAGAAAAGGGGAGACAAATGGAGAGAGAGAGAGAAAGTGAGGTAGCGATGGAGTGTGTGAGAGGAAAGACAGAAAGGAAGGGAGAAGGGAGAGGGAGAGAGGAGGAAAGAGACCGAGTAGGGGAGAGAGAAGGAAAAAGGAGGGAGAGGGATAGAGAGGGAGAGAGGGGAAGAAAGGGAGAGGGGAGAGAGAGGTAGGTAGAGATAAAGAGGGACAGTAAAGGGGAGAGATAGGGAGGGAAAGATGAAGAGAGTGAGACATAATAGAGAAATAGAAAGGGAAAGGGATAGAGGTAGTGAGAGAGGAAGATAGAGGGAGATAGAGGGAGAGAGAGGGAGAGGGAGAGGGAGAGGAAGGGAAAGGAGGAGGGAGGAAGATGGAGAGGGAGGTAGATAGTAAGGGAGGGAGAGGGGGAGAGGGAGTGGGAGAAGGAGAGGGGAGAGGGACATGTAGAAAGAGATGAGGTAGAGGGAGAAAAAGAGAAAGAGATAGAGTAGGGAGGGGGAGAGAGAGAGACAAAGGGTGAGAGAGTGAGAAAGAAATAAGGAGGGAGAGATAAAAAGAGAGAAGAAAGAGAAAGGGAAAGAGATAAAGAGTGGGAGGGAAAGAGAAAGAGGGAGAGAGGGAATGAGAAAGAGGGGGAGAGAGTAAGGGCAGAGAGAGGGAAAGAGATATAGAGGGGGAGAGATATGAAGAGAGAGGGAGAGCGAGTAGGGAGGGAGAGAAGGGGAGAGACTAAGAGAAAAGTGAGAGAGAGATAATGAGAGAGAGAGACTCGAGGGAGAGGGAGAGGAAGGAAGAGAGGGAGAGAGAGAAAGGGAGAGAAAAAGAGATGAAGAGAGACTTTAGGGGAGAGAAAAAAAGAGAGAAGAAGAGGGAGAGATGTTGAGAAAAGAGAGAGAGGTAATAAGAGAGGGAGGGAGTGGGAGAGTGAGGGAATAAGAAAGGGATAGAGAGAGGGAGAGAGAGAGGAAGAGAGGGAGAGAGCAAGAGAGGTAAAGGGAAAGAGGGGGAAAGAGAGATGGAAGAGGAGAGAGTGTGAGGAAGAGGGTGAGAGGGGGAGACAAAGAAGAAGAGAGAGAGAGTGAGAGAGAGGGAGAGAAAGGGAGAGAAAGGGGTAGAGGGATAGAGAGCAAGAAAGGGAGGGAAAAAGGGAGTAGGAGAGGGAGATGGAGTGAGAGAGAGGGAGAGGGATTAGAGAGAGGGAGAAAGAGAGAGGGAAAGAGAATGAAGAGGGAGGGGGAAGAGAGAGAGGGGGAAAAAAGAGTGGGAGGGAGAGGTAGAATGAGGGAGGGATAAAGGATGGGGAAGAAAAAGAGAGGAGAGGTAAAGAGAATGAGGGAGAGAGGGAGAGAGAAGAAGAGAGAAGGGAGAGTAAGGAGGAGCGAGAGGGAAGGAGAGAGAGTGAGGGAGAGAGAGGGAAGAGAGAGGGAGAAAGGGAGTGGAAGAGAGGGAAAGGGTAAGGGGAGAGAGAGTGAAAGGAGAGTGAGAGGGAGAGATTAGGAGATTGGGGGAGAGGTAAAGATGGGGAGAGAAAGGGAGAGATATTGGAGGAGAAAGAGGGAGAGAGAGAGGAAATAAGAGAGAAGAAGAGAGGGAGGGAGAGATATTGGAGGAGAAAGGGGGAGAGAGAGGAAATAAGAGAGAAGGAGAGAGGGAGGGAGAGAGACAGGGGAGAGAGGGTGAGAGAGTGGGAATGAGAGAGGGGGAGAGAGGGAGAGGGAGAGGGAGGTAGGGAGGGAAAGAGAAAGGGAGTGAGTGGTAGAGAGAAAAAAGAGGGAGAGAGAGAGACCAAGAGAGGGAGAGAATGGGAGAGAGATTAAGAGAGGGAAAGTAGGAGTGAGAGAGAATGAGAAAGAGGGGGATAGAAAGAGAGAGAGAGGAAGAGGGATAGAGAGATAGAAAGAGAGAGCGAGAGAAAGGGAAAGAGAAGGAGATTGAGAGAGAGATATGGAGAGAGCGATAAAGAGGGAGGGATAGAGAGGGAGAGAGAGAGGGATGAAACAAGCCAACGATCAAAACTCATTGCTATAAGCCCCGGCCTATGAGAGATTTTGGTCAAAAAATGTAATTTAGGCTCTCAAAATTAGCCTTCATGATTTTTCACGAAAGTACGAGCTAACCGATTTTTGAATACATTGAACGGTATGAAAGCGATAAAAACTAAGTAAAAACTTTTAGCCCGAGTTTTGAGATGTTTGGATCTAGTTTGGTGCAAAACGTGCCAACACTCAAAATTCATTGCTATAAGCCATAACCTATGAGTGATTTTTATATATATATATAGCTTAGGCCTTCAAAATCAGCATTCATGATTTTTCAAGAAGATGCGAGCCAACTAGATTTTGAATACTTCAAACGGTATGAGAGCAATAAAAATTGAGAAAACTTATCGACCTAGTTTTGAGTTATTTTGACCTAGTTCGATGTTAAATGGGCCAATGATCAAAACTCATTGCTTGTAAGCCACGACTTATGAGTGATTTTGTTGAAACAATATAGTTTAGGCCTTCAAGATCAACATCCATGGTTTTTTTATAAAGATGTGGGCCAAATGGATTTGGAATGCATGGAATGGTGTGAGAGCGATAAAAACTAAACAAAAACTATCGACCTAATTTGGAGTCAGTTTGGACCTAGTTCGATGCGAAATAGGATAACGATCAATACTACCGGCTATAAACCATGACTTATGAGTGATTTTGGTAAAAAAAAAATGTACTTTAGGCCCTCAAAATCAGCATTCATGGTTTTTTAAGAAAATGCGAGCCAATTGGATTTTGAATTCGTGGAACGGTATGAGAGCGATAAAAGCCGAACAAAAACTATCGACCCGATTTAGAGTCGTTTAGACCTAGTTCGATGTGAAACGGGTTAACGATCAAAACTCATTGCTATAAGCTATGACTCGTGAGTGATTTTGGTCAAAAAAAGTAGTTTAAGCCCTTAAAATCGACCTTCATGGTTTTTCAAGAAGATGCAAGCCAACTAGTTTTAGAATACGTAGAACCGTGTGAGAGCAACAAAAGTCGAAGAAAAACTATCGATCCAATTTTGAGTTGTTTGGACCTAGTTCGATGCAAAATGGGCCAATTATCAAAATTCGTTGCTCTAAGCCACGACCTATGAATGATTTTGGTAAAAAAAAATCTAGTTTAAGCCCTCAAATCGGCATTCAAGACTTTTCAAGAAGATACGGGCCAACTGGATTTGGAATTCGTGGAATGGTGTGATCGTGATAAAAACTAAAAAAAAAACTTTCGACCTAGTTTTGAGTCGTTTAGAACTTGTTCGATGTGAAATAGGCTAATAAACAAAACTCATTGCTATTAGTCATGACCTATGAGTTATTTTGGTCAAAAAAATATAGTTTAAGCCCTCAAAATCAACCTTCACAGCTTTTCAATAAGGTATAGCCCAATTGGTTTTGGAACACGTAGAACAATGTGAGAGCGATAAAAACTAAAGAAAAACTATCATCTAGTTTTGAGCTATTTGAACCTAGTTTGATTTAAAATGTGTCTATGATCAAATCTCATTGCTACAAGCCATGACCTATAAGTGATTTTCGTCAAACAATGTAGTTTAGGCCATGAAAATCAACCTTCATGATTTTTCAAGAAGTTTTGGGCCAAATGGTTTTGAAATACGTAGAACGATGAGAGAGCGATAAAAATCAAAGAATAACTATCAACCTAGTTTTGAGCCATTTGAACATATTTCAATACGAAATAAGCCAATGATCAAAACTCATTGCTATAAGCCCTAGCTTATGAGAGATTTTGGTCAAAAAATGTAATTTAGGCCCTCAAAATCAGCCTTCATGACTTTTCAAGAAAATACGAAGCCAACTAGTTTTTGAATATGTCGAACGGTATTAGAGCGATAAAAAACTAAAGAAAAAGCGTCAATCCAGCTTTGAGTCATGTCTGGATCTAGTTCGACGCAAAACATGCCAATGATCAAAACTCATTGCTATAAGCCATGAGTTATGAGTGATTTTCATAACAAAAAAAATATAGTTTAGGCCTTCAAAATCAACATTCATGATTTTTGAAGAAGATGCGAGCCAACTAGATTTAGAATACTTGAAATGGTGTGAGAGTAATAAAACCCAAAGAAAAACTATTGGCATAGTTTAGAGCTATTTGGACCTAGTTTGACGTGAAATGGGCTAACGATCAAAACTTATTGCTATAAGCCGGACTTGTGAGTGATTTTGGTAAAAAAAATATAGTTTAGGCCCTAAAAATCAGCATTCATGGTTTTCAAAAAGATGCGAGCCAACTGGATTTTGAATTCGTGAAACGATGTGAGAGCAATAAAAGCCGAACAAAAATAGTCGATCCAATTTGGAGTTGTTTAGACCTAGTTTGATATGAAACATGCTAACGATCAAAACTCATTGCTATAAGCTATGACTCGTGAGTGATTTTGGTCAAAAAATGTAGTTTAAGCCCTTAAAATCAGCCTTCATGGTTTTACAAGAAGATGCGAAGCCAACTAGTTTTAGAATACGTAGAACCAGTGTGAGAGCGACAAAAGTCGAAGAAAAACTATCGGACCAATTGTGAGCTCTTTGGACCTAGTTCAATGTGAAACGGGCCAATCAAAATTCGTTGCTCTAAGCCACGAACTATAAGTGATTTTGATAAAAAAAAATCTAGTTTAGGCCCTCAAAATTAGCATTCAATACTTTTCAAGAAGATGCGGGCCAAGCTGGATTTGGAATTCATGTAACGGTGTAAGAGCGATGAAAACTAAAGAAAAACTATCGGCTTAGTTTGGAGTCATTTAGACCTAGTTCGATGCGAACCGACCTAACGATCAAAACTTATTGCTATAAGCCATGATTTATGAGTGATTTTAGTAAAATAAATGTAGTTTAAGCCCTTAAAATCAATCATCATAGTTTTACAAACGGATGCGAGCCAATTGGTTTTAGAATACGTAGAACCGTGTGAGAGTAATAAAAGTCGAAAAAAATATCGATCCAATTTTGAGCTTTTTGGACCTAGTTCAATCCAAAACGGACCAACGATCAAAATTCATTGCTCTAAGCCATGACCTATGAGTGATTTTGGTTAAAAAAAATTATAGTTTAGGCCCTCAAAATCGGCATTCAAGACTTTTTAAGAAGATATGGGCCAACTGGATTTGGAACTCGTGGAATGGTGTGAGAGCAATAAAGCCGAATAAGAACTATGGGCCTAATTTGGTGCTCGTTTGGATCTAGTTCAATGCGAAACGGGCCAATGATCAAAACTCATCCCTATTAGCCATGACCTCCGAGTGATTTTGGTAAAAAAATGTACTTTAGGCCCTCAAAATCGGCATTAGCAATTTTTCAATAAGATACGATCTAACTAAATTTGGAATACATGGAACGGTGTGAGATCAATAAAAACTAAAGAAAAGCCGTTGGCTTAGTTTTGAGTCTGTTTGGACCTTGTTCGATGTGGAACAAGCCAATGAACAAAACTCATTGCTAGCGACCATGATTATCAATTATTTTGGTCAAAAAATGTAGTTTAGGCCCTCAAAATTAGACTTCATGATTTTTCAAGAAGATACGAACCAACTGGTTTTGGAATACATCGATCGATATATGAACGATAAAAATTAAAGAAAAACTATCGGCTCGATTTTGAGTCGCTTGAGCATAGTTCGATGTGAAATGAGCCAACGATCAAAACTCATTGCTATAAGCCTTGGCCTATAAGAGATTTTGGTCAAAAAATGTAATTTAAGCCCTCAAAATTAGCCTTCATGGTTTTTCAAGAAAATATGAGCCAACTTGGTTTTTGAATACGTTGAACCGTATGAGAGCGATAAAAGCCGACCAAAAATTATTAGCTTAGTTTTGAAGTCTGTTTGGATCTAGTTCAATGCGAAACGTGCCAACGATCAAAACTCATTGCTATAAACCACGACCTAGTATCGATTTTCATAAATATATATATATATATATATACTTCGAACGATATGACAGCGATAAAACCCGAAGAAAAACTATTAGCCTAGTTTTGAGTTATTTTGACCTAGTTCGATGTGAAAAAGGGCCAACGATCAAAACTCATTCGTCGTAAGTCATGCCTTATCGGTGATTTTGTTAAAAAAATGTAGTTTAGGCCTTCAAAATCGGGATTCATGGTTTTCTAAAAAGATGTGGGCTAAATGGATTTGGAATACGTGCAATGGTGTGAGAGCGATAAAAACTAAAGAAAAACTATCGGCCTAGTTTAGAGTCTGTTTGGACCTAGTTCGATGTGAAATGAGCTAACGATTGAAACTCATAGCTATATGCCACGACTTATGAGTAATTTTGGTAAAAAAAATATATAGTTTAGGCTCTTAAAATCAGCATTCATGATTTTTCAAGAAGATGATGGCCAATTGGATTTTGAATTCATGGAACGGTGTGAGAGCGATAAAAGTCGAACAAAAGCTGTTGACCCAGTTTAGAGTCGTTTAGACTTAGTTTGATGTGAAACGGGCTAATGATTAAAACTCATTGCTATAAGCTGAACAAAATCAACCTTCATGGTTTTTCAAGAAGATGCAAGCTAACTTGTTTTAGAATACGTAGAACCGTGTGAGAGCGACAAAAGCCGAAGAAAAACTATCGGCCTAATTTTGAGTTGTTTGGACCTAGTTCGATACGAAACGGGCCAATGATCAAAATTCGTTGCTCCGAGCCACGACCAAGGAATGATTTTGGTAAAAAAATCTAATTTAGGCCCTCAAAAGTAGCATCCAAGACCTTTTAAAAAGATGCGGGCCAACTAAATTTGGAAGTCATGGAATGGTGTGAGCGCAATAAAAACTAAAAAAATTTTTGACCTAGTTTTAAGTCTGTTTAGAACTTGTTTGATGTGAAACGGGCCAATGAACCAAACTCATTGCTATCAGTCATGACCTATGAGTTATCTTGGTAAAAAAAAAGTAGTTTAAGCCATCAAAATCAAGCTTCACATTTTTTCAAGAAGTTATTGCCCAACTAGTTTTAAAACACGTAGAACAATGTGAGAGCAATAAAAGCGAAGAAAAACTATCGCCCAATTTTGAACTATTTGGACCTAGTTTGATTTGAAATGTGCCAATGATAAAATCTCATTGCTATAAGCCATGACCTATAAGTGATTTTCGTCGAAAAATGTACTTTAAGCCATGAAAATCAGCCTTCATGATTTTTCAACAAGTTCCGGGCTAAATGGTTTTAGAATACGAACGATGCGAGAGCGACAAAAACTAAAAAAAAACTATCGGCCTAGTTTTGAGCTATTTGAACATAGTTCGATACGAAATAAGCCAACGATCAAAACTCATTGCTATAAACCCTAGCCTATAAGAGATTTTGGTCAAAATATGTAATTTAGGCCCTCAAAATCAACCTTCATGGTTTTTCAAGAAAATACGGGCCAAGTGGTTTTTGAATATGTGGAATGGTATGAGAGCGATAAAAACTAAAGAAAAACTATCAACCTAGTTTTGAGTCTGTCCGGATCTAGTTTGAAGCGAAATGTGCCAACGATCAAAACTCATTGCTATAGGCCACGAGTTATGAGTGATTTTCGTAATATATATATATATATATATATATATATATAGTTTAGGCCCTCAAAATCAGCATTCATAGTTTTTTAAGAAGATGCGGCCCAACTAGATTTAGAATACTTTGAACGCTATGAGATCGATAAAAATTAAAGAAAAACTATCGACCTAGTTTTGAGTTATTTTGACCTAGTTCGATGTGAAATAGGCCAACGATCAAAACACATTGCTATAAGCAACGACTTATGAGTGATTTTGTTAAAAAAAATATAGTTTAGGCCTTCAAAATCAGCATTCATGATTCTTCAAAAAGATACGAGCCAAATGAATTTTGAATACATGGAACGATGTGAGAGTGATAAAACCTAAAAAAAACTATCAACCTAGTTTGGAGATGTTGGACCTAGTTTGATTCGAAATGGGCTAACGATCAAAACTCATTGCTATAAGCCACAACCTATGAGTGATTTTGTTAAAACAAATGTAGTTCGAGCCCTCAAAATCCGCATTCATGGTTTTTCAAGAAGATGTAGGCCAATTGGATTTTAAATTCATAGAACGATGTGAGCACGATAAAAGCCGAATAAAAACTATTGGCCCGAGTTTGGAGTTGTTTAGACCTAGTTCGATGCAAAACGGGCTAACGATCAAAACTCATTGGTATAAGCTATGACTCGTGAGTGATTTTGGTAAAATAAAAGTAGTTTAAGCCCTTAAAATCAACCTTTATGGTTTTACAAGAAGATGCGACCCAACTAGTTTTAGAATACGTAGAACCGTGTGAGCGCGACAAAAGTTGAAGAAAAACTATCGGACCAATTGTGAGCTCTTCGGACCTAGTTTGATGCAAAACGAGCCAATGATCAAAATTCGTTGCTTTAAGCCATGACCTATGAGTGATTTTGATTAAAAAAATTCTAGTTTAGGCCCTCAAAATCGGCATTCAAGACTTTTCAAGAATATATGGGCCAAATGGATTTGGAATTCATGCAATGGTGTAAGAGCGATGAAAACTAAAAAAAAACTATCAGCCTAGTTTAGAGTCGTTTGGACCTAGTTCGATGCGAAATGGGCTAACGATCAAAACTCATTACTATAAGCCACGACCTATGAGTGATTTTATTAAAACAAATGTAGTTTAGGCCCTCAAAATCCGTATTCATGGTTTTTCAAGAAGATGTAGGCTAACTGGATTTTGAATTCATGGAACGATGTGAGAACGATAAAAGCCGAACAAAAACTATCGACCTAGTTTGGAGTTGTTTAGACCTAGTTCGATGTGAAACGGGCTAACGATCAAAACTCATTGGTATAAGCTATGACTCGTGAGTGATTTTGGTAAAATAAAAGAAGTTTAAGCCCTTAAAATCGGCCTTCATGGCTTTACAAGAAGATTCGAGCCAACTAGTTTTAGAATACATAGAACCGTGTGAGAGCGACAAAAGTCGAAGAAAAACTATCGGACCAATTATGAGCTCTTAGGACCTAGTTCGATGTGAAATGAGCCAATGATCAAAATTCGTTGCTCTAAGCCATGACCTATGAGTGATTTTGATTAAAAAAATTCTAGTTTAGGCCCTCAAAATCAGCATTCAAGACTTTTCAAGAATATACGGGCCAAATGGATTTGGAATTCGTGCAACGGTGTAAGAGCGATGAAAACTAAAAAAAAAACTATCGGCCTAGTTTGGAGTCTGTTTGGACCTAGTTCGATGCGAAATGGGCTAACGATCAAAACTCATTACTATAAGCCACGACCTATGAGTGATTTTGTTAAAACAAATGTAGTTTAGGCCCTCAAAATCCGTATTCATGGTTTTTCAAGAAGATGTAGGCTAACTGGATTTTGAATTCATGGAACCATAAAAGCCGAACAAAAACTATCGACCCGAGTTTGGAGTTGTTTAGACCTAGTTCGATGAGAAACGGGCTAACGATCAAAACTCATTGGTATAAGCTATGACTCGTGAGTGATTTTGGTAAAATAAAAGAAGTTTAAGCCCTTAAAATCAGCCTTCATGGCTTTACAAGAAGATTCGAGCCAACTAGTTTTAGAATACATAGAACCGTGTGAGAGCGAAAAAAGTCGAAGAAAAACTATCGGACCAATTATGAGCTCTTTGGACTTCGTTCGATGCGAAATGAGCCAATGATCAAAATTCGTTGCTCTAAGCCATGACCTATGAGTGATTTTGATTAAAAAAATTCTAGTTTAGGCCCTCAAAATTAGCATTCAAGACTTTTCAAGAATATGAGAGCCAACTCGGATTTGGAATTTGTGTAACGATATAAGAGCGATGAAAACAAAAAAAACTATCGGCCTAGTTTGGAGCTTTTGGACCTAGTTCGATGTGAAACGGGCTAACGATCAAAACTCATTACTATAAGCCACGACCTATGAGTCATTTTAGTAAAAAAAAAATATAGTTTAGGCCCTCAAAATTCACATTCATGCTCTTTCAAAAAGATGTAGGCCAACTGGATTTTGAATTCGTAGAACGATATGAGAGCGATAAAAATTGAACAAAAGCTGTCAGCCAGTTTGGAGCCGTGTAGACCTAGTTCGATGCAAAACAGGCTAACGATCAAAACTCATTGCTATAAGCTATGACTCGTGAGTGATTTTGATTAAAAAAAAAGTAGTTTAAGCCCCTAAAATCAACCTTCATGGTCTTTCAAGAAGATCCAAGCCAACTAGTTTTAGAATACATAGAACCGTATGAGAGTGATAAAAGTTGAAGAAAAAATATCGGTCTAATTTTGAGCTTTACGGGCTATTTCGATGAAAATGGGCCAATGATCAAAATTCGTTGTTGTAAGCCACGACCTATGAGTGATTTTGGTTAAAAGAAAATCTAGTTTAGGCCCTAAAAATCGGAATTCAAGACTTTTCAAGAAGATACGGGCCAACTAGATTTGAAATTCGTGGAACGATGTGAGAGCGATAAAAATTGAATAAAAACTATCGACCAAATTTGAAGCTATTTAGACCTGGGTCGATGCAAAACGGGCCAACCATCAAAACTCATCCTTATTAGCCATGACCTCCGAGTGATTTGGGTAAAAAAATATAGTTTAGGCCCTCAAAATCAGCATTAACAATTTTTTAATAAAATGCGGTCCAACTCGATTTGGAATATGTAGAATGGTGTGAGAGCGATAAAAGCCGAAGAAAAACTATCGGCTTAGTTTTGAGTTGTTTGGACATTGTTCGATGCAAAATCGACCAATAAACAAAACTCATTGCTAATAGCTATCACCTATCGATTATTTTGGTCAAAAAAATATAGTTTAGGCCTTCAAAATCGGACTTCATGATTTTTCAAGAAGATACGAGCCAACTAGTTTTGGAATACATCGATCGGTATGTGAGCGATAAAAATTAGAGAAAAACAATTGGCTCAATTTTGAGTCGTTTAGACCTAGTTCGATGCCAAACAATCAAAATTCATTACTAAAAGCCCCGACCTATGAGAGATTTTGGTAACAAAATGTAATTTTAGCCCTCAAAATCGGCCTTTAAGATTTTTGAAAAAAATATGGGCCAATTGGTTTTTGAATACGTCGAATGATATGAGAGCGAAAAAACTAAAGAAAAACTATCGGTCCAATTTTAAGTCTGTTTGGATCTAGTTCGATGTGAAACGTTACAACGATTAAAACTCATTGCTATAAACCACAACCTATGAGAGATTTTCATAAAAAAAAAAAATAGTTTAGGCCCTCAAAATTAGCATTTATAGTTTTTCAAGAAGATGCGGTCCAATTGGATTTGGAATTCATAGAACAATGTGAGAGCGATAAAAGCCGAAGAAAAACTATTAGTTTAGTTTTGAGTCGTTTGGACCTAGTTCAAGGGAAACGGGCAAACGATCAAAACTCATCTCTATTAGCCATGGCCTCTAGGTGATTTGGGTAAAAAAATGTAGTTTAGGCCCCGAAATTAGCATTAACGATTTTTCAAAAAGATGCGGGCTAACTTAATTTGGAATACGTGAAACAATGTGAGTGTGATGAAAATTGAAAAAAAGCTGTCGGCCTAGTTTTGAGTCTGTTTAGACCTTGTTCGATGCAAAACGAGCCAATGAATAAAATTCATTGCTATTAGTCATGACCTATGAGTTATTTTGGTCAAAAAATGTAGTTTAGCTACTCAAAATCAGCATTCATGATTTTTCAAGAAGATGCGAGCCAACTGGTTTTGGAATACATCGAGTGGTATGTGAGCGATAAAAATTGAAGAAAAACTGTCGACCCATCTTTGAGCTTTTTGGACCTAGTTCAATGCAAAACGTGCCATCCATCAACACTCATTACTATAAGCTACGAATTATGAGTGATTTTGGTAAAAAAAAATAGCTTAGGCCATCAAAATAAGCATTCACAATTTTTCAAGAAGATGCGGACCAATTGGATTTGGAATACATGGAACGATGTGAGAGCGACGAAAACTAAGGAAAAACTATCAACCTAGTTTGGAGCTATTTTGACCTTATTCGATGCGAAATGAGCTAACAATCAAAAGTCATTGCTATAAGCCACGACTTATGAGTAATTTTGGTTAAAAAAATATAGTTTAGGCTCTCAAAATCAACATTTAGGGTTTTTCAAGAAGATGCGAGCTAATTGAATTTGGAACTTGTGGAATGGTGTGAGAGCGATTAAAATGGAATAAAAACTATCCGGCTAATTTATTGTTGTTTGGACCTAGTTCGATGGGAAACGGGCCAACGATCAAAATTCATCCCTATCGCCCATGACCTCTTAGTGCTTTTGGCAAAAAAAAAAAAGTAGTTGAGGCCCTCAAAATCGGTACTCATGGTTTTTCAAGAAGATGCGAGGCCAACTAGATTTGGAATTTATGGAAACTGTGAAAACGATAAAAGCCGAAGAAAAACTATCGCCCTAGTTTGGAGCCGTTTAGACCTAGTTCAATCCGAAATGTGCCAACAATGAAAACTCATTGCTATATGCTATGACTTATGACCGATTTTTGTAAAAACAAAATATAATTTATACCCTTAAAATTCGCATTCATGGATTTTTAAGAAGATGCGAGCCAACTTGATTTGGAATACGTGGAATGGTGTGAGAGGGATAAAAACTAAAGAAAAACTATCGACTTAGTTTGGAGTTGTTTTGACCAAGTTCGATGCGAAATGGGCCAATGATCAAAACTCATTGCTGTAAGCCATGACCTCCGAGTGATTTTGGTAAAAAAATGTAGTTTAGGCTTTCAAAATCAACATTAACGATTTTTCAAGAAGATACGGGCCAACTTGATTTGGAATACGTGGAATGATGTGAGAGCGATAAAAGCCGAAGAAAAACTATTGGCCCAGGTTGGAGTCGTTTGCACATCGTTTGATATGAAACGGGCCAACGATCTAAAGGCATAGCAATAAGCCATGAACTCGTGAGTGATTTTAGTAAAAAAAAATTATTTATGCCCTCAAAATCAGCCTTCACGATTTTTCAAGAAGATACGACTCAATTGGTTTTGGAATACGTAGAACAATGCGAGAGCGATAAAAATTCAAGAAAAACTCATTGCTATATGCCATGACCTATGAGTGATTTTGGGGAAAAAAATCTAGTCTAGGCCATCAAAATCAGCATTCACGATTTTTCAAGAAGATGCGAGCCAACCTGGATTTAGAATACATGAAATGGTGTGAGAGCGATAAAAACTAAACAAAAACTAACTATCTAGTTTGGAGCTATTTGGACCTAGTTCTATGTGAAATAGGATAACGATCAAAACTCATTGTTATAAGCCTCGCGACCTATCGTTGATCTTGGTAAAAAATATAGTTTAGGCCCTCAAAATCACCATTCTTGGTTTTTCAAAAAGATGCGAGCCAACTGGACTTTGAATTCATGGAACGGTGCGAGAGCGATAAGAACTAAATAAAAACTATCGACCTAATTTGGAGCACGTTTGGACCTAGTTTGATGCGAAATGGGCTAATGATCAAATCTAATCCCTATTAGCCATGACCTCCGAGTGATTTTGGCCAAAAAAAATAGAGTTTAGGCCCTCAAAATTAGCAATAACGACTTTTTAAGAAGATGCGGGCCAACTAATTTAGAATACATGGAACGGTGTGAGAGCGATAAATACTAAAAAAAACTTTTTGCCTAGTTTTGGGTTGCTTAGACCTTGTTTGATCCAAAACGGGCCAATGATAAACACTCATTGCTATGAGCTATGAGCTATGAGTTATTTTGGTAAAAAAATATAGTTTAGGCCCTCAAAATCAGCCTTCATGGTTTTCAAGAATATATGAGCCAACCGATTTTGGAATACATCGAACAAGTATGTGAGCGATAAAAATTGAAGAAAAACTATTAATCTAGTTTTTAGCTATTTGAACCTAGTTCGATGCGAAACGTGACAACAATCAAAACTCATCGCTATAAGCCATGATCTATTAGTGATTTTGGCAAAAAAGAATGTAGTTTAGGCCATCAAAATCAGCAATCATGGTTTTTCAAGAAAAAACGGGCCAACTAGATTTGGAATACGTGGAACGGTATGAGAGCAATAAAAATTGAAGAAAAACTATCGATCTAGTTTGGAGTCGTTTGAACATAGTTCGATGCAAAATGGGCTAACGATCAAAACTCATTGCTATAAGCTAGGACTTATGAGTGATTTTAGTAGAAAGATGTAGTTTATGCCCTCAAAATTAGCATTCATGGTTTTTCAAGAAGATGCGGGCCAATTGGATTTGGAATTCGTGGAACGGTGTGATGGCGATAAAAACGAATAAAGCCTATCAACCTAATTTGGAGCTATTTGGACCTAGTTCGATGCGAAACGGGCCAACAATCAAAACTCATCCCTATTAGCCATGACCTCCGAGTATTTTTTTTTTAAATGTAGTTTAGGCCATCAAAATTAGCATTAGTGATTTTTCAAGAAGATGCGGCCGACTTGATTTGGAATACGTGGAACGGTGTGAGGGCAATAAAAATGAAAAAAAAACTATTGTCCTAGTTTTGAGCCGTTTGGACCTAATTCGATAGGAAACATGCTAACAATTAAAACTCATTACTATAAGCCATGACTTATGAGTGATTTTGGTGAAAAAAAGTAGTTTAAGCCCTCAAAATCAACCTTTATGGTTTTTCAAGAAGATACGGCCTAATTGGTTTTGGAATACATAGAACAATGTGAGAGCAATAAAAACCGAAGAAAAATTATCAACCCAGCTTTTGAGCTATTTGGACCTAATTCGATGTAGAACGGGCCAATGATCAAAATTGATGGCTATAAGCCACGACTTATAAGTGATTTTAGTAAAAAAATATTGTTTAGGCCCTTAAAATTAGCATAATAATTTTTAAAGAAGATGCGAGCCAACCGAATTTGTAATTCGTGGAACGGTGTGAGAGCGATAAAAACTAAAGAAAAACTCGTCATATTAGTTTTTAGTCGTTTAAACATAGTTCGATGCGAAACGGGTCAACGATCAAAACACATCGCTATAAGCCAAGACCTATGAGTGATTTTAGTAAAAAAATATACTTTGGGTCCTCAAAATCAGCATTCACTATTTTTCAAGAAGATGCGCGTATATTGGATTTGGAATACGTGGAATGGTATGAGAGCAATAAAAGCCGAGCAAAAACTTTCAGCCTAATTTGGAGCTCTTTGGACCTAGCTCGATGCGAAACGGACCAACGATCAAAACTCATCCCTCAAAATGTATTTTAAGCCCTCAAAATCAACATTAACAATTTTTCAAGAAGATGCGAGCCAACCGGATTTGGAATATATGGAACGATGTGAAAGCGATAAAAATCACCATAAAATTATCGACCTAGTTTTAAGCTCTTTGGACCTAGTTCGATGCTTAACGTGCCAACAATCAAAACTCATCGTTATAAGCTATGATTTTCAAGAAGTCGAAGAAAAACTATCGACCCAATTTTGAGCTCTTTGGACCTAGTTCGATGCGAAATGGGCCAATAATCAAAATTCGTTGCTATAAGCCACGATCTATGAGTGATTTTGCTAAAAAAATCTCGTTTAGGCGACCAAAATCGGCATTTAAAATTTTGCAAGAAGATACGGGCCAACTGGATTTTCAATTCGTGAAATAGTGTGAAGCGAGCCAATGATGTGAGAATGCTAGGCTAATTTGGAGTCGTTTTGACCTAGTTCGATATGAAACGAGTCAATGATCAAAACTCATCCCTATTAGCCATGACCTCTAAGTGATTTTGGTAAAAAAATGTAGTTTAAGCTCTCAAAATCGGTATTAATGATTTTTCAAGGAGATGTAGGCTAACTGGATTTGGAATACATAGAATGGTGTGAGAATGCTAAAAACTAAAGAAAAACTATCGATCTATGAGTGATTTTGGTAGAAAAAGGTAGTTTATGCCCTCAAAATTAGCATTCATTGTTTTTCAAGAAGATGCGGGCTAACTGGATTTGGAATTCGTGAAACGGTGTGAGAGTGATAAAAACATAATAAAAACTATCAACGTAATTTGGAGTTGTTTGGACCTAGTTCGATACAAAACGGGCCAACAATCAAAACCCATCCCTATTAGCCGTGACCTCTTAGTGATTTTTGTAAAAAAATGTAGTTTAGGCCCTAAAAATTAGCATTAATGATTCTTTAAGAAGATGCGGTCTTACTTGATTTGGAATACGTAGAACTATGTGAGAACGATAAAAGCCGAAGAAAAACTATCTTCCTATTTTTAAGCTATTTGGATCTAGTTCTATGGTAAAAGTGCCAATAATTAAAAATCATTTCTATAAGCCACGACCTATGAGTGATTTTAGTAAAAAAATATAGTTTAAGCCCTCAAAATTAGCATTAACGATTTTTCAAGAAGATGCAAGCTAACTGGATTTGGAATACGTGGAATGGTGTGAGGGTGATAAAAGCCGAAGAAAACCTTTCGACCTAGTTTTAAGTCTGCTTGGACCTTTATCGATGCGAAACAGGCCAATGATCAAAACTCATTACTTTTAGTCATGACCTATGAGTTATTTTGGTCAAAAAATGTAGTTTAGGCCCTTAAAATCAGCCTTTATAATTTTTCAAAAAGATACGAGCGAACCGATTTTGGAATACATCGAATGATATATGAGAGATAAAAATCGAAGCAAAACTATCGACCTAGTTTTGAGTCGTTTAGGCCTAGTTCAATGCGAAATTTGCCAACAATCAAAACTTATTACTAGAAGCCACGACCTATGAGTGATTTCGGTAAAACAAAATATATAGTTTAGGCCATCAAAATCGGTATTCATGATTTTTCACGAAGATGCGAGCCCACTAGATTTAGAATACGTGGAATAGTGTAAGAGCGATAAAAACTAAAGAAAAACTATCGACCTAGTTTGGAGTCAGTTTGGACCTAATTCGATACGAAATGGGCTAACGATCAAAACTCATTACTATAATCCACGAATTATGAGTGATTTTGGTAAAAAAATATAGTTTAGGCCCTCAAAATTAGCATTCATGGTTTTTCAAGAAGATGCGGGATAATTGAATTTTGGAATACATCGAATGGTATGAGAGCAATAAAAACTAAAGAAAAACTATTGCGCCGCTTTGAGTCGTTTGGACATAGTTCGATGCAAAACGGGCCAACGATCAAAACTCATCGTTATAAGCCATGACCTATGAGTTATTTTGGTAAAAAAATATATAGTTTAGGCCCTCAAAATCAGCATTCATTATTTTTTAGGAAGATGTGAGCCAACTGGATTTGAAATTCGTGGAATGGTGTGAGAGAAATAAAAGCTTAATAAAAACTATCGACCTAATTTGAAGCTATTTGGACCTACTTTAATGCGAAATGGGCCAACGATCAAAACTCATCCTTATTAGCCATGACCTCTAAGTGATTTTGGTAAAAAAATATAGTTTAAGCCCTCAACATCGACATTAATGATTTTCAAGAATATGCGGGCTAACTTGATTTGGAATACGTGGAATGGTGTGATAGCAATAGAAACTAAAGAAAACTATCAACCTAGTTTGAGTCGTTTGTACCTAGTTCGATGTGAAGTGGGCTAGTGATCAAAACTCATTACTATCAATGATGTTTAAGGAAGATACGGCCCAACTAGCTTTGGAATACATCGTACGGTATGTGAGCAATAAAAATGGAAGAAAAACTATCGACCCGGGTTTCAATTGTTTGGACCTAGTTCGATGCAAAACGTGCCAACAATTAAAACTCATTGCTATAAGCCATAACCTATGAGTGATTTTTGTAAAAAAAATATATAGTTTAGGCCCTCAAAATCAGCATTCATGGTTTTCTAAGAAAAAGCGAGGCCAACTAGATTAGGAATTCATGGAACGGTGTGAGAGTGACAAAAACTAAAGAAAAGCTATCGACCTAGTTTTGAGTCGTTTGGAGTTAGTTCGATGCAAAACGGGTTATCAATCAAAACTCATTGCTATAAGCCGTGACTCGTGAGTGATTTTTGTCAAAAGAAGTAGTTTAAGCCCTCAAAATCAGCCTTCTCAATTTTTCAAGAAGATACAGACTTAACCGGTTTTGAAATACGTAGAACAATATGAGAGCAATAAAAACCGAAGAAGAGCTATCAACCCAGCTTTGAGTCGTTTGGACCTAGTCCTATGCGAAACGAGCTAATGATAAAAACCGATCGCTATAAGCCATGAATTATGAGTGATGTTTTGTCAAAAAATGTAGTTTAGGCTCTCAAAATAAACTTTCACATTTTTTTAAAAAGATACGGGCCAACTAGCTTTGGAATATGTCGAACAAGTATGAGAGCGATAAAAACAAAAGAAAAACCGTTGTTCGGCTTTTGACTCGTTTGAACATAGTTCGATGCGAAACGGGCCAATGATCAAAACTTATCGATATAAGGCACGACCTATGAGTGATTATGGTAAAAAAAATGTACTTTAGATCCTCAAAATCGGGATTCATGATTTTCAAGAAGATCCGAAGCCAACTTGATTTGGAATATGTGGAACGATGTAAGACCAATAAAAACTAAAGAAAACTATCGGCTTAGCTTGAAACTCGTTTAGACCTAATTAGATGCAAAATGGACTAACGATAAAAACTCATTACTATAAGCCACGACCTATTAGTGATTTTTATAAAAAAACATAGTTTAGGCCCTCAAAATCAACATTAACGATTTTCCAAGAAGATACGGGCCAATTGGTTTTGAAATACGTCGAACGACATGAGAGCAATAAAAACCTAAGAAAAACTATCGACCCATTTTTAAGCTATTTGTACCTAGTTCGATATGAAACGTGCCAACAATCAAAACTCATTGCTATAAGCCATAACCTATGAGTGATTTTGGTAAAAAAAATATAGTATAGGTCCTCAAAATCAGCATTCATTTTTTAAAAAAAGATACGGGCCAACTGGATTTAGAATACGCAAAACGGTGTGAGAGCGATAAAAGCCGAAGAAAACATGCCGACCTAGTTTGGAGTTGTTTGGACCTAGTTCGATGCGAAACGGGCCAACGATCAAAACTCATTGCTATAAGCCATGACCTATGAGTGATTTTTTTTAAAAAAAATATAGTTTAGGGCCTCAACGTCAACCTTCATGATTTTTCTAGAAGATACGGGCCAATTGGTTTTGGAATACGTCGAACCGTATGAGAGCGATAAAAACTAAAGAGAAACTATCACCCGAGCTTTGAGCTTTTTGGACCTAGTTCGTTGAGAAATATGCCAACGATCAAAACGCATTGCTATACGCCATGACCTATGATTGATTTTGATAAACAAATATAGTTTAAGAACTCAAAATTAGCAATCATGATTTTTCAAGAAGATCCGAGCCATCCGGATTTGGAATACATCGAATGATGTGAGAGCGATAAAAGCCGAAGAAAAACTATTGATCTAGTTTTGAGCTCTTTGGACCTAGTTTGATTCGTAACGTGCTAGTAATCAAAACTCATTGCTATAAGCCACGACCTATGAGTGATTTTGGTAAAAAAATATAGTTTAGGCCCTTAAAATCACCATCATGGTTTTTCAAGAAGATACGAGCCAACCGGATTTGCAATTCATGGAACGGTGTGAGAGCGATAACAATTGAAGAAAAAATTTCGACCTACGTTTGAGCTTTTTGGACGTAGTTCAATGCGAAACGAGCCAACAATCAAAACTAATCGCTATAAGCCAAGACTCGTGAGTGATTTTGGTAAAAAACAAGTAGTTTAAGCTCTTAAAATTAGCCTTTAAGATTTTTCAATAAGATATGGCCCAACTGGTTTAGAGTTATCTTTGTCAAAAAAAATAGTTTAGGCTCTCAAAATCAGCATTCATTATTTTTAAGAAAGATTCGGGCAAACTTGATTTGGAATTTGTGGAACGGTGCGAGAGAGATAAAAACCGAATAAAAACTATCGACCTAATTTAAAGTCAGTTTGGACCTAGTTCGATACGAAACAAGCAAACCACCAAAACTCATCCCTATTAGCCATGACCTCCGATTGATTTTGATAAAAAAATATAGTTTAGGTCCTCAAAATAAGCATTAACGATTTCTCAAAAAGATGCAAGCCAACTTGATTTGGAATACATTGAACGGTTTGAGAACGATAAAACCGAAAAAAACTATCGACCTAGTTTTGAGGTGTTTGTACCTAGTTCGATGTGAAATGAGCCAATGATCAAAACTCATTGTTATCGACCATGACCTATGAGTTATTTTTGTCAAAAAAATTATGGTTTAGGCTCTCAAAATCAAGCCTTAATAGTTTTTGAAGAAGATACGAGCCAATTGGTTTTGGAATACGTCGAATGGAATGTGATCGATAAAAATCGAAAAAAAACCGTTGGCTCAATTTTGAAGTCGTTTCGACCTAGTTCGATACAAAACGTGTTAACAATACAAACTCCTTGCTATAAGCCATGATGTATGAGTGATTTTAGTAAAAAAAAAATATTATTTAGGCCATCAAAATTAGCATTCATGGTTTTTCAAGAAGATGCGAGCCAACTGGATTTGGAATATGTGGAATGGTGTGAGAGCAAAAAAACTAAAGAAAAACTATCGACCTAGTTTGGAGCTATTTGGAGCTAGTTCGATGCGAAAAGGACTAATGATCAAAACTCATTGCTATAAGCCATGACTTATGAGTGATTTTGATTAAAAAAAAATTTAGTTTAGGCTCTCAAAATCAGCATCCATTGTTTTTAAGGAAGATACGGGCCAACCGGATTTAGAATTCATGAAACGGTGTGAGAGCGATAAAAACCGAATAAAAACTATTTACCTAATTTGGAGTCAGTTTGGACCTAGTTCAATGCGAAACGAGCCAACGATCAAAACTCATCCCTATTAGCCATGACCTCTAAGTGATTTTGGTAAAAAAATGTAGTTTAGGCCCTTAAAATCTGCATGAACGATTTTTCAAAAATATGTGGGCCAACTTGATTTGGAATACCGATAAGTACCAAATTATGCATAATTTTAGTGTCAAAAGTGTTTATATTTCAATTACCTTTGGTGATAAATGATATAAGTTGGGCACTTATCTTGTCTAAATTATGTTCGCAGGTCGTACTACATTATTTTGGTAAAAAGGTATGTAAACAAAGCAAGAAGGAGCAAAAATTTATGAGTTTCGAATGTCAAATGAGTTACATGGCCGGGGACACGGCCGTGTAACTAGAAAAGAGCTGATACGTAAAACAAAAAGTTACACGGGCAAGTACATGACCGTGTACTAGGCCGTGTAACCATCTACTTCGAGGAAAAATTACATCCGTACTACATGGACAAAGACACGATCGTGTACTTGGTCGTGTCTTACGAAACGTGATAGTTTACTCCTATTTAATCGAAACTCGACCTAAAAAAGGGGAGAGGGCTGAGATACATGAGGACAATCGAGAAGCACGAAAAGAACTAGGTTTTTTTAGCAAGATAACGCCGTTGGAGTGGATTCTCATAGATTTTGAAGGAGATTGCATCAAGATCAAAAGGTTTATAATGTTTTCCTTTAATCTAGATAGTTTTCTGTTTAAGATTTATGTATTCCTTGCTTTGATCATGAACTAAATTATTTTGGTACCTAGATATGATGAACCCTAAGATTGACTATGTAATTTGATATCTTCATTCAATTCAATCGTTATTTTTATTATGATTCAGTTATGTCACTTTTATTATTAATTTGAGTTAACATAAGCTAGCATGTTGATTCATATCCGATTTCATACCGTGAGACTCGAAAAGTCCAAAATATGATTAGATCAACCATGACTAAAAGGAGTTACATGCAATCCTAGAGATAGGACAACATAAATCCTCCGGATTAGAGTCAAATCTAATAAAGGGATTCATAAAATGGATTAATGCGATCTTGAGGGTGTTAATTAGAAAGAGATTTCAATTACTCAACTTAGGATTAGGTGTTAGTTAACTTAAGAAAGTACTTAGCATAATTCAAGAATTCTTACGGTCCAATGAATATAAAGAATGATTGAATAAAAAACATTGTGATTACATAGAAGATCTACGGGGGATTCGCTATCCGGGTACTACCTTCACCATTGATTGCTCATCTTGTTATTATCGTCATTCTCATTGCAATTTTGTAATCTTGCTTTAATTATCAATGCTTTTATTTAACTCATTATCACTATAATTCATCGGTTAGATAATAAATAGAAGGTAACTACTAGTACTCTTAGTCTCTGTGGGATCAACACTCGATACTCTATCAATTATACTATAGAACGATAGGTGCATTTGCCCAAAATCTATAGGTTAAGAAATGGGCTATCAAGTTTTTGGCGTCGTTGTTGGGGACTAGGATATTAGAAAAACTTTATTTTTATTAATCTAGCCATTTTATTTATTTATTTATTTATTTTTATATAATATTTAGTTCTGTTTTTCTTTATCATATTTTCTTTGAATTACGTTTTTCTTTGTTCGTGCCGCTTTTTCAGGACCTAGGTTAGTGTATGACTCACAACAACCCGACCGAATTAGTTAAGCCGCATCCCGAAATAGAAAGAATAATTCTTTGAAACCTCGGGAATCGATTTAGAAAAAGAGAAAAAGAGTTGGATAGGGAAAGAGAAAAAGAACATCAAAGGGAAGGAGAACCGCAGATAGTCATGGTCGAGGAAGAAAGAACCATGTTTGCTTATGCTAGACCAAATTTGACAAGAAAAGAGTCTAGCATTATCGGACCAACTGTTGTGGCCAATAACTTTGAGATCAAACCAAACATCATCCAAATGGTGCAACAATTTATGCAATTTGATGGGTTACAAGATGAAGACCCGAATGCTTACTTGGCCAACTTCTTAGAAATATGTGACACATTCAAGATCAATGGGGCTACAGATGATGCCATCGATTGAGACTATTCCCATTCTCATCGAGGAGTAGAGCTAAGCGAGTGGTTGAACTCTCTACCTAGGGGATCTATTACTACCTGGAGCCAAATGGTAAAGAAGTTCCTAGCAAAATACTTCCCACTCGCAAAGATCGCACAGCTCGGGAATGATATCTCCTCATTTGCCCGGATTGAGTCGAGACGCTTGATGACATGTGGGAGCGATTTAAGGATTTGTTAAGGAGATGGCCACACCATAGATACCTACATGGATGCAAGTTTAGACTTTCTACAAGTGGTCTCGAATCTAGCTACTAGGCAAATGATAGATGCAAGCAACTAGAGGCACTCTAAATAACAAAACACCCGATGTAGCTCGAGAATTGATAGAGCAAATGGCTATGAATAACTACCAAGTGGAGCACAACTAGAACAAAACCAAATAAACCAGCAGGTGTTTATGATGTAAATGTAGTCACAACTCTAGCAGCTCAAGTGGAGGCTCTAAGTAAGGAGATGGATGGTCTATCGAGTAGTACAACGAACCGGTTCGAGCTTATGCGAGTATGAGTTGTGTAGAGAAGGACATTCGAGCCAGGATTGCAAAGGGATAGTTAATTACATGGGTAATGCTCCTCGTACTCAAAATAACCTATACAAGAATGTTTACAATCCAAGTTGGAGAAATCACCCTAATTTCTCTTGGGGAGGTCAAAGACAAGAAAGATAGAATCATCCACCTGGATTTCAAGCAGCAGAACTCATCTCAGGAGAAGAAGCCTAGTTTGAAGAACTTATGAAGAACTTATGACTAAGTTCATTCAAATATCCGATTCTTGATTTCAAGCAATTAAAACAAGCATTGAGAAACCAAGAGGCTTCTATCGACAACCTTGAAAAGCAAATTGGGCAACTTGCCAAGTCCTTTTTGAGAGGCAACAAGGTAGTTTGCTCGGTAATACCGAGACTAATCCCGCAGAACATGTGAAGGTAGTCTCTCTTAGAAATGGAAAGGAATTACGAATGGAGGAGAAGAAAGGTGAAGAAGAGAAAATAGTTGAAAAGAGTAAAGAGCTAAAAAAAGTTAACGAACAACCTCAACCAATGAAAGACTTCAAACCTATTGTTCCATATCTTGCAAAGCTACAAAAGGACCACATGGATGAGCAATTTGGTAAATTTCTTAAACTTTTTAAACACTCGCATATAAATATACCTTTTGTTGAAGCTCTTTCGCAAATGCCAAAATATGCTAAATTATTTAAAGAACTTCTTTCAAACAAGAGGAAGTTGGAAGAGTTGTCAACAAGTGGCATTGAGTGAGGAGTGCTCGCTATCCCGCAAAACAATCTACCTTAAAAATTACAAGACCCAAGGAGTTTCACTATTCCTTGCTCATTTGGTAGTTTGTTAATTGAAAAGGCATTAGCCGACCTTAGGGCCAGTATAAATTTAATGCCTTATAAAATGTTCAAGAAACTAGGGTTAAGAGAAGCTAAACCGACAAGAATGAGCTTATAGTTAGCAGATACATTTGTTAAATACCCTAGAGGAAAAATTGAAGATGTGTTGGTTAAGGTAGATAAATTTATTTTCCCAGTTGACTTTGTGATACTTGATATGGATAAGGATGTAGAAGTATCGTTAATCCTAGGATAACCATTTTTAGCTACTACTAAAGCCATTATTGATGTTAGTGATGGTAAGCTTGTTCTTAGGGTCGGGGATAAAGAGGTAACTTTCTTATATCAAAATCTATGAGACATTCCCTTGAACATGATGATAAATGTTATTTCATTGATGCTATTGATACTGCAGCTTTAGAATTTATGCAGGGAATTATATATGATGATCCGTTGGAGCCGTGTATCATTCAAATTGAGGAGAATGATGGGGATGACCCCATTAGAGTTAAGCAAGTAGTTCGTCTTGAAGCTACCGAGTTCATGATTCGAAAGAAGGAGTTTGAGGAGATTGACAGAGGTAAGGAAAAGAGATTAAAACCCTCTATCGAGGATCCGCCTAGTTTGGAATTGAAAGCTTTATCGGAACACTTAGAGTATGCGTTTCTTGAAAAAGAATCAAAGTTACCGATAATAACTTATTCCAAGCTAAAGGTGGATCAAAAGCAAAAGTCGTTAGATGTTCTTAGAGAGCATAAGAGGGCTATCACTTGGAAAATTTTAGACATTAGAGGAATTAGCCCCTCTTTTTGCACTTATAAAATCATGATGGAGGATGATTTTAAGCCAGTGGTGCAACCTCAAAGGAGGCTTAATCCAAATATGAAGGAAGTTGTGAAAACTAAGGTAATTAAACTTCTCGATCCGAAGTGATTTACCCTATTTTTGATAGTTCTTGGGTGAGCCCTATGCAGGTTGTTCCAAAGAAAGGAGGAATGACAGTGGTCCCAAATGGAAAAAATGAGCCGATTCCAACAAGAACGATCACCGGATGGAGAGTGTGCATCGACTATAGAAAGTTGAATGATGCCACTCGGAAGGATCATTTTCCTCTCCCATTTATTGATCGGATACTTGGAGTGACTAGCGGGACACATGTATTACTGTTTCTTAGATGGTCTTTCGAGCTACTTTCGCATTCCTATAACCTCGAAGACCAAGAAAAGACTACATTCACGTGTCTCTATGGCACGTTCGCCTATAGAAGGATGCCATTCGGGTTGTGCAATGCACCTGCTACGTTTCGCAGGTGCATGATGGCCATTTTTGATGATCCGGTGGAGAACATAATGGATGTATTTATGGATGATTTTTTTTTTCGGTGATTCTTTTGATTTATGTCTCCATAATTTGAAAAGAGTGCTTGAACGATGTGAAGAAACTAATCTGGTTTTAAATTGGGAAAAATGTCATTTTATGGTACAAGAGGGTATAGTCTTAGGCCATAAACTCTCTTATAAGGGGATTGAGGTAGATAGAGCAAAAATTGAAACTATTGAAAAACTACCTCCCTCAACTTCGGTTAAGGCTATTATAAGTTTTTTGGGTCATGCGAGCTTTTATAGAAGATTCATAAAAGACTTTCTAAAATTTCTAGGCCTTTAACCAAGTTGCTTGAGAAAGATGCGGTTTTTGTTTTCAAAGACGAGTGTTTGAATGGTTTTAACACTCTAAAAGAAAAATTGATTAATGCCCCAATAATGGTTACCCCGTATTGGAATCTTCCCTTTGAAATAATGTGTGATGCTACTGATTTTGCAATTGGTGTAGTTCTTGGACAGCGTAGAGATAAACATTTTCAACCAATTTACTATGCTAGCAAGACGTTGACCGATACATAGGAGAATTATACTACTACGGAAAAAGAATTGCTAGCCGTAGTTTTTGCATTTGATAAATTTAGATCTTACTTAGTCCTATCCACGATTATTGTTTACACCGACCATTCCGCATTGAGATACCCGTTGAACAAAACGGATGCTAAACCCGGGTTGATTAGGTGGATCTTGCTATTGCAAGAATTTGATTTAGAAATCAAAGATAAAAAAAGAGCTAAGAACTTAGCCGCGGACCACCTGTCTCGATTAAAGAACCCTCATTTGGAGAAACTTGATGAAGCGGAGATCAATTATGTATTCCTAGAAGAGCGCCTCTATAACATTAAATAGGTAAGTGAGCTTGAAACCTCATGGTTTGCTGATATCGCTAATTATTTGGTCGCTAAGATCCTTCCTAAGGGACTCACTCATCAGCAAAAGAAGAAATTCTTTTCGAATTGAAGAACTACATTTGGGAGGATCCATATTTGTTTAAGATCTTTACAAACCATATTATTAGGAGATGTGTGTCCTACTTAGAGGGATGGAAAATCTTAGATCATTGCCATTCAAGACCCACCGGTGGACACTACCATGTAAACAGGATGGCTCGAAAAGTGCTCGAGTCGGATTTTTATTGGCCTACATTATTTCAAGATACCCAACGGTATGTGAAATCATGTGATAATTGTCAACGATTAGGTAACATCTCTCGACGTGATGAAATGCCCCAAAACTATATACTTGGTTTGTGAAATCTTTTATATTTGAGGCATTGACTTCATGGGTCCTTGTCCTATTTCAAATGGTCATAAATACATTCTTGTGGTAATTGATTATATGTCTAAATTGGTTGAAGCTCGGGCTTTACACACTAATGATGCTAGGGTGGTGGTAAAGTTTTTGAAAAAGTTGTTTTCACGACTTGGTTCACCCAAAGCAATTATTAATGATAGGGGCACACACTTTTGTAACACTCAATTTTCTAGGGTGCTTATGAAGTATGGTGTTACAAATAGAGTAGCTACCTCTTACCATCCACAAACTAGTGGCCAAGTCGAAGTAGCTAATAGGGAACTGAAAAGGATTCTAGGAAAGACCATAGAGCACCATAGAAAGGATTGGTCATAAAAGCTAGACGATGCTCTATGGGCTTATAGAACAAGCATACAAAACACCTATAGGCACCACACCTTATAGGTTAGTGTATGGTAAAGCATGCCACTTATTGGTTGAACTTGAACATAAAGCATATTGGGCAATCAAGTCTGTCAATTTTAACCTTGATCTTACAGGAGAAAATAGGAAACTTCAAATCAATGAGCTTGAAGAATGGCGTTTGGCGACCTATGAGAATGTGAAGTCTGTACAAAGAAAGGGCCAAGCAATATCATGATTGCAACATTAAGCAAGCCAAACTATTCAAGGAGGGAGATCAAGTACTATTGTATAACTCCCATCTTCGATTGTTCCCTAGTAAGCTTAAATCTCGCTGGTCGGGACCGTTCACGGTAAGACAAGTCTTGCCCTATGGCACTATAGAAATCACACATCTGGATAAAGGTACATTTAAGGTAAATGGTCATCGGTTGAAGTTATATCTCGAAGGGGATATTGACAACCTTGGTATAGAGGAGTTCAATCTCCAACCCATAGAACCATAAACTTCAAAAACGTCAAGCTAATGACGTTAAACAAGCACTTCTTGGGAGGTAACCCAAGTTTATTTTTCAATATTGTGTTACTTCATTTCTTTGATTTTTTTTTTAAAAAAGAGTTTTTTGGTGAGAAAGAAAGTTACACGGGATGAGACACGGCTGTATCTCTACCGTGTAACAATCTGTCTACTTTAGGGTTTCAATCAAAAGACACGGTCGTGTCTAAGCCAGATGTAGTTGTACTGTTTGATTTTGGTATTCATCGAAAAGACATAGCCAAATACACGACCGTGTAGTTAGTCTATGTAACCGTCCGTCATGATTTAGGTTACTCGGAAAGACATGGCCTAAGACACGACCATGTCTTAGCTCATGTAATTGCCTTTTAAGTCATACGAGTTTATATTTTTAAAACCCTTCTTCTCTTTCAAAACCATATGGTTTTTGTGCTACATCAAAACCCTTCTCCCTCACTTCCCTAACCACGACCCATCGCCAGCACCACACACTTACCTCTAGTTATCACAAGAACATATCTCGGTCATCGTTACTCGGTCTCTATTCTAATCTCTAAGATCCGAATTAGGTTTGGTCTCTAAAATCTTTATTTTTAGTGTTGAATCACAATGGGTTTTGATGATTTTACACATGTTTGGTTATGTTGCTGAATGTGAGAGAAATCAAGGCCATAGATGTGTTATTCCATTTTTAATTTCGGTGTTGGGGTCTATTTTATTTTGGATGCTCGGTTTTTGAACAACTTGGCACTTGATTCATTGTTGTGTTATTGAAGCACGTGTCAGCTTGGTAGTTTTAGTTAGTATTTAGTGTGCAAATATCATTGCATGGGTTGTGGTAGATAATGCACATAAATGCAGAATTATTGCTTAACACAACCGCATACTACCTGTTCGATGAATTATGTGGGAGGGATCTAATTGATGAATACGCTTAGCACGAGTTCCGGGGATGTGATTTTTGAAGCTTCCATTTGTTATATGTGGATTGGATTAATTGTTTGTCTAGCTAGCATTGTTATCGAAAATTATCTGTTGATCCAATTCTAAATGTCAATAGGAAGATCGCCCATATTAGGAATTAATGCTTAACAATCTTCCTATTGTGCATTGTTTTATGAGTTGTTTGATGTCATTCGGTTTTTATGTCTCGTTAAATAGATTCGGACAACCTTCTTGTTGAAGCTTGATAGACACAAGAGAATGACAAGAACTCCGGAGCGACCTCAATAAAGGAAGAAGATTCCTCCGAGGAAGAGGTAGCGAGATGAGGGCTCATCTAGCCGACCCCGAGATAGATTCAACCTCAGCAGCAACCCCCCAACCACCACCTAAGTAGCGAGATATCAAAATTATCTAGAGCCGAGAAAGATCGATATGAGTTGTTAAAGGGAAAACCCTTTCGGAGCTGCAGATGTATAGATTGAGGGACTCTATAATTGCTAGGGTTAGAGTAGGAAGTCGGGGGCTTGATCTCTACTAGTGGTTAGGATAGATTCTTTGGGATTCGACCCATTGCTTACCGAGATCCGACATTAGAGGTGCTTTAAACCTTTATAATACGGGGTAAGCTTCGAGGCATGGATATTGATGATGTACTCTAGTTCAAATTGAATGGGAAGTTGATACGGATGAGTTACACTACCTTCTCCATCCATATGGGTATTTACTCTCAAGAGTTTGTGGCAAGCCAAGAATACTACGAGTTGAAAACGGCTTTACCAATGAACATCGGTTATGTAGATTACTAGAGACACATTAGCCTTGAGTCGTAGTACTACCCTAGCAAATCAAAGAGAACTGCTCCGAAATCTCCCGCATTGAGATACCTCCATAGGTCGTTAGCCTAATCACTTAATGCTAGGAAGGATAGTCCAGGAGTAGTAGGTTCTCGGGATCTACTATGCCTATACGAGCATGTCAAAGCACTACCCCATCCATATCGGGTTCTTTCTAGCCAATTTCATTGGGGGACAAACAAAGAATAAGAAACCCAAAGTCTTGTATGCGGGGCATTATATCACCCAATTGATTAGAGGTATAGGTTGTCTTCCTCTAGTGTCAAGCATGCAAGAGATGTGTCGGATGGAAGCCCTCGACTTGAGAGCGCTTAAGAGCATGGGTATGGTAGAGAAGCATCAAGGACCACAGGGGGCATATTATACACTAGTAGATGCCCCGAGCTAGCCACAGCCGAGGCAACAATAGACGAAGATGATGTTGATCGAGCGGGTGCCACAAGCACCACCTCGAGACCCACTCGCACAACTAGCTACATCTTTGCAGAGGCGGGTCGATATAGCCGACTTAGTTGCAATACAAAGGGAGCATAGAGCTTGTTTGCAGAGGGTAGAGAGGTGTATGGAGAGTTTACTTAACCATTTCCATATTTCGTTACACGATAGGAGTACTCGCACCTATAACGGACCTACGACCAACCTCAACACCACCACAATCTTCGGACCATGTATAGCTCTGTTGAGCCATGATCACGAGCTTGATAGTATTTATTAGCTTAGTGATTTCATTTTCAATTTTTACTATTTGTTTTCTTTTTCTTTTGCAAGGCTATAGGCAATACTGGATGGAATTCAACCCACGCTCAAAAAATGTCCTTTCTTCTTCGGGGAAGTTCCAGTACCTAATCCTCTTAACCCTTTCTTCCTTTTGTCAATACTCTATTCCGTGCCTAATTTTGTACATTGAGGACAATGTACCTCTTGTTGTGTGGAGGAAAAAAAAAGGTTTTCTAGTGATCGTGTGTTGAGCCATAAACTATTTTTTAGCACTTATCGGGGTATATTGTCGAAATTATGAATGAAAAGTTATGCTTACTTTATAATCTAGATGATGAGATTTGAACTTTACCTACTTTATAATCTAGATGATGAGATTTGAACTTTACCTATAGGATGGGTATGCTTGATTACATGTAAGAAATTTAAATGCTAATGCCTAAATGAATAAATGTGACTCCTCACTTGTTGAACGTAAACTAGGATAAGTGAATGTGGCCTTTAAATAAAACTACTCCAATGTCTTACATAAAGATATGAGTATGCAAAGCACCCCGAAAAAGGATTCTCCGAGTAACTGGGGCAATCACCAAAAGTGAGGGGTCTTTGCGTCTATAAAAAGGATTTACCTTGAAGGTGAAAAACCAAACAAGTGTAGATTTATACACTAAGGAAAGCTATTAATTCACTAGCCGAGTTTGTAGCAATCAAGTGGGTGAAAAATTTGGGATGGAGCGTAAAACACACTCAATGTCACTAATGAATAGATAAATACGTAAAGTGATAAAATTGTGGTGACTCTTGCATTTACGAAAAACATAATTGTTCTATAGTTACGGTTCCAAATTTGTTATGTGGATTCAAGATAGTAACGTAGTTGACTTCATAATATCAACATGTACATATTGATGCACACACGCATAGTCTTGGCTTGACTTATAATTATGTTTCAAATTTTTTTAAAATGATTTGAAATTCAAAGTACATTCAATTGTTATTTCGTGCATGCCTAACCGCCATTTCGAGGCCAATTCTTAATTGTTCCAAGTCTAGGCGGAATGAACACACCTCCTTTTGTTTTGCTTAAGGACAAGCAAAAGCTTTAGTGTGAGGAAGTTTGATAAGTACCAAATTATGCATAATTTTAGTGTCAAAAGTTCCTATATTTCAATTACCTTTGGTGATAAATGGTACAAGTTTGACACTTATCTTGTCTAAATTATGTTCTGCGAGTCGTACTACATTATTTTGGTAAAAAGAAATGTAAACAAAGCAAGAAGGAGCAAACATTTATGAGTTTCAAATATCAAATGAGTTACACGGCCGAGGACACAACCGTGTAACTAGAAAAGAGCCGATACATAACACGATCGTGTACTAGGCCGTGTAATCGTCTACTTTGAGGAAAAATTACATCCGTACTACACGAACAAAGACACGGTCATGTACTTGGTCGTGTCTTACAAAACGTGATATTTTACTCCTATTTAATCGAAACTCGACTCGAAAAAGGGGAGAGGGTCGAGATACATGAGGACGATTGAGAAGCATGAAAAGAACTAGGGTTTTTTGAGGAAGATAATGTCGTTGGAGTGGATTCTCATAGATTTTGAAGGAGATTGCATCAAGATTAAAAGGGTTACAATGTTTTCCTTTAATCTGGATTGTTTTTTGTTTAAGATTTATGTATTCCTTTCTTTGATCATGAACTAAATTATTTTGGTACCTAGATACGATGAACCCTAAGATTGACTATGTAATTTGATATCTTCATTCAATTCAATCGTTATTTTTATTGTGATTCAATTATGTCACTTTTATTATTAATTTCGAGTTAACATAAGCTAGCATGTTGATTCATATCTAATTTCATACTTGTGAGACCGAAAAGTCCTAAATATGATTAGATCAACCATGATCGAAAGAAGTTACATGCAATCCTAGAGATAGGACAACATAAATCCTCCGGATTAGAGTCAAAGGATTCACGGAATGGATTAATGTTATCTTGAGGGTGTTAATTAGAAAGAGATTTCAATTAATCAACTTGGGATTAGGTGTTAGTTAACTTGAGAAAGTACTTAGCATAATTCGGGAATTCCTACGGTCCAATGAATATAAAGAATATTTTGATTACATATAAGATCTACGGGGGATTCGCTATCCGGGTATTACCTTCACCATTGATTGCTTATCTGGTTATTATCGTCAATCTCATTGCAATTTTATAATCTTGCTTTAATTATCGGTGCTTTTATTTGATTCATTATCACTATAATTCATCGGTTAGATAATAGATAGGAGTTAATTACTAGTACTCTTAGTCTCTGTAGGATCGACACTCGATACTCTGTCAATTATACTATCGAACGATATGTGCACTTGCATAAAGTCTATAGGTTAAGAAAAGGGCTATCAAATACGTAGAAGGGTGTGAGAGCAATAAAAGCTGAAGAAAACTATTGGCCTAGGTTTGAGCTATTTGTGCCTAGTTTGATGCGGACCAGGCCAATGATCAAAACTCATTGCTATTAGCTATAACCTATGATTGATTTTGGTCAAAAAATATAGTTTAGGCCCTCAAAATCAGCATTAATGATTTTTGAAGAAGATATGGGCCAATTCATTTTGGAATATGTCGAATGGTATGTGAGCAATAAAAATCAAAGAAAACCTATTGGCCTAGTTTTGAGTCGTTTAGACCTAGTTAGATGTGAAATGTGACAACAATCAAAACTCATTACTATAAGCCATGAGTGATTTTTGTAAAACAATGTAGTTTAGGCCCTCAAAAATAGCATTCATGATTTTTTAAGAAGACACGGAGCCAATTGGATTTAGAATTTGTGAAACGAGTGTGAGAGCGATAAAAAGTGAAGAAAAACTATCGACCTAGTTTGGAGTCGCTTGGACCTAATTCGATGTGAAACGAGCCGGCGATGAAAACCGATTGCTATAAGCCATGACTCGTGAGTGATTTTGCTTTAAAAAAGTAGTTGAAGTACTTAAAATCAACCTTCACGATTTTTCAAGAAGATACGACTCAATTGGTTTTGGAATACGTAGAACAATGTGAGAGTGATAAAATCTAAAGAAGAACTATCAACCTAATTTTGAGTTGTTTGGACCTAGTTCGACATGATACGTGCCAACGATCAAAACCGATCGCTATAAGCCATGAACTATGAGTATTTTTGTCAAGTTTAGGCCCGTAAAATCAACATTCATGACTTTTCAAGAAGATACGGGCTAACTTAATTTGGAATACGTCGAATGGTGTGAGAGTGATAAAAACTAAAGAAAAACTATCACCCAAGTTTTGAGTCGTTTGGACGTAGTTCGATGCGAAACGGGCCAACGATCAAACTCATCACTATAATCCATGACCTTATTAGTGATTTTGATTAAAAAAAAATTATAGTGTAGGCCCTCAAAATCAACATTCATGGCTTTTCAAGAAGATGCAAGCCAATTGGATTTGGAATACGTGGATCGATGTGAGAGTGATAAAAGCCGAATAAAAACTATCATCCTAATTTGGAGCTATTTGGACGTAATTCAATGCGAAACGAGTCAATGATAAAAAATCATCCCTATTAGGCATGACCTTTGAGTGATTTTATCAAAAAATATAGTTTAAGCCTTTAAAATCAACCTTCATAATTTTTCAAGAAGATATGGGCCAACCTGGTTTTGGAATACATAGAACGATATGAGAACGATAAAAACTAAAGAAAAAATGTTGACCCAATTTTGAGTTGTTTGGACATAGTTCGATGCGAAACGAGCCAATCATCAAAACTCATCGCTATAAGCCACGACCTACGGATGATTTTGGTTAAAAACAAAAAAAGTAGTTTAGGCTCTCAAAATTAGCATTCATTGTTTTTCGAAAGATTTGGGCAACCTGGATTTAGAATTCGTGAAATGGTGTGAGAGCGATAAAAATTGAATAAAAACTATCGGCCTAATTTGAAGTTGTTTTGACCTAGTTCGATACGAAATGAGCAAACCACTAAAACTCATCCCTATTAGCCAAGAGCTCGATTGATTTTGGTAAAAAAAATATAGTTTAGGCCCTCAAAATAAGCATTAATGATTTTTCAAGAATATGCGAGCCAACTTGATTTCGAATACATTGAACGGTGTGAGAGCGATAAAAGCGAAGAAAAACTATCGGCCTAGTTTTGAGGTGTTTATACCTAGTTCGATGTGGAACGATCTAATGATCAAAACTCATTGCTATCGACTATGACCTATGAGTTATTTTTGTCAAAAAAATTTAGTTTAGGCTCTTAAAATCGAGCCTTAATAGTTTTTGAAAAAGATACGGGCCTACTCGGTTTTGAAATACGTCGAACGGAATGTGATCGATAAAAATTGAAGAAAAACTATTGGCCTAGTTTTGAGCTATTTGGACCTAGTTCAATACGAAACGTGCCAACTATCAAAACTCCTCGCTATAAACCATGACGTATTAGTGATTTTGGTAAAAAAATATATTATTTAGGCCATCAAAATTAGCATTCATGATTTTTAAAGAAGATGCGAGCCAACCTGGATTTGGAATATGTGGAATGGTGTCGGAGCGAAAAAAAACTAAAGAAAAACTATCAGCCTAGTTTGGAGCTATTTGGAGCTAGTTCGATGCGAAATGGACTAACGATCAAAACTCATTGCTATAAGCCATCACTTATGAGTGATTTTGGTAAAAAAAATTTAGTTTAGGCTCTCAAAATCAGCATCCATTGTTTGTTAGGAAGATGCGAGCTAAGCTGGATTTGGAATTCATAGAATGGTGTGAGAGCGATAAAAGCCGAATAAAATTTATCTCGCCTAATTTAGAGTCAGTTTGGACTCGGTTTGATGCGAAACGGGACAACGATCAAAACTCATACCTAATAGCCATGACCTCCGAGTGATTTTGGCGAAAAAATATAGTTTAGGCCCTTAAAATCAGCATGAATGATTTTTTAAAAATATGCGGGCCAACTTGATTTGGAATACGTAGAACGGTGTGAGAGCGATAAAAACTAAAGAAAACTATCAACCTAGTTTTGAAGTCGTTTGTGCCTAGTTTGATACGGACGGGGCCAATGATCAAAACTCATTGCTATCAAGCATGATCTATGATTGATTTTGGTCAAAAATATAGTTTAGGCCCTCAAAATCAACATTAACGAGCTTTTGAAGAAGATATGACCCAACTTATTTTGGAATATGTCGAACGGTATGTAAGCGATAAAAATCAAAGAAAAACTATCGACCCAGCTTTGAAGTCGTTTAGACCTAGTTCGATGTGAACCGTGACAACAATCAAAACTCATTACTATAAGCCATGAGTGATTTTTGTAAAACAATGTAGTTTAGGCCCTATAAATCAGCATTCACGATTTTTTAAGAAGAAGCGAGCCAATTGGATTTAGAATTCGTGAAACGGTGTAAGAGCGATAAAAAGTAAAAAAAAAATGTCGACCTAGTTTGGAGGTGTTTGGACCTAATTCAATGCAAAACGGGCCAGCGATGAAAACCGATTGCTATAAGCCATGACTTGTGAGTGATTTTGGTTAAAAAAAGTAGTCGAAGCATTTCAAATCGACCTTGACGGTTTTTCAAGAAAATACGACTTTTGAGTCGTTTTGACATAGTTTGATGCGAAATGGGCTAACGATCAAACTCATCACTATAAGCCATGACCTTATGAGTGAATTTGGTAAAAATTGAATAAAAACTATCGCCCTAATTTGAAGTCAGTTTGGACCTAGTTCAATGTGAAACGAGCCAACGATAAAAAACCATCCCTATTAGGAATGACCTTTTAGTGATTTTATCAAAAAATATAGTTTAAGTCCTCAAAATCCACCTTCATAACTTTTCAAGAAGATATGAGCCAACCGGTTTTGGAATACGTAGAATGGTATGAGAGCGATAAAAACTAAAGAAACAATATCGGCCTAGTTTTAAGTCTGTTTAGACATAGTTTGATGCAAAATGAGCCAACGATCAAAACTCATCGCTATAAGCCATAACTTATAGGGTGATTTTGGTAAAAAAAAAAGTAGTTTAGGCTCTCAAAATCAGCATTCATGATTTTCAAGGAAGATTCGAGCAAGCCGCATTTGAAATTCATGGAACGGTGTGAGAGCGATAAAAATTGAATAAAAACTATTGACCTAATTTGAAGTCCGTTTGGACCTAGTTCGATGTGAAATGAGCAAACCACCAAAACTCATCCCTATTAGCGATGCCTCCGATTGATTTTGGTAAAAAAATATAGTTGAGGCCCTCAAAATAAGCATTAATGATTTTTCAAGAAGATGCGAGCCAACTTGATTTGGAATATGTTGAACGGTGTGAGGGCGATAAAAGCGAAGAAAAACTATCAAGCTAGTTTTAAGGTGTTTATACCTAGTTCGGTACGAAACAAGCCAATGATCAAAACTCATTCCTATCGCCCATGACCTATGAGTTATTTTTGTCAAAAAATGTAGTTTAGGTCCTAAAAATCAGCCTTAGTAGTTTTTTAAGAAGATATAGGCTAATTGGTTTTGAAAAACTTCGAACGGTATGTGATCGATAAAAATTGAAGAAAAACCGTCGACTCGGTTTTGAGTTGTTTGGACCTAGTTCGATGCAAAATGTGCCAACAATCAAAACTCCTTACTTTAAGCCATGATGTATAAGTGATTTTGGTGTAAAAATGTAGTTTAAACCCTCAAAATTAGCATTCATGGTTTTGCAAGAAGATGCGAAGCCAACCGAATTTTGAATTTGTGGAATGATGTCGGAGCGATAAAAATTGAAGAAAAACTATCGACCTAGTTTGGAGTCTGTTTGGACCTAGTTCGATCCGAAATGAGTCAACGATCAAAACTCATTGGTATAAGTCATGACCCGTAAGTGATTTTGGTCAAAAAAGTAGTTTAAACCCTCAAAATCAACCTTCACAATATTTTAAGAAGATACGGCCTAACTCGGTTTTGGAATACATAGAACAATGTGAGAGCGATAAAATCTAAAGAAGAACTATCAACCCGGTTTTGAAGTCGTTTATACCTAGTTCGATGAGGAACGGGCCAATGATAAAAACTCATTACTACCGGCCATGACCTATGAGTGATTTTTATAAAATAAATGTAGTTTAGGGCCTCAAAATGAGCCTTCACAGCTTTTCAAGAAGATACAAGCCAATTTTTTTTGGAATTCGTCGAACGATATGAGAGCGATAAAAGCCGAAAAGAAACTATCAGCCCAGTTTTGAGTCTGTTTGTACCTAGTTCGATGCGGAACGGGCCAATGATAAAAAATCATTGCTATTAGCCATGACCTATGAGTTATTTTGGTAAAAAAAATATAGTTTAAGCCCTCAAAATCAGCCTTAATGGTTTTTGAAGAAGATACGGGTCAACTAGTTTTGGAATAAGTCGAATGGTATGTGAGTGATAAAAATCAAAGAAAAATTATCACCCTAGTTTTGAGTCGTTTAGACCTTTTTCGATGCGAAACATATCAGCAATCAAAACTCATTGCTATAAGCCACGATCTATGAGTGATTTTGGTAAAATAATGTAGTTTAGGCCCTCAAAATCGGCATTCACGATTTTTCAAGAAGATGCGGAGCTAACTGGATTTAGAATACATTAAACGGTGTGAGAATGATAAAAGCCGAAGAAAAACTTTCGATCTAGTTTGGAGCTATTTGGACCTAGTTCGATGCGAAATGGGGTAACGATCTAAACTCATTGCTATAAGCCGTAACTTATGAGTGATTTTGGTAAAAAAAAATATAATTTAGTCGATCGAAATAAGCATACATGGTTTTTAAAGAAGATGGGGGTCAATTGGTTTTGGAATTCGTGGAATGATGTGAGAGTGATAAAAACTAAAGAAAATCTATCGACCTAGTTTTAAGTCGTTTGGACCTAGTTCAATGTGAAATAGGTCGACGATCAAAACTCATCACTATAAGCCATGACCTATGAATGATTTTGGTAAAAAAAAAAAAAGTAATTTAAGCCTTAAAAATTAGCATTCACAATTTTTCAAGAAGATACGGCTTAGTTGGTTTTGGAATACGTAGAACAATGTGAGAGCGATAAAAATTGAAGAAAAACTATCAACCTAGTTTTGAGTTCTTTGGATCTAATTCGACGTGAAATGGGCCAACGATGAAAGCCGATCGCTATAAGTCATGACCTAAGAGTGATTTTTTTCAAAAAAATATAGTTTAAGCCCTCAAAATCAATCTTCATAGTTTTTCAAGAAGACATGGGCCAATTGATTTTGGAATACATCGAACGGTATGAGAGCGATAAAAACTAAAGAAAAACTATCGGCCCGGCTTTGAGACATGTTTGGACATAGTTCGATGCGAAGCGGGCCAACGATCAAAACTCATCGCTATAAGCCATAACCTATGTGTGATTTTGGTAAAAAAAAAATATAATTTTGGCCCTTAAAATCAACATTCATTGTTTTTCGGAAAGATACGAGCCAATTGGATTTGAAATTCATAAAACGGTGTGAGGGCAATAAAAGCCGAATAAAAACTATCGACCTAATTTGAAGCTATTTGGACCTACTTCGATGCAAAATGGGCAAACGATCGAACTCATCCCTATTAGCCATGACCTCTAAGTGATTTTGGTAAAAAAATATAGTTTAAGCCCTCAAAATCAACATTAATGATTTTTCAAGAAAATGTAGGGCCAACTTGATTTGGAACACGTGGAATGGTGCGAGAGCAATAAAAACTAAAGAAAACTATCAACCTAGTTTGAGCTATTTGTACCTAGTTCGATGCGAAACGGGCTAGTGATCAAAACTCATTGCTATTAGCCATGACTAACGAGTTATTTTGGTCAAAAAATGTAGTTTAAGCCCTCAAAATCAGCCTTAATGGTTTTTGAAGAAGATACGGGTCAAACGGTTTCGGAATACATCGAATGGTATGTGAGCGATAACAATTTAAGAAAAACTATCACCCCATTTTTGAGTCCGTTTGGACATAGTTCGATGCGAAACATGCCAACAACCAAAACTCATTGTTATAATCTATGAGTGATTTTGGTAAAACAATGTAGTTTAGGCCCTCAAAATCACCATTCATGATTTTCCAAGAAGATGCGAGCCAATTGGATTTAGACTACATGAAATGGTGCGAGAGCGATAAAACCTAAAAAAAACTTTCGACCTAGTTTGGAGTCATGTTTGGACCTAGTTCGATGCGAAATGGGGTAACGATCTAAACTCATTGCTATAAGCCAAAACTTATGAGTGATTTTGGTAAAAAAATTTAGTTTAGTCACTCAAAATAAGCATTCATGGTTTTTCAAGAAGATGGGGGCGAATTGGATTTGGAATTCGTGGAACGATGTGAGAGCGATAAAAACCAAAAAAAAACTATCGACCTAGTTTTGAGTCGTTTGGACCTAGTTCGACGTGAAACGAGCCGACGATCAAAACTCATCGCTATAAGCCATGACATGTGAGTGATTTTGGTAAAAAAAAGTAGTTTAAGCCTTAAAAATTAGCCTTCATGGTTTTTCAAGAAGATACGACCCAATTGATTTTGGAATACGTAGAACAATATAAGAGCGATAAAAATTGAAGAAAAACTATCGATCTAGTTTTAAGTTGTTTGGATCTAATTTGACATGAAACGGGCCCACGATGAAAACCGATCATTATAAGCCATGACCTAAAAGTGATTTTTTTCAAAAAATATAGTTTAAGCCCTCAAAATCAACCTCTATAGTTTTTCAAGAAGATATGGGCCAACTGATTTTGGAATACATCGAACGGTATGAGAACGATAAAAACAAAAAAAAACTATCGGCTCGCTTTTGAGTCGTTTAGACATAGTTCGATGCAAAACGGGCCAACGATCAAAACTCATCGCTATAAGCCATGACCTATGAGTGATTTTGATAAAAAAAATATATATATAGTTTAGGGGCTCAAAATCGGCATTCATTGTTTTTCGGGAAGATGTGAGCCAACCGAATTTGAAATTCGTGGAACGGTGTGAGAGCAATAAAAGCCGAATAAAAGCTATTGGCCTAATTTGAAGCTATTTGGACCTACTTCGATGCGAAATGGGCCAACGATCAAAACTCATCCCTATTAGCCATGACCTCTAAGTGATTTTGATAAAAAAAAACGTAGTTTAAGCCCTCAAATCAGCATTAATGATTTTTCAAGAAGATGCGAGCCAACTTGATTTAGAATACATGGAATGGTGTGAGAGCAATAAAAACTAAAAAAAACTATTGACCTAGTTTGAATTGTTTGTACCTAGTTCGATGCGAAGCGGGCTAATGATCAAAACTCATTACTATCGGCCATGACTTATGAGTTATATTGATCAAAACATGTAGTTTAGCCCTTAAATCAACCTTAACGAGCTTTTGAAAAAGATACGGCCTAACCGGCTCTAGAATACATCATACGGTATGTGAGCAATAAAAATGGAAGAAAAACTATCGACCTAAGTTTGAGTCTGTTTGGACCTAATTCGATGCAAAACGTGCCAACAATCAAAACTCATTGCTATAAGCCACAACCTATGCGTGATTTTTGTAAAAAAAAAATATAGTTTAGGCCCTCAAAATCAGCATTCATGATTTTTTTAAGAAAAAGCGAGCCAACTAGATTAGGAATTTGTGGAACGGTGTGAGAGTGATAAAAACTAAAAAAAAATATCGGCCTAGTTTTGAGTCTGTTTAGATCTAGTTCGATGCGAAACGGGCTATCGATCAAAACTCATTGCTATAAGTCATGACCTATGAGTGATTTTTGTCAAAAGAAGTAGTTTAAGCTCTTAAAATCAGCCTTCTTGAATTTTTAAGAAGATACGACCTAACCTGGTTTTGAAATACGTAGAACAATGTGAGAGCAATAAAAGCGAAGAAAAAATGTCGACCCAGTTTTGAAATTGTTTGGACATAGTTCAATGAGAAATAGGTCAATGATCAAAAATCATCGCCATAAGCCATGACCTACGGTTGATTTTGGTAAAAAAAAAAAATAGTTTAAGTTCGTCAAAATCAGCATTTATTGTTTTTCGGGAAGATTCGAGTAAACTCGGATTTGGAATTCGTGGAACGGTGTGACAGTTGATAAAAATTGAATAAAAACTATTGGCCTAATTTGAAGTCGTTTGACCTAGTTCGGTGCGAAACGAGCAAACCATAAAACTCATCCCTATTAGCCATGACCTCTAATTGATTTTGGTAAAAAAAAAAAAAAAAGTAGTTTAGGTCCTCAAAATAAGCATTAACGATTTTTTAAGAAGATGTGAGGCAACTTGATCCGGAATACATTGAATGGTGTGAGAGCGATAAAAGCCGAAGAAAAACTATCGACCTAGTTTTAAGGTGTTTGTACCTAGTTCGATGTGGAATGAGCCAATGATCAAAACTCATTGCTATCGACCATGACCTATGAGTTATTTTTGTCAAAAAATATAGTTTAGGAAAATCAGCCTTAATAGTTTTTGAAGAAGATACGGAGCCAATTGGTTTTGGAATATGTCGAATGGAATGTGATCGATAAAACTCGAAGAAAAACTATTGGCCCGAGTTTTGAGTCGTTTTGACCTAGTTCGATGCAAAACGTGCCAACAATACAAACTCCTTGCTATAAGCCATGACGTATGAGTGATTTTGGTAAAAAGAATATTATTTAGGCCATCAAAATTAGCATTCACGGTTTTTCAAGAAGATGCGAGCTAACTCGGATTTGAAATACATAGAATGGTGTGAGAGCAAAAAAAACTAAAGAAAAACTATCGACCTAGTTTGGAGCTATTTGGAGCTAGTTCGATGGGAAATGGACTAACGATCAAAACTCATTGCTATAAGCCATGACTTATGAGTGATTTTGGTAAAAAAATTTAGTTTAGGCTCTCAAAATCGGTATCCATTGTTTTTCGAGAAGATGCGGGCCAACTAGATTTAGAATTCATAGAACGGTGTGAGAGCGATAAAAGCCGAATAAAAACTATCTCGCCTAATTTGGAGCTCTTTGGACCTAGTTCGATGCGAAACGGGCCAACGATCAAAACTCATCCCTATTAGCCATGACCTCTAAGTGATTTTGGTAAAAACAAAATATAGTTTAGGCCCTTAAAATCAGCATGAACGATTTTTCAAAAATATACGAGCCAACTTGATTTGGAATACGTAGAACGGTGTGAGAGGGATAAAAGCCGAAGAAAACTATCGGCCTATTTTGGAGCCGTTTATGCCTAGTTTGATGTAGACCAAGCCAATGATCAAAACTCATTGCTATCAGCCATAACCTATGATTAATTTTGGTCAAAAAATATAGTTAAGGCACTCAAAATTAGCTTTAACGATTCTTGAAGAAGATACGAACCACCTCGTTTTGGAATATGTCGAACGGTATATGAGCGATAAAAATCAAAGAAAAACTATTAGCCCGATTTTGAGTCTGTTTAGGCCTAGTTTGATATGAAATGTGACAACAATCAAAACTCATTACTATAAGCCATGAATGATTTTTGTAAAACAATGTAGTTTAGGCCCTCAAAATTAACATTCATGATTTTTTAAGAAGACGAGGGCCAATTGGATTTAGAATTCATGAAACGATGTGAGAGCGATAAAAAGTGAAGAAAAACTATCGACCTAGCTTGGAAGTGCTTGGACCTAATTCAATGCGAAACAAGCAGAGATGAAAACTCATTGCTATAAGCCATGACTCGTGAGTGATTTTGGTTAAAAAAGTAGTTAAAGTACTTAAAATTAGCCTTCATAGTTTTTTAAGAAGATACGACTCAATTGGTTTTGGAATACGTAGAACAATGTGAGAGTGATAAAATCGAAGAAGAACTATCAACCTAGTTTTGAGTTGTTTGGACCTAGTTCGACACGATACGGGCCAACTATCAAAACCGATCGCTATAAGCCATGACCTATGAGTATTTTTGTCAAAAGATATAGTTTAGGCCCGCAAAATCAGCATTCATAACTTTTCAAGAAGATACGGGCCAACTTAATTTGGAATACGTTGAACGGTGTAAGAACGATAAAAGCGAAGAAAAACTATCGCCCAAGTTTTGAGTTGTTTGGACATAGTTCGATGCGAAACGGGCCAACGATGAAACTCATCACTATAAGCCATGACCTTATTAGTGATTTTGGTAAAAATAAATATAGTGTAGGCCCTCAAAATCAACATTCATGATTTTTTAGGAAGATGCGAGCCAACTGGATTTGGAATATGTGGATCGATGTGAGAGCGATAAAAACTATCACCCTAATTTGAAGTCTGTTTGGACCTAGTTCGATACGAAACAGGCTAACGATAAAAAATCATCCCTATTAGGCATGACCTTTGAGTGATTTTAACAAAAAATATTGTTTAAGCCCTCAAAATGAACCTTCACAATTTTTCAAGAAGATATGGGCCAACTAGTTTTGGAATACGTAGAACGGCATGAGAGCAATAAAAACTAAGGAAAAAATGTCGACCTAGTTTTGAGTTGTTTGGACATAGTTCGATGCAAAACGGGAAAATGATCAAAACTCATCCGTATTGGCCATGACCTCTAAGTGATTTTGGTAAAACAATATAGCTTAGGCCCTTAAAATCAGCATGAATGAATTTTCAAAAATATGTGGGTTAACTTGGTTTTTAGACCTAGTTCAATGTGAAACATGCTAACGATCAAAACTCATTGCTATAAGCCATGACCTATGATTGATTTTGGTAAAAAAAAATATAGTTTTGGCCCTCAAATTCAACATTCATGATTTTTCAAGAAGATGTAGGCCATCTAGATTTGGAATACGTCGAATGGTGTGAGAGCGATAAAAATTGAAAAAAAACTATCGATGCGAGTTTTGAGTTGTTTGTACCTAGTTCGATCCAAAATAAGCCATGACCTATGTGTGAATTTGTAAAAATATGTAGTTTAGGCCCTCAAAATCAAAAGTCATGATTTTTTAAGAAGATGCGGGCCAATTAGATTTGGAATACGTTGAACAATGTGAGAGCGATAAAAGCCGAAGAAAAACTATCGACCTAGTTTGGAGATGTTTGGAACTAGTTCGATGCGAAATGGGCTAACAATCAAAACTCATTGCTATAAGCCATGACTTATGAGTGATTTTGATAAAATAATGTTGTTTAGGCCTTCAAAATTAGCATTCATGGTTTTTCAAGAAGGTGCAAGCCAACTAGATTTAGAATACATGAAACGGTGTGAGAGCGATAAAAACCAAAGAAAAACTATCGAGCTAGTTTGGAGTCAGTTTGGACCTAGTTCGATGCAAAATTGACCAACGATCAAAACTCATTGCTATAAGCCATGACCAATGACTAAATTTTTCAAAAAAATGAAGTTTAGGCTCTTAAAATCAGCCTCCACAGTATTTCAAGAAGATATGGGCCAATTGGTTTTGGAATATGTCGAATGGTATGAGAGTGATAAAAGTCGAAGGGAAACTAACAACCAAGTTTTGAGCTTTTGGAACCTAGTTTGATGCGAAACATGCCAACGATCAAAACTCATTACTTTACGCCATGATATTGATTTGGTAAAAAAAAAGTAGTTTAGGCCCTTAAAATCACCATTCATGATTTTTCAAGAAGATGCAAACTATCCGGATTTGAAATAGGTCGAACGGTGTGAGAGCAATAAAAACTATCGTCCTAGTTTGGAGTTGTTTGGAACTAGTTCGATCCGAAACGTGCCAACAATCAAAACTAATTGCTATAAGCCACGACTTATGAGTGATTTTTGTAAAAAAATGTAGTTTAGACCCTCAAAATTGGCATTCATGATTTTTCAAAAAGATGCGTACCAACCGTATTTGGAATACGTGGAACGGTATGAGAGCGATAAAAGCCGAAAAAGAACTATCGGCCTAGCTTGGAGCTATTTGGAATAAGTTCGTTCCAAAATAGGCCAACGATCAAAACTCATAGCTATAAGCCACGACGTATGAGTTATTTTGGTAAAAAAATATGATTTAGGCCCTCAAAATTGGCATCCACGAGCTTTTCAAGAAGATATGGGCGAATTGGATTTGGAATATGTGAAATGGTATGAGAGCGATGAAAATTAAAGAATAACTGTTGGCCTATTTTGGAGTCCGTTTGGAACTAGTTCAATGCGAAATGGGCTAACGATCAAAACTCATAGCTATAAGCCATGACCTATGAGTGATGTTTTTTTAAAAAAATATAGTTTAGGCCCTTAAAATCAGCTTTTGTGATTTTTGAAGAATATACGAGTCAACTGGTTTCGGTATATGCCGAACGGTATGAGAACGATAAAAGCCGAAGAGAAACTCGTCAACTCGGCTTTGAGCTTTTTGACCTAGTTTGATGCGAAACATTCCAACGATCAAAACTAATAGCTATACCCATGACCTATGATTGATTTTGGTAAAAAAATAAAGTTTACGAACTCAAAATTGGCATTCACGAATTTTCAAGAAGATGCGGACCATCCGGATTTGGAATACATCGAACGGTGTGAGAGCGATAAAAATTAAAGAAAAGCTATCAATCCAGCTTTGAGATGTTTGGACTTAGTTCGATCCAAAACGTGCCAATAATCAAAACTCATTGCTATAAGCCACAACTTATGAGTGATTTTGGTAAAAAAAATATAGTTTAGGCCCTCAAAATCAGCATTCATAGTTTTTCAAGAAGATGTAGGCCAACTGGATTCGGAATTCGTGGAATGGTGTGAGAGCGATAACAACCGAAGAAAAACCGTTGACCTAGTTTGGAGCTTTTGGACCTAGTTCGATGCGAAACGGGCCAATGATCAAAACTCATGGCTACAAGCCATCACCCGTGAGTGATTTTGGTAAAAAAAAAAAATAGTTTAAGCCCTTAAAATCAACTTTCATGATTTTTCAAGAAGATACGGCTCAATTGGTTTTGGAATCCATAGAACGATGTGAGAGCAAACAAACTAAAGAAAAACTGTCAACCTAGTTTGGAGGTGTTTGAACCTAGTTCGATGCGAAATAGACTAACGATCAAAACTCATTGCAATAAGCCACGACTTATGAGTGATTTTGGTAAAAAAAATATAGCTTAGGCTCTCAAAATTAGCATTCATTATTTTTCGGGAAGATGCGGGCCAATTGGATTTGGAATTCGTGGAACAATGTGAGAGCGATAAAAACTAAATAAAATCTATCAATGTAATTTGGAGTCATTTAGACCTAGTTCGATGCGAAATGAGCCAACGATCAAAACTCATCCTTATTATCTATGACCTCTAAGTGATTTTGGTAAAAAATATAGTTTAGGCCCTCAAAATCAGCATTAACAATTTTTCAAGAATATACGGGCCAACTTGATTTAGAATACGTAAAACGATGTGAGAGTGATAAAAACTAAAGAAAATATCAATCTAGTTTTGAGTCGTTTGTACCTAGTTCGATGCGGAAAGGGCTAATGATCAAAACTCATTACTATCGCCTATGACCTATGATTGATTTTGGTTAAAAAATGTAGTTTAGGCCCTCCAAATCAAGCATAACGGTTTTTGAGGAAGATACGAGCCAACTCGGTTTTGGAATACATTGAACGAGTATGTGAGCGATAAAAATAAAAACAAAACTATCGACCTAATTTTGAGTCTGTTTGGACCTACTTCGATCCAAAATAAGCCGATGATTCAAACTCATTACTATCGGCCATGACCTATGAGTGATTTTTATAAAAAAAAATATAATTTAGGGCCTTAAAATCAGCCTTCATGGTTTTTCAAGAAAATACAGATCTAACCTGGTTTTGGAATATGTAGAACGGTATGAGAATGATAAAAACCGAAGAGAAACTATCGACCCAGCTTTGAGCTTTTTGGACCTAGTTTGATGCGAAACATGCCAACAATCAAAACTCATTGTTATAAGCCATGACCTATGATTGATTTTGGTAAAAAAAAATATAGTTTAGGCCCTCAAAATCAGCATTCATGATTTTTCAAAAAGATGTAGGCCATCTAAATTTGGAATACGTCGAATGGTATGAGAGCGATAAAAATTAAAGAAAAACTATTGATGCGGTTTTGAAGTCGTTTGTACCTAGTTCGATCCAAAACGTGCTAACAATCAAAACTCATTCCTATAAGCCATGACTCGTATGAATTTTGTAAAAAAATATAGTTTAAACCCTCAAAATCAACATTCATGATTTTTCAAGAAGATCCGAGCCAACTGGATTTGGAATACGTGGAACAATGTGAGAGCAATAAAAATTAAAGAAAAATTATCGACCTTGTTTGGAGATGTTTAGAACTAGTTCGATACGAAATGGGCTAACGATCAAAACTCATTACTATAAGTCATGACCTATGAGTGATTTTGATAAAAAAAAAATTATTTAGGCCTTCAAAATCAGCATTCACGGTTTTTCAAGAAGATGCAAGCCAACTAGATTTGGAATACGTGGAATGGTGTGTGAGCGATAAAAACCGAAGAAAAATTATCAGTCTAGTTTGGAGTTGTTTAGACCTAGTTCGATGCGAAATGGATCAATGATCAAAACTCATTACTATAAGCCATGACCAATGACTGAATTTTTCAAAAAATACGAGTTTTGGCCTTCAAAATCAGCCTCCACGAGTATTTCAAGAAGATATGGGCCAATTGGTTTTGGAATATGTCGAATGTTATGAGAGTGATAAAAGCTTAAGGGAAACTAATAACCAAGTTTTGAGCTTTTTGGAACCTAGTTTGATGCGAAACATGCCAACGATCAAAACTCATTACTTTACGCCATGACCTATGATTGATTTGCTAAAAAAAAAGTAGTTTAGGACCTTAAAATCACCGAATCATGATTTTTCAAGAAGATGCAAGCTATCCGGATTTGAAATACATTGAACGGTGTGAGAGCGATAAAAACTTAAGAAAAACTATCGACCTAGTTTGGAGCTATTTGGAGCTAGTTCAATCCGAAACGTGCCAACAATCAAAACTCATTGCTATAAGCCACGCTTATGTATGATTTTTGTAAAAAAATGTAGTTTAGGCCCTTAAAATTGCCATTCATAATTTCTCAAGAAGATGCGTGCCAACTCGCATTTGGAATATGTGGACCAATGTGAGAGCGATAAAAGCCGAAAAAGAACTATCGGCCTAGCTTGGAGCCGTTTAAAATAAGTTCAATGTGAAACGGGTCAACGATCAAAACCCATGGCTATAAGCATGACCTATGAGTTATTTTGGTAAAAAAAATGTACTTTAGGCCCTCAAAATCAACCTTCATGGTTTTTTAAGAAGATACATGGCAATTGGATTTAGAATACATGGAATGGTGTAAGAGTGAAAAACACTAAAGTCAAACTATCGGCCTAGTTTTGAGTCGTTTAGACGTAGTTCGATGCAAAATGAGCCTACAATCAAAACTCAATGTTATAAGCCACAAACTATGAGTGATTTTGATTAAAAAAATATTGTTTAGGCCTTCAAAATTAGCATTCATGGTTTTTCAAGAAGATACGGGCCAATTGGATTTGGAATATGTGGAACGGTATGGGAGCGATAAAAATTGAAGAAAAACTATCAACCCTATTTCGAGCTATTTAGACCTAGTTTGATACGAAACACGCCAACGATCAAAATTTATTGCTATTAGCCATGATCTCCGAGTATTTTGGTAAAAAAAAAAAGGTAGTTTAGGTCCTCAAAATCGGCATTAATGATTTTCAAGAAGATACGAGCTAACTAGATTTGGAATACGTGAAACGGTGTGAGAGCGATAAAAGCCGAAAAAAAAACTATTGACCTAGTTTTGAGCGGTTTGGACCTAGTTCGATGCAAAATTGGCCAACAATCAAAACGCATTGCTATAAGCCACAACCTAGGAGTGATTTTGGTAAAAAAAATATTGTTTAGGTCTTCAAAATCGGCATTCATGATTTTTCAAAATGATGCGAGCCAATTGGTTTTGAAATATTTGGAATGGTGTGGGAGCAATAAAAGCGAAGAAAAACTATTGACCTAGTTTTGAGCTATTTGGACCTAGTTCGATTTGAAACGCGTCAACAATCAAAATTCATCGCTATTAGCCATTATCTCCGAGTGATTTTGGTAAAAAAAAATGTAGTTTAGGCCCTCAAAATCGGTATTAACTATTTTTCAAGAAGATGCGAGCCAATCCGATTAGAATACATGGAATGGTGTGAGAGCGATAAAAGCCGAAAAAAACTTTCGACCTAGTTTTGAGTCTGTTTGGAGTAGTTTGATACGAAAGGGGCCAATGATCAAAAGTGTAGTTTAGGACCTCAAAATTAGGCTTCACATTTTTTCAAAAAGATACGGGCACACTTGATTTACAATATGTGGAAGGTATGAGAGCGATAAAAACTAAAGAAAAATTATTGGTCCAAGCTTTGAGTCAGTTTGGACCTAGTTCAATGCAAAACACGCCAACAATCATACCTAATTGCTATAAGCCATGACCTAGGAGTATTTTGGGAGAAAACAAATAGTTTAGGCCCTCAAAATCAGCATTCATGATTATTTTAGAATATACGGGCCAATTGGTTTTGGAATACATGGAACGGTGTGAGAGCGATAAAAACTAAAGATAAACTATCAACTCGGCTTTGAGTCGTTTTGATCAAGTTCGATGTGAAACGAGCCAATATTAAAAACTCATTGCTATAAGCCATGGCCTTTGAGTGATTTTGGTAAAAAAATATATTTTAGGCCCTTAAAATCATCCTTCACGGTTTTTCAAGAAGATAATGGCTAATTGGTTTTTTAATATGCCAAACGAGTGTGAGAGTGATAAAAACTAAATAGAAACTATTAGCCTAGTTTTGAGCTATTTGGACCTAGTTCGATGTGAAATATGTCGATGATAAAAACTCATCGCTATAACCCTCGACCTATGAGTGATTTTAGTAAAAAAATATAGTTTGGGCCCTCAAAATAAAGTTCATTGGTTTTCAAAAAGATGCGTGCCAAATGGATTTAGAATACGTCGAACAAGTATGAGTGCGATAAAAACTATTAAAAAAATATCGACTTAGTTTTGAGGTTTTTGGACCTAGTTTGGTACGAAACGGGCCAACGATCAAAACTTATTGCTTTAAGCCAAGGCCTATGAGTGATTTTGGTAAAAAAAAATGAAGTTTAGGCTCTCAAAATCAGCATTCATGATTTTTCAATAAGATACGAGCCAGTTGGTTTTAGAATATGTAGAATAGTGTGAAAGCGATAAAAGCGAAGAAAAACTATCGACCCAATTTTGAGTTTTTTGGAACTAGTTCGATGTAAAACGAGCCAATGATCAAAGTTTATTGCTATAAGCCATGACCTATGAGTGATTTTAATAAAAAAAATATAGTTTAAGCCCTCAAAATCAACCTTCGTGGTTTTTTAAAAAGATATTGGCCAACTAATTTTGGAATACATCAAATGGTATGAGAGCGATAAAAATTGAAGAAAAACTATCGACCCAATTTTGAGTCAGTTTGGACTTAGTTTGATGAGAAAAAAGCCAACGATCAAAACTCATCGCTATAAGCCACGACCTATGAGTGACCTATGAGTTTGTTTGGTAAAAAAAGTAATTTAGGCCCTCAAAATCAGCTTTCATGGTTTTTCAAGAAGATACGAGCCAATCGACTTCGGAATATATCGAACGATATGAGAGCGATAAAAACTAAAGAAAAACTATCGACCTAGTTTTGAGGTGTTTGGACCTAGTTCGATGCAAAACGTGCCAACAATCAAAACTCATTGCTATAAGTCACAACCTATGAGTGATTTTGGCAAAAAAAATATAGGTTAGGCCCTCAAAATTAACATTCACTTTTTTTCAAGAACATGCGGGCCAACTTGATTTGGAATACGTGTAATGGTATGAGAGTGATAAAAATTAAATAAAAACTATGGGCCTAATTTTAAGTCGTTCGGACCTAGTTTGATGCAAAATGGGCCAACGATCAAAACTCATCGGCATAACCTATGGCCTACAAGTGATTTTCTCAAAATCGGTCTTCATGATTTTTCAAGAAGATGCGAGCTAGATGGCTTTGGAATACGTAGAATAGTATGAGAGCGACAAAAACCGGAAAAAGAAACTCTCAACCCAATTTTGAGTCGTTTGGACCTAGTTCGCTGCAAAAATGGCTAACGATCAAATCTCGTTGCTACAGTGCCATGACCTATGAGTGATTTTTGTCCAAAAATATAGTTTATGCCCTCAAAACTAGCCTTTATAGTTTTTTCAAGAAGATACGAGTCAACTTGTTTTAGAATATGTCAAATATGTAGGAGTGATAAAAATTCAAGAAAAATTATCGGCCTAGTTTTGAGGTGTTTAGAACTAGTTCGATCCGAAACGTGCCAACGATCAAAACTCATTGCTATAAGGCATGACGTATGAGTGATTTTGGTAAAAAAAATATAGTTTTGGCTCAAAAAAATTAGCATTCACGATTTTTTAAAAAATGAAGGCCAACTAGATTTGGAATACGTGGAATGGTATGAGAGCGATAAAAACTAAAAAAAAATTATCGGCCAGCTTTGAGTCGTTTAGACCTAGTTCGATGCAAAACGTGCTAACGATCAAAACTCATAGCTATCTCGCCATGACCTATGAGTTTGTTTGGTCAAAAAATGTTGTTTAGCCCTCAAAATCAGCTTTCATAGTTTTTCAAGAAGATACGGACCACTTGGCTTTTGAATATGTCGAACGGTATGAGAGCGATAAAAGCCGAAGAAAAACTATCGGCCCGGTTCCGAGGTGTTTGGACCTAGTTCGATGCGAAACGTGCCAACGATCAAAACTCATTGCTATCGGCCATGACCTATGAGTGATTTTTGTCAAAAAAAATAGTATAGGCCCTCAAATTCCGCATTCATGGTTTTTCAAGAAGATGCGGACTAACCGGATTTGGAATACATGGAATAGTGTGTGAGCGATAAAAACTAAAGAGAAACTATCGGCCTAGTTTTGAGTCGTTCGGACCTAGTTTGATGTGAAACGGGGTAACTATAATAGCTCATTGCTACAAGCCATAGCCTATGAGTGATTTTTTTTCAAAAAAAAAACTAGGTTAGGCCCTCAAAATCCACCATCATGATTTTTCAAGAAGATACGGGCCAACTGGTTTTCGAATACATAGAACGAGTGTGAGAGCGATCAAAAATGAAGCAAAAATGTCGACCTAGTTATGAGTCGTTTAGACTTATTTTGATGTGAAACGTGCTAACGATCAAAACTCTTTGCTATAAGCCACGACCTATTAGTGATTTTGATAAAAAAAATAGTTTAGGCCCTAAAAATCAGCATTCACGATTTTTCAAGAAGATGCGAGCCAATCGGATTTGGAATACGAGGAACGGTTTGAAAGCAATAAAAACTAAAGAAAAATTATTAACCTAGCTTTGAGCGAGCTTTGGACCTAGTTCGATGACAAACGAGCCAATGATCAAAACTCATCGCTATAAGTCATGACCTATGAGTGATTTTGGTAAAAACAAAAATATAGTTTTGGCTCTAAAAATTAGCATTCATGATTTTTCAAGAAGATGCGGGGTAATTGGATTTGGAATACCCGGAACGATATGAGAACGATAAAAGCCGAAGAAAAATTATCAACCTAGTTTTGAGCTATTTGGACCTAGTTCGATACAAAACGTGCTAACGATCAAAACTCATAGCTATTTGTTATGACCTATAAGTTTGTTTGGTCAAAAAATATAGTTTAGGCCCTCGAAATCGGCTTTCATGATATTTGAAGAAGACACGAGCCACCTTACCTTTAAATATGTCGAACGGTATGAGAGCGATAAAAACTAAAGAAAAACTATCGACCTATTTTCAAGCTTTTTGGACTTATTTCGATGCAAAATGTGCCGACTATCAAAACTCATTGCTTTAAGCCACGACCTATTAGTGATTTTGGTTAAAAAAAATATAGTTTACGTCCTAAAAATCAACATTCATGATTTTTCAATAAGATGCAAGCCAACTGGATTTAGAGTATGGTGAACGAATTGAGAGTGATACAAAATAAAGAAAAAATACCGACCCGGATTTGAGTGTTTTGACCTAGTTCGATGCGAAATGGGCCAACGATTAAAACTCATCGCTATAAGCCATGACCTATGAGTGATTATGGTAAAAAAAGGTAGTTTAGGCCTTAAAAATCAGCATTCATGATTTTTCAAGAAGACGCAGCCAACTCGGATTTGGAATAGGTGGAATGGTGTGAGAGCGATAAAAGCCGACTTTTGAATATGTTGAACGGTATGAGAGCGATAAAAACAAAAGAAAAACTATCAGCCCAATTTTGAGATGCTTGGACCTAGTTCGATGAGAAACGGGCCAACGATCAAAACTTATCACTACAAGCCACGACCTATGAGTGATTTTGGTAAAAAAAATGAAGGTTAAGCCCTCAAAATCGGTATTCATGGTTTTTAAAGAACATGCGGGACATATGAGTTTGTTTGGTCAAAATAAGTAGTTTAAGCCCTTAAAATCAGCTTTCATGGTTTTTCATGAAGATACGAGCCAACCGACTTTGGAATATGTCGAATGGTATGAGAGCGATAAAAGCGAAGAAAAACTATCAACTCGGCTTTGAGGTGTTTGGACCTAATTCAATGTAAAACGTGCCAACGATCAAAACTCATTGCTATAAGCCACAACCTATGAGTGATTTTGGTAAAAACATAGAGGTTAGGCCCTCAAAATTAACATTCACTATTTTTCAAGAAGGTGCGGGCCAACTTGATTTGGAATACGTGTAACGGTATGAGAGTGACAAAAACTAAAGAAAAACTATGGGCTTAGTTTTGAGCTATTTTGACCTAATTTAATGCAAAACGGGCCAACGATCAAAACTCGTCGGTATAAGCCATGGCGTATGATTGATTTTTGCAAACAAATGTAATTTAGGTCCTCAAAATCAGCCTTTACGATTTTTTAGAAAGATGCGAAGCTAACTAGCTTTGGAATACGTAGAATAGTATAAGGGCGATAAAAACAAAAAACAAACTCTTAGCCTAGTTTTGAGTCGTTTGGACCTAGATCGACATAAAACGAGCTAACAATCAAAACTTGTTGCTGCAAGCCATGACCTATGAGTGATTTTTGTCAAAAAAAGATAATTTAGACTCTTAAAATTAGCCTTCGTAGTTTTTCAAAAAGATACGGGCCAACTGGTTTTAGAATAAGTCAAACGGTGTAGGAGCGATAAAAGCTAATGGCCTTGTTTTGAGTCTGTTTGGACCTAGTTCGATGCAAAACGTGCCAACGATCAAAACTCATTGCTATAAGTCATAGCCTATGAGTGATTTTGATTAAAAAAATATAGTTTAGGCCCTAAAAATCAGTATTCATGATTTCTCAAGAAGATTCGAGCCAACGGAATTAGGAATACGACGAACGTTTTAAGAGCAATAAAAACTAAAGAAAAACTATCGTCCCGCATTTAAGCTCGTTTGGACCTAGTTCGATGTGAAATGGGCCAACGATCAAAACTCATCGCTATAAGGCATGACCTATGAATGATTTTGGTAAAACAATATAGTTTAGGCCTTAAAAATCACCATTCATGATTTTTAAAGAAGATGCGGAGTCAACTAGATTTGGAATACGTGGGACGGTGTGATAGTGATAAAAACTAAAGCAAAACCGTCCGCCTAGTTTTGAGCTATTTAGACTTATTTCGATGCGAAACGTGCTATCAATCAAAACTCTTTGCTATAAGCCACGACCAATTAGTGATTTTAGTAAAAAAAAAAAAAAAGTAGTTTAGGCCTTAAAAATCAACATTAATGATTTTTCAACGAGATGTAGGCCAATTGGATTTGGAACACGAGAAACGGTTTGAGAGCGATAAAAACTAAAGAAAAACTATCGACCTAGCTTTGAGCGAGTTTGGACCTAGTTCGATGCCAAACGGATGAATGATCAAAACTCATGATTATAAGCCATGACCTATGAGTGATTTTGGTAAAAAAATATATACTTTTGGCCTTAAAAATCAACATTCATTATTTTTTAAGAAGATGCGAGCCAACTGGATTTGGAATACATAGAACGGTGTGAGAGCGATAAAAAGTGAAAAAAATCTATTAGCGCAGTTTTGAGCTATTTGGAACTAATTCGATGTAAAACGGGCCAACGATCAAAACTCATTGCTATCGGCCATGAACTATGAGTGTTTTTATAAAAAAAATATAGGTTGGGCTCTTAAAATCAGCATTCACGGTTTTTCCCGAACATGCGAGCTAACCGATTTTAGAATACGTAGAATGGTATGAGAGCGATAAAAACTAAAGAAAAACTATCAACCTAGTTTTAAGCTCTTTGGACCTAGTTAGTCGCAAAACATGCTAACGATCAAAACTCATGGCTATCCGCCATGACCTATGAGTTTGTTTGGCAAAAAAATATAGTTTAGGTCCTCAAAATCAGCTTTCACGACTTTTCAAAAAGATGCGGGCCAATGTGATTTGGAATACGTGTAACGGTGTGAGAGCGACAAAAATTGAAGAAAAACTATAGGCCTCATTTTGAGATCGTTTGGACCTAGTTTGATACGAAACGAGCGAACAATCAAAACTCATCGTTATAAGCCATGACTTATCGTTGATTTTTGTAAAAAAAATATAATTTAGGTCCTCAAAATAACCCTTCATGATTTTTCAAAAAGATGCGGGCTAACCGGCTTTAGAATACGTAGAATATTGTGAGAGCAATAAAAATTGAAAAAAAAACTCTCGACCTAGTTTTGAAGTCGTTTGGACCTTGTTCGATGCGAAATGGGCCAACGATCAAAACTCCTTACTACAAGCCATGATCTTTGAGTATTGTTTTCAAAAAATGTAGTTTAGGCTCTCAAAATCAGCCTCCATGATTTTTTAAAAAGATACGGGCCAACTAGTTTTAGAATATGTCGAACGAGTGTGGGAGCGATAAAAGCCGAAGAATAACTATCAAACCTATTTTTAACTATTTGGACCTAGTTCGATGCGAAACGTGCCAATGATCGAACTCATTGCTATAAGCCATGAGTCGTGAGTGATTTTGGTAAAAAAAAAAAAAAAAGGAGTTTAAGCCTTCAAAATCAGCCTTTATGATTTTTCAAGAAGATGCGAGCTAACTGGATTCGGAATACGTGGAATGGTGTGAGAGTGATAAAAACTAAAGAGAAAGTGTCAACCTATTTTCGAGTTGTTTGGACCTAGTTCGATGCAAAATGAGCAAACGATAAAAACTCATTGCTATAAGCCATGGCCTATGAGTGATTTTTGTCAAAAACATAGTTTAGGCCCTCAAAATGAGCCTTCACTGTTTTTCCAGAAGATAAGATCGATTTAGTTTTAGAATATGTCGAATGGTGTAGGAGCGATAAAAACCGAAGAAAAACTTTTGGCCTAGTTTTGAGATGTTTGTACCTAGTTCAATGCGAAATATGCGAACGATCAAAACTCATGGCTATCTACCATGACCTATGAGTTAGTTTGGTCAAAAAATGTAGTTTAGGCCCTCAAAATCAACTTTCACGACTTTTCAAGAAGCAAGCCAACTTGGTTTGAAATATGTGTAGCGGTATGAGAGCGACAAAAATTTAAGAACAACTATGAGCCTAGTTTTGAGTTGTTTGGACCTAGTTTGATGCGAGACTAGCGAACGATCAAACCTCATTGCTATAAGCCATGACCTATTAGTGATTTTTGTAAAAAAAAAAAATGTAATTTAGGTCCTCAAAATCAGCCTTCATGATTTTTTAAGAAGATGCGAGCTAACCGGCTTTGGAATACGTAGAATAGTGTGAGAGCAATAAAAATTGGAAAAAAACCTCTCAACCTAGTTTTGAGCTATTTAGACCTTGTTCGATGCGAAACGAGCCAACGATCAAAGCTCATTGCTACAAGCCATGATCTATGAGTGATTTTTTTCAAAACAATGTAGTTTAGGTCGTCAAAATCAACCTTCACTCGTTTTTCCAAAAGATACGGGCGATTTAGTTTTAGAATACGTCGAACGAGTGTGGAGCGATAAAAACTAAAGAAAAACTTTTGGCCCACTTTTGAGATGTTTGGACCTAGTTCGATGTGAAACGTGCTAACGATCAAAACTCATTGCTATAATGCATGGCCTATGAGTGATTTTGGTCAAAAATGTAACTTAGGCCCTCAAAGTCAACATTCATGATTTTTCAAGAAGATGCGACCCAAATGGTTTTGGAATACGTGAAAAGGTATGAAAGTAATAAAAACCGAAGAAAAACTATCAACCCAACTTAGAGTCTGTTTGGACTTAATTCCATGTAAAATGGGCCAACGATCAAAACTCATTGCTATAAGACATGACCTATGATTGATTTTAGTAAAAAAAAATATAGTTTAGGCTCTCAAAATCGGCATTCAAAATCTTTCAAGAAGATATGGGCCAACTTGATTTAGAATACGTTGAACTATGTGAGAGCGATAAAAGCCGAAGAAAAACTATCGGTCTAGTTTTGAGCTTTTTAGACATAGCTCGATGGGAACGGGCCAACAATCAAAACTCATCGCTATAAACTATGACCTATGAGTGATTTTGCTAAGCAAATGTAATTTAGGCCCTCAAAATCAGCCTTTACGATTTTTTAAGAAGATGGTGGCCAACTGGATTTGAAATATGTGAAACGATGTGAGAGTTATAAAAACTAAAGAAAACCTATCGGTCTAGTTTTGAGCTATTTGGACCTAATTCTATGCAAAACAAGCCAACGATCAAAACTTGTTGGTATCATCCATAACCTATGGGTGATTTTTGTAAAAAAATATAGTTTAAGCCCTCAAAATCAACATTCATGATTTTTAAAGAACATGAAAGCCAATTGGTTTTAAAATACGTTGGATGGTATGAGAGCAATAAAAACTAAAGAAAAAATGTCGACCCGAGTTTTGAGTTGTTTAGACCTAGGTTAATGCGAAACATGCTAACGATCAAAACTCATAGCTATCTCGCCATGATCTATGAGTTGTTTGGTCAACAAATGTAGTTTAGGCCCTCAAAATTAGCTTTTATGGCTTTTCAAGAAGATGCGAGTCAACTTGATTTGGAATACGTGAGCGGTATAAGAGCGATAAAAATTTAAGAAAAACTATGGGCCTAGTTTTGAGTCAGTTTGGACCTAGTTTGATGCGAAACGAGCAAACGATCAAAACTCATCGCTATAAGCCATGACCTATCACCGATTTTTTTTAAAAAATGTAATTTAGGTTCTCAAAATCAACCTTCATAATTTTTCAAGAAGATGCGGGCTAACCGGCTTTGGAATACAAAAAATAGTGTGAGAGCAATAACAACTAAAAAAAAAAAAAACTCCGTCCATTTTTGAGTCATGTTTGGACCTTGTTCGATGTGAAATGGGCCAACAATCAAAGCTCCTTGCTACAAGCCATGATCTATGAGTGATTTTGGTCGAGAAAATGTAGTTTAGGCAATCAAAATCAGCCTCCATGTTTTTTAAAAAGATACGAGCCAACCGGTTTTAGAATGCGTCAAACGGTGTGGGAGCTATAAAAACTAAAGAAAAACTATCGAACCTATTTTGAACTATTTGGACTTAGTTCGATATGAAATATACCAACGATTAGAACTCATTGCTATAAGCCATGCGCCGTGAGTGATTTTGGTCAAAAAAAGTAGTTTAAGCCCTCAAAATCGACCTTTACGATTTTTCAAGAAAATGCGAGCTAACCGGATTTAGAATACGTGGAATGGTGTGAGAGCGATAAAAACGAAATAGAAACTATCAACCTAGTTTCGAGTTGTTTGGACCTATTTCGATGCGAAACGGGCAAACGATAAAAACTCATTGCTACAAGCCATGGCTCGTGAGTGATTTTTGTCAAAAAAGTAGTTTAGGCCCTCTAAATTAGCCTTCACTCGTTTTTTAGAAGATACGAGCGATTTAGTTTTAGAATACGTCGAATGGTGTGGGAGCGATAAAAACTAAAGAAAAACTTTGGGCCTAGTTTTTAGATGTTTGGACCTAGTTCAATGCGAAACGTGCAAACAATCAAAACTCATGGCTATCTGCCATGACCTATGAGTTTGTTTGGTCAAAAAAATATAGTTTAGGCCCTTAAAATAAGCATTCATGATTTTTCAAGAAGATACGGGTCATCCGACTTCGAATATATTGAACGGTATGAGAGTGATAAATTTTGAAGAAAAATGTCGACTCGATTTTGAGTTGTTTAAACCTAGTTCGATGCGAAATGTGCTAACGATCAAAACTCATTGCTATAAGCCACAACCTATGAGTGATTTTTGTAAAAAAATGTAATTTAGACCCTCAAAATCAACTTCACGATTTTTCAAGAAGATGTAGGACCTATGAATTTGTTTGGTCAAAAAATATAGGTTCAAACCTCAAAATTAGCATTCACTCGTTTTTCGAGAAGATGTGGGCTAACTTGATTTGAAATACGTATAATGGTATGAGAGTGACAAAAGCCGAAGAAAAACTATAGGCCTAGTTTTGAGTCTGTTTGGACCTAGTTTGATGCGAAATGGGTCAACGATCAAAACTCATCGGTATATGCCATGGCTCGCGAGTTATTTTTTTAAAAAATATAATTTAGGTCCTCAAAATCAGCCTTCACGATTTTTCAAGAAGATATAGGCTAATTTGCTTTGGAATACGTAGAATAGTATGAGAGCCATAAAAACAAAAAAAAACTCTCGGCCTAGTTTTGAAGTCGTTTGGACCTAGTTCGATGTAAAATGGGCTAAGGATAAAAAATCGTTGCTATAATTCACGACCTATGAGTGAATTTGATCAAAAAAATATAGTTTAGGCTTTAAAAATTAGCATTCATGGTTTTTCTAGAAGATGCGAGCTAACCTGGATTTTGAATACGTGGAATGGTGTGAGAGCGATGAGAACTAAAAAAAACTACCAACCCAGACTTTGAGTCGTTTGGACCTAATTCGACATAAAACGGGCTAACGATCAAAACTCTTTGCTATCGGCTATGATATATGAGTGATTTTTTTTAAACGTAGTTTAGGCCCTCAAAATCAACCTTCATCATTTATTAAGAACATGCGGGCCAACTAGTTTTAGAATAAGTCGAACGGTGTCGGAGCGATAAAAAATAAAGAAAAACTGTTGGCCCAGCTTTGAGATGTTTGGACCTACTTTGATGTGAAACGTGCTAACGATCAAAACTCATAACTATCGGCCATAACTTATGAGTTTATTTGGTAAGAAAATGTAGTTTAGGCCCTCAAAATCAACCTTCATTGTTTTTCAAGAAGATACGGGCCAACCGACTTTGGAATATGTCGAACGATATGAGTGCGATAAAAATTAAAGAAAAACTATCGACCTAGTTTTGAGTCTGTTTGGACGTAGTTCAATACGAAACGTGCCAACGATCAAAACTCATTGCCATAAGCCATAACCTATGGGTGATTTTGGTAAAAAAATATAGTTTAGGCCCTCAAAATCGGTATTCATGGTTTTTAAATAAAATGCGAGCCAACCTGGATTTGGAATATATGGACCGGTATGAGAGCGATAAAAGCTGAAAAAAAATATGGGCCTAGTTTTGAGCTATTTGGACCTAGTTCGATATGAAATGGCCAACGATAAAAAATCATCGCTATAAGCCCGACCCATGAGTGAATTTGTCAAAAAATATAGTTTAGGCTCTAAAAATTAGCATTCACGGTTTGGACCTAAAGCCCAACTGGATTTGGGTTACATGGAATGGTGTGAGAGCGATAAAAACTAAAGAAAAGCTATCGATCCAGACTTCGAGTTGTTTGGACCTAGATCGATGCAAAATGGGTCAACGATCGAAACTCACCACTATAAGCCATGACCTATAGGTGATTTTGGTAAAAAAAATATAGTGTAGACCCTAAAAATTAGCCTTTACGATTTTTCAAGAAAAGGCGGCCAACTGGATTTAGAATATGTGGATCGATGTGAGAGCGATAAAAACTAAAAAACCCTATCGGCCCAGTGTTGAGCTATTTGGACCTAATTTAACACAAAACGGGCCAACAATTAAAACTCTTTGCTATCAACCATGACCTATGAGTTATTTTTTAAAAAATATATAATTTAGGCCCTCAAAATCAACTTTCAAGGTTTTTGAAAAACATGTAGGCTAACCGGTTTTAGAATACGTTGAATGGTATAAGAGTTATAAAAGCCGAAGAAAAACTTTCGACCCAATTTTGAGGTGTTCGGACTTGCTTCAATGCGAAACGTGCTAACAATCAAAACTCATAGCTATCGGCCATAACTTATGAGTTTATTTGGTCCAAAAATGTAGTTTAGGCCCTCAAAATCAGCCTTCATGGTTTTTCAAGAAGATACGAGCCACTTGACTTTGGAATATGTCAAATAGTATGAGAGCGATAAAAACTCAAGAAAAACTATCGGCCAAGTTTTGAGTTGTTTGGACTTAGTTCAATGCGAAACGTGCCAACGATCAAAACTCATTCTTATAAGCCACGACCTATGGTTGATTTTGGTAAAAAAATATAGTTTAGGCCCTCAAAATCAGCATTCATAGTTTTCAAAAAATGTGAGCCAACCTGGATTTGGAATATGTGGAACTCGTATGAGAGCAATAAAAAGTGAAGAAAAATTGAGGGCCTAGGTTTGAGTTGTTTGGACCTACTTCGATGTGAAACGAGCCAACGATAAAAAATCATCGTTATAAGCTCGGACCTATGAGTGATTTTGGTAAAAAAAATATAATTTAGGTCCTCAAAATCACCCTTCATGATTTATCAAGAAGATGCGAAGCTAACCGACTTTGGAATACGTAGAATAGTGTGAGAGCGATAAAAACTATAAAAAAAGTCGTCAATTCATTTTCGAGTCAGTTTGGACCTAGTTCGATGTGAAACGGCTTAACGATCAAAACACATTATTATCAACCATGACCTATGAGTGATTTTTGTTAAAAAACATAGTTTACGTCCTCAAAATCAGCCTTCATGTTTTTTCAATAAGATACGGGCCATTTGGTTTTAAAATACATTAAACGGTGTGGGAGCGATAAAAATTGAAGAAAAACTATCGACTTAGTTTTGAGCTTTTTCGACCTATTTCGATGAAAAACGATCCAACGATCAAAAATCATCGCTATTAGCCATGACCTATGAGTGATTTTGGTCAAAAAATGTTGTTTAGGCTCGAAAATCAACTTTCATAATTTTTCAAGAACATACGGGCCAACTGGTTTTGGAATACGTAGAATGACATGAGAGCGATAAAAACTAAATCAAAACTGTCGACCGGTTTTGAGTTGTTTGACTTAGTTTGATGCGAAACAGGCAACCGATCAAAACTCATTGGTATAAGCCACGACCTATGAGTGATTTTGATTATATATATATAGAATTTAAGCTCTCAAAATCGGCTTTGACAATTTTTCAAGAAGATGTGGGCCAACTTGATTTGGAATACGTTAAATGACGTGAGAGCGATAAAAACTAAAGAAAAATTGTCCGTCTAGTTTTGAGCTTTTTGGTCGTAGTTCGATAAAAAATAGGCCAAAGATCAAAACTCATCCCTATTAGCCATGACCTATGAGTGATTTTGGTTAAAAACTATAGTTTAGGCCCTTAAAATCCGCCTTCATGATCTTTCAAGAAGATACGGGCCAAATAATTTTGGAATACATAGAATGGTACGAAAGCGATAAATTGAAGCAAAATTATCGACCTAGTTTTGAGTTGTTTGGACCTATTTTGATGCGAAACGGGCCAACGATCAAAACTCATTGCTATAAGCCACGACATATGAGTGATTTTGGTAAAAAATATATATATATATAGTTTAGGCTCTCAAAATCAGCATTCATAATTTTTCAAGAAAATGCGTGCCAATTTGATTTAGAATACATAGAACAAAATGAGACCAATAAAAACGGAAGAAGAATTATCGATCTAGTTTTTAGCTATTTGTACCTAGTTCGATGCGGAAGCGGCGAATGAGCAAAACTCATTACTATCAATTATGACCTATGAGTGATTTTTTGTAAGAAAATATAGTTTAGAGCCTCAAAATAGCCTTTATGATTTTTCAAGAAGATACGAGCCAAGCTGGTTTCGAAATACGTAGAACGGTATGAGAGCGATAAAAACTAAAGCAAAAATGTTGGCCCGATTTTGAGTTGTTTGGACCTATTTCGATTTGAAATGTGCCAACAATCAAAACTTATTGCTATAAGCCACGACATATGCGTGAATTTTGTCAAAAAATGTAGTTTAAACTCTAAAAATTAGCATTCACGGTTTTTCTAAAAGATGCGAAGCCAATTGGATTTGGGATACGTAGAATGGTGTGAGAGCGATAAAAAATATTGGCCCAACTTCGAGCTATTTGGACCTATTCGATGCGAAACGGGCCAACGATCAAAACTCACCACTATATACCATGACTTATGGGTGATTTTGACAAAAAAAATATAGTTTAGGCCCTCAAAATAAACCTTTATGATTTTTCAAGAATATGCGGGCCAACTGGATTTGGAATACTTGGAATGATTTAAGAGTGTAAAAACTAAAGAAAACCTATCGGCTTAGTTTTGAGATACTTAGACCAAATTCGACACAAAATGGGTCAACGATCAAAACTCTTTGCTATCGGCTATGACCTATGAGTGATTTTTTTAAAAAAATATAGCTTAGGCCCTCAAAATCAACCTTCACGATTTTTGAAGAAAATATAGGCGAACTAGTTTTAGAATACGTCGAATGGAATAAGAGCGATAAAAGCCGAAGAAAAACTATCGACCCATTTTTAAGTTGTTTGGGCACTCGCTTCGATGCGAAACGTGCTAACGATCTAAACTCATAGCTATCGGCCATTACTTATGAGTTTATTTGGTAAAAAAATGTAGTTTAGGCACTCAAAATCAGCCTTCATGGTTTTTCAAGAAGATACGGGCCAACCGACTTTGGAATATGTCGAATGGTATAAGAGCGATAAAAGCCGAAGAAAAACTATTAGACCAATTTTGAGTTGTTTGGACCTAATTCGATCCGAAACGTGCCAACGATCAAAACTCATTCCTATAAGCCACGACCTATGGGTGATTTTGGAAAAAAAATTTAGTTTAGACCCTCAAAATCGGCATTCATAGTTTTTTAAAAATGTGAGCCATCTGGATTTGAAATACGTGGAATGATGTGAGAGCTATAAAAACTTAAGAAAACCTATAGGCTTTGTTTTGAGTCTGTTTGGACCTAGTTCGATACGAAACGGGCCAACGATCAAAACTCATCACTATAAATCGGGACCTATGAGTGATTTTGATAAAAAAAAATAATTTAAGTCCTCAAAATTAGCCTTCACGATTTATCAAGAAGATGCGAAGCTAATTTTCTTTGGAATACGTCGAATAGTGTAAGCTCAATAAAAACTAGAAAAAAAGCTGTAAGTCCAATTTTGAGACATGTTTGGACCTAGTTCGATGTGAAACGGGCTAGCGATCAAAACTCATTGTTATCAACCATCACCTATGAGTGATTTTTGTCAAAAAAAACATAGTTTACGTCCTCAAAATCAGCCTTCATGTTTTTTCAAAAAGATAAAGCCATTTAGTTTTAAAATACATTAAACGATGTGGAAGCGATAAAAATTAAAGAAAAACTATCGGCTTAGTTTTAAGCTTTTTGGACCTAGTTCGATGAAAAATGGGCAATTGATCAAAACTCATCGCTATTAGGCATGACCTATGAGTGATTTTGGTCCAAAAATGTTGTTTAGGCCCTCAAAATCTACTTTAATAATTTTTCAAGAAGATATGGGCCAAGCTGGTTTTAGACTATGTAGAATGACGTGATGTGATAAAAGCCGAAGAAAAACTATCGGTCCGGTTTTGAGTATGTTTTGACCTCGTTCGATGTGAGACAAGCCAACAATCAAAACTCATTGTTATAAGCCACGACCTATGAGTGATTTTGGAAAAAAAAATAGTTTAGGCTCTCCAAATCAGCATTCACAAATTTTCAAGAAGATGTGAGCCAACTTGATTTGGAATACGTTGAATAGTGTGAGAGTGATAAAAGCCGAAGAAAACCTTTTGACCTAGTTTTGAGCTTTTTGAACCTAGTTTGATGGAAAACGAGTCAACGATCAAAACTCATCCCCATTAGCCATGACCTTTTAGTGATTTTTGTCAAAAAGTGTAGTTTAGGCCTTTAAAATTCACCTTCATGATTTTTCAAGAAGATACGGGCCAAGCTGGTTTTGGAATACATAGAATGGTATGAGAGCGATAAAAACTAAAGCAAAATTGTTGGCCTAGTTTTGAGTTGTTTGGACGTATTTCGATGCGAAACGTGTCAACGATCAAAACTTATTTCTATAAGCCACGACCTATGAGTGAATTTGGTCAAAAAATGTAGTTTAGGCTCTCAAAATTAGCATTCATAATTTTTTAAGAAGATATGGGCCAACTTGAGAGCGATAAAAGCCGAAGAAAAAGCTGTCGGCCTAGTTTTGAGCTTTTTGGACCTAGTTCGATAGAAAACGGGCGAACAATCAAAACTCATCCCTATTAGCCATGACCTATGAGTGATTTTGGTCAAAAAATTTAGTTTTGGCCTCTAAAATCCGCCTTTACGATTTTTCAATAAGATACGAGCCAACTTACTTTGGAATACGTAGAATGTTATGAGAGCGATAAAAACTTAAACAAAGCTGTCGACCCGAGTTTTAATTTGTTTGGACTTATTTCGATGTGAAACGGGCCAATGATCAAAACTCATTTCTATAAGCCACGAGCTATGGGTGATTTTGGTAAAAAACAATATAGTTTAAGCCCTCAAAATGAGCATTCATGGTTTTTTAAAAAATGCAAGCCAACTAGATTTGGAATACGTGGAATGGTATGAGATCGATAAAAAGTGAAGAAAAACTTTAGGCCTAGTTTGGACCTAGTTCGATGCGAAACGGGCTAACGATAAAAACTCATTGCTATAAGCTATAGCCTATGAGTGATTTTGGTAAAAAAATTTAATTTAGGTCCTCAAAATCGGCCTTCACGATTTATCAAGAAGGTGCGGGCTAACCGGCTTATGAATACATAAAATAGTGTGAGAGTGATAAAAGCTAAAAAAAACTATCGATCCAGTTTGAACTTGTTTTGACCTAGTTTGATGTGAAACGAGCCAACGATCAAAACTCATTGTTATCAACCATGACCTATCGGTGACTTTTGTCAAAAAACATAGTTTACGTACTCAAAATCGGCCTTCATGATTTTCAAGAAGATACGGACCATTTGGTTTTAAAATAGGTTAAACGGTGTGGGAATGATAAAAATTAAAAAAAAAACTATCGACTTAGTTTTGAGCTTTTTGGACCTCGTTCTATGAAAAACGAGCCAACGATCGAACTCATCACTATTAGCTATGACCTATGAGTATTTTGGTCAAAAAATTATTTTTTAGGCCCCGAAAATCCACTTTTATAATTTTTTAAGAAGATACGAAGCCAAATGGTTTTGAAACACGTAGAATGACGTGAGAGCGATAAAAACTAAAGAAAACCCGTTGGCCCGAGTTTTGAGTTGTTTTGACTTAGTTCGATGCGAAACGGGCCAATGATAAAAACACATTGCTATAAGCCACGATGTATGAGTGATTTTGATAAAAAAAAAAAAAGTAGTTTAGGCTGCGAAAATCAACATTCACAATTTTTAAAGAAGATATGGCCAATATGATTTGGAATACGTTGAACGATGTGAGAGCAATAAAAGCCGAAGAAAAACTATCGACCTAATTTTGACTTTTTGGACCTAGTTCGATAGAAAACATGCCAATAATAAAAACTCACCCCTATTAGCCATGACTTATGAGTGATTTTGATCAAAAAATGTAGTTTAGGCCCTCAAAATCCACATTTATGATTTTTCAAGAAAATACGAGCCAAATAATTTTGGACTATGTAGAATAGTATGAGAGCGATAAAAGCTGAAGCAAACTCGTTGACCCGGTTTTGAGTTGTTTGGGACCTATTTCAATGCGAAACGGGACAACAATCAAAACTTATTGCTATAAGCCACAACTTATGAGTGATTTTGATAAAAAAAATGTATTTTAGGCTCTCAAAATCGGCATTCAAAATTTTTCAACAAGATGTGGGCCAACTTGATTTAGAATACGTTAAACGATGTGAGAGCGATAAAAATTAAAGAAAACCTATCGGCCTAGTTTTGAGCTTTTTGGACCTAGTTCGATGGAAAATGGGCTAAAAATCAAAACTCATCCTTATTAGCCATGACATATGAGTGATTTTGGTCAAAAAATATAGTTTAGGCCCTTAAAATCTGCCTTTCTAATTTTTCAAAAAGATACATGCCAACTTGGTTTTGGAATACGTAGAACGGTATGAGAGCGATAAAAACTAAGGCAAAGCTGTTGGCCCGAGTTTTGAGTTGTTTGGACCTATTTTGAAGCGAAACATGTCAACGATCAAAACTTATTCCTATAAGCCATGACTTATGAGTGAATTTTGTCAAAAAATGTAGTTTAGGCTCTAAAAAATAGCATTCACGGTTTTTCTAGAAGATGTAGGCCAACTAGATTTGGGATACGTGGAATAGTGTGAGAGCGATAAAAGCGAAGAAAAATTATCGGCCTAACTTCGAGTCGTTTGGACCTAATTCGATGCAAAACGGGCCAATGATCAAAACTCATCATTATAAGCCATGACCTATGGTGATTTTGGTAAATCAATGTAGTTTAGGCCCTCAAAATTAGCCTTTACGATTTTTCAAGAAGATGCGAGCCAACTAGATTTAGAATACTTGGAAATGTGTGAGAGCGATAAAAGCTGCAGAAAACCCGTCGGCCTGTTTTGAGCTATTTGGACCTAATTCGATACAAAATAGGCCAATGATAAAAACTTTTTGCTATCGGCCATGACTTATGTGTAATTTTTTTAAAAAATATAGTTTAGGCCCTCAAAATCAACCTTCACGGCTTTTGAAGAATATGTAAGCCAACTAGTTTTAAGATACATCGAACGGTATAAGAGTGACAAAAGCGAAGAAAAAGCTGTCGGCCGAGTTTTGAGCTATTTTGATTTGCTACGATGCGACACATGCTAACGATCAAAACTCATAGCTATCGGCTATGACTTATGTGTTTATTTGGTAAAAAATATATAGCTTAGGCCCTCAAAATCAACCTTCATGGTTTTTTAAGAAGATACGGGCCAACCGACTTTGGAATATGTCAAACGGTATGAGAGTAATAAAAATAGAAGAAAAACTATGGGCCCGAGTTTTGAGTTGTTTGGACCTAGTTCGATGCGAAACGTGCCAACGATTAAAACTCATTCCTATAAGCCACGACCTATGGGTGACTTTAGGAAAAAAATGTAGTTTAGGCCCTCAAAATCAGCATTCATGGTTTTTCAAAAAATCCAAGCCAACTTGGATTTGGAATATGTTGAACGGTATGAGAGCGATAAAGACCGAAGAAAAACTATGGGCCTTGTTTTGAGCTATTTGGACCTAGTTCAATACAAAACGGGCCAACGATCAAAACTCATCGCTATAAGCCGGGACCTATGAGTGATTTTGGTAAAAAATTTTAATTTAGGTCCTCAAAATCAGCCTTCATGATTTATCAAAAACATACGGGCTAACCGGCTTTGGAATACGTAGAATAGTGTGACAAGAATAAAAACTAAAAAAAAGCTATAAGTCCATTTTTGAGCTTTTGGACATAGTTCAATGTGAAACCGACTAACGATCAAAACTCATTGTTATCAACCATGACCTATGAGTGATTTTTGTCAAAAAAAACATAGTTTATGTCCTCAAAATCACCCTTCATATTTTTTCAAAAAGATACGGGCCTTTGGTTTTAAAAAACGTTAAACGGTGTGGGAGCAATAAAAATTAAAGAAAAACTATCGACTTAGTTTTTAGCTTTCTAGACCTAGTTCGATGGAAAATGGGCCAACAATCGAACTCATCGCTATTAGCCATGATCTATGAATGATTTTGGTCAAAATATGTTGTTTAAGCTCTCAAAATCCACTTTCATAATTTTTCAAGAAGATATAGGCTAACCTGGTTTTGGAATACATAGAATGACGTGAGACCGATAAAAGCTGAATAAAAACTATCGGCCCAATTTTGAGCTATTTTAACCTAGTTCAATTCAAAACTAGCCAATGATCAAAACTCATTGCAATAAGCCATGACCTATAAGTTATTTTGATTAAAAAAATATAGTTTAGCCTCTCAAAATCAGCATTTACAATTTTTCAAAATGATGTTGGCCAACTTGATTTGGAATACTGCGAACGATGTGAGAGCGATAAAAGCCGAAGAAAACCTCTCGGCCTAGTTTTGAGCTTTTTAGACCTAGTTCGATGAAAAACGAGCCAACAATCAAAAGTCATCCCTATTAGCCATGACCTATGAGTGATTTTGCTCAAAAAATATAGTTTAGGCCCTTAAAATCCCTCTTCATGATTATTCAACAAGATATGGCCCATCTGGTTTTGGAATACATAGAATTGTATAAGAGTGATAAAAACTTAAGCAAAATTGTCGGCTTAGTTTTAAGTTATTTGGACCTATTTCGATACGAAAGCGGCCAATGATCAAAACTTATTGCTATAAGCCACGACTTATGAGTGATTTTGGTAAAAAAAATATAGTTTAGGCTCTCAAAATCGGCATTCATAATTTTTCAAGAAGAGACGAGCCAACTTGATTTAGAATATGTTGAACGGTGTGAGAGCGATAAAAGCGAAGAAAAACTCTTAGCCTAGTTTTGAGATTTTTGGACCTAGTTCGATGAAAAACGGGCCAACGATCAAAACTCATCCTTATTAACCATGACTTATGAGTGATTTTGGTCAAAAAAATCTAGTTTAGGCCACTTAAAGTCCCCCTTCATGATTTTTCAAGAAGATACGACCCAACTAGTTTTAGAATACGTAAATGATATGAAAGCGATAAAAACTTAAGCAAAACTGTCGGCCTAGTTTTCGGTTATTTAGACATATTTCAATGCGAAACGGGCCAACGATCGAAACACATTGCTATAAGGCACGACCTATGAGTGATTTTGGTAGAAAAAATATAGTTTAGGCTCTTAAAATCGGCATTCATAATTTTTCAAGAAGATACGGGCCAACTTGATTTGGAATACGTTGAACGGTGTGAGAGCGATAAAAATTGAAGAAAAACTATCGACCTAGTTTTGAGCTTTTTGGATCTAGTTCGATAGAAAACAAGCCAACGATCAAAACTCATCCCTATTAGCCATGACCTACGAGTAATTTGGGTCAAAATATATAGTTTAGGCCCTTAAAATTTGCCTTCACGATTTTTCAAGAAGATACGGGCCAATTGGTTTTGGAATACGTAGAACGGTATGAGAGTGATAAAAACTAAAGCAAAACTATTGGCCTAGTTTTAAGTTTTTTAGATCTATTTCGATGCAAAAGATGCTTGAAGATCAAAACTCATTACTATAAACCACGACCTATGAATGAATTTTGTTAAAAAATATAGTTTAGGCTCTAAAAATTAGCATTCACGGTTTTTTTAGAAGATGTCGTCAACTGGATTTGAGATACGTGGAATGGTGTGAGAGCGATAAAAACTAAAGGAAAACTATCGGCCCAACTTCGAGTCGTTTGCACCTAGTTCGATGCGAAACAGAGCCAACGATAAAAACTCACCACTATAAGCCATAACCTATGGGTGATTTTGGTAAAAAAATATAATTTAGGCCCTCAAAATCAGCCTTTTGTGATTTTTCAAGAAGCTACGAGCCAACTGGATTTGAAATATTTGAAACGAGTATGAGAGCGATAAAAGCCGAAAAGGACACATCGGCCTAGTTTTGAGCTATTTAGACCTAATTCGACACAAAATGGGCCAACAATCAAAACTCTTTGCTATTAGCCATGACCTAAGAGTGATTTTTTTAAAAAAAAATTAGTTTGGCCCTCAAAATCAACCTTCACTATTTTTTAAGAACATGTAAGCCGATTGGTTTTAGAATACATCGAACGGTATAAGAGCGTTAAAAACTAAAGAAAAGCTGTTAGCCTAGATTTGAGACTGTTTGGACTTGCTTCGATGTGAAACGTGCTAACTATCAAAACTCATAGCTATTGGCCATGACTTATGAGCTTATTAGGTTAAAAATATAGTTTATGCCCTCAAAATCAGCCTACATGGTTTTTAAAAAAGATACGAGCCAATCGACTTTGGAATATGTCGAACGGTATGAGAGCGATAAAAACTAAAGAAAAACTATAGGCCCGAGTTTTGAGTTGTTTTGACCTAGTACAATGCGAAACGTGCCAATGATCAAAACTCATTCCTATAAGCCACGACTATGAGTGATTTTAGGAAAAAATATAGTTTAGGCCCTCAAAATCAGCATTCATGGTTTTTCAAAAAATACGAGCCAACTTGGATTTAGAATACATGAAACGGTATGAGAGTGATAAAAACTAAAGAAAAGCTGTAGGCCTAGTTTTGAGTTGTTTGGACCTAGTTCAATGCGAAACGAGCCAACAATCAAAACTCATCGCTATAGGCCGGGACCTATGAGTGATTTTAGTAAAAAAAAAATGTAATTTTGGTCCTCAAAATCAGCCTTCATGATTTATCAAAAAGATGCGGGCTAATAGGCTTTGGAATACATAAAATAGTGTGAGAGCGATAAAAACTAAAAAAAAAAACTATAACTCCGAGTTTTGAGTCTGTTTGGACATAGTTCGATGTAAAACGAGCTAATGATCAATACTCATTGTTATCAACCATGACCTATGAGTGATTTTTGTCAAAAAAATAGTTTACATCCTCAAAATCAGCCTTCATGTTTTTTCAAGAAGATACGGGCCATTTGGTTTTAAAATACGTTAAACGGTGTGGGAGCAATAAAAATTGAAGAAAAACTATCGGATTAGTTTTTGAGATTTTTATACATAGTTCGATGGAAAACGGACCAACGATCGAACGCATCGCTATTAGCCATGACTTATGAGTGATTTTGGTCAAAATATGTTGTTTAGGTCGTCAAAATCCACTTTCATAATTTTTCAAGAAGATACGGGCCAACTTGGTTTTGGAATACGTAGAGTGACGTGAGAATGATAAAAATTGAAGAAAAATTGTCGAGCTAGTTTTGAGTTGTGTTAACCTGGTTCGATGCGAAACGGGCTAACGATCAAAACTCATTGCTATAAGTCATAACCTATGAGTGATTTTGATAAAAAAAAAATAGTTTAGGCTCTCAAAAATAGCATTCGGAATTTTTCAAGAAGATACGGGCCATTTGGTTTTAAAATATGTTAAACGGTGTGAGAGCGATAAAAACTAAATAAAAACTCTCGATCTAGTTTTGAGCTTTTTGGACCTAGTTCGATGGAAAATGGGCCAACAATCAAAACTCATCCCTATTAACCATAACTCTGTGAGTGATTTTGGCTAGAAAATATGGTTTAGGCCCTTAAAATCCGTTTTCATGATTTTTTAAGAAGATACAAGCCAACTTGGTTTTGGAATACGTAGAATGGTATGAAAGCGATAAAAGCTGAAGCAAAGCTCGTCATCCCAATTTTAAGTTGTTTAGACCTATTTTGATGTGAAACGGGCTAATGATCAAAACTCATTACTATAAGCCACGGCTTATGAGTGATTTTGGTAACTAAAAAATATAGTTTAAGCTCTAAAAATTAGCATTCACAATTTTTCAATAAAATATAGGCCAAGCTGGATTTAGGATACGTGGAAAGGTGTGAGAGCGATAAAAATTGAAGAAAACTACCAACCCAACGTCGAGCTATTTGGACCTAGTTCGATGCAAAATGGGCTAACGATCAAAACTCGCCACTATAAGCCATGACCTATGGGTGATTTTGGTAAAAACAATATTGTTTAGGATCTCAAAATCGGCCTTTACGGTTTTGCAAGAAGATACAAGTCAAGTGGATTTGGAATACTTGGAATGGTGTGAGAGCAATAAAAGCGAAGAAAACCTTTCGGCCCGAGTTTTGAGTTATTTGGACCTAATTCGACATAAAATAGGCCAACTATCAAAACTCTTTGCCATCGACCATGACCTATGAGTGATTTTTTTAAAAAAATATAGTTTAGGCCCTCAAAATCAACCTTCATGGTTTTTGAAGAACATGTAGGCCAACTGGTTTTAGAATATGTTGAATGGTATAAGAGCGATAAAAACTAAAGATAAACTATAGGCCCAGTTTTGAGTCGTTTAGACTTGCTTCGATGCGAAACATCCTAACGATCAACACTCAAAGATATCGGCCATGACTTATGAGTTTATTTGGTAAAAAAATATAGTTTAGGCCCTCAAAATTAACTTTCATGGTTTTTCAAGAAGATACGGGACAACCGACTTTGGAATATGTCGAATGGTATGAGAGCAATAAAAATTGAAGAAAAACTATATGCCTAGTTTTAAGTTTTTTAGACCTAGTTCAATGCGAAACGTGCCAACGATCAAAACTCATTCCTATAAACCATGACCTATGGGTGATTTTGGGGAAAAAATATACTTTAGGCCCTCAAAATCAGCATTCATGGTTTTTCAAAAATGCGAGCCAACCTGGATTTGGAATAAGTTGAACGGTATGAGAGCGATAAAAGCCGAAGAAAACCTGTGGACCTAGTTTTGAGATGTTTGGACCTAGTTCGATTCGAAATGGGCCAATAATAAAAAATCATCGCTATAAGCCGGGACCTATGAGTGATTTTGCTAAAAAAATATAATTTAGGTCCACAAAATCAGCCTTCATGATTCATTAAGAAGATGCGGGATAACCGGCTTTGGAATATATAGAATAGTGTGAGAGCGATAAAAACTAAAAAAAAACTATAATTCTAGTTTTGAGTACGTTTAGACCTAATTCGATGTGAAATGGGACTAACAAACAAAACTCAATTTTATCAACCATGACCTATGAGTGATTTTTGTCAAAAAACATAGTTTACGTCCTCAAAATTAGCCTTCATGTTTTTTCAAGAAGATATAGGCCATTTGGTTTTAAAATATGTTAAGCGGTGTGGGAGTGATAAAAATTGAAGAAAACTATCGGCTTAGTTTTTAGCTTTTTGGACCTAGTTCGATGGAAAACGGGCCAACAATCGAACTCATCGCTATTAGCCATGACCGATGAGTAATTTTGGTCAAAATATGTTGTTTACGCCCTCAAAATCCACTTTCATAATTTTTCAAGAAGATACGGGCCAACCTGGTTTTGGAATACATAGAATGACGTGAGAATGATAGAAATTGAAGAAAAACTATCGGCCTAGTTTTGAGTTGTTTTGACTCGGTTTGATACGAAAGAAGCCAACGATTAAAACTCATTGCTATAAGCCATGACCTATGAGTGATTTTGATAAAAAAAATATATAGTTTAGGCTTTCAAAAATAGCATCCTCAATTTTTCAAGAATATATGGGCCATTTGGTTTTAAAATACGTTAAACGGTGTGAGAGCGATAAAAATTGAAGGAAAACTCTCGACCTTTTTTTGAGCTTTTTGGACCTAGTTCGATGAAAAACGGACCAACGATCAAAACTTATCACTATTAACCATGACCTATGAGTGATTTTGGTCAAAAAACGTAGTTTAGGCACTCAAAATCCACTTTCATAATTTTTCAAGAAGTTACGGGCCAACTGGTTTTGGAATGCGTAGAATGACGTCATAGCAATAAAAATTGAAGAAAACCTATAGACTCGGTTTTGAGTTGTTTGGACCTATTTCGATGCAAAATGGGCCAACGAACAAAACTCTTTGTTATAAGCCACGACTTATGAGTGATTTTTGTAAAAAAAAAAAATATAGTTTGGGCTCTTAAAATCATCATTGATAATTTTTGAAGAAGATGTGGGCCTACTTGATTTGGAATATGTTGAACGGTGTGAGAGCGATAAAAGCCGAAGAAAAGCTGTCGGCCTAGTTTGAGCTTGTTGGACCTAGTTCAATGAAAAACGGGCCAACAATCAAAACTCATCCCTATTAACCATGACATATGAGTGATTTTGGTAAAAAAAAATATAGTTTAGGCCCTTAAAATCCGTCTTCGGGATTTTTCAAGAAGATACGATCCTACTAGTTTTGGAATACGTAGAATGGTATGAGAGTGATAAAAGCCGAAGCAAAACTCGTCGACCCAGGTTTTAAGTTGTTTGGACCTATTTCGATGCGAAACGGGTTAACGATCAAAACTCATTGTTATAAGCCACGACTTATGAGTGATTTTAGTAAAAAAAAATATATAGTTTAGGCTTTCAAAATCGGTATTCATAATCTTTCAAGAAGATGCGGGCCAACTTGATTTTGAATATGTTGAACGATGTGAGAGCGATAAAAGCCGAATAAAAACTATCGACTTAGTTTTGAGCTTTATAGACCTAGTTCGATGGAAAACGAGTCAACGATCAAAACACATTCCTATTAGCCATGACCTATGAGTTATTTTGGTCAAAAAATATAGTTTAAGCCCTTAAAATCTACCATCATGATTTTTCAAGAAGATACGAGCCAATTGGTTTTGGAATACATAGAACGATGTGAGAGTGATAAAAACTAAAGAAAAGCTGTTGGCCTAATTTTGAGTTATTTGGATTTATTTCGATGCGAAACGTGCCGACAATCAAAACTCATTGCTATAAGCCACAACCTATGAGTGAATTTTATAAAAATATGTAGTTTAACCTCTAAAAATTAGCATTTACGATTTTTCTAGAAGATGCGAGGCCAATTGAATTTGGGATACGTGGAAAGGTGTGAGAGTGATAAAAACTAAAGAAAAACTACCGACCTAGCTTTGAGTCATGTTTGGACCAAGTTCGATACGAAACGGGCTAACGATCAAAACTCAACATTATCGACCATGACCTATGAGTGATTTTTGTTTTATAAAAAATATAGTTTAGGCCCTTAAAATCAACCTACACGGTTTTTGAAGAACATGTAGGCCAACCGGTTTTAGAATACATCGAAAGGTATAAGAACGAAAAAAATTGAAGAAAAATTATCAACCCGGCTTTGAGTCAGTTTGGACTTGCTTCGATACGAAACGGGCCAACGATCAAAACTCATCACTATAAGCCAGGACCTATGAGTGATTTTGGTAAAAAAAAATATAATTTAGGTCCTCAAAATCAACCTTTATTATTTATCAAGAAGATGCGGACTAACCGGCTTTGGAATACGTAGAATAGCGTGAGAGCGATAAAAACTAAAAAAAACCGTAAGTCCGAGTTTTGGGTCATTTGGACCTAGTTTAATGTGAAACGGACTAACGATCAAAACGTATTGTTATCAACCATTACCTATGAGTGATTTTTTTCAAAAAAACATAGTTTATATCCTCAAAATCAGCCTTCATGTTTTTTCAAGAAGATACGAGCCATTTGATTTTAAAATACGTTAAACGATGTGGGAGCGATAAAAATTGAAGAAAAACTATCGGCTTAGTTTTGAGCTTTTTGGACCTAGTTCGATGAAAAACGGGCCAACGATCGAACTCATCGCTAGTAGCCATGACCTATGAGTGATTTTGGTCAAAAAAATATAGTCTATGCACTCAAAATCCACTTTCATAATTTTTCAAGAAGATATGGGCAAACCTGGTTTTGGAATACATAGAATGACGTTAGAACGATAAAAAATAAAAAAAATTATCGTCCCGAGTTTTGAGTCTGTTTTGACCTAGTTCGATACGAAATAGGCCAACAATCAAAACTCATTGCTATAAGCCACGACTTATGAGTGATTTTGTTAAGAAAAAAAGGTAGTTTAAGCTCTCAAAAACAACATTCTCAATTTTTCAAAAAGATATGGTCCATTTGGTTTTAAAATCGTTAAATGGTGTGAGAGCGAAAAAAAACTTAAGAAAAACTCTCGGCCTAGTTTTGAGCTTTTGGACCTAGTTCGATTGAAAACGGGCCAAAAACCAAAACTCATCCCTATTAGCCATGACCTATGAGTGATTTTGGTCAAAAAATGTAGTTTAGGCCCTCAAAATCCACTTTCGTATTTTTTCAAGAAGTTACGGAGCCAATTGGGTTTGGAATACGTAGAATAATGTGAGAGCGATAAAACCGAAGAAAACTTATAGGCTCGGCTTTGAGTTGTTTGGACCTATTTCAATGCGAAACGGGCCAACGATCAAAACTCATTGCTATAAGCCACGACTTATGAGTGATTTTTGTAAAAAAAAATGTAGTTTAGCCTCTTAAAATTAGCATTCATAATTTTTCAAGAAGATGCGAGCCAACTTGATTTGGAATACGTTGAACGGTGTGAGAGCGATAAAACTTGAAGAAAAACTTTCGACCTAGTTTTGAGCTTTTTGAATCTAGTTCGATGGAAAACGAGCCAACGATCAAAACTCATCCCTATTAACAATGGCCTATGAGTGATTTTGTAAAAAAATGTAGTTTAGGTCTTGAAAATCCGCCTTCACAATTTTGGTCAAAAAATATAATTTAGGGCCTCAAAATCAACATCCATGGTTTTTCAAAAAATGTGAGCCAACTGGATTTGGAATACTTTAAATGGTATGAGAGTGATAAAACTCGAAGAAAAACTATGGGCCTAGTTTTGAGTTGTTTGGACCTAGTTCAATGCGAAACGGGCCAACGATCAAAACTCATCACTATAAGCCGGGACCTATGAGTGATTTTGGTAAAAAAAAATATAATTTAGGTCCTCAAAATCAGCCTTTATACTTTCTCAAGAAGATACGGACTAACCGGCTTTGGAATACGTAGAATAGTGTGAGAGCGATAAAAACTAAAAAAAAAAAATTGTAAGCCCGAGTTTTGAGATGCTTTGGACCTAGTTTGATGTGAAACGGGCTAATGATCAAAATGTATTGTTATCAACCATTACCTATGAGTGATTTTTGTCAAAAAAACATAGTTTATGTCCTCAAAATCAGCCTTCATGTTTTTTCAAGAAGATATAGGCCATTTGATTTTAAAATACGTTAAACGGTGTGGGAGCGATAAAAATTGAAGAAAAATTATCGGCTTAGTTTTGAGCTTTTTGGACCTAGTTCGATGGAAAACGAGTCAACGATCGGGACTCATCGCTATTAGCCCGACTTATGAGTGATTTTGGTCAAAAAATATAGTCTATGCACTCAAAATCCACTTTCATAATTTTCCAAGAAGATATGGGCCAATTGGTTTTGGAATACATAGAATGACGTGAGAACGATAAAAGCCGAAGAAAAACTCGTCGGCCCAATTTTGAGCTTTTTTGACCTAGTTCGATGCAAAATGGGCCAACGATCAAAACTCATTACTATAAGCCATGACTTATGAGTGATTTTGTTAAGAAAAAAAGGTAGTTTAAGCTCTTAAAAACAACATTCTCAATTTTTCAAGAAGATATGGTCCATTTGGTTTTAAAATCGTTAAACGAGTGTGAGAGCGAAAAAAAACCTAAGACAAACTCTCGGCCTAGTCTTGAGCTTTTTGGACTTAGTTCGATGAAAAACGAGCCAACAATCAAAACTCATCCCTATTAGCCATGACCTATGAGTGATTTTAGTCAAAAAAAATGTAGTTTAGGCCCTCAAAATCCACTTTTGTAATTTTTCAAGAAGTTACGGGCCACCCGGGTTTGGAATACGTAGAATGATGTGAGAGCAATAAAAGCCGAAGAAAACTTATAGGCCCGAGTTTTGAGTTGTTTGGACCTATTTCAATGCGAAACGGGCCAACGATCGAAACTCATTGCTATAAGCCACGACTTATGAGTGATTTTTGTAAAAACAAAATGTAGTTTAGCCTCTTAAAATCAGCCTTCATAATTTTTCAAGAAGATGCGGGCCAACTTGATTTGGAATACATTGAACGGTGTGAGAGCGATAAAACCCGAAGAAAAACTTTCGACCTAGTTTTGAGCTTTTTGGACCTAGTTTGATGAAAAACGGGCCAATGATCAAAACTCATCCCTATTAACAATGACCTATGAGTGATTTTTGTCAAAAAATGTAGTTTAGGCCCTTAAAATCAACATTCATGGGTTTTTAAAAAATGTGAGCCAACTGGATTTGTAATAATTTGAACGATATGAGAGCGATAAAAACAAAAGAAAAAGCTGTGGGCCTAGTTTTGAGATGTTTGGACCTAGTTCAATGTGAAACGGGCTAACGATCAAAACTCATTGTTATCAATCATGACCTATGAGTGATGTTTGTCAAAAAACATAGTTTATGTCCTCAAAATCAGCCTTCTTGTTTTTCCGTAAAGATACGGGCCATTTGGTTTTAAAATACGTTAAACGGTGTGGGAGCGATAAAATTGAAAAAAGCTTTCGGCTTAGTTTTAAGCTTTTTAGACCTAGTTCGATGGAAAATGGGCCAATAATCGAAACTCATCGCTATTAGCCATGACCTATAAGTGATTTTGGTCAAAAAAATATAGTTTAGGCCCTCAAAATGCGCCTTCACGATTTTTCAAGAAGATACGGGCCAACTGGTTTTGGAATATGTAAAATGACGTGAGAGCGATAAAAACCGAAGAAAAAATGTCAGCCAGCTTTTGAGCTATTTAGACCTAGTTTGATGCGAAACGGGCCAACTATCAAAACTCATTGCTATAAGCCACAATCTATGAGTGATTTTGATCAAAAAATGTAGTTTAGAGCCCTAAAAATTAGCATTCATGGTTTTTCAAGACGATGCGAGTAAACTAGTTTGGAATACGTGAAACGATGTGAGAGCAATAAAAACTAAAGAAAAATTATCGATGCAACATTGAGTCGCTTAAACCTAATTCGATGCAAAACGAGCCAACAATTAAAACTCATCGCTATAAACCATGACCTATGAGTGATTTTGGTATTAAAAAAATATAATTTAGGCCCTCAAAATCCGCCTTGACGGTTTTGTAAGAAGATGCGGGCCGGTTAGATTTAGAATAGTGGAACGATGTGAGAGCGATAAAAATTAGAGAAAATCTGTTGGCCTAGTTTTGTGCAATTTGGACCTAATTCGATGACAAACGGGTGAACGATCAAAACTCATTACTATTAGCCATGAAGTATGAGTGATTTTTGTAAAAAAAACATAGTTTAGGCCCTCAAAATCAGCATTCACGATTTTTCAAGAAGATCTAAACCAATTAGTTTTAGAATACATCGAACGAGTATGAGAGAGACAAAAATTAAAGAAAAAATTTCAGTCTAATTTTGAGTCGTTTAGACCTAGTTCGATGCGAAACATGCCAACGATCAAAACTCATTGCTATAAGCCACAATCTATTAGGGATTTTTATAACAAATGTAGTTTAGGCCCTCAAAATCAGCATTCACGGTTTGTCGAGAAGATGCTAGCCAACTAGATTTAGAATATGTGTAACCGTATGAGAGCGATAAAAATTGAAGAAAAACTATGGGCCTAGTTTTAAGTCAGTTTGGACCTAGTTTGATGCGAAACGAGCAACGATCAAAACTCATCGGTCGATCTATGAGTGATTTTGTAAGCAAAATGTAATTTAGGTCCTCAAAATCAGCCTTCATGATTTTTCAAGAAGATACGGGCTAACTAGCTTTGGAATACGTAAAATAGTAAGAGTGATAAAAGCTGAAAAAAAATTCTCAGCCTAGTTTTGAGATCGTTTGGACCTAGTTCGATGCGAAACGGGACAACGATCAAAACTCATTGCTACAAGCCACGACTTATGAGTGATTTTTATAAAAAAAAATATAATTTAACCTCTTAAAATCAACATTCATAATTTTTCAAGAAGATGTGGGCCAACTTGATTTGGAATACGTTAAACGGTGTGAGAGTGATAAAAACTTAAGAAAAACTTTCGACCTAGTTTTGAGCTTTTTGGACCTAGTCGATGAAAAATGGGCAAACGATCAAAACTCATCCCTATTAACAATGACCTATGAGTGATTTTGGTCAAAAAATATAGTTTAGGCCCTTAAAATCCACCTTCATGATTTTGGTCAAAAAATATAGTTTAGGCCTTCAAAATCAGCATTCATGGTTTTTCAAAAAATGTGAGCCAACTGGATTTGGAATACTTTGAATGGTATGAGAGCGATAAAAATTGAAGAAAGATCGTGGGCCTAGTTTTGAGTTGTTTGGACCTAATTCGATGTGAAACAGGCTAACAATCAAAACTCATTGTTATCAACCATGACCTATGAGTGATTTTTGTGAAAAACATAGCTTACGTCCTCAAAATCAGCCTTCATGTTTTTTTTAAAAAGATATGAGCTATTTGGTTTTAAAATTCGTTAAACGGTGTGGAAGCGGTAAAAATTGAAGAAAAGCTTTCGGCTTAGTTTTGAGCTTTTTAAACCTAGTTCGATGGAAAACGGGCCAATAATTGAAACTCATCGCTATTAGCCATGACTTATGAGTGATTTTGGTCAAAACAATATTGTTTAGGCCCTCAAAATCCACTTTCATAATTTCTCGAAGATACGGACCAACTAGTTTTGGAATATGTAGAATGACGTGATAACAATAAAAACCGAAGAAAAACTCGTCGGTCTAGTTTTGAGTTGTTTTGACTATTTCGATGCAAAATGGGCCAACAATCAAAACTCATTGCTATAAGCCACGACTATGAGTGATTTTGGTAAAAAAAAAATTATAGTTTAGGCTCTCAAAATCAACATTCTCAATTTTTCAAGAAGATGTGGGCATCTTGATTTGGAATACGTTGAATGGTGTGAGAGGGATAAAAATTGAAGAAAAACTCTCAACCTAGTTTTGAGCCTTTTGGACCTAATTCAATGAAAAATTGGCCAACGATCAAAACTCATCCCTATTAGCCATGACCTATGAGTGATTTTGGTCAAAAAATATAGTTTAGGCTCTTAAAATCCACGTTCATGATTTTTCAAAAAGATACGAGCCAACTAATTTTCTAATACATAGGATGGTATAAGAGCGATAAAAGCCGAAGCAAAATCGTAGGCCTAGTTTTGAGTTGTTTGGACCTATTTCGATACGAAACAGTGCCAATGATCAAAACTCATTGCTATAAGCCGGGACTTATAAGTGATTTTGGTAAAAAAAAATATAGTTTAAGTCGTTAAAATCAGCATTCATAATTTTTCAAGAAGATAGGGGCCAACTTGATTTGGAATACATTGAACGATATGAGAGCGATAAAAACCGTAGAAAACTCTCGACATACTTTTGAGCTTTTTGGACTAGTTCTATGGAAAACGGGCCAACTGGTCAAAACTCATCCCTATTAACCATGACCTATGAGTGATTTTGGTCAAAAAATATAGTTTAGGCCCTTAAAATCCACTTTTATAATTTTCTAAGAAGATACGGGCCAACTAGTTTTGGAAAACATAGAATGGTATGAGAGCGATAAAAACTTAAGCAAAACCGTCGATCCAGCTTTTAAGTTGTTTGGACCTATTTTGATGCGAAACGGGCCAACGATCAAAACTCATTGCTATAAGTCACGACTTATAAGTGATTTTGGTAAAAAAAAATATAGTTTAGGCTCTTAAAATCAGCATTCATAATTTTTCAAAAAGATGCGGGCCAACTTGATTTGGAATATATTGAACGGTGTGAGCGCTAAAAATTGAAGAAGAACTATCGGCCTAGTGTTGAGCTTTTTGGACCTAGTTCGATGAAAAATTGGCCAACGATCAAAACGAATCCCTATTAGTCATGACCTATGAGTGATTTTGGTCAAACAATGTAGTTTAGGCCCTTAAAATCTGTCATCACCATTTTTCAAGAAGATATGGGACAACCTGGTTTTGGAATACATAGAACGGTATGATAGCGATAAAAACTAAAGCAAAACTCGTTGGCCCAATTTTGAGTTCTTTGGACCTATTTCGATGCGAAATGTGCCGATGATCAAAACTCATTGCTATAAGCCATGACCTATGAATGAATTTTGTTAAAAAATGTAGTTTAGGCTTTAAAAATTAGCATTTATAATTTTTCTAGACGATGCGGGACAACTAGATTTGGGATACGCGAACGGTGTGAGAGCGATAAAACTTGATGAAAACCTACCGACCCGCATTTGTGCTCGTTTGGACCTAGTTCGATGCGTAACACGCCAACGATCAAAACTCACCACTATAAGCCATGACCTATAGGTGATTTTTGTAAAAAAATGTAGTTTACGATTTTTCAAGAAGATGCGGGCCAACTGGATTTCGAAACGTGCCAACGGTCAAAACTCATTCATATAAGCCACAACCTATGGGTGATTTTGGTAAAACAATGTAGTTTAGGCCCTCAAAATCAGCATTCATGATTTTTCAAAAAAATGCGAGCCAACTGGATTTGGAATACGTGGAAGGGTATGAGAGCGATGAAAACTAAAGAAAAACTATGGGCCTAAGACCTATGAGTTTGAGTCTGTTTGGACCTAGTTCGATGTCAAACGTGCCAACGATCAAAACTCATCGCTATAAGCCAAGACCTATGAGTGATTTTAGTAAAAAATTGTAATTTAGGTCTACAAAATCAGCCTTCATGATTTATCAAAAAGATGCGGATTAACCGGCTTTGGAATACGTAGAATAGTGTGACAGATGATCAAAACTAAAAAAAACACTATAAGTCCAATTTTGAGTCGTTTAGACCTAGTTCGATGTGAAACGGGCTAACGATAAAAAATCATTATTATCAACCATGACCTATGAGTGATTTTTTTCGAAAAACATAGATTATATCCTCAAAATCAACCTTCATGTTTTTTCAATAAGATACGGGCCATTTGGTTTTAAAATACGTTAAACGATGTGGGAGCGATAAAAATTAAAGAAAAACTATCGACTTACTTTTGAGCTTTTTGGACTTAGTTCGATGGAAAATGGGCTAACGATCGAACTCATCGCTATTAGTCATGACCTAAGAGTGATTTTGGTCAAAAAATATTGTTTAAGCCCTCAAAATTCATTTTCATAATTTTTCAAAAAGATACGGGCCAATTGGTTTTAGAATACGTAGAATGACGTGAGAACGATAAAAACTAAAGAAAAACTATCGACCCAATTTGAGTCATTGTGACCTAGTTCAATGCGAAACAAGTCAACGATCAAAACTCATTGCTATAAGCCACGACTTATGAGTGATTTTGGTAAAAAAAAAAATACGATTTACGCTCTCAAAATCGGCATTCACAAATTTTCAAAAAGATGCGGGCTAACTTGATTTGGAATACGTTGAACGGTGTGAGAGCGATAAAAGCCGAAGGAAAACTCTCGGCCTAGTTTTGAGCTTTTTGGACCTAGTTCGATGAAAAATGGGCCAACGATCAAAACTCATCCCTATTAGCCATGACCTATGGGTGATTTTGGTCAAAAAATGTAGTTTAGGCCCTTAAAATCCACCTTCACGATTTTTTGAGAAGATACGGGCCAAATGGTTTTGGAATACGTAGAATGGTATGAGAGCGATAAAAACTTAAGGAAAACTCGTAGGCCCAGCTTTAAGTTGTTTGGACCTATTTCGATGCGAAACAGTGCAAATGATCAAAACTCATTGCTATAAGCCATGACCTATAAGTGATTTTAGTAAAAAAAAATATAGTTTAGGATCTCAAAATCAGCATTCGTAATTTTTCAAGAAGATATGGGCCAACTTGATTTGAAATATGTTAAACGGTGTGAGAGCGATAAAAATTCAAGAAAAACTATCGACCTAGTTTTGAGCTTTTTGGACCTAGTTTGATGGAAAATAGGCCAACGATCAAAACACATCCCTATTAGCCATAACCTACGAGTGATTTTGGTCAAAAAATATAGTTTAGGCCCTTAAAATCTGCCTTCACGATTTTTCAAGAAGATGTGGGCCAACTGGTTTTGGAATATGTAGAACGGTATGAGAGCGATAAAAACTAAAGCAAAACTCGTTGGCCCAATTTTGAGTTGTTTGGATCTATTTCGATGCGAAACATGCCAACGATCAAAACTTATTACTATAAGCCATTTTGTCAAAAAAATTTAGTTTAGGCTCTAAAAATTAGCATTTACGATTTTTTTAGAAGATTCATGGCAACAGGATTTCGGATACGTGGAACGGTATGAGAACGATAAAAGCCGAAGAAAAACTATCGTCTTACATTTGAGTCGCTTAGACCTAGTTCAATACAAAATGGGCCAACAATCAAAACTCACAACTATAAGCCATGACCTATGGGTGATTTTTGTAAAACTATGTAGTTTAGGCCCTCAAAATCAACCTTCACGGTTTTTGAAGAACATGTAGGCCAACTCGGTTTTAGAATACGTCGAACGGTATAAGAGTGATAAAAACTAAAAAAAACTATTGTCGCAGTTTTGAGTCGTTTGAACTTGCTTCGATGTGAAACGTGTTAATGATCAAAACTCTTAGCTTTGGCCATGACTTATGAGTTTATTTTGTCAAAAAATATAGTTTAGACCCTCAAAATTAGCCTTCATGGTTTTTTAAGAAGATACGAGCCAACTCGACTTTGGAATATGTCGAATGGTATGAGAGTGATAAAAGCGAAGAAAAACTATCGGCCCAATTTTGAGTTGTTTGCACCTAGTTCGATGCAAAACGTGCCAACGATCAAAACTCATTTCAATAAGCCACGACCTATAGGTGATTTTGGCAAAAAAAAATATAGTTTAAGCCCTCAAAATCAGCATTCATGGTTTTCTAAAAATGCAAGCCAACTTGATTTGGAATACGGAGAATGGTATGAGAGCGATAAAAGCCGAAAAAAACTCGTGGGCTTAGTTTTGTGCTTTCGGACCTAGTTCGATGCGAAACGGGCCAACGATCAAAACTCATCGCTATAAGCTAGGACCTATGAGTAATTTTTGTAAACAAATGTAGTTTAGGCCCTCAAAATCAATCGTCACGGTTTTTCAAGAAGATGAGGGCCAACTAGTTTTGGAATACGTCGAACGATATGAGAGCGATAAAAAATGAAAAAAACTATCGACCTAGTTTAGAGCTTTTTGGACCTAGTTCGATATGAAACGTGCTAATGATGAAAACTCAATTCTATAAGCCACGAACTATGAGTGATTTTGATAAAATAAAAAAAGGTATAGTTTATGCCCTCAAAATCGGCATTCATGATTTTTTAAGAAGATGCGGGCCAACTAGATTTGGAATATGTGGAATGGTATGAGAGCGACCAAAATAAAGAAAAGCTATTGGCCTAGTTTAGAGCTATTTTGACATAGTTCGATGTGATACCGACCAACGATCAAAACTCATTGCTATAAGCCATGGTCTATGAGTTATTTTTCAAGAAGTTTAGGCCCTCAAAATCATCCTTCATGATTTTTCAAGAAGATACGGCCCAACAAGTTTTAGAATACGTCGAACGGTATGAGAGCGATTAAAATTGAAGAAAAACTAACGACCTAGTTTTGAGTTGTTTGGACCTAGTTCGATGCGAAATGGGCCAATGATCAAAACTTATTGCTATCACCCATGACTTATGAGTGATTTTGGTAAAAAAAAATATAGTTTGGGCCCTCAAAATCGAATTTATGATTTTTTAACTAGATGTGAGCCAACTTGATTTGGAATACATGGAGCGGTGTGAGAGCGATAAAAGCCGAAGAAGCTCGTTTAGACCTAGTTTGATGCAAAATGGGCTAACGATCCAAACTCATTGCTATCGGCCATGACCTATGAGTAGTTTTGGTAAAAAATATAGTTTAGGCCCTCAAAATCAACCGTCATGGTTTTTCACTAAGATAAGGGCCAACTGGTTTTGGAATGCGTCGAATAATATGAAAGTGATAAGAACTAAAAAAAACTATTGGCCTAGTTTTGGGCTTGTTTGGATCTAGTTCGATGCGAAATAGGACAACGATCAAAACTCATTGTCTATGCCATGGGCTATGAGTGATTTTTGCCAAAAAAAAGTAGTTTAGGCCCTCAAAATCAGCCTTCATTTTTTTCAAGAAGATGCAAGCCAACTTGATTTGGAATACATAGAATGATGTGAGAGCGATAAAAGCCGAAGGAAAACTATCGATTCAAAATGAAACGAGCCAACGATCAAAACTCATTGTTATTAGCCACGACCTATGAGTGATTTTGGTATAAAAAAAAGTAGTTTAGGCCCTAAAAATCAGCCTTCATGATTTTTCAAGAAGATGAGGGGCAACCGATTTTGGAATATGTCGAACGGTATGAGAGTGATAAAAGCCGAAAAAAAAACTATTAGCCTAGTTTTAAGTCAGTTTAGACCTAGTTCGATGCGAAAAGGGCCAATGATCGAAACTCATTACTACAAGCCATGGCATATGAGTGATTTTTCCAAAAAAAATAGTTTAGGCCATCAAAATCAGCTTCACAAGTCTTTCAAGAAGATACGGGCCAACCGATTTTGGAATACATAGAATGATGTGAGGGCGATAAAAGCCGAAGAAAAAATATCAACCCAATTTTAAGAATTTGGATCTAGTTTCGATACGAAACAGTGCCGACAATGAAAACTCAATGCTATAAGCCACGATCTATGAGTAACTTTGCACACAAAATGTAGTTTAGGCCCTCAAAATCAGCATTCATGATTTTTTAAAAAGATGCGGGCCAACTAGATTTGGAATACGTGTAATGATATGAGAGCGATAAAAATTGAACAAAAACTATAGGCCTAGTTTTAAGCAAGTTTGGACTTAGTTTGATGTGAAACGGGCCAACGATCAAAACTTATTGCCATAACCCACGACCTATAAGTGATTTTGCTAAAAAAATATAGTTTAGGCTCTCAAAATTAGCATTCATAATTTTTTAAGAAGATGCGGACCAACTTGATTTGGAATACGTTGAACGGTGTGAGAGCAATAAAAATTGAAGAAAAACTAAGGGCCTAGTTTTGAGCTTTTGGACCTCGTCCCGTGAAAAATCGACAAACGATCAAAACTCATCGCTATTGGCCACGACCTAAGAGTAATTTTGGTTAAAAAATATAGTTTAGGCCCCGAAAATCTACCTTCATAATTTTTCAAGAAGATACGAGCTAACCTGGTTTTGGAATATGTAAAATGACGTGAGAGCGATAAAAGCCGAAGAAAAACTATCGACCCAGTTTTAAGTTATTTGGACCTAGTTCGATGCGAAACGGGCCAACGATCAAAACTCATTGCTATAAGCTACGATCTATGAGTGATTTTGATCAAAAAATATAGTTTAGAGCCCTAAAAATTAGCATTCATGGTTTTTCAAGACGATGCGAGCCAACGGGTTTGGAATACGTGAAACGTTGTGAGAGCGATAAAAACTAAAGAAAAATTATTGATGTAGCTTTGAGTCGCTTAGACCTAGTTCGATGCAAAACGAGCCAACGATTAAAACTCATCACTATAAACCATTACCTATGAGTGATTTTGGTATTAAAAAAAATATAATTTAGGCCCTCAAAATCTGTCTTGACAGCTTTGTAAGAAGATGCAAGCCGACTGGATTTGAAATAGTGGAATGATGTTAGAGCGATAAAAATTAAAGAAAATTTATCGGCCTAGTTTTGAGCGATTTGGACCTAATTCGATGGCAAACGGGCGAACGATCAAAACTCATTGTTATTAGCCATGACGTATGAGTGATTTTTGTAAAAAAAAAACATAGTTTAGGCCCTCAAAATCAGCATTCATGATTTTTCAAAAAGATCCAAGCCAACTAGTTTTAGAATACATCGAACAAGTATGAGAGCGATAAAAACTAAAAAAAAACTACCGAGTCTAATTTTGAGTTGTTTGGACCTAGTTCGATGTGAAATATGCTAACGATCAAAACTCATTGCTATAAGCCATAACCTATTAGGGATTTTTATAACAAATATAATTTAGGCCCTCAAAATCAGCATTCACGGTTTGTCAAGAAGATGATGGCCAACTAGATTTGGAATACGTGTAACCGTATGAAAGCGATAAAAATTAAAGAAAAACTATGGGCCTAGTTTTGAGTCATGTTTGGACCTAGTTTGATGCAAAACGAGCAACGATCAAAACTCATCGGTCCGACCTATGAGTGATTTTTGTAAGGAAAATGTAATTTAGGTCCTCAAAATCAGCCTTCATGATTTTTCAAGAAGATACGGGCTAACCGGCTTTGGAATACATAAAATAGTAAGAGCGATAAAAACCGAAAAAAAATTCTTAGCCTAGTTTTGAGTCTGTTTGGACCTAGTTCGATGTGAAACGGGACAACGATCAAAGCTCATTGCTACAAGCCATCACTTATGAGTGATTTTGTCAAAAAATGTAGTTTAGTCCTTCAAAATCAGCCTTCATGATTTTTCAAGAAGATACGAGCCAACCGGCTTTGGAATACGTTGAATGGCGTAGGAGCGATAAAAACTAAAGAAAAATTTTTGGCCCGACTTGGAGCCGTTTGGATGTAATTTGATGTGAAATGGGCCAATAATCAAAACTCATTACTATAAGTTACGACCTATGAGTGATTTTGGTAAAAAATATATATATAGTTTAGGCTCTCAAAATTAGCATTCATAATTTTTCACGAAGATGCGGGCCGACTTGATTTGGAATATGTTGAACGAGTGTGAGGGCAATAAAAGCGAAGAAAAACTAAGGACCTAGTTTTGAGCTTTTTTGACCTCGTTCAATGAAAAACCGACCAACAATCAAAACTCATCACTATTAGCCATGACTTATGAGTTATTTTGGTTAAAAAATATAGTTTAGTCCCTCAAAATCTAGCTTCATGATTTTTCAAAAAGATAAGGGCCAACTGGTTTCGGAATACGTAGACGATGTAAGAGCGATAAAAATCGAAGCAAAACTATCGACCTAGTTTTAAGCTATTTGGACTTATTTCGATGTGAAACGTGTCAACGATCTAAACTCATTGTTATAAGTCATGACCTATGAGTGATTTTAGTTAAAAAATGTAGTTTAGCCCCTAAAAATTAGCTTTCATATTCTTTCAAGAAGATGCGAGCTAACTGGATTTGGAATACGTAGAACGGTGTGAGAGTAATAAAAACTAAAGAAAAACTATCAACCTAACTTTGAGCTATTTGGACCTAGTTCGATGCGAAACCGACCAATGATCAAAACTCATCGCTATAAGCCATGACCTATGAGTGATTTTGGTGGCCCTCAAAATCGCCTTTACAGCTTTCGAAAAGATGCGAACCAACTCGGATTTGGAATAATGAAACGGTGTGAGAGCGATAAGAACTAAAGACAACCTAACGACCAAGTTTTGAGTGACTTAAACCTAATTCGATGCAAAACAAGGCCAACGATCAAAACTCATTGCTATTAGCCATGACTTATGAGTGATTTTTGTAAAAAAAAACATAGTTTAAGCCCTCAAAATCGGTATCCATGGTTATTCAAGAAGATGCAGCTCAACCTGGATTTAGAATACTTCGAACGGTATGATAGTGAGAAAAGCCGAAGAAAAACTATCGACCTAATTTTGAGTACGTTTGGACCTAGTTCGATGCGAAATGGGTAACGATCAAAACTCATCGCTATAAGCCACAACCTATTAGGGATATTTGTAACAAATGTAGTTTAAGTCCTTAAAATCAGCATTCACGGTTTTGCGGGAAGATGCGACCAACTCGGATTTGGAATACATGTAACGGTATGAAAGTGATAAAAACTCTAGAAAAAGTGTGGGCTTAGTTTTGAGCTATTTGGACCTAGTTTGATGCGAAACGAGCCAACAATCAAAACTCATCGCTATAAGCCCCGACCTAGTAGTGATTTTTGTAAAAAAAATGCAATTTAAGTCCTCAAAATCAGCCTCTATGATTTTTCAAGAAGATGCGGGCTAACTCTCTTAGGAATACATAGAACGAGTGTAAGAGCGATAAAACTAAAAAAAACTCTTAGCCCGAGTTTTGAGTCTGTTTGGACCTAGTTTGATGCGAAACGAGCCAACGATCAAAACTCATTCCTATAAGCCATGACATATGAGTGATTTTTGTCAAAAAATATAGTTTAGGCCCTCAAACTCAGCCTTCATGGTTTTTCAAGAAGATACGAGCTAACCGGCTTTGTAATACGTTGAACGGTGTGGGAGCGATAAAAAGCGAAGAAAAACTATCGGCCCTGTTTTGAGCTATTTGGACTTAGTTCGATAAGAAACGAGTTAATGATAAAAACTCATTGCTATAAGCCACGACCTATGAGTGATTTTAGTAAAAAAAAATATAGTTTAGGATCTCAAAATCGGCTTTCATAATTTTTCAAGAAGATACGGGCCAACTTGATTTGGAATACGTTAAACGAGTGTGAGAGCGATAAAATTGAAGAAAAAATATCGCCTAGTTTTGAGTCGTTTGGACCTAGTTCGATGCGAAACGGGACAACAATCAAAACTCATTACTAAGTCATGACTTATAAGTAATTTTTGTAAAACAAAAATGTAGTTTAAGCCCTCAAAATCAACCATCATGATTTCTCAAAAAGATGAGGGCCAATCGGTTTTGGAATACATCGAACGAGTATGAGAGCGATAAAAAATAAAAAAAAACTATCGCCCGAGTTTTAAGCTTTTTCGATCTAGTTTGATATGAAATGTGCCAACGATCAAAACTCCATTCTATAAGCCACGAACTATGAGTGATTTTGGTAAGAAGGTATAGTTTATGCCCTCAAAATCAGCCTTCATAGTTTTTCAAAAAGATATAGGCCAACCTGGTTTTGGAATACATCGAATGATATGAGAGCAATAAAAATTGAAGGAAAACTTTTGGCCTAGTTTTGAGTCTGTTTGCACCTAGTTCAATACAAAACGGGCCAACGATCAAAACTTATTGCTATCAGATCATGACATCTAAGTAAATTTGGTAAAACAATATAGTTTAGGCCCTCAAAATCAGCCTTCACAGTTTACCAAGAAGATGAGGGCCAACTCGGTTTTGGAATACATCGAATGGTATGAGATCGATAGAAACCGAAAAAAACTTTTGGTCCGTTTTTGAGCTCTTTAGACCTAGTTTTGATACGGAACGTGCCAATGATCAAAACTCATTGCTATAAGCCACAATCTATTACCGATTTTTGTCAATAATTGTAGTTTTGGCCCTCAAAATCAGCCTTCATGATTTTTCAAAAAGATATCGGCCATTTGGTTCTAGAATACGTAGAACGATATGAGAGTGATAAACACCGAGGAAAAACTATCGATCAATTTTTAAGCTATTTGAAGCTAGTTCGATGCGAAATGGGCCAATAATTAAAACTCATCACTATAAGCCATGACTTATGAGTGATTTTGGTTAACAAATGTAGTTTAGACCCTCAAAATCGGACTTCATGATTTTTGAAGAACATGCGAGCTAACCTGGTTTAAGAATACGTAGAACGAGTGTGAGAGTGACAAAAACTAAAGAAAAAATGTCTACCCAATACGAAACGGGCTAGCAATTAAAATTCATTGCTATAAGCCACGACCTATGAGTGATTTTGGTCAAAAAAATATAATCTAGGCCCTCAAAATCAAGCTTCATGGTTTTTCAAAAAGATATGAGCCAAGTGGTTTTGGAATACGTCGAATGGTATGAGAGCGATAGAAACTAAAGAAAAACTCGTCGGCTCGGTTTTAAGCGTATTGGACCTAGTTTGATGTGGAACGAGCCAACGATCAAAAGTCATCGCCATAAACCACGACTTATGAGTGATTTTGATAAAAAAAATATATAGTTTAGGCCCTCAAATTTGGTATTCATGGTTTTTCAAGAAGATGTGTGCTAACTTGGTTTGGAATATGTGGAATGCTATGAGAGCTATAAGAATTGAAGAAAAACAATCGATCAATTTTGGAGTTGTTTGCGGCTAGCTCGATGCGAAACGGGCCAATGATCAAAACTTGTTACTATAAGCCATGACCTATGATGATTTTGGTCAAAAACAAGTAGTTTAGGCCTTCAAAATCAGCCTTCATGATTTTTAAAAAAATACGAGCCAACTAGTTTTTGAACACGTCGAACGGTATGAGAGCAATAAAAGCCGAAGAAAAATTATCAACCTAGTTTTGTGCTTGTTTGGACCTAGTTTGATGCGAAATAGGCCAACAATCAAAACTCATCGCTATAAGTCATGACCTATGAGTGATTTTGGTAAAAACAATTATAGTTTAGGCCCTAAAAATTAGCATTCACGATTTTTTAAAAAGATGCGAGCCAACTTGATTTTGAATACGTGGAACGATATGAGAGCGATAAAAAATAAAGAAAAGCGATTGACCTAGTTTGGAGTCGTTCGTACCTAGTTCGATGCGAAACGAGCTAACGATCAAAACTCATTACTATAAATACTAGGTATGTGTGATTTTGGTAAAAAAAAAAAGTAGTTTAGGCCCTTAAAATCAGCCTTTATGATTTTTTAAAAACATACGGGCCAACCTGGTTTTGGAATACGTCGAACGGTAAGAGAGCGATTAAAGCCGAAGAATAACTATCGGCCTAGTTTTGAGTCTGTTTGGACCTAGTTTAATGTGAAACGTGCCAATGATCAAAACTCATTGCTATAAGCCATGACCAATGAGTGATTTTCGTAAAAAATGTAGTTTAGGTCCTAAAATCAGCTTTCATGTTTTTTAAGAAGATACGGGCCAATTGGTTTTAGAATATCTTGAACGAGTGTGAGAGCGATAAAAACTAAAGAAAAGCTGTCGATCCGAGTTTTGAGTCGTTTGGACCTAGTTCAATACAAAACATGCCATAATTAAAACTCATTTTTATAAGCCACGACCTATGAGTGATTTTAGTAAAAAAATGTAGTTTAGGCTCCCAAAATCAGCATTCAAGGTTTTTCAAGAAGGTTCGGGCGAACGGGTTTTGGAATACGTGGAATGATATAAGAGTGATAAAAGCCGAAGAAAAACTATTGGTCCGAGTTCGGAGTTGTTTGGACCTAGTTCGATGCGAAATGGGCCAACGATCAAAACTCATTGCTATAAGCCATGCCCTATGAGTGATTTTTGTAAAAAAATGTAGTTTAAGCACTCAAAATCCAACTTCATGATTTTTCAAGAAGACACGAGCCAACTAGTTTTGGAATACATAGAACGGTGTGAAAGCGATAAAAATTGAAGCAAAATTATCAACTCAATTTTGAGCTTTTTGGACGTTGTTCGATGCGAAACAAGCCAATGATTAAGACTCATTATAATAAGCCACGACCTATGCGTGATTTTGGTAAAAATTTATAGTTTAGACCCTTAAAATCAGCATTCATGATTTTTTAAAAAGATGCACACCAAGTCGATTTGGAATACGTCGAATGGTGTGAGAGCAATACAAACTAAAGAAAAACGATCGAATGCTGACTTTAAGGGCCTAAACTATGTTTTTTTACCAAAATCACTCATAGGCCATGGCTTATAGTAATGAGTTTTGATCGTTAGCACGTTTCACATCGATCTAGGTCAAAACGACTCAAAGCTCGGATCTAAAGTTTTTCTTCAATTTTTATTGCTCCCACACTCGTTCAACATATTCTAAAACTAATTGGCTCGTATTTCTTGAAAAACCAAGAAGGCTGATTTTGAGGGCCTAAACTACTTTTTTGAGAAAAATCACTCATAGGTCATGGCTTGTAACAATATGTTTTGATCATTGGCCGATTTCGCATCAAACTAGGTCCAAACGTACTCCAAACTATAATCATAATAATATAGTGGATGAGAATAGGTACTAAATACCGAAAACAATACTCAAACGTTTAAAAACAACTTTCATTCATTGATGAGGAAAGATATTTACAGATTGAGATTCTCTCTCTAGATATGATATTCACATAAAAAATCAATTCTTGAAACCATAAGCATGAGTTACGAGCAACAAAATAATATCGAAGAGTAAATTTATCAACCTACGGATCTATCGACTCGCTTTAATTTTTGGCTATCGACTATTGCCTATAATTTACTACTTAACAAGTTTCAAAAATGTTAAAACTTAAAATAATATCCGAAAGGGATGTTTGGTAACCAAGAATAAAGCACTAAGAATGGAAATCCACATTTCATTTTTTTGATATTGACGTGCTTGATATCTTGAAATAGCATGGAATGTAAATACAAATAGGAAATGAGAATTATTTTTTTCTAAGTTTTTATTATATAATGGATTTAGGTTTGATAGAGAATGGATATTTAAGAATAAAAAAAAGTGTTCTTTTTTTTTTTGTTTAAAAGATATCCTTAGGTTTTAAATAATAATATATATCTATTACTCGTAAATACTGGTTTTTTTTTCTCCCTCTAATCATACCTAATTAGCTACAAAAATTGCAATGTCTCTCTCCCACTCAAATAGATACTTTCTTTTTCTCGTCTCTTTTTTCCCATCTTGAAAAAATACATCAATCAAAGTAGATGGTAGACATTGATTTCTTTCATATCCAACAGTTGGCAACGAAACAACTTTTTAATGGATTATATTTTTTTTCTTTAATTAAGTTATTTTATTTACCCTCTTACTTTAATTTATAAATTCACTATCTTATTTTCATTACTAGTGCTTTCATTTTTCTTTTTCTTTTTTTCTAAATCTTTGATTCTCCTCTTTTATTTTTTTCCCCAACTCCTCTATTTATTTATTTAGTAGCCATCTTCATCATTGTCTCTCTACGGAGGTATAAATAGTAAGGAATTCTCTTATATGGTTGGATGATAATCCTACTAATATGACTTTGGTTATATTTTTTCAAACAAAACAATATTGTTTTGTAACACCTTAGAACAATTATCCAAGCAATGAGTACATAAATGCAAATAATATTTCTATTATGATATTGATAAACAATTAGCATAAACACATTCATATCTTTAGTTAGCTTTTTAATTTTGAGGTTAGATTTGATTGTATGAAAACATCAAATTACAATTACTCGTGAAAGAGGAAATAAAATAAAAGAAAAATAAGAAGAGAAAACTTAAAAAGAAAAGAATAATGATATTATAATCATAATTTAGAGAGAGTAAATCTAACTTAATTAAGGAGACGTGAGCAAATTGAAAACTTATCATCTCGTATCGATCACTCGAACTATAGTAATCCATGATTTATAAATAATGTAAAAGTTTCACTATGTACAAGTGGATTTCTACTCACAAACATGTACGCATATGTTAGATCTCTTAGGGAAAAAAAAAAAAATCACTGTTTTTATCCATGTTTGGTATACTCTTTGGGAGGAGGAGAAGATTTTAAGCTAACATTTAACCTCCAAATAGAAGTTCAATGTTAACTGCAAAGTGTGGAATGAAGGATTTTTCAAGAAAGAAGAACTTTGAATTTTGTGTTTTTCTTTTTCTTCTTTTTTTTTTTTTTTTGTCAATTTCCCTTTTTTACTTTGAGTCTCACTATTAGAACCACAAATATATATTATTCAATGCTTTTCGTAGTTTTATTTAATCTCACTATTATCCATAATTTTTTCGAATTCTACCGAACATCTTCGATTCACCTCCAAACTTTTTATACTCTTAACTTTTAAATCTAACCTTTTAATACCTTCTTCTAAAATTTTCAGCTTAATTATACCAAACACAACCTTAAACAATTTCATACAGATACTAGCTTAATTTAATTCTTGATTGTAATATTTTCTCAACGTTAGTTACTCAAAAAAATGTGCAATTCATGAACTTGTGTTTCCTAATAATCTTTTTTTATTGTGATTAGAAATATATAAAAACTCACCATCATACAATACAAGACTAACATGAATAAAATGCATACACACACAATGGTAGCATATATAATTTTTAACCAATCAAAATTTGACTCCTATACGCACATCATGACCTAACCCTTTCCCTAAATATTTTTTCGGTAAAATTCATTTTTATTCCTATAAATCCACAAAGTTCCACCTTTTCCCTTATAATTTAAATTTTTGAAATTTTACCCTTTCAATTTTCTAGAAAGTTTCAATTTTGCCCCTAGTCGTTTAACAATTATATATATATATATAGTTTTTTAATTGAGATCATAATATTACAAAATAAGAAAAAATAAAATAAAAAGTGAACAAGAGTAAGCTTTTTGTTAGTAAAAAAGGGTGAAATCGAAACTATTTAAGAATATAGGACCAATATTAGAAAAGCTTAAACCATAGGGATAGCGTTGAAACATTTATGAATATGTGAAGTAAAAAATATAGCTTACCCTAAAATTTCGGCAATTTCAAATACATCACATTTATAACATCTTTGGATAGCTGAATTATAATAATAATAAAAAAGCGGCCAAACCTCAAAAATAACTTCTTCTTCTTCTTCTTTATATCTTAAAAGTATCTCAAACTAAAAAACTCATATTAATTCATGATTATTATGTCAAATATATAAAATAGAAACAGTCTACTTAAAAAGTTTTTTTATATACACAAAAATTCAAATTCGAAATTACTTATTTAAACAATTAGAGTTTTTTGTTTTCAAGTAAACTCTTTTAGATTTAAAAATAACTTTTAATTGTGCACTTATCTTAATTTTGTCATCAAATAATTTTTAGTCCTAATTTTTTCATCAAATAATTTTTATATCAATTCTACTTTCAATCTTTCAAAAATTATCAATTAAGGAATTTCATCTATTTTTAAGAGTTTTTATATGTATTTCTGTCTAAATTGTATTTGTTTAATAACATTTTTATTTTGTAAAAAAATTAATTTTTTCAAGTGTTCTAACATAATTCATTAATTGAGAAATTAAATAATTTAAAGATAAAATTAATATAAAAAAATTAAATATAAAATTATACTATCCTAATAATTTGGAGATATATTTGAGATTTGTCCAAAAAAATTTCCATTCCATAAAATTTTCTTTGGTTGATCAAGGGCCTCCCCTCCTTTAGTTTAACTAGCATTAACATTAGTATCTTCCCATCCTTTAAAAGTTATTGATATGAAAATTTTCATTGTAACAAAAAATAAAATAAAATTTATTTCTCTTGAAAAGTAAATTATAAGTCAATCCATTTAGTTTTACAAAGAAAATTAAATAGTTTATTTATTTTTGAAAATTAATTAATTAGTCTCTTAATCAATATTGATTATACTTAATTCAATATTATTTTATTTTAAAATTGTTTTTTATCCATTTTTTAAATTATTTACTTCTCTTTTTTTTCAATTTCTTAAAAAATTGAAAAAATTTAAAATGAAAAAAAGAGTATTAATTAGTTTTAAAATTAAAAAAAAAACTATTTAATTCCTTTTGTAAAACTAAATAGATTAATTTACGATTTAATCTTTTAAAATCTGATGAAAGGAACATTCGAAGGTAATGCTCAAAAAACGCGGTTGAAAGCCCCAGTTCATTCTTTCTTCACAAAATATTCTTACTTAGTCACAAGGAAAGGTAATTTTTTTTCGCATGGCTTCTTCTTCGTCTTCAACAACCAATCCTCAAGAAAAATACGACGTCTTCCTTAGTTTTCGAGGAGAGGACACTCGTCTTAGTTTTACCAGCCACCTTTGTGCTGCTTTGAAGCGGAAACAATTTTTGACCTTCATAGGCTATGAACTTAACAGAGGGGAAGAAATTTCTCCATCGCTTTTGAAAGCAATTGAAGAATCCAAGTTTTCTGTGGTTGTTTTCTCTGAGAACTATGCATCTTCCAAATGGTGCTTGGAGGAACTTGCAAAGATTCTTGAATGCAAGAAAACTAAAGGCCAGATGGTTATACCCGTGGTCTATGGGGTTGATCCAACTCATGTGAGGAACCAAGTTGGAAGTTTTGCAGATGCATTTGCTAGGCATGAACAGTTATTGAAGGAGAAGATGGACAAAGTGTGGAACTGGAGAGCGGCTATGGAGGAAGCAGCTGGGATTCAGAGAAAATTAAGTAAGTTGCTGCTTTCTTGAATTTCATTCTGGGTTTTCATTTATTGAAAAACCTGTATTTTTGGCTATTCCATTTCCATGTAATTTAACAGAATTGATTGAAGAATATTTTCATCTTAATCTGATTAATTGTTTTTAATAGTGTTTATTTACTTTAATTCATGTTTCCTTATCAATTACCAATAACAATATCCTTAGTCGCTTTGGAAATGATGATCTTTGCATAGGTGTATGTATTGATGTTGCTGTGGAGTGCCTGATATTCTGTTCTGGTTTACTTCAACTAAAAACAACTATGTCTTCCATGTTTATTAGGTCAGCGTCTGAATTTGTGGAGGACATTGTTAAAGATATTTTGAGCAAATTGTATAAAACATCTCTGAGTACTCAGCATATGAGTCTAGTTGGAATTGATGCACGCATTAAGAAAGTTGAATCTTTGTTGAATATGGAGTCACACGATACTTGGATTGTAGGGATATGGGGAATGGGTGGTATAGGTAAGACAACTATTGCTGGAGCGGTATATGATAATGTTTGTGCTCAATTTGAAGGGTTCCACTTTGTTGCAAATGTTAGGGAAGAATCAAAAAGACATGCAATGGTGGATTTGCAAAGAAATATCCTTTCACAACTACTAGACCAAGAGATTCTTAATATGGGTCAATTGAGTTTCGGAAATGCTTTTTTAATGGACAGACTTCGCTGTAAGAAGGTCCTTATCGTTCTTGACGATGTGGATGGTTTGAGGCAATTGGAAGAATTGTTACCTGCGCAGCACGATTCATTTGGTCCGGGAAGCAAAATTCTTGTAACAAGTAGGGATAAGGAAGTGCTTAGGAATGTGTTGGGTGAAATTTATGATGTTGAGACTGAACCACCATGAAGCTCTTCAACTCTTGAGCTTGAAAGCCTTGAAGAATTACAACCCCACAATTGATCGAAGAGAGTTGGTAGAAAAGATAGTGGATTATGCACAAGGAAATCCTTTGGCTCTTATAGTTTTGGGTTCTGCTCTCAATGGTAGAAGCAAAGAGGAATGGCATAGTGTGTTGAATAAGTTAAGGAAAGTTTCTAATTGTGAAATTCAAAATGTGTTGAGAATTAGTTATGATGGGCTTGATGATGAACAACAAGAGATATTTCTTGATATTGCATTCTTTTTCAATGGGGCAAACAGGGACCACGTTACAAAGATTTTAGATGGTTGTTACGCATCTGCTCATTCCGATATAAGCATTCTTATTGATAAGTCTCTCATAACAGTACCTGGTTGCACTGTCAAGATGCATGATTCACTAGAAGATATGGCTTTTAGCATTTTTTGTGAAGAATCTCAAATTCCAGGCAAACGTAGCAGATTATGTGATCCTGAGGACGTCTATCATGCATTGGTGAAAAAGAAGGTTAAAGCTAAAGTCATCAACTTTTCTTCTTTTCCCTCCTGTGATGTTTCAGCATGTTACACATTTATTAAAAAGAAGAATTTTCAAGTGGTCTGAAAAGAATATATTTTTTGTTTATTCTCTACCATTGATTTTAGGGAACTGAGGCAATTGAAGGCATATGCTTGGAGATGTCTGAATCACGCGAAATGCACTTAAAATCTGATGCCTGTTCAGGGATGGATTGTCTTAGATTGCTCAAATTTTATGATAATTTTTCTTGGGATGATATTTTCTTAATGGACAACAAAGATAAAGTGCACCTGCCTCATTCTGGTCTTGACTATCTTTCTGATAAGCTGAGATATCTCCATTGGGATGGATTCCCTTTGAAAACCTTGCCACAAAATTTTTGTGCTGAAAACATTGTTGAGCTTATTTTCCCTGGTAGCAAGATTGAAAGGTTTTGGACAGGAGTACAGGTATGATCTATTTGTTGTATACAAATCAATATATGAATTATAAAGTTAAGATGCTCCATCTTTTGTTGTGCTTTTTTCCCTTGTTTTGTTATGACAGAACCTTGTGCATCTAAGACGTATTGATCTCAGTGGCTCCCCATATTTGCTTGAAATCCCAGATATTTCAAAGGCCAAAAATATAGAGAGTATAAATCTGAAATTTTGTAAAAGTTTAATAGATGTACACTCCTCTATTCAATTTCTCAACAAGCTGGAGGTCCTTCAGCTCAGTTATTGTGACAATCTTACTCGTCTTCCAAGCAGTATTGGTTCGAAAGTTTTGAGAATTCTTGAGCAACAATGTCAGATTCTGTCCTGCGATTTCAGGAAATTCAGCAGTTCTTAGAAAGGTTGATCTACAATACTGCTCAAATATTACGAACTTTCTGGAGATTTCAGGGAAAATAAAATATCTATATTTGCAAGGGACTGCAATTGAAGAGGTGCCTTCATCAATTGAGTTTCTCACAGCACTTGTTAGATTGTATATGACTAACTGCAAACAGCTTTCTAGTCTTCCCACCAGCATCTGTAAACTGAAATCCCTTGAAATTCATGGTCTATCAAGTTGCTCAAAACTTGAGCACTTCCCAGAAATCATGGAGCTCATGGAATCCTTGAGACGTTTTGAGTTAGATCCAACAGCTATTCAAGAGCTACCTTCATCAATTAAACATCTGAAATTTTTTACACAACTTAAGTTAGGTGTAACAGCTATTAAAGAGCTATCCTCATCAATTGTACAACTGAAATCTTTGACACATCTTGATTTAGGTGGAACAGCTATTCAAGAGCTACCCTCATCAACTATATCTTTAAAATGTTTGAAACATCTTGATTTAAGTGGAACAGTTATCAAAAAGCTACCAGAACTTCCACTGTCACTTGCAGCTCTAGAAGTAAATGACTGGGAATCACTTGAAACCTTATCGAGGTTCAATCTAAGCAATTTCCCGGAGTTGAACTTTGCAAAGTGCTTCAAATTGGATCATAAAGAACTACTAGCAGATATGCAATTGAAAATTCAGGTGAATCTTCATAAACCTGAGGCCTATTTTTTAATTTTTTAATTTTTTTTTTCACATGGCGTATTGTAATATATTTGTACAAGAATATATAAAAGCAAGCTTTCAGCCAACTTTTGAATCCAATGATCTGCTAGTCCTGCTAGAATTTCCATAATTTGAAATACTAGTAGTTTTATAAGAGTCCGATATATAATTGTGCTGCTAATTTCCAACCAAACCTTTATAAACAGTTTAGGGTTTGCCGTTAATTGGGCCAAGTTTAATAACTCATCTAGTATTACATTTGGCTCTCTGTATTAACAGGATACTCCTTGATTTTTGTTTCAATTTAAGCCAACTTCACCTATAAAACTACCTCTATGATGCTTTGAAGCAGAAACAAATCCAACCTTTCATAGCTAATAAGCTCGAGAGGTAAAGAAATTTCCCCATAACTTGTGAAAGCAATTCAAGTCTGAAGAATAAGTTTTTTGTCATTATTTTTTATGAAGACTGTGAATCTTCCAAATGTTGCTTAGATGAGTTTGCAAAGATTCTAGAACGCAAATAATAATAATAATAATAATAATGGACAGATAATAATTCCTAAATTCTTCAAGGTTGATTGATACAATTCCCAATTCCATAGTGAAGAATTAAAGAAAATTTGCAAGATTCTAGTAATTGAAATGAATACAAAACTTTTATTCAAGAACTGCATCAACCCTACAAATCAACTATGCAAGTTTACAAGAAAACATAGAATAAGGAGAACAAAAACGAGTGCGAGAGAGAAATTATAGAGAGAATAACCACTTTTCAAGAATGATTCTCTAAGCTTCTCTCTTCTCTCCTTAATACTAATGAAATCATTAAACTACCTCAAGATCATGGTGAGGAAAACATCCCGCTTCATCATTTTATGATCAAGGATAGCGACGAAAACCACGGGATTGTCTAATGTCATAGGAAGTTGCCCTTGAACTTCAATTACCTCGATGCATCCGGACACCCCAACGAAGCCTCTAGAACTAAAAGCTTGGTAAATGTACCATCTCGCCTCCATTTATCCTTATCAAGCTCGCTCTTTTGTCTATCGAAGCATCATATCCATCAATATCGGACAATGAAACTTAAAAATTTCTTAGCTTTTTAAACTTCTTAATACCATTTTGACTAGTTTAAGACTCATTTGCAACCAACTCCCATATTGCTTCACTCATACAACCAACTTTACCAAAGCTGTCCTCCTTGCAGTCAATAATTGACTTCTCTTGCTCTAAAGTTGAAGTTTGAAGAGCCGTAGGTTCCATGGAGCTATCAATGAACCTATTTGGTAAATAGTCCACTTCAGAAGGCTGAATAGCAACTATGTTCTTTACTTTAAGTAACCATATGAGATCTATTCAGCTTACAAAATGAAACTCACCTCATATGAGATCAAAATTGACTATTAGAAAGTTGGTCACCCTTTTTTTAGTTTCTAACAACCACACGTAAGTAATATGTTATTTGCACAAAAATGCCCATCTTATGGTACCGATAGCTTGAAAAGTTATATACCATTGACTTTTTATATCCAAGCATAAAATCTCTACTAACTAACCTTGGTTTATCTACATACCGATTGTACTCTAGCTCAAGTAAACTCCGTAACCCAATTTTCAGCATTAAAATTTACAAACTTAAGAGTTTGACAATTGAATTTATCGAGATGCTACAATAACTATGAAGTTGCATTGACATATTTCACTTAATCCCTAATCTCTAGGATCAAAGCTAACATAAAAGCACAATATTTTTCTAGATTTGTCTTCCCATACAATATCACAAATTGAACCCCACAATCATCATAATATTGTTGATTCTTAATCTCAATTAAATGTTCTCGTTTAGCTTTATCGGTAATATCAAAAACAAATTGATCCTTATCTTGATTAACCACATTATCTTCCACTTTTTGAAAATTGTAGCAACATACTTTCAACAAATTTATTCTTTACGGATAGTTTATTTTCTAAGTATTTCTTAAACTGAATTTCAAACCCAATGTATGTAGTTCTTAATGAAAACCCATTCAAGTTATGATTTTTAGCAAAGAATTCGGAGCATTGATCATCGTTATCACCTATCTCATCAAACCCCACACAATTAATCAAATCAAAAGTTATAGGTAATACCAAATTATTTTGACCTAATTCTTGATGAGTGGAAGTACTTGAAGACTCAAGAACCTTATTTTCAAGAGTGTCCTTATTCTCCAAAACTCAAGGCTTCTTCAAGAGTTCAAGATTCTATTAAAGTCTTTCTTGAATGTTGTGAATTGACTCCTCCATTTAGAGGTGTTTGTTCTATTAAACCCATTCAAGTTATGATTTTTAGCAAAGAATTCAGATCATTGATCATCTTTATCACCAATTTCATCAAACACAACACAATTAATCAAATCAAAAGTTATAGGTAATACCCAATTATTTTGACCTAATTCTTGATGAGTGGAAGTACTTGAAGACTCAAGAACCTTGTTTTCAAGAGTATCCTCATTCTCCAAGACTCAAGGCTTCTTCAAGAGTTCAAGATTCTATTAAAGTCTTTCTTGAATGTTGTGAATTGACTCCTCCATTTAGAGGTGTTTGTTCAATTATTCGAGTTTGGTTTCAAAATATTTTGAGTGGTTTTCGATTGACTAATTTTTTTAAAAAAATAGCCAAAACCAAATCAAAATGTTATTTAGTTTTTTTGGTTCGGTTTCGAAATATTTAAATTTTGGTGTTCGATAATTTGGTTTTTACTCGTTTTATTTTATTTACAAATAGGTAATTCTATTAAAGTTTTTGAAATATCCGTTTAGAGTGGGTTTTTTCCTGCTTTGTTGACTACTAGCTAGGAAACTACGTTGCATAAAAAAAATAGCAAATGCATTAATAGATGAACAAATAATAAATTATCTACTCAAGAAGGCTTAAATTGGAGATGATAGAAAATCTACCAATCTCTTTGCTATTTTGTATGCATCCGGACTTGTAGTAGAGATAAAGAGAGCATATACATAAGTTGTAGGAGGAAATGCATATGGGGGAGAAGGGTTTTTCAATTTGGGGGTGCACTAAGTGATATGATTATATATATATATATATATATATATATATATATATATATATATATATATATATATATATATATATATATATATATATTTTTTTTTTTAATTTTTTGGTTAATCGATTTTTTTTTTAAAAAAAAACTTAACCCGAACTCGAAAACCAAAATTATTTCAGTTTTTTTTAATTTCTAAAAAAACTAAATCGAAATTGATATTTCAAGTACGGTTCAATTTGGTTTTCACCAAATAATGAACACCACTACCTTCATTATTGTCTCCTTGAGGAAATCTAATTCTTTGGCCTCTGCTATTAATGACTCCTTACTTTCTTTTGTTTCTTTATCTTCCAAGTAGAAAAGGATTGCTCCACCAACATCATCGGTTACAATGATTTGGGTCCAAAATGGTTTCTTGCAACTCGATTTCTCCATGATATTCACCATTAGACCAAAAATAAAGATTATTAACATAACTTCTCTCATTTAACTCAAAAGTGGTGAAATACCTAACTAGGGTTTCGCCATTAATACCAATTTATGTAAATGCTCTAATTGATACAAAAATTCAACATTCGATAAGTGCCAAGAATTGCTCCATTACCAATTGATGTAATTCCTTGTTCCACGAGTGAAGAATTAAAGAAAATTTGTAAGATTCTAGTAATTGAATTGAATAAAAAAAACTTTTATTCAAGAACCGAATCAACACTACAAATCCACAATGCAAGTTTACAAGAAAACACGAGAATAAGAAAAAGGAAAAGAAGAAAAAGAAGAAGAGAAAAAATATAGAGAGAAATTATAGAGAGAATAACCACTTTCCAGAATGATTCTCTAAGCTTCTCTCTTCTTTTCTTAATACTATTAAAATTGTTATGCTAACGGTTAGGCTAACAACAATCCCGACTAACAAATAAAACACCCACCTCACCATTTTAACAACTCACACGTGTTTAACATTCTTTTTATTTCATCCTATGTGTCATCCACATGTCTTTATTGCTAAGTCACATTTTCTACATAATTCTCTACTAATTCCCTCTAGGAACCGCAACCTACAACCTTAGAACCCATTTCTCTCTAACTTGCATCGGTACCCCTTACTCAAGAGACCTTGTCCTCAAGGTCATGATGAGGAAAATATCCCTTTTCATCATTTTATTATCAAGGATAGCGATCGAAACTACAGGATTTTCTAATGTCATAAGAAGCTACCCTTGAACTTTAATTACTTCATTACATCTAGGCACCTTAATAGAAGCCTTAAGAATGACAAGCTTGGTAAGTGTATGATTTACCTGCCACTCACCCTTATCGAGCTCTACTATTGTGTTTATCGAAGCATTACATTCATTAATATCAAACAATGGAACTAAAAAATTTCTCAGCCTTTTAGACTTCTCAATACCATTCTGATTGGTTTATGACTCATTTGCATCTAACTCCCATATTGCTTCACTCACATGACCAATTTTACCAAAATTATCCTCATTGTAATCATTGATTAACTTCTCCGGCTCTAAAGTTAGAGTTTGAAGAGCCATGGGTTCCATTGAGCTGCTCGTCAACAAACCCATTTAGCAAATAGTTAACTTCAAGAAGCTAATTAGTAACTATGTTATTTACTTTAAGTAACCATATGAGATCTATCTAGCTTACAAAATGAAACTTACCTCATATGAGATCAAAATTGACTATTAAAAAGTTGGTCACCCTTTCTTTAGTCTCAACCACAAGTACAAGGTATTAAGAACTATACAAGAGTACTCTATTATTTGCACAAAAATGCCCATCCGGTGGTGTTGATAGCTTAAAAAATTTTAAACCATTGACTTTCTACATCCAAGCACAAAATCTCTATTAACTAATCATAGTTTATCTATATAATGATTGTACTCTAGCTCAAGTAAACCCGTAACCTAATTTTCAACATTAAAATTTACAAACTTAAGAGTTTGACAATTGAATTTATCGGATGTTACAATAACTATGAAGTTGCATCGATATACTTCACTTAATCCCTAACCTCCAAGATCAAAGCTAATATAAAAGGAACAATACCTTTCTAGATTTATCTTGCCACACATAGCCACAAATTGAACCTTACAATCATCACAATATTATTGATTCTTAATCTTAATTAAATGCTCTTGTTTAGCTTTATCGGTAATATCAAAAACAAATTGATCCGTATCTTGATAACCATATTATCTTCCACTTTTTAACAATCTTATAGTAACAAAAATTCAATAAATTTATTCTCTACATATAGTTCATTTTCCAAGTATTTGTTAAACTGAATTTCCGACCCAATATATGTAGATCCTAATGACAACCCATTCAAGTTATGATTTTTAGCAAAGAATTCATAGCATTGATCATCTTTATCACCTAATTCATCGAACCTCATACAATTAATCAAATCAAAAGTTATAGGTAATACCAAATTAGTTTGACTCGATTCTTGATAAGTGGAAGTAGTCCAAGACTTATGAACCTTGTTTTTAAAAGTTTCCTTATTCTCCAATACTAAAGGTCGCTTCAAGAGTTCAAGATTATGTTGAAGTCTTTCTTAAATGCCGTGAATTGACTCCCCCATTGTGTCTTCTTAAAGAAATCCAATTCTTTGGCCTCTACTATCAATGACTCTTTACTTTCTTTTGTTTCTTTATTTTCCAAATAGAAAAGGATTGCTCTACCGACATCATCGATTACAATTATTTAGGTCCAAAATGGCTTCTTATAATCGATTTCTCCATGATATTCACCATTACACCAAAAAAAAAAAAAAGATCATGAACATAACTTCTTTTGTTTAACTTAGAAATAGTGAAATACCTTGCTAGGGTTTCTACCATTGATACCAATTTTTGTAATTATTCTAATTGATACCAAAATTCAACATTCCACAAGTGTTAAGAATTGTTCTGCTACTAATTGATGTAATTCCCAGCTTCATAACGAAGAATTAAAGAAAATTGGCGAGATTCTAGTAATTAAAATGATTGAAAAACTTTTATTCAAGAACTAAATCAACACTACAAATCCACAATGCAAGTTTATAAGAAAACACAGAAGAAAAAGAAAAAAAAAGAACAAAAAAATACAGAGAGAAATTATAGAGAGAATAACCACTTTTCGAGAATGATTCTTTAAGCTTCTCTTTTCTCTTCTTAATACTATTGAAATCAATAAGCTAGTCGTTAGACTAACAACAATCCCGACTAACTAATAACAAACACCCATCTTATTATTTTAACAACTCACACATGTTTAACATTCTTCTTCTTTCATCTTATGTGTCATGCAAATGTCTTTATTAATAAGTCACATTCTCTAAATAATTCTCTACCAATTCCCACCAACAACTACAACCTATAACCCAAGAACCCATTTCCTTCTAACTTGCATCATTAATCCATCTCATGTTAGAAATCAAACTGGAAGCTTCGGAGAAGTATTTGCTATTTATGAATAACTTTAAAAGAAGAAAGCTTTAGAGATGGATAGAGTGCAAAAATTGACTACCTCTTTGAAGGAAGTAGCCAATTTATCTCTCGAGCAAGACTCATGGAATTTTGGGTAAGCTTATTGATTTCAATATGACTTGTTCATTTCTTGAGAGTTTGCTTTGAAAGCATGGGCATCCATTTTAAGTTTTGTTGTTTTAAATTTTAGTTGTTTTAAATTTTAGTTGTTAGATTAAGATTATGTATTTTAATGTTCGTTAGGCTCAAGTCTTGATTTGTCAAGGAAATTATTGGAGATGTTTTGAGAAAATTGCATAAAAAGTCTTCTTCAAATTATTATGGGTCTAGTTTGGATTGATGAATGGTTGAACAAAATTGAATCCTTGTTGAATCCTAACTCAAGTATGATCAAGCCAAAACTTAGATGAATAAATTGCAAGATATAACAAGTTTTAATTATCAATAGTAATAAGGCGTAGGTGTCAATACTTACATCGGATATATAGCTTACAAGTTAAACGCTCATGTACCTTACAAGTTAAACACACGGATGATCAAAACGATCAAAACACCATCTTGAATGATCAAATCAAGGATAAGTAATCATGCTCATATAGGGGGAAAAAAGCAAGAAGAGATAAATACTCGAACAAACTCTAGCCACATACAACTAATTAAGATAATAATAAAACTCTAACATAAATTCTAAATTGGAAAAGAAATCTAAATAAGAAAAAGGAGTAAAATAAGCTCCTAAACTAACAAGGACTAATTAACCTAACTCAAATTATTATGCAAACTTTAAATAAAAATGAATTCTTATTTAATTATAGATACACTACAATTATGGAATCCTAATTAAATATGGATCCAAACCTAATAAAAACTAAAATAAAATTCAATTAAAATTAAGGATCTTTATGTAAAAAAGGATAAATAACACAACTAATTAAAATAAATAAGAGGACTCAAATATTTCAATCTCAAAATTCATCCTAAAATTCTCGCCTTCAAGTCCACATACACACTCCCGTATCATTAGGACAAACTAAGAAGAAAGGATGATTTACTACAACAATTGGCATTTTTTAGTGTTCATGCGGAATCTAAGCATCCTAGCAAACGCATGTAGCAGGTTGTGTGATGTAGATGACATCTCTTATGTATCGAAGAAAAAGAAGGTAAACTAAAGTCATTAACTATTTTACTTCTCTTCTAGGATATATTTATCACATGGCATTACGAAATGGTTATTTATTCTATATATATGCATCGGGGAACCGAAGAAATTGAAGGTGTATCTTTGGATATGTCCCAATTATCGGGAGATGTACTTGAAATCCGACGTCTTTCCAGGGATGAATTGTCTAAGGTTTCTCAAATTCTCCACCAAGGAAAGTAAATATAAAGTGCACCTTCCTCATGGCCTCAAATATATATCCGATATGCAAAGATATTGGATTCTTAGGAAATCTTTACCGTAAATGAAAACCTTGTTGAGATTAACATTTTTAGGAGAAAGAATGTAAAACTTTGGAGAGTACATGCATGGTTTTAATTGCCGCAAACATGATATGCATGTGAAGCATAAAGTTAACCTCATTCACCATTAATTATGCCTTTTGTTATGACAAGATCTTGTGAATTTTAAAAAAATCGACCTCTCTTACTCGTCAATATTTGATCGAACCTCCATATCTCTCAAAGGTCAATAGTTTAGAGTTTATGGATCTTGTGAATAAAAAATAAACCTAGATTCATTCCTACGGGGAGGTAGAAATAAAAATAAAAAATGAGAATCAATTTTTTTCCTTCAAAATAATCATATATTATTTTTATTTAGTATCAACTACTTCTATCACCACCACTTCCATTAGTGGTGGTGACAAAAAAAATTATTATTATTATTCTGCCACAATTCCACCACCACATGTTAGTGTAGGTGTCCAAGATCCAACCTTATTTTGATGATTTGATGTATTGTAATATTATATTTTAATATTAATAAAGAAGTCTTTCTATTAATTCTTGTTATTTATAATTTTATAGAATTAGATAAAAGTCCATATGATATGCATTTCATTAATTATTGATCGAAAGATATGAGATAAACATTAATGCACTTAAATGATATCATTAAATGTCCCAAATCGTAGCATTATCATTGTCAAGAATGAACATTGATTACATGTGGTAAGACTTATGAGTGTTATGTTCTTTCTATTAGGTATCATTAGGAGATCTCATATCTATTACCATGGTGATGCCAAAGCAAGCACTCAAGTGATTAATGTTAGAGAATATATCACTAGACATGACTCTCCATGAGACCCCATTTGGTTTAGTCTATGGAAATCTCATACAAGATGGGTACAATTGATCCTTTAACTTGAAGTCATCATAGTTATCTCATTAGAGGAATTATGCACTTTGACATTCGTTTTGATGGGCTTAGTAAAGAGCTATATGTAGGCGATTCGTTGGATGCATTAGAAATCTAATGAAGATAGGTGGATAATTGAGATATGGTATGTCATTTCTTATATGCTAAAAAAGTTATCACATTGCACTTCGATGAATCTTTACTCAAGAAATCTTTAGCTATAGTGGCAATATACCAATAAAGCATAGTTGGTTTAGTTTAAAGCTAAGGCATTTAGGAATCAAAGAAAACTTATGTAATCGTAATTGAATGAATAATAAACCAAGTTTGAGATCACATTATGATAAATTGACATGAGGATTAAATTGTATGGAAACCATTCTTGTCAAAGGTAATTACGAATTAATTAATCTCCTAGAGAATTGGGTAGTCATAATGCCTTACTAAAGGATAATTTTGATTTATATCTCAAGATATAAAAGATGTGTCTTTTATCTTCTTAATATATTGCTAACATATCTAGAAGCCTATTGAGTTACACGCATAAAGTTAAACATTCACATAATAAAAGATAATCAAAGGTTATTGGAAAAAGTTTCTTGTTTTGGAAAGTTTTCTATTATGGAAGTCGGTTCCAAATTTGAAAGTCAATTTTCTAAAATGGAAAGTCGAGTTTTCTATTTCGGAAATCAGTTTCCTAAGTTGGAAGTCAATTCCAAATTTGAAATACAATTACCTAAAAAGAAATTTAGTTTCCTAATTTAAGTTTAAAGGTAATTTAAGAAATTGATTTCTAATGTAGACCTCACTAAAATACTTGATCCAATTTATTTAGATGGTCCAAATTAATTAATATTAATTGAGTCAAAAAAGTTTAGGCCAATAGGTTTAATTTAAAAGCATGTAAGATATTTTGACGAGAGGGATAAACTTGATCACTATTGTATTTGGCTCGGATTTTACAAGAATAAGATCAAACAAGCCCATACTTATCGTAACTCTTTGTCCTTAGAGGATAAGGATACCACAACTCCTTATCCTTGTAGGACAAGGATACCGCCCCTATACATTAGGAAGAGAGAGAGATGGCCATGACAACCAAAAATAACATATAAAAGGGCAAAAAGTTATCATATAAAATTAGGGCAATAGTTGTTATATATATCTAGGGTTGTCAAAAAAAAAAAACTCGATTGATTTCTTTTGAGAAAATTTATACACGAAGGATTGGAGCTAGTACTTTATAATTTCTATTACTTCTTATGTGAGTGTTTGAGCTGAGTGGATAATCAATAGATACCGTACACTTGAACGGTTTCCTTTTTGCATAGATTGTTTCTACGCTACAAGAAGTAAAACTCACTATATTTTTATTCATATTTATGTATGATTAGTTAATTCAACAATATGATCTTGAGAACTTTAGATGGAGGAAAACAAAATTTTTTGTTTATTCCGCACTTTCATAAGATGTATGATCCTTCACCACCGCAACTACCATTGATGGTGATGATAAAAAATAAAAAATAAAACTATTATTGTTATTATTCCGCCACTACTCCTTCCTCGCTATCATTACTTTTATTATACCACCATCATCACCACCATTGACGGTGATAAAAAAAAAATCAAAAAATTATTATTATTATTATTATTATTATTATTTCACCACTCTTCCTCCATTACCACCATCACTTTTATTATACCACCATCACTTTTATTATACCACTATCATCACAACCACTCCTCTTTCTCTAGGTAATAGTATCAATTTTTTAAAAATATATTATTGATATTATTATTTTCTATCACCATCACATTCTTCACTTTTTACTCCTTCTCTCCACCACTATCATTATCACAATTATCTATATCATTTTTACTACCATCACAATTAATGAAATTACTTTTTTTAATCATTGTTTTAATTGATATTAAAAATCGGATATTAAAAAAATTAACTTTTATTTCAATTTAATATTATTATTATTCCAAATATAGTATGATAATACAAATATTATTCCGATTCTTCAATTTTCATTTCAATTTTTGCATTCTCATTTCAAATCTTTTATTTATAATAACCAAATGATAATTTAGGGTTTTATGTACATTAATGAAAAATACAAGTTTTACTTAATATTCATATCATACAAGAAAATAGGTAATTAGTAACGATTTTAGCAATGGATTTATTTTCCTCGCCATTTACCTATTGAATAGCGACCAATTAGTGATGAAATATAAAATGCATCATTTAGCGATGGATCAATGATGGTTTTGCAACGCCAATGGCGACGAAAAACATTCTATTGCTAAAGAGCGTGGCAAAAATCTTTGTCAAATTCAATGATGGAATTGCAACAGATTAGCGAGAGAATTTAGCAACGTAATACAAATTCTATCATTAAAAGCATCGTTAGCCAAGCGATAGAAATTATCCATCGCTACTCGTCACTAATCAATGACGAATATTATTTCATCGATAATTACACACATTCCCGTAAAATTTTGAACAACTTGGGCGGTTGGTTAAAATTCAAATTAGTGACGAAACCATTATTTCTATTGTTAATTATGGATGGATTAATGATGAAAACATGTCCGTGGCTATTTGCGTAAATTTCGAATACTTTTGGACAATACGAGCGAGTTGTTTGAAATTTAAATTAGCGATTGACACTTATGTCCATTATTAATTAGTGACAAAAACACGTCCAATGCTAATCCTAAATCCATATAAAGTGACGGACACATTCTTTTGCCCCTAATTTCCCCTATTTCCCTCTCCTCCTCTAATGCCGCCACCCCCACCACCCCTAACCACTACCCTACGTCACCCTACTCCCTCCCCGACCCACTCAATCTAGTGAGGCACGACTTTCTTCCTAAAAATCATCAATCGTCTCTCCTCTCCCTCCTCTCCTTTGGTAATTTATCCTTTCTCTCTAAATCTTTTATTTTTTATTTTTAATTATATTAATGTTGTCAATTGTTAGTTTAATTTAGTTTAATTTTATTAACTCGTTACATAGGTTAAATTTTAATTATATAATTGTTCGCGTAATTTGGATAAATTGGTTGATTAATTGTTAGAAAATTTTTTATTAATTATTAGGTTAAAATATTTTTAACTAATTGTTAATTTTTTTTTGTATTGCTTTTATTAGTTGTTAGGTTAATATTGTTATTTTGTTAGTTTTGATTTTGTAATTTAATTAATATTTCAATTAGGATTAATGTAATTATTTAGGATTAATTTAATTAAGTTAATTTGATTTATGGGTTAATTTAATTACGATTATTTCAATTGATTGGTTGATTTTTAATATTAATTATAGTCCAATTGGTTAACTAATTAATATTTAAAAATTAATTGGGTTTGAATTAAGGTTCAATTAAACATGGTTAATTTCATTAGGTTTAGTTGAATTTATTATTAAATAATCTAGGTAAATTTTGATTCATTTTTTTAATTTTATTTCTAATATTATAATTTTTTAACTAATATCGATATTTAAAATTTAATAAACATGTGAATTATGATTAATATAATTAGTTAGGGTTAATTTAATTTGGTTAATTTGAATTTATGGTTAAATTTAGTAGGTTCATTTTGATTAAGGATGTAATTATTGATGTTATTTACATTTTAATGTATTTAATAAATTGTTATCTATAATTTAATTAGGTTTGAATTAGAATTAATTTTATTAGGTTTAGTTGAATTTATTATTAAATTAATTAGTTAAATTTTCATTGTAATATTGTAATTTTTTAATTAATATCGATATTTAAAATTTAATAAATGTTTGAATTAGGATTAACATAGTTAGTTAGGGTTAATTTAATTTGGTTAATTTGAATTTATGGTTAAATTCAGTAGGTTTGAATTAGAATTAATTTTATTAGGTTTGATGTGAATTAGGATTAATATTTTAAGATGTTTAACTTAATTAGTCCTTTAAATTTATTGGACAACGATTCACGAAATTATAATATCGACTTTGATACATTTTCAAAATGTTAGTTGTGTATTTTTATTATATTGTGTTTAAAACAAGTTGCTTATCACATAATTAGGAAATGTCCAATTTGGGGGTTTTTTTTTTAATGCTTGATATTCATAATATATTTATTATATTTTGTTTAATTGTCTTAAGTTATATTATATTTCTATGACATGTGAATTGGGTCAACCACCCACAATCACTATGGGATCACGTTTTAATAGTCGTAGATGTGTATCTCCATCTTACAGGTAACCCACGTGAATCCCCAACCGGCGTCGATCGAGGATCTTCCACTTTAGGCGTTATACGTGGGTCCTATGACTCCCACGACCATAAACGTTCTACTTTTTCCTCCTACAGAGCCGAACATCCGCAATGTCTCCAACCATAGAGGCTCCCCCACCCATAGAGGTTCCCACACTAGCACTAGAGGTTCTAGTACCGATTGTAACAAATGCCACATCCATCGACGTATCCGTCACTCTAGAAAGCTCTCAAAACTCCTCTACTTGAGGCATATTTCTATAGCTCATAGACGATATGTAATTTTTTAAAGTTGATGTAATTATTTTTTTATTTTAACATATCATTTCAATAATTACCGACTATTTTTTCTTTTCTTTTTTGTGATGTTCAATAGTTTCGATCTGCTTAGTAGAGATTATTCTATGAGAATAATCATAACTTTTAAAGAGCGTTTGGACGTTGGTGGATCGACGTGGAAGTCCGTCTTGGAGCTCACTAAACAATTCTACTTTAGTGAATTTTAAGTAACGTATTGTTAATTTTTTTATTATATTTAAATATAAATTAAACATTAAATGAAGTGGTTAATATTAATTTTTTTATTCATACGCAAACATTTTTATTGGGATCTAACTATCAAGGCACTAATTAGAGAAGATTGGGAGGCTCGGCAAGGAAGTGCTACGTCGATTTTGTCTACAACCATAGTTCACAACCCGAATAGCCTATTTTTATTAGGCAATGGCATCAAAATTTTACCAAACTTGATCGTAAGGCTTGTTCAAAGCAAGCATCATAAAACTAAATATTAGAGATCGGTTGCCTTAGTGTGAGCCCTTTTTGGTATGCGAAAGGTCCATTTCTTTGGAAGAGCATGCTTACTCGCTTGATAAATCATATCTTATGTTATTAAATGTTTAAGAAATTTTAATTTACATCTCATATTTTTTGTGATTCATTTTTTCGGATGATAATATTGGGGCATAAGCCAATGAGTTTGGAGTTGTTTGAGGCCACTCACAAGCGACAAGATGGTTCTTTCATCGATCTACGAGCCAACATAAAATGGTAAGTGTTTTTAATTTTTAAATTATATATATATATATGTATATATATATATATAATCTAAAAAATTTTATAATTTTTTAACATTATAATTATTTGATTACGTAGGAGCATGTTGACGAGCTCATACGAAAATACGTTGAGAAGTAACTAGCGGAAGGAATCCCAAAACCGTAAGTGGACAAGAACACCATATACCTCGAGACTATAAGGGAGAAGAAGTAGAGGCTATATGGTGAAGACACATAAACATCACATTATTTGTCCCGGTCGGATGGCGTCGGCTCGTCCTCTATGTCATCGTATTATTCCAATGATATTTCTCACCGAGAGGTTCGAAGGTAGTACGAGGAGACGAAAAATGTGATACGGGAGATGCGAGTCAAACAACATGAGCTCTAAAACCTTGTCATACAGCAACAGAGTACCATACATGGGTTGAAGCCTCGGAATGAATCGCTTGTCCGGATGTAGACTAGGCGGATGCAAACATTCGGAGTTGCTAGTAGATCCGTCCCCAGCCGGGACTTCATCGTCCCTCCCACCGAGCCTTGGGAGGAGGATAGTGGATTAGATGATTATGGTGATGATCGGGAATGAAATTTCATTTTTTTTCTTTTTATCTTACGCACTACCAAGTATTTTTTTATTAATATTAATTTAAATTTAATTTATAGTACCGAAATTTTAATAATTCATTGTTTGTTCTAATATTTAATTAATATCGACAATATCATAAATTTAAAAAATAAAAAATTATCAATTTAAAAAATTTGTTTGTAAACTTAGTAATGGATTTGCATCAAAAATTAGGGATGAAAATGGCGATGAAATATCAACAACTAAATTAGCTTCGGATATTAGCGATGGAATATCGATTGTTAATCGGCGATAAAATTTATGATAGACTAGCAATGCATAAAACGATATTTTTTATGACCAATTTAGCAATGGAATATAGCGCTTTAGTGATTGAAAAATCATTGATATATTAGCGATGGATAGTTTTCTCGTCATCGGTAGGGTTAGCGACAAACATTTTAATAAAGAAATTTTTTTCATCACTAAACGCTTTTAGCGATGATATCATTTCTTTAACTTAATTATTACTTTTAAATCCATCATAGATGTGATTAACCCACTAAGCCCAACGAGTTGCATTTGCCCTAGCAAAACAACACATAGGAGCTCTTTAAAATGCTTTTAGCAAGTCGGTGAGAGGTGGGTGAAAGAAAGGCTCTCAACAAGACACCATCATAGAGGAAAATATGGGGGAAAAAAATCTTATTTTCATGGTTAGAGTAATCAATAAATAGTTCATGTAAATGGAGTTGAAGAAGAACGGAATTCTAGCACTAATAAGAGCACAATTCAAACAATTAGAAGGAACATAAGAGATTACAAGTACATGAATAACAAAACGAGTAAGAAATATAATGCATTATAATATAAGTAAAAAATAGCATAGATGCATTATAATACAAGAAAAGAAGAACATGAAGTAATACAAAATACTTAAAAGAAAGTGGTCCACTATGATAGATTGTGGAGGAGTTAGTAACATATAAATATCGGATGTAACAAAAAAAGAACACATAACACTACAACACACAAGTGATTCTTACAAATTACAAACAACTCAAGAAGCACTTTTATAAGTTTCAACACTTAAAAATTGGTAGTTAATAACTAGTAGGTAATAGTAATTTGTAAGTTGTAATCCGTAAGTCGTAATTCATAGACTATAATCAAGTAAATAATAATTTATAGATCGATAATTGGTCTCTAGTTCTCTTGTCATGCTTGCAACGATTGCCATCCCAGCTCTAAGATTTTTCATGTCTAAAGTGTCAATTTATGAATATTCACCATTGCTTTTGAATGTAAGTCTATTTTTTACAAATTGAAAGCATTGTAAAAACTATATATAACATTGTATTTTTTTAAGCATTGATTAAAACTTTAAGTTTGTGATTATTGGATTTTTGTTCATATTGTAACCTACATTTCCGAGCATTTTGATCATTTAATTTTATCATTTTTAGTTTTGTTGTTCTAATTACATATTAGCATAAACAACTTGATTCTTAGTTTAAATTGTCTTGTATTTTGAGTTATTATCCTTGCAATCATGCAACTTAACTAGCTTGGGAGGTCTTGATTCCTTACCAAAGGTTTTCGGACTATTGTAATTAGTTTAAAATAACTAATTTATTTTTCTTAAAATATAAAACACCAAAAATATTATTAGGATTAGCAATAGTTTATTTTACAAAGTCAATTTTCTTCATCTACCTATAGGATTGAGAGATTGTCTACCTTGTAAAATGTTTTTCAATCACCGTTTGTATTCTCTTGTTACAAAGTCTTTTTAGTTAAGACGGACACTAAAGAACTTACAACAAAAATCTTCAATTACTATAGAGTTTCCCTCAAACTATAATGAGATGAAGGGAACTGATTTCTACATGGTTTTCATGGTGTCCTTAGTAATTTTGTTTGCATGCCAAAAGGAAAATGCTGAACGTGATGAAACCATTTTAAAGACATATGGTTATGCATATGGATTTAAGTTATTGAAAACCCAATCAGATCACTTAGTATTACTATATGACGTAGGAAATGATTTTAGTGATTGTTCAAGCTATGAAGTTACATTTAAATTTTACTCATAAGAATGTGGGACCTTTTTAAGGTGAAAGATGTGGAGTTTATCTTGTAATTGATGAAAATCTATCCAATATTTCTTTTGAGGGTTTGAGTTACTAAGAAGATTCATATGATTCTTTTGAGGATTTGAGTTACTAAGAGGATTCGGATGACGAGACTGGTTAATAAAAATTCAAACACAAATAAAGGAAGTCTTTTATCCTTAACTTATGCACCTCTCTTATAAAAATGGCAACTAGTAAGTTTTGTTTTGTGTTTTCATGCACATTGTATTGTAGGATGAATTTATAGTTTTGCTTAAATTTTATTTGCTAAAGAAGTATTTTGGATTTTGTAAGGTATCTAAAGAACTCTTTTGAGGGTATATTTTATATTGAATTCTATTTATTGGTTTATCATTTGTTATTTTTTTTTAGCTTTTGGCTACAAACGAGATAGTGATGATCGTTGTCTATTGAAGTGGAATTGGAAGACTAGAATGACACTTTATCCGATTACGGAATTAGTGGTTTTTTTTTTTTTTTTTTGACTTACTAAGAATGATTAGAATTCTTATGGCATAGACCCATCAAAGTCCTCATCCCGACGAGTTGATTATATTTATACTCCTTCAACTTGATGAACCTCCTCATTTATTTAAAACTTTTTATGGCCTTATAATGCATCATGGCTTTTGTTTCTACTTGAACTTACACATAAGGGAATTCACTCACCCAAATATAATTTCATCAGCATTGATTTATCCATGATCTCTTAATTTCTATTAATGAAAGGATCAATTGTCGAACTATGTTTCCAGTAATTTTATTGAATAAAGACATCCTAATATTTTACAATCTATTTGTTAATCTCTTGTTCATTTGGAGACGTGCAAATTCACGATATACAAAAATAGTAAATTTAATGGGAAAAAAGAAATAAAAAGAAAAGAATCCCACTTGAATTAATAAGTGTAGTGCATTTGTTGGAGAAAGCCATCCCACACTACTAAAACTAAATATTCACCCCATAAGGGATCACTTGATTCCTTTTTTTCAACAATACCTACCGCAACTTTTTAAATGAACTTGCACATTACTTTTGACTTAATGACTTTTGAGCTTCTATTAGAGAATTGATATAAAATCATGGGTTGCATCTAACGACTTAATTTTTGGATTGATGTAGTTTTTTTATTACATAGTAAGTGTTTTAATGACTAAACAACGATCCGTTCTTGAATCCAATATACACTTTTAGAAAAGTCACACCTTACATGTAATATGTCGAGCTATGCACAACATTGTTTTATGGTCATGCACCCGATTTTCAACAAATTAAAACTAATGCAATATCTAGCCTCAATTAATGACACTCATGTATAATTGTCACAATATGCTATATAAAACCGAAAGTAAGCATAATACTCTCTTTAGTAATCACAACCCTCAAAGTGGGTCATGACTAGTGCAAGAATCGAGAAAGCATGAGACCCATCTCGACTCAAGTAAGTCTCGAATATCTTTATCTTAATTATTAAATCTGTAGTAAATCAAATATCATTTGCCAAACTAAAATCCTTAATTAATATCATAACACAATTCTCATCCAATTCATAATATCACATCCTAATTAGGCAATATCACATCCAAATTCACAATACCATATCTAGTTCACAATACTTAAACATATCCAACATAATAATTATCAATCTAACACAACTCTTTCAAATATAACTATGGAGCTTCTAAAAGGTACAATAATATTAAAATAAAAATTCAAAATATTATAAATAAATGAGTCGCACGATTCAAAACAAGCAGACTTTGTGAAATTAAAAAGACAATCTTATAAAACCTATAAAACTAAAATAGTGGGATGTGAAAATATCAATAGCTATATGAGTAAATATTATATAACATATCTAAAGAAGGAAAGCAAACCAACAAACAATAATTTAAAATTTGCTCAAGATGTAATGCTTATTTCTCAAAGTCAAATGCATACTTTAAATATCATATAATATATTTTTAAATAATTCAAATTCAAATAGAAATTCATATTGAAATACTTATAATTAAAATCACACATCGAATTACTTATAATCAATTCAAATCATATCAAGTATCAAAATCTATGCATAGAATAATCAAATCAAATCAAGTATCCAAATTTATACTTGGGGTGAAACGAAACATTACGTATCATTGGATGCGAACATCCAAAGGCTATGCCCTCTCGTAGCTAGGTTGTTATATCTTAACCGACACATGAGATAGCACTACACCTCTCATGTTAAATGAAGCATTACGTATCAATGAGCTCACATGTTATGCCTCCCTAACTAGATACCCAAGATAGTTAAATAAATAAAAAAATAGAGAAAACTTACATATATTCTAAAAATCCAAATTAAACATATCCAAACACAATTCATGTTCAAAACTAAACTTGGTAATATAATTTAGTATCAAATATCATAATTAAAGTATAAGCTCGAATACAAATTCATATTCAAAATTATAAATCAAATATTTATTAAATTATACAAATAAAATCATAATCAAGTATTTAAATTAAAGTAATTAAATCTATAGAATTAAATCAAACCTTAAGTAAAACACTTATTCAAACACATAATCAAATCCTTTTTTAAAATCATATCAAACCATTTTTTATATTAAATCATTTCAAATACACAAGGAGTTTGTTTCCATCTTAGTTCGATGAATGTGATTATGCCATAATTAAATCAATGATGCATGATCGATATATCAAAGAAACTTAAAAACATAATATGCTATTACTATCCACTCATAATGCAAATAAGAAGATTATACAAAGTGAAGGTCTGTAGAGATGGAGTCATCCGTTTCGAAGAATCTAATTATATAAAATGATTGAATAATCATTAATATTATATATTAAAGAATAATTTGGAAGCAAATGAATTATTCTAGAAATTGAAATACAAGACAAATTATAGGAATGAAAGTTAACAAAAAAAAAAAAAACTTAAATTGTGGATTTTGAACCAGATCCTTTTTTCTTAACTAATTCTAGATAATTACCCAATAACTATATTTCAAATTCATTCTACAATCTTTCTCTAACAATCCAATTTATACTTAATACAACTAATCACCCATCATCAATATCTAATTTAATTTTCACATAACTTGTCTTTATAATTCATCATAAATTTTCAATTCAAATTTATACATAACTCATTTCTACAATCCATATCATCATTAATTTCTAATTCAATTTCTTCTCACAACTTATCTATATAATCTATCATCTCAACCAACTTGAGAATTTCTTAAACTCATACTTCAATAATCAATTTCACACTATCATTTACTCATTTCAAGCATCAATTAGCATAATTAAATACTTAATCATCAAACCCTCAAATTTAATTCAAATCCTAACTCTAACCTAACTCAATTTTTCATTCCAACAACAAATATAATATAAATTAACTTTAAAATCATCAATAAATACATATAAACATCTTAATTTAAACACCAAATGACAACATTCTTTTTTTTTTTTTTAACAAATGGGTCTTCAACCCCAATTTCAATCCTAAAACCCTTTAAGCCTTCCAAGCTTAATTTAGTTAAATGCCTATTTGATTATGTTGTTTTCATGTTCTCTAGGGTGTTTAGGCAATGTTAAATTTAAAATAAGAAAATGTAGGGAAGTGAGATAGCGAGAGAGATTGAAGGAAGAATAGAAAGAAATAAAGGAAATGCAAAATAAGGAAAACGAGAAAGGTCTGTCTCATTTTTATAAAGAGACTACCCATAATATTTTTTTCATCTTATTCTTATTCTCTCGTTCTTCTTCTTTTTTATATAAGATTGAGGAACTAACTTCAATAATATAACTATTTTCCTTAATCCGAAAAAAATATAAATTACTAACTGAAGCTTAGTTTTAGAGAGGGTTATTACACTAGTGAAACTCTAACTATTTTATATTGAGGAACATCTAATCTAAGTGATTATGCCTTAATCGTTTAGGGGATGGTTAGCAAAATTTTCTAGATTAGAATACATATACCATGGAGCTCTAAAAAAGTGTTGCCTTGCTTATCATTACATAATTCACTCGTCCATACATTAAGAAATAGCATTTGAACACACACATCTCAAATACCCTTCACTTTTCCATCTATAAAAGTTCATTAATAAGAGAGTCTCAACTACTATTATCGTTGTAGGCTTACGTTATGTGACACCACACTTTTAAAGATGTTCACCATCTCATATTTAATCATACCCTTTATCGATGGGAACAATATCAATTCATAAATTTCTAGAGCTAACATCCTCAACTAAAGTACCTTATCCTTATCATCTAGGCGTTTCTTAAATATTAGTTGAAGTGTGTTCCAAAACCAACTCTTGCTCTATCCCGAGCTTGTTCCATGTTCGACCATTATTTTGGGATCTAAATTGACTAACACCTAAAATTAGTATAAGATAACTCTTTAAGACTATAAAAGTATATTGTGTTTGATTTTGGACACGTCAATAGAGCCTCATTCGTTTCTAACACATGGGTCAAATCTATACTCTCAAAAGTAAAACATCAATACTCTACGTCCTAGTGACCCGGAATAGCTCGAAGACAAGATAACTATATCTTTACTCTTAGTAATTGAGTTGTGTCTCCACACTAACTTTAGATGTCTAACTAATCTTGTAAAGAAAACATCTCCTAACAACTAAGTATTGGTTCCATATTGGCCATCATGTCTCGTTAGTTATACCCTCTCTCATAATCTATAGATATATCTTAAGGATAAATAATCCATTTCCTTGCATTAAACCCATTTTGACCTAATCCCAAAATTCTCAAGGTATTTTGCTCTCTCACCGTCATGATTGACATATCTTATTAGGATTGACCAAAAATAAAGGGTTTGCACATGTAACATAACATCAAATAATTCATGTCTTCTAAGGATTCAAATCTAATAAATTGGATCTATCTTTGTATAGGATTTAGTTCAATTGTTTAACCCTAAAGGCTTTTCTAAGTTTCTAAAATGTCTAGATTACTAATGGCATAATTCAACTCTAATCTTACATAATATGTGGTATAGGAATAAGTTTATCTTACTTAACTCTGTCTCTAGTAGAGTCGTCATGCTATCTCTACTCGATTTATGAGACTTTTGGATTGAAAAGAGGTAAAAAAAAAAAAAAATAGAGTCACCACTTAGTATTTAAAAAAGACTAGAAAACTTAAATGACTGGTCTTATGGAAATTACAATTAAGAAATTGATTATGTTTATTAAAAAGATAAAGATCACCTAAAAATATTATTTTCTCGGAAAAGTTACCGAACTTGATCTATTCCAAAGTCATTCCTTAAAAATAATTATTTGTTGAACTATTTCAAAGTCTATCTCCGAGTTTATTAATATCGCGAGTTGATTTGAGAGAGTGTATAACTATTAAAAATTAATTCTTTATATTTTTCTACAAAGGTTATTTGAGACATATTAAAGGATTTATTATTTATTCTAGAATCATATTAAATTATCGTTGGGCTTTGAATTCGATAGTCGTGTCAATTTAACATCGAATCCGATTAAGTCTTTACACAAGTGTCATGTTCGGAACATACCTAGTAAATAATGACAAACTAAATTGATTAACATTTATTATAGAATTATTTTAAATTACCATTGATCTCTAAATTCAAGAGTCGCATCAATTTAACATAAATCTAATAAAGTCTTGGCATGATGTCATGCTAGGAATATTTTAACAAATCGGGACCTACCGACTAATTTAAATTAAGCTACAAATGAAAAAAAAATTCTAATATATGCACTAACTATTATTTTTTGAAATACTTACAAAATCTCACGGGATCATTGTCGGTCCCCGACGAAATAGAAGACTTATTGGCCCATCATTAAATCTTGGAACAACACAATCACATTCAAAGCTTAACTAGCTTGCAAACAAACAATTATGCATTGAAACATTACATATGCAGCATATATTATAGAAAATCAAAATAAAATACCACAAAAATTAAAAAAAAATACAAAATTCAATATATAACTTAAGAACACATTTATCTAGGACATATAAAAAATTTATATAAAAATCACATCTAAAATTGATCTAAATCACTAACAAACGAAACACAATAACCGAATTTTTCCGCCAAAAAGTTAGCAATGTAGTAAATGCGAAAGAAAATCATAATAAATATCCAACGAGGTTAGAAAATTATGAAATTCAACACATATTTTAACAACACATAGTTATAAGGCATATAAAAAATTTAGACAATCACATTAAAGACTAACCTAAATAACGAGCAAATAGATTAGTCTTTAAAAATAGCATATATGTTAATTCAATCATTGTTAGACTAAAATAAAAGAACTAATTGAAAGACAATTAAACTTAACTACTAAAGTAAAGCATCACAACACAACAAGGACTTAAATGTATGAAAAATTCCAAAATATAAAGCTCTCTTCTTCTTCTCTTATTCTCGCCAGCTTCAATGTTTTTTTTCTTCTCCACTTGTCTATATTGTAGCCATGGTTTTTATAATTTCTAGTCCTATTGGCAACAAAAAAAAGTAAGCAAAAGTGTTTCCATGATATCTCTTTAAACTCATGTATTCATTTTTCACATCCATTAAACAAGAAAAGTATGAAAATCAAATTCAAAATCCCTCCCATATTCAGACTTCATTTCTTCCTAGAAAAACATACGTGATCATGCTTACTTTGTTATATTATTGTGACTACATGATGCATAAAACTGAAAAAAAAAAACACATAAAATACATGCTTATTTTAGCTAAAAGGAAAAGAAAAAGAGAATAGTCATGCATGTTTGGAGCTAAAATGTAACCCTCGTAAAAACCTTTATCCGTAATACGACGTGTATTAGAATAATTCTATATATATGTATATTAAGAGCAAGTATAATTCTCATTTCATCATGAGAAATTAATGCTTGAAATATGTGATTTATATTAAATTAAAGTTATTGTGCTTAAGATTAATGGCTTAATTATTAAAGAAATCAAATATGCAAAATCAATGTTTTAAGGACTATATTCTGCCCGAGTTTTGTGTGAATTATTTGAGCACTTTAGGGTGATTTTTGGGTAAACCTTAAAGAATGAAAGTTTTTCATTTATGTGTTTCATATAACTGTATAAAAGTTTATAATTTTTGGACCCATACATTAACGAGTTATATCCATTATGGTGAGGGTTGTTCCGAAATGCATTCTGCTAGAATTTCAAGAGAAGAATTTTCCCGAATGTTGTGAGATTTATTTGATGATATTAGATTGATTTTTGAGAAAACCTTAAAGAATAAAAGTTTTTTTCTATATGTTTAATAGCTCTCTATAAACATTCATAATTTTTGGATATATATAGAAAGATTTATGCACGTTTTAGTATAGATGGGTTAGGAGGTAACACTGCTGGAATTTTGGGAGGAAAAGAAATTTTGAATTTTAAAAATGGAAATTTCCGAATTTTTATGAAAGAAAGTAGTTTTAGTTATTTGAATTAAGTTAACTAATGATTTTAATTAGTCTAAATTTTATATAGACACCTAAGTAAATGCAATAATGAATTTAATGCCAACTCACCCATTATGGATTCCAAAGCGACTGACTTTCCTCATGACTCACCCATAACTTTTACACCTTATCCCATTAATTTCTAACACTTGTAGCTGAATGAAAGTAAGTATATACATATATAGCAAGTGTTAAAATGGGAGAAAAATTTTAGCAACCCGTAGGTACCAAAAAATTGGGAGAGCGAAAAGGCAAGAAAGAAAAGAAAGGAAGAAAAACGTGAGGAGAGAAAGGAAAGGAAAGAAAAAGAGAAAGGGAAAAAGAAAAGGAAAAGAGCTAAGGAAATTATAATCAAACCTAAAAGAGGTAAGTAGGTTTCATTTTTTTTTTGACTGATTAATGTCTTAAATTATTTTTTTAAGTTATTTTGTTAGTGTTTATTTCATGAGTTGTAATAATTTTCAATGGTTATATGCTTGATGCTTGGGATAAATCTATGTATGGATGCCTTGTTGTGATGATTTATGATGTTATGATGTTTTGAAAAATGTCCAAGTATGTATTGATGGGTTGGATTGAACTTGGACTAAATTTAAGTGAACTAAAACATGTTTAAAGTTGGCTTGGAATGAACTAATAAATTAGTGTTGATAAGGAGTAAATTCTGTCCGAATTTTGGGGTGTATGTTCAAGGATTTTAGATCGATTTCTAGGTGAAAATTAAAGCATAAAATTTATTCATCTACGTTTCAAATAACGTCCTTTGAAATTTCTTGGTCATTGGATTCATGTACAAAGAGTTATACCCGATTTAGTATGGATAGCTCTAGACAAACTACTATTAGGCAGATTGCTCCCTAAGTTTCAAAACTTTTTAATTAATTATGTACTTGGTATTTAGACCTAATTTTTGGATATGTTATAAATAAATATGTCTAGTATCTAAAATAAAATGAGTAAGATTTAATTATGTTCTGAAATTAGAAAATTATTTACTTGATTAGGAGTTGCCCGGTAATAAATCCTAAAACAAAAAAAAATTAGACTTGGACAAAATTAATAGGTTTGGAATAAACTAAATGAGCTTGGACTAAATAAAATGGAATTAAATAGAGTCAATGGACCTAGGATAAAGTTAATGGGCTCGAATTAAAGTAAATGGACTTGGACCTTCTTTTAAATAGTAATGAAACTAATGAACAATATTAATGAGCGGAGATTGTGTTCCCACTGTGGGTATCATGATTGGTATGTGAGCAATGGATAAATTTTGAGTGTGGGTTGGACTAGAGTATGGCATGAGAATGAAGGGTTGGTACCCGAATTTGGTTGAATGTGATTAAATATGATATCATGTGCATCATGTGCATAATAGGTGGTTTAAGACAAGTCAATTGATTGAGAAATAGTTTATACATCTAGGTTTGATAACCTAACCGGAATAAATGGGTATTAGTAGTCCAAGTACTCTAGGATGTGTGCTCGCACTATTAGACGATGGATTTTCGCTAATAGTAGTTACAACGAGGGATAATTTCGTTATAGCAGAAGATGATCCGAGGATCATCCGGATGAAATCAAGTCTGTGTGCTTGCACTCGTTAGACGATGGATTCCCGCTAACGGTAGTTACAACGAGGGATAATTCCGTTGTAGCGAGAATGTGATCTACGGACCACCCGGATGATAAATAGAGTAGATCGGCTAATACCTGTGGTACCCGAGATTAAAATTTATGAGTATGGTGGGAAGTCAAAACAACATTACATATCACGTGCATCACCCCGCTTACCGAGCTTCACTCACCTCGTTGTTATTTTTTTTTGTCTTGACAGAAAAAGGACAAGTTGGTACGGATGCGGTCGGCTCCTCCTAACCGGCTCATATGAGGCACCATATATTAGTTTTTATTTTGTCTATAAATTTGGGGTATAGAGTTCGTGAGAAATTGAATATCGCTTGTAATGTTTTATTAATGTATTTAATTATGTTATGTAAATTTTATCTTAAGGAGTTATATACATAATATACTATTAAAGTCCTAAGATTATTATAAGAAAACTACTTAGAGTTTAGGGTATGTCAACGTAACATGCTTCGTCCAAGTACTCTACTTGGGTAGTAGAAATATGATCAGGGCGGGGCGTTACATAAAAAACATAGCAAGGGTAAGGGTTGAAGTTCTTATTTTGGAAGCAACTTTGTTCTCATTCTATCTCTTAGTTTTCCTTTTTCTTTTTTAATGTTTCTTTTGCTTTTGATTTCCCTCTTTTCTTTCCATTTCCCCTTTGTATTGTTCACTCACCAAAAGATAGTCAGTCTCTCTTTAAAAGTCTTATCTTTTCTTCTTTTTCTTTCTCTCTCTCTCTCTCCCCTCCCTCCCTCTTGGCCCTTTTTTTTTTCCAAAACTTTTCTCCTTTTATCAAACCTTAAGAAAGACCTAAAAGCTTTGGCAATTGACTTGGTTTCATCCTTTATATTTGCAAAATTGATCTTAGTCATTCGGTTCATCCCTTAACCGAGCTTGTACTCAATTTGCAGCCAAAGACGTGGTTATCACAAGTTGTTCGCTTGGGTGGTGACAATGGAGTTTTTAGGGGTAGTGTGTAGCTGGTTTAGGGGTTTTGTGCAATAATTTTACAATCGAACATATATTACTCTTATAGAGAAGAAAAATGTGTGTTGTTTGTTTGATTTGGATAAGAAAAGAGTGTAAGAAAAGATTATAACATGGCTAATGTTTCTAACATCTTTCGGAGAAGAAGACGCTAGAGCAGAAGAAGGAAATGAACAAATCAATGCTAAAACGATGTCATTTTAACCTCTTATGTTTTTTCAAATTCTTTCAAATGAAATGATGTCATTTTATTTTGACAAACATTTAAATTGATTCTTGAATTCTCCATCTTTTTCGGTTTACTCTTTTGCCTTTTTTTTCCATTCAATTTCACTCCTCGATTGGTGGTTCGACATTTTTTTCTTGATTTCCAATCTCTTTTAATCGTTTTAATTTTTCTCCTTCATTTGCCCTTTTTTTTGGATTTTTTTTCGATCTTTTTTTTTATTCAACCCCTCTACATCCTCTTTAATTTTTATTAATATAGCTTCTCTCATTGTTTTTTTATTAATTTTCCGATTAAAATCGATATTTGACATTAAAAATTCGATGTGACACGTCACTCTAATTTGTCATGTGAAAAAGAAAAAAAATCAAAAATAAAATAAAATTTCAACAAAATTCATTGAAAATGATTAAAAAAAACATCTCTTTTTCTTCTTTGTCTTCTTCACACAAACCCTCACTATTGAAACAAAAGCCACTACCATGTCGTTTGTCATAGCCACCCTCACCACCGATTTTCACTCCCCCTACTATCATACTTTCTTGCTAATCCTAGTCATTCCTCACCCAAATCCCATTAAACCCGAAACCCTCATCATACTACAAGTCTTCACTCGTCTAGTGTCGCCGATAACTAACCTCGACTCACCACTATCTAGTATAGCCACCAACTCTAAAGTCAAGCGAAAGTTACTAAAAAAACCCTTCTCCATCAATCTAACCTTCAAGCAACCAAAATCCACTAAAAACTCTCTCTCTACGCTAGCCTAACCTCCAATAGTTCATCCCACAATGGCCACATCTCCATAACGAGTCAAACCCCATCAAAAGACCCTATCCAAGCTCTCCCAACAGCCTTCCTCTACTATCCAAACAAAGACAACTACCTCAACCTTCTCAAACCGATAATGTCAAGGGAAAAATGGCGTGGAGGGCTAAATCTTTAACGATGAAAGACCAAAAGAAATAAATGGATAAAAAATACATTGAAAGATAAAAAAATACGAGATATCCATTTTTTAAATCATGAAAACCACATGATCATCAATTCAAAGCCAAACAAACATGCAATAATTATCAAAATCAGCCTTGACCCAGCTTAAAAAATCATCATTTCAATGTTACTAATTGTTGTGTTACCGACCAAATAGAGCGAGGATTCGCAGCTAATAAATTTGATAAAAAATAACAATATTGAATACACAGATTTTATGTGGAAAACCCTTAAACAAATTAAGAAAAAAACCACGGACAAGATAGAAGAACCGTACTATGAGAAATAATAGGAGTCACAATCTCTCTCAATACTACAAAGAAAAAACAATAAATTTCTCTCTTGAAATAGGAAGAACACTCTTTATATTTTTCTAGGAACTAATCTCTCTCCTTATTTTTCTCTCTCTCTTTTTTGGGGATGAATTGAACTAAAGTGGGAAGGCCTTCCCCTTACTTGCACTCGCCTCAATTACAAGCCGGTCTTCGCTTGCATATGCAAGATGTGATCCAACTCTCATGCAACCTATGATCCGAGCTTGTAAATACAATCCGGTCTTCTAAATTTCGTGGACAAGTTATACAAGGAAAAGCCTCTTTATTTCAACAATCTCCCATTTAAAGATTTGATTGAGTCAATCGGATCTTCACACTATTCTTTCTATCTTGTCATTCACATGTTGCTTATGTCCTCATCGAGTCGTAAGAGGATCGATACCAAATAAATTTATCGGTATTGATTTCCTTTTTCATAAAATCTGTCATGTTGTCTTTGGTATGAATTTTCCGCATATCCACAGTTCCTTCTTCCACTTTCTCACGAACGAAGTGATACCGAACTCGTATGTGCTTTGTCTTTGAATGAAAGGTTGGATTCTTTGTAAGATGCAAGGCACTCTAACCGTCACAAAATAGAGAAATCTATTCTTATTTGTGCTCGAGTTCCTCCAATACCATTTTCAACCGGATCGCTTCTTTATTGGCTTGCATAGCTACCACATATTCTGTCTTTGTTGTTGATGTAGCCACAACTAACTACGGTTTTGATAGCTAACTTACGACTCCATCGGTAAGTATAAACACATAACTCGTGGTTGATTTGCTTTTATCTAAATTACCTACATAATTGAAATCAACATAACCACTAATAGTAAATTCGATCCTCCATAACATAATTCAACATCCGAGATCCCCCGAATGTATCTCGGGATCCTTTTTATTGTATTTCAATGCTCTCTACTAGGGTTCTCTATATACCGACTAACCACTTCCATTACATGCGCAATGTCCGGCCTTCTACAAATCATCACGAACATTAAACTTACCACTCGTTGATGCATACGATACTCGAGGCATCTTCATCCTTTCTTCTTCACTGCCGGGACTCATACTGGAGGATAACTTGAAATTAATAAGAAGTAGGGTAGAAATTAGCTTATAATATTACATGTTGAAATACCCGTAGGATCTTCTTCAAATAAGTCTTTTGAGAAAGCCAAATCTTCTTATTATTTATGTCTCAATGAATTTATATCCCTAGAATCTTATTTGTCGATCCTAAATCTTTCATTTTGAATTCCCTAGCCAATCGTGCCTTCAATTCTATAATACGATCTTTGTTAGGGACTGCTACCAACATGTCATCAATATACAACGAGCAAAATAACAAAATCATTTTCACTAAACCTCTTAAAATATGCACAAGGGTCCGCATTAAGTCCGTTGTATCCAAGGCTCATAATGAATGAATCAAATCTATTGTACAACACCTTGGTGCTCGTTTTAGACCGTACGGAGATTTGGTCAATCCGCAAACCAAGTTCTCTTTTCTTTTTTCTTCAAAACCTTCTAGTTAGAACATATAAATCTCTTCTTTAAGATCTCCTTGAAGAAAAGTCGGTTTCACATCTAGCTACTCTAGATGTAAGTCAAACATAGCATAAGTTACTAGGACTACTCGGATTGTTGTAAGTTAAATCACATATGAGAATATTTCATTAAAGTCAATTCCTTCTTTCTAAGCATACTAATCTTGCACAATATCGCTTCACTTGATCACCGTTATTCCGTTTGATCCGATAGACCTATTTATTGCTAATGGCATTTCTTCCTTGTGGTAGTGGCACAAGTTCCCACGTCTTATTCTTATGAAGAGCTTTCATTTCTTCTTGCATTGTCGCCATCCACCGATTTGTATCTAAGGAACTTAGTGCCTCTTGGAGTGTTGATGGTTCCCTTTCCTTAGCTAAAATATAGTATGCAACATTGCTCTTCATAACATAGTCGAATGCCAATTTGGTCTGTCTTTTTATTTGATTTGATCGACGAGATTATGAAACTTCAAACTCGACCGGTTCTTGTACCTCATGCTCGGTGTCTGCTTTAGAAGAATCATTATGTTCAACTTCCTTTTCTACCTATATCATTGTAGTCTCCAAAGTGCTACCACCTTGTTCTTTCCTGTATAGATCTTTTTCTATAAAGATAACCTTCCCGCTAACAATAACCTTATAGGTAGTGGGATCCCATAATCGATACCCCTTTACTCCGTTAACACATTCCAAGAATAAGCATTTCTTGAATTTTGAATCTAGCTTTGTGATTTCTTAGGCATTGTACATCACATACACATGACTTTCAAATATACGGAACTTTGAATAATCAACTGGTTTACCCGTCCACATCTCCATCGGTGTCTTTAACTCAATTACGAGTTGATGGGGCTCGATTCATAATTGATAGGTGGTGTTGACTACTTCGCCAAGAATGCCTTTCTTAAGCTTCGTAGTTCTCAATATTGCTCTTGTTCTTTCTAACAAGGTTCCGTTCATCCGCTTTGCCACTCCATTTTGTTGAAGAGTGTATGCCACCGTGAACTATTTTTTGATACTTTCTTGTTTGCAAATTATATCAAATTCATCACCGGTGTATTCTCCTCTATTATTCATCCTTAGACACTAGATTTTCTTACCAAAATCAAGTTCAACCCGTGCTTTGTAAACTTTGAAGACCGAAAGCACATCCGACTTCCTCTTGATTGGATACACCCAATATCTTCTAAAAGAATCATTAATGAAGGACACAAAGTACTTTGCTCCTCCTAGTGATAGAACTGGAGCTTGTCATACATCGAGTGAACCAATTCTAGAATAGCCTTGCTTCTAGAATTTGATGCGAAAAACTTTAAACAATGCTGCTTACTTGTAATACAATGATCACAAAGAGGTAATGATACCTCTATAAGGCCTAAAAGTAGCTTTCGCTTGGTAAGGATTTTTATTCCTTGTTCGGACATATGTCCAAGTTTCGATGCCATATCATTATAAATCTTTTACTTGAACTACTTGAAGTAACCGATGCTTCTTCTTCTAGCAAAGTCTCTCCCTATAATATATACAAGTTATCACCTATCTTTTTCCCTTTATAAGTATAAGCGCACCTCGAACGATCTTTATGATCTTGTTTTTTATCTCGATCTTACACTCAAGATCATCTAGTTATCCTAAAGACAATGGGTTCTTCTTTAGGCCCTCTACATGTCACACTTATTGAATAATATGGATCGTACCATTATACATCTTCAACTTGATGGTTCCAACTCCAATGACCTTTAAAGCATGATCATTACAACTATACACAGTTCCTCTTGAGATAGGTTTATAATGATGGAACCATTCCCTTCTAGAGGTCATGTGAAATGTAGCTCCTCGGTAGAACATCCACACATCAACAAATCTTTTTTTGTCTTCGTACATTGTTCGTTGCTTCACAATACAAAGCGTTCCCGGCATTTGAGCTAATCAACATGTTTCCTTGAGGATTGGAATTGTTCAAACTCCAACAATCCTTCTTTAGGTGACCTTTCTTGCCATAGTTATAGCATTTAAAATTCTTTTTACCTTTTGATTTTGACCTACCATGATTATGCCTCCCACTTGAGCCACGTTGCATTGATCTTCCTCTTGTCACTAATAAGGCCTCCACTAGTTGTGAATTCCTCGCTCTGTCTTTCTTGTTCTTGCATCGATTTTCTTCTTTCAAAATAGTAGATATAACATCATTGAAAACTAGATAATCCGTAAGGATATTATTTATTAAGTTGATGATGAGTTGATCATATGAATCCGGTAGACTCCGAAGTAGAAGTTCAACACGTTCACTTTGATCTATTTTATAACCCAATGATGTGAGTTGAGAAAATAGGATATTTAAAGTATTGACATGCTTTGTCATTGAAGTAGATTCCAACGTATGAAGAGTATAGAGTTTCCTCTTAAGGAAAATTTTGTTGTTGAGTGATTTGGCCTCATACAACTTGATAAGATAATCCTAGATCTCCTTCGTTGTTTTCTTCTCCTCTATGCTTGACAACACTCAATCCGCTAACGCCGGATGAAGATTTACAATAGTATTTCCATCAATCTTGTTAACACCCAATTTTGGGTCCAAAAAAAAAAAAGAAAGAGAAAAAGAAAAAAAGAAAAGAGGAAAAGAAAAAAAATAAAGGAAAGAAAAAAGATGCAATTGGGGGCACAATTGAAAAAGAAAGGAGAAAGAGCCAAAATAAAGGGAGTTTGTAAAGCGAGGGATCAAAAAGACCTTTAGCCAAAAAAACCCTAAAAAATATCTAGTATAAAAACACCCCCTTCCTCCCAAAAAGCCACCACTGCTGTTCACCCTACCTCCAAAGAACCCAAGCCGTTAGCCCTCTTCCCCACGCCGGCAGTAGCTCCTCACAGACACACAGCGGCCCCCACGCCGATAGCGGCTCCCCATAGCACGCGGCGGCCCCGCCGCCGGCGCCTCGCAAGCGTGCACCGCCTCCGTCGGCGCCCGTTAGCGCCTCGCCGTAGTCCGCCGGCGTCTCGCTAGCGCACGCCTTGCCGGCACGCGCACCGCTCGTGCTAGTATGCGCCCATGCCCGCCTCGCGCGGCACCTCGCCGGTGCGCGTCCGTGCGTACCTCTACCGGATCCTTATCGGCGCACTCGCCAACTCCTCGCCGGCGTGCGTCTACCTCTGCCGGCGTGCGCACTTACCTCCGCCAATGCCTCATCAACGCGCGCCCACCTCTACCAGGTGCCTCACCAACGCGTGCCTACCCTTGCTAGCGCCTTCGCCGGCAGTCGTTGCTCCATCCACTTTTCCTCCCCGATTGACTAAATATCGGTCTTCATCGTGGTTGAAAAGGACGAATCCGACTTCGAGACCACCAAGCGAATCGACCAAGCTCATTTTTCTTTACGGTAATCTTCTTTTTCACTTTATTTTTGCTTTATTTTTTTAACATGTATTAAATTTGTTTTATGATTGATATGTGTCATGTAATTAATTAAATGAATGTGATGTGATTATTTTGATCTATTTATTCATGTGTAACTTGCTTGAATTGCGATGATGTGTATTTTTTTATTTTGTTTTGGCAGCATGATGACGAATGAGGTGTCCGTTTGAATGTGTTAATATTTGTCGTTAGTTGAACGTATATTTCAAAAGCGCATCTTGTATGGTAAATTTCTTTTTAATATAAAAACACACGCCGAACCAAGTAAGTTTGAAATGTTGTTATGTAATTTCGTTTTCATCAAAAATGATTGATTATGTACGTCAAAGCGATTAATTACGGTGATTTTTACGTTTTCTCTTATTTTGGTCCTATTGTCGGTTCTCATTAATTTTTTCCTATGTGTGCTCGTTTTGTTTGCCAATTTTAGCGTATTTTAGCCAAAGCCATAACTTTTCATTTTTTATTGTCGATTTTAGCCAAAGCCGCCACTTTTCATTTTTCGTTGTCGATTTTAGCCAAAGCCATGGCTTTCATTTTTCATTGCCGATTTTAGCCAAAGTCGTGGCTTTCATTTTTCGTTGTCGACCAAAGTTCGTGGCTTTTGTTTTTCGTTATCAATTTTAGCCAAAGTTGTGGTTGTCGTTCTTCGTTGTCGATTTTAGCTTACTTTTGCCTAAAGTCGTCGATTTTTTATTTCATTGCTGACTTTAGCCTATTTTTGCCTAGGTTGTCGATTTTCGCTTGTTTTTGCATAAGTTGTTGATTTTTGCCCATTTTTGCCTATGTAGCTGATTTTAGCCTTTTTTTTTTCATAATTGCCTATTTTGCCTAAGTTTGCCTATTTACTGCCTATGATTGCCTATTTTGCCTATTTGTCAATTTTTGTCTAATTGTCTAATTGCTTGTTTATTGATTTTGCCAATTTACGTGTTTGTTGATTTTTTACCAATTTGCCTATTTCTATCTATGTTGCCTATTCTCTTATTTTGCTCGTCTTATTTGTTTGCCTATTTGCCCATTTTCAGCTTTTATTTCTCATGCATGTCGCTTGAGTCGCACTAACACCATATCCGTATGTTCATCATTTTTAGCCATTTATTATTGAGTGAGGACAAGGTCTTCGATCGACCAAGTCTCGAATCACTCGACAAATAGGGTACTTTCATCGAAGTTAAATTAAGGTTGTAAGCAATGCAACTTGCCTTAGGCAAGATGGGATAGGATGACTTTGGTCTTCCCTACATGTAATACCCAAAACTCTAAATAAACCAGTCATGAGGTTTCCTAGTAACCGTAATACTAGGTGGCGACTCCAATCATTTGCCCTACATTTTACCTCACCGTCCGACGTCGCCCCACGACGGAATGGCGACTCCACCGGGGATTAATACTTAGGGTTAGGTTTTGCATGCGGTTTTGAGTTTGATTTCTCATGATGTAGCCTATTCTCTTATGCTCGTTAGCCTATTTCTATAATTTGCCTATCGTGCTTAAATTTATGCTTTTTGTTTTATTGTTCGCCTTGAGTTTTATTTTATTTTATTTATTTATCTAATCATTTGCTCATTTTTCTTCATTCTTACTCTTTTTTTGTGTTTCTTTTTCTGTTTGTATCCTTATTTTATTTTTGTTTTTATTTGAGACTTGGATATGGAATAATGCCTATGCACACATCACATTGCATAATTTTAATGGTATCTCGCATTCACCTTAAGATCTAGGGAGGAATTATTGGTGCCCCGATGGGTTTCGCCTCGAGTAACACTAACGAAACCTCAACTCTTTTGGAAAGCTACCACTATCGCGATAGGTATTTGATGGTCTCCATAATTACTAGCTTCACACTTAGTCAACCTCGGTTCTCTCGGGCCAAAAGGGACCCTTTGAGACTTAGATAGAGCCCACTCAATCATGTAATGGCTAGAACCGAATCTTAAGACCAACTTTCCCGTATAAATTCACTAGTCAAGCGGGATATGTCAAAACCTTGACCAAACAATCCGGTCGCAATGTTTCAAGATGGGTGACAAGAGAACTCGGATCCGGACTCACTTGGTGGTCGAATTCAACAAAAATTCTAAGGCTTTGTAACAAACGGAGGGAGATTACGTAGGATTGGAATTTCGGAGCGACCATAAGGAGATTACACACTTCCGGTCGGTGATCAATGACACCCAAAAGTTCCTTGATTGTTAAAAGATGTTGAGCCCCGATGACTAGTACAAGTTTCGAGCTAAATATGAGAATCTCGCGGTATTGTTAGAGGTGTCGGTTCGAAGCCCGCTCTCGAGGCCTTGGCCCGTCTATAGGACCCTTCATACGGATGTTTCACCATAGGAGGACTAGACATAACCCCGACCTTGGAGGAGTATCATCGACTTCTATCGAGCACTCTACATCGGGTATATTTGTATCGAAGAAGATCAAATGCTGAAAAAATGGTGGAGGATTGGCTAGATGGTAAAGCTAAAGGGAACGTCGAAGGATAGCACTTTGAGAGTTGGTTGGATTTGTTTAAGCAAGAGTCGAAAGATCGAAGAGCTACCTCTAAATGGCTCAAGATTCTAGCACTCATGATCTTTGGGTTGGTGCTTTTTCCCTCGATAGCCGGGTTAATCGGTCTAGATGCGGCCAATGTCTTCATCGAGGTAGAGAAACACTCCATAAATCCTACCGCTGCCATCCTAGCTGAAACCTTCTCCTCATTGAGTCACTATAGAAGGTCCGGGAAAGGGAGTATGAAATGTTGTGTTCGATTGCTTTTTGTATGGGTAATTAGCCATTTCGAAGCCCATAAATCGATTTTCAAGACATGCTTGGTGGACCGATCAAGAACCATTGAAAGAGTTCTTGGGCGGCAAATGGAAAAACAAGTACGAACGAGAGTGGTTTTCATTATTTTTGAGCTTATCAACTGGGGGCTTTTCGTGGAAGACAGTTTGGATGAATCGAAGGGCATACATAGCTTACTATGAAGCACGACCTTGGGTTCCTCTAATAAGAGCAACTGGATATACTTGTTATGCTCCCTCTACGGTATCGAGGCAATTGGGCTATGAACGGGCTATCCTTAGAGCCGTAGGCCTAAACGGGTTTGAAGGAAAGCTTGAGAAGGATGTCACTCTCGAGTTCCTCGAACGAGTTCTACGAGATTGGTTAACTCCGGGAGTAGTGGGAGAAGGAATGGTTGATCATGAATTAGCGAGTGACCAAGAGATACCTCATATGGCAAACAAACGGGGTGAAAGACCGTAAATAATTAGTTGACTCTAACCAAGCCGTGGGAAATGGATATCCATACCGACTGTCGAGGGAGTGAGTCGGTAACACCACAAGATCCGAGTGTTGTGCCTAGCCAATCTAAAGGGAAAAAAGGAAGAATAGAGGACTTCATAGAATTAATCCTTACCGATCATCCGGACCTCACCAAAAAGATTGAGAGGCTCAAAGCAAAGAATCGAAACTAGCATATGATCCGGCTAAGGGAAAAATGATGAGAAGAAAAGATAAAGAAAAGACACTAGACACTGGAGCAAGATCCGAAGGCTTGACAAAGTATAGGCTGTCGAAGAGAAATACTAGAAATCGAACTACCATTGAGCTCAAGCGGAACTAGAGGCCAAATGTGTTGAGATGGATAAGTTACAATCACAAGACAAGCGAGTAGAGCAGGAGATAAGAGATTTAGAGTCGAAATACGAAGGGTTAGAGAAGATAATGAGAAGTGACGAGTTGGTGCTAGAAACCGAATGCAGCCGTCGATAGGTTCTAATGAAGCAAGTATGAGAGGCATAAAGTCATATCACCGCACTCAAAAAGGAATATCAACATCCGGAGCGGGAGTTAGTTAGACTGTCATCGTATTAGGCTACCATACATAACCATTTAGCTTAGGTCGGTACTAAACGAGGCAAAAGCTTAGTTGTACTAGATAATTAAGCAAAGAAAGTCTATAAGGAAGCTATAACACTTCGAGAGCTACGTCCGGCCATCAATGAGCGTAGAGTGAAAAATCATAATGAAGCTTAAGTCGACTACATGAGGAGATATGACAATTTGTTATTTGAAATGGCTAGAAGAGGGAAGGTCTTTGGAGTCCGAGCAAATTATCGAGTGAACGTTTTTCTTGTTTTATTTCATTTCCTATTGTATGAGTCTTCTTCCTTTTGTTATGTAAAAAAAAGATGTACTATGAACTAATGGGAGCCCTCATACTCCATATTTTGAATAATTAAAGCTTTGAAATCTTTCTTTAGATTATGATAACTCATTTGTAATGGAAACTCCGAGCCTCATCAATTAAAGTTAAGATAATATGATGGTTCTAAATGAGAAGTGACTCGAGGGTCGACTTTTACTAGTACTAAGGTCGTCAAGTTATTTATTGTCATTCTTCAAAACAAAGTGGCACCACAATTTGAAGGGAGAGAATTGTTAGATGTCATCGGGATTCGAATCTAACCAACGATCGGTGTTGCCACTTGTCAAAGCGATCTTCTTTTGAGAATTCCTAAAAGTTACCGATGAATTCGAATTCATATTTAAACTTGAGAGGGCCAAGCAATCAACGCTACAAATTATCAAGACATGTTCCATTTTTGTAATCCTAAAAAGTTACCGATGAATCCGAATTCATCTTTAAACTTAAGAGGATTGAAGAATCAACGATACGATTTCTTTTGCCACCCCCGATAGATGGTTATTCCATATCCATCCTTGAGTGTCATTTTATTTTTTTAACCTATTATTTACATCTAGTGTTTGTTGCCTTTTGCTTGAACGAAATATACGTCGATCCGTCAAAACTACATTTCCTTCGCGCATTTACCACACTAGGGCGATGGAGAAGAAAGAGCTCTACTCGAGCAAAATCACCAACGAGAAGTGGAAACATTGAAGGAAGAGATTGCTAGGTTTGTTGCTCTAGTGGAACAAAGTCGACAAAATCACATGATACCAAAAGTTACCGTTCGAACGAAGTCGACCGACCATCGGCATCCCCGAAGTGTTCACTACCATGACACCACCAATCACTCGGATTGCTACTCCGACACCACCGTTTAGCATGCCCCATACGGAGCCTACCGATACTACTAACCATGCCCATCATCAAATGCTATGAGGAGCATATGATTTTGCCTCTCGCCTCGTGGGGCCTACCCTAGTGTTGCCTCGGGTTGGCCAAGCATCGATACAACCACTCCCGATTTCATTCGTCGAAGAATTAACCAAGGAGAAGATAGTCTTAAGATTGAAGGCGGAGAAACTCACCGCCATTGAGGAGCATTTGCGAGCTAATGAAGGTGCGGACATATACGATCTACTCCTCATCATCGATAAGTGTTTAATGTCGAATGTGATGATTCCTAAGAAGTTCAAGGTGCCCGAGTTTACTAAGTACACCGGGAGTCGGTGCCCTAGAACCCACTTAAGGATTTATCCGAATAAGATGGTCAAGATGGCATATGATGAAAAGCTATTAATCCACTTCTTTCTTGAGAGCCTCGACGGGTTTAACTTGAAGCTCCAAAACCAAGATCCAAAAGTGAAAGGATTTAGTGGATATGTTCATGAGGCAATACAAGTTTAACTTGGAGACAACCCTCGATAGATCAAGCTTACAAGCTATGGAAAAGGGCTCGAAAGAATCGGTCGGGAATATTCTTAAAGATGGAGAGAAATAGCCTCTCGTATTCATCCGTCCCTTCGAAAGAGAGTTGGTTACCCTCTTTGTTAACACTTTCAAGGCTCCATACTATGATTATTTGCTCGAGTAACGAGTCAAATAATTTTATTGAAATAGTATCTACGACCAATCCACTCGAACAAGCTTTCAAGTCGGGAAGGATAGCCGACCCTTCGAGTCCGGACATAAGAAAAGTAACTTTGGCATGAGGAGAGACTCGAAGGTGCACCAGATTTGGGAGTCTTTCGAAAATAGAGGGAGATGGAACAACTCGTAGGGGAATGGTAACCAATACACCTCCCATAATATAGCCAACCCAAATGCTCGGTTTTGAATCCCAACAAACACCTTCCCAACTAATGTAGTTAGACCGACGACCCAAACACCAACCTTTCTATCATATCAAATGCCACACAACCCTTACCAAACCGTCCAAACACACGTCCGACCCCAACGATCACCTCAAACACACTACCAAAACCAATCACAATTCATAAACCAACCGAGACCATCGAACTAAAACTTACCAAGAAACACCATCGGGGGCAATTTAATGACATATTGCCACCTCTATCCATATCCCTCGGTGACCTCTTTAAACATCTCGTAACCATTGGTCGGTTAGTCCCGGTGACACTCCCACCACTTCAATCGCCATTACCCTATTGGTACAAGCCAAATGAAGTCCGTGACTATCATAGTGGTGCTAGCAGTCATAACATTGAGAATTGTGTGAGCTTTAAGAAGAGGGTGCGAAGCCTGATCAATCAAGGCTTGATAGGATTCAAGGATTCCCCAAATACCCCAAATACCAACTCTAACCCTCTCTCAAATCATGCTACGGGAGGGGTAAATATGCTATCGATAAGAGATGGAAGGTTGATAAAAGAATATCGACTTTGAAGATGTCCATATCAAGCTCGTGTGATATATTGAAAGCTAACGGTTTTGATAAGAAGCCCATTGAGCCTCAAACTCGCCACCCATATAGAGCGATTCCGTAAGTTCCATGAAGTAAGGGGACATGATATTGATGACTCGTTGTGAGTTTCATTAAGAAATTCAAATCATGTTGGCCTTGGGGACCTTAAGAATAGAGAAGGGAGAGACAGAGCCTACGGTGAACACTCGACCTCAAATTTTGAAAATAAAGAGTCGAGTTAGTAAGATATGAAGTAAATAGGACTCGGTCCTATGAAGCCGATCTTGAGGGCCCTCGCTCCCAAGAGTGTCAATTATCAAGCCACCCCTCATAACTATGGGCTTTCTCCTCTAGTCGGTGGATCGAGTGTTGTAATGAAGATCTCTGCTAATGGGATAGTTAATATAGGAGGAGTTACACACTCGAAAAGATGCTTCACTCCGGAGGAATTGAGAGAAATAAAAGGTAAAGGAGTAGAGACCGCTCCTCGAATGCTATTGTAAGCAAGCTCGTGAATGAAGAAGAAGCGATAAAGTTCTTGAAGCTAATGAAACACAACGAGTGCAGATGTGGTAGAGCGGCTAAACAAAACCCCCACTCGTATCTCCTTATTGGCTTTAATACTCGGTTCGGAACCTCATCGTAAAGCACTTCGGAAGGTTCGAATGAGGTATATATGCCTCAAGATATCACATTCGAGTCGATAGAGCATCTAGTGGGTTGAGTATAGGCTACCAACTACTTGTATTTCATAGAAGACGAGCTAGGACACGAGGGCACTCGGGCATAATAAAGCTCTATATATTACCGTCGAGTGCAAGGACTACACAAAAGCGAAGGTGCTTATTGACAACGAGTACGTCTCGACGAGTCATTGGTGATATAGATGTGGATCTTGGCATCGAGCCTCACTAGTTTCGGATAATCATGCAAGTGATCGATATCCAACCTACCTATAGCATGTTGTTGGGAAAGCCTTAGATTCATTCTGCTGATGCGACTACATCCTCGTTGCACCAACGATTGAAATACATAGTTGATGGGAGGCTAGTTACTATAAAGGCCGAGGAAGCGATGACGAGTGGTTCGGAATGTATCGATCCCATATATTGAGACAGAGGGGGCACGTGATGGGGATTTACATGCTTTTGAGTTGGTTAATGCCAAGTTGGTCTGGAAAATTCACGGATAAGAAAGCCCAAGTTATCGAAGCTTTGAAAATGTCAACTAAGTGTACGATAAAGTGTGGGACACATCCATTTGAGGTGATTGACGACTCGTCGAGGCAAGGATCCATATGAAGTCGAGATACGGAGACCACCATTTCGGTTTAGGTTTTAAACCATCTAGAAAAAACCATCGGAGGATGGTAGAATAAAAGCAAGAAAAGAGAAGGGCTCATGTCAAGGGGCGTGATCCGAACGATGAAAGAATTGATATTTCTCATATCCGCGTCACATTTCCAAAGCCTTCGTATATAGCTCACGTGAACGATGAGGATCCGAGTCTAGATCGGTTATTCCAATATATGGTAGTGACCACTCTAGGGGTTGAAGAAATTGATAAGAGAGGTCAATTAGTCCGACAGAATGCCGACCTTAGCCGGTGCAAGTACGGTACATCCTGCCCTCGCTCTCGGTCAATACATTGGGAGACACCTTTGATCTAGATCAACTCATTCATAAGTTCACTAAGGAAGAAGATTTGCATAATTGGTTCGATGAAGAAGCACCTTCGGTCTTCAAGACTAAGTAATTTTCTTGTCATTTTTGTTTCTTGTTCTTTGAACATTGTAGTTTACTAAACGTATACTACTCGTTGTTATTTGTCATAAAAACATTAATTATTGGATTGTGTAAAATTTGTTTAAATTTTAGCCTTTTTCTTCTTCTATTCTTTTTTATTTGTATTTTATTTCATTTTAGGGACAATCAATATGATCACTTCTTAAAAAAACAAAACGATTCTCTTAAAAATATATGGCCTAATTTTGATGAAACCTTAAGTACAATTTACGAAGAAGAATAGGATGACCATGATATTCGAGAATTCACTAGGCTAATTAAGCAATCGAACGATCCCTTCGGCCACACAAAGAGGGTTTGGAGGTAATAAATATAGGGATAGGAGGGAGCTTAAGATAGGCACACTAATAGAAAGTATAGAAAAAGAGAGATTGATTGCACTTGTTAGATGAGTATGCGGATGTATTTGTATGGTCGTATGCTCGATATGCCGAGTTTAGACATCGACATAGTGGAACACAAGCTGCCTTTGAACCCAGAAGCAAGCCGGTGAAATAAAAGTTGAGACAAACAAGGCCAAATCTTCTACTAAAAGTCAAAGATGAGATAAGAAAGCGAGTGGGATGTCGGATTTTTAGAAGTGGTTGAGTACCCTCGAGTGGGTTACAAACATTGTCATCGTGGGAAAGAAAGATGGTCGAATCCGAGTGTCTGTGGACTTTCGTGATTTGAATATAGCCAATCCGAATGATGATTTTCTCGCTCCCTCATATTGACGTCTTGGTGGACAACGCAACGAAAAATGCAACTTATTCATTCATAGATGGTTTTTCGGGATACAACCGGATCAAAATGGCTATGAAAGATAAGGAGAAGATGACTTTTATCACACATTGGGGAACCTTCTACTATAAGGTTATGCCTTTTGGTCTAAATAATGCGAAGCCACCTATCAAAGGGTCATGGTCACACTCTTCCATGACATGATGCACAAAGACATCGAAATATATGTAGATGATATGATTGCAAAGTCAAAAGAAGGCGAAAATCATACTCGACATTAAGGAAGCTCTTTGAGAGACTAAAAAGGTATAGATTGAAGTTAAATCCCGTAAAATACACATTTGGTATAAAGTTAGAAAAACTACTAGGGTTTATAGTAAGCAACGAGAGGAATTGAAGTTGATCCGGATAAGGTTACGACGATCCAAAGCATGCCTACACCTTCATCCGAGAGGGAGATTAGAAGTTTCTTGGGTCGTTTGAACTACATAGCTCGGTTCATATCTTAGTTATCCATGACATGTGAGCCAATCTTTCGGTTATTACAAAAGAAGAATCCCGGGGTATGGGACCAAGATTGTCAACTAGCCTTTGATAAAATCAAGCAGTACTGCAGAATCCACCATTGTTATTATCATCGGTTCTTGGAAGGCCTCTAATTCGTATTTAACCATGACATAGCCAAATGTGGGTTGCGTCTTAGCCGAGTGTGATGAATCAAGAAGGAAAGAGCAAGCTATCAACTACTTGAGTAAAAAATTCACCGATCGTGAGTCCCGGCATAGTGTGCTCGAGAATATATGTTGTGGCCTATATGATGTGCAAGAAGGCTTAGACGAGTACATGCTTTATTATATCACGTGGTTGATTTCAAAGATGGATCCACTTAAGTACATCTTTGAAAAGCCATACTTATCTATCCGTATTGCACGATGGTAAGTTATGCTATCCGAGTACGATATTATGTATATGACGAGAAAAGTAGTGAAAGGGAGTGTCATAGCTGATCAAATAGCAAATGGTGCAACCGATGACTATAAACCTCCGAAATTTGACTTTTCCGATAGGTCAATTATGGCCATAGATAAAGAATCCGAGTCCAAAGCTGGCAAATTGACCATGTATTTCGATGGGGCGATCAATGTGAATGGAAACGGTGTTGGATTAGTCCTCATCTCACCAAATGGAAAACGAGTTCCCGATGGCTATAAAATTATAGTTTGAATGCACAAATAACATAGTAGAATATGAGGCATGCGTGCACGAGTTAGAAGCGACCTTAGAAATAGGGATCCAAAAGTTAGATATGTATGGTGATTCATTACCGATAATCTGTCAAGTCAAAGGAGAATGGCGAGATGAAAGATGAAAAGTTGAAGCCGTATCGGGAATACTTAACAAAGCTAGCCGATCGTTTTGATGAGATAGAGTTCATTCATTTGGGTTGAGACAAGAACCACTTCGTCGATGCGTTGGCCACGATAGGCTGCAATGATAAAGATAGCATATGGTATAAAGGTTTACCCTATATGCATCGAAGTCCGAAATACCGGACCCACTCATGTTGTACGATCGAGCTTGAGCTCGATGAAAAGCCATGGTATGAAGACATCAAGCGAGTTCATAAAACGTCGAGAATACCCATCATGTGCTTCGAAGATCGATAGGAAGACACTTCGAAGGTTGGTAATAAATTTTTACTTAGATGGCGAAGTGCTATACAAAAGAAGTTTTGATGGGACTTTTCTAAGGTGTCTAGATTTCGTCGAAACTAAAAAGGTGATTGAAGAGGTTCACGAAGGGATTTGTGGAACCCATGCCAATGGACACATGATGGCTCATCAAATTCGGAGATGTGGTTATTTTTGGACTACCATGGAAAGGGACTGCATGGACTATGTACGAAAGTGCCATAAATGCCAAATCTATGCGAGATCGGATAAATGCTCATCCTGCACCCCTCCATAACATGGTGTCTCCCCGGCCGTTCTCAATATGGAGAATGGATGTGATTGAGCCGATAAATCCAAAAGTTAGTAATGGTCATCGCTTCATCTTAGTAGCAATTGATTACTTCACTAAATGGGTGGAAGCGGCGTCTTTTGCACATGTTACCTAAAGAGTTATCCGTCGATTCATACGGAAAGACATCATTTGTTGATATGGGCCTCCGGAGACCCTAATCATGGATAATGTACAAAATTTCAATGGCAAGATGATTATAAAATTATGTGAGCGAGTGGAAAATCAAACACCGTAATTCTTTTCCATATAGACCCAAGATAAATGGAGCAGTGGAAGTTACAAATAAGAACATAAAGAAGATCATACGGAAAATGGTAGTCACGTACGAGAGCGGCATGAAGTGTTATCGTTTGCATTACATGTTTATAGGATGACAATGATGACATCAACTAGGACAACTTCGTACTCATTGGTATATGGGATGGAGGCGGTGATACCCATGGAAATAGAGATACCATCTGCGAGGGTGTTAAAAGAAGCGAGCTAGATGAGCCTCGAATGGGCTCGAATCGGATATGAATAGCTGAACTTGATTAGTAAGAAAAGGTTAGTAGCCATCTGTCATGCACAATTGTATCAAAAAATAATTGCTCGGGCGTATGATAAGAAAGTCCGCATAAGAACTTTTGGTGAAAGGGACTTAGTCTTGAAGAGAGTACTCCCGATCCCGAGGGCAAAAGAAGTAAATGGGCACTCAATTATAAGGGTCCGTATGTGGTAAAAAGAGCATTCTCTAGGGAGCCCTCCTTTTGATGAAGATGGATGGTGAGGTCTTGTCGAAGTTGGTGAATTCGACATTGTAAAGAAATATCATGCTTGAGCATGTAAAGTTTTTCTCTGTTCGGTTGCAAAAAGGAAATGATCAAAATTATGTTGAATATTTTCTAGTTTAATCGTTTTACTTTTGCTTCTCTTTTCTTTCTTGCCCACCCCATATAAACCATTCTTGACTTTTTCTTTATCTATCAAAATAACCCGCTCTCACAAGGTGATCAATCCTTGAAAGATGAATAAGAATCTTTTATTGGTCTAATGCATGATCTAATGCTTAATGTTATTTATGACAAATGATAGGAATGATAGGAATTTTATTCACCCTTGATAAATGAAAAGACTTTTTCATTAACTCTTTGTGTAAAAAAAAAACACTGTGAATAGTATACAACGATAATCAAAGGTTGCTTCGACCATTTCGGAGAGTATACCTCATCAATATGCAATGGTAATGAATAAAGCATTTGGTAATGACGATCCAAGTATGCGTGTAAAAAGTTGGCCGATAAAAAAAAAGGATTCGGGAGACGTGCGATTAAGTAGATAAAAACCCACGAGAGCGACCGGCCTAGAAATCACGAACCTAGCCCAATGAAAATGTACCGCGACCAAGAGGGAAGTGTAGGTTTTAGTAGTAACAATTTTTGTGTCTTAGGTACATCGCTCATACTGCGGTGCATTGTCAAAGGAAAGTCACCTGTTTGACCACGAGGATGATCACTTGCATCAACTTGTGTTCGAAGAAGGCCTTTGAATGGACTTTGTCAATTGATTATCGCCCTTCTATGATTTTCTTTACAAGCTCACTACGCAAAGCCAAAGAAAAATCAAATTTTCAATGGCTTCGCGTCGTAAGCATTGTAAAGAGGGAGCAACTGTTAACATCCAATTTTTGGTCCAAAAAAAGAGAAAAAGAAAAAAAGAAAAAAAGGAAAAGAAAAAAATAAAGGAAAGAAAAAATATGCAATTGGGGGCACAATTGAAAAAGAAATGAGAAAGGAGCCAAAATAAAGAGAGTTTGTAAAGTGAGGGACCAAAAAGACCTTTAGCGAAAAAATCCTAAAAAATACCTAGTATAAAAACACCCCCTTCCTCCCAAAAAGCCACCGGTTACTATTCACCCTACCTCCGAAGAACCCTAGGCGCCGAGCCCTCTTCCCCACGCCGGCGGCGGCTCCCACGACGACGCGGCGGCCCCTCCGCCGGCGCACGCCGGTTCCTCGTCGGTGCGTGCGCTACCTCTGTCGGCGCCTTGCCGGCGCCTCGACACTCCTCGCTCCAACGCGCCGGCGCCTTCGCCAACGACCACCGCTCCATCCACCTTTCCTCCCTAGGTTAACTAAATATTGATCTCCATCGGAGTTGAAAAGGTCGGATTGACTTCGAGATCGCCAAGCGAATTGACCTAGCTAATTTTTCTTTACGGTAATCTTTTTTTTTCACTTTCTTTTTGCTTTAGTTTATTTATTTTTTTAACATGTATTAAATTTGATTTATGATTGATATGTGTACGTAATTAATTAAATGAATGTGATATGATTATTTTGATCTATTTATTCATGTGTAACTTGCTTGAATTCCGATGATGTGTATTTTTTATTTTATTTTGGCGGCATGATGATGAATGAGGCCTTAATTTGAACGTGTGGATATTTGTCGTTAGTCGAACGCATATTTCAAAAGCGCATCTTGTATGGTAAATTGTTTTTTAATATAAAAACACACGCCGAACCAAGTAAGTTTGAAATGTTGTTATGTAATTACGTTTTCGTCAAAAATGATTGATTATGTATGCTAAAGCGATTAATTTCGTCAATTTTTACGTTTTCTCTTATTTTGGTCCTATTGTTAGTTCTCGTTAATTTTTGCCTATGTGTGCTCGTTTTCTTTGCCAATTTTAGCGTATTTTAGCCAAAGTCGTCACTTTTTGTTTTTCGTTGTCGATTTTAGTCAAAGTCTGTGGCTTTCGTTTTTTCTTGTCAATTTTAGCCAAAGTCTGTGGCTTTCGTTTTTCGTTGTCAATTTTAGCCTACTTTTACCTAAAGTTGTCGATTTTTTATTTCATCGTCGACTTTAGCTTATTTTTGCCAAAGTTATCGATTTTTGCCTATTTTTTTCCCAAGTTGCCGATTTTTGCTCGTTTTTGCCTAAATTGCCGATTTTAGCCAATTTTTTTCCATGATTGCCTATTTTGCCTAAGTTTGCCTATTTACGCCTATGATTGCCTATTTTGTCTATTTGTCGATTTTTTCCTAATTGTTTATTTGCCTATTTACCGATTTTGCCAATTTACGTGTTTGTTGATTTTTTGCTAATTTTTCTATATTCTATCCGTGTTGCCTATTATATCATTTTTCCTGTCTTGTTTGTTTGCCTATTTGCCTATTTTAAGTTTTGTTTCTCATGCATGTCGTTTGAGTCGCACTAACGAGCATATCCTCATGTTCATCATTTTTAGCCATTTATTACGGAGTAAGGACAAGGTCTTCGACCGACCAAGTCCCGAATCACTCGACAAAGGGACACTTTTATCGAAGTCAAATTAAGGTTGTATACAATACGACTTGTCTTAGGCAAGACGGGATATGATAACTTTTGGTCTTCCCTACACGTAATAAACCCCTTACCCAAAACTCGGAATAGACCGGTCATGAGGTTTCCTAGTAACTAGTAATATTAGGTGGCGACTCCAATCATTTGCCCTACATTTTACCTCACCACCCGACGTCGTCCTGCGAAAAATCTTGTTCCACTTATTGTCATCTGTGTATTCTTTTGGCTTTTCGCCGATGACTGCTAGGCAATTATCATTTCTTAAGATAGCCTTTATCTTTAACTTCCATAATGAGAAATTGGTCCCATTGAATTTTTCAATTTCTAACTTTACCGTCATTGCTTCTATCACGTACTCTTTCTTGCTATAATAACATGCATTTGCGGGATCTAAAATAGGCTACGATACCACTTGTTGTGTTACCGACCGAATAGAGCGAGGATTCGTAGTTAATAAATTTGTCAAAAAAACAACGATATTGAATATATAGATTTTACGTGAAAAACACTTAAACAAATTAAAAAAAAAAACCACGGATAAGATAGAAGAACTTCACTATGAGAAACAATAGGAGCTACTGACCTCTCTCTATACTACAAGGTGAAAACAATAAATTTCTCTATTGAAATAGGAAAAATACTCTCTATATTCTTCTAGGAACCAATCTCTTTCTCTATTTTTTTCTCTCTTTTTTGGTTATGAATTGAACTAAGGTGGGAATAGGCCTCCCCTAACTTGCACTTGCCTCAATTCAAGCCGTTGTAGCTTGCATATAAAGCTAGCCATGGCTTGCATATGCAAGCTCGTCTTCCAAATTTCATGGACAAGTTGTCCATGGAAAAGCCTCTTTATTTCAACACTAATCGATAACAAATAAAAAAAAATGAGTATTTTCAAAAATTGGCATTGGCCATATGAAAAATTATAATAAAGATTTGATCTTTATACATACTTTGATTTAGCTATTGAAGGAGCAAGACCATTAGTGGAGAAAGGAGTGTCAGCAATGCCATTATCATTTGTTGCAAAGATTGAGTTTATTTTCATTGGATTTTGAGATTATCAAAGTAGCAGTGGCTATGGCTTTCGATAAACTTAGACTAACAACAATGAAATTTGATTAGAAAGAAGAAGAAAGGGTTTTAGGAAGTGCATTTGTGTGGAGGTGACAAGTTTAATGTCATTCTTGATTAATTGATAGTGATTTTTGATTAATTGATTGTCCTCTTACTTACAATTAGCATGTAATTTGTAGGATATTAGAAGATATATATATATATATATTTTTTTTGCACTTGGTTTTTAGACGAGCGAGAAGAAGAAAAAGAGATGTTTTTTTTTTGTTTTTTCATTTTCAACAAATTTTGTTGAAAGTTTAATTTTTTTTTTTTTTTTTTCACGAATCAAATTAAACTGACATGTATAGAATTTTTAATATCAACTGTCACTTTTAATTGGAAAATTGATAAAATAACAATCAGGAAGATCATCAAGAAAAACTGAATAATAGATGGATGTTTGATGCGATTAACCGTTTTAATTACTATGGTGCTGATTGTGCCCTAGCTCATCACTCATCCCTTAGCACAGCTAAGAAACGACGTCAGATTAGTGCTGCAAGTATTCACCAGCCAAGTAATTAAACCCAGTCCACCAAATTTCAGAAGCCCTAAATTACAAAACCTAAAAAACATCTCAGAAACCTCTTCTCTCTTGTTAAAAATTTCAACGAAACCAAAGAGGAAGATGAACAACAACACGACGTGCACGTGGCAAATCGTCCACATCCCTGACAAACCACCAATCCCACCTAACCAGCAACCCACCGGTGAGATAATCAAAGCCGAACACCCCCATTACCACTCTGCTTTTCTATTTTAATAAATCTGAATTTCTTTGTTTCTTGGTTTATCGTGCAGTGGATGTGTTTGCTTCAGTTATTGAGCCAAAGTGTGCTAATATTCTTATAAGGTTAGACACTCCCGCTTCGTTAAAAAACTTAAGCTCTCTCTTCTGTTATTTTATTTGAGACTATGTAGATTTTTATTGATTTTTTAACGTGAAAGAGTTCTTTTTTAATGATAATGTAGGCGTTTAAATCAGATAGCTCCATTTGAAAATCTACGCCATGTCAAGCGGATTCGAAAAAATCATCTGGAAGGAGGTACTGGATTTTTCATTTCTTTTTTTTTTTTCCTGACACATTAGGAAAACCCCCAGAATTGCAATTTTTTTTTTTAATGTAATTGTAAGTATTTTTTGCACAATTAAGAAATAAGAACTAAATAATTGTCAATATGGGGCTGTTGTTTTTTAGTGCTTGGTGTATGACACACAACAGGTCTACTGATATTTTCTTGTGTTGGTTAATAAGTGAACTGCAGCGACTGAAAGCATGCTTCTTTTCCTAGTTATTTTTTCATTTTTTGTATTTAAATTTTCAACGAAATGATCATCCTTGAAATTACAAGTTCTGCTCATTGATTTATCATGGTTGCTTTTTCGGCTCCATTTGAAGAATGTTATTGGGAATCATACCCATCTGTGCATGCCACTTTTTCTCTTTTGTACTTGGGATGTATATTGATATATTGATGATGCTGTGGTAAAAGAGTGCTTTCTTTGACAGGAAAAACTCAGCTTTCAGTAATTTTATGTCTTGTTTCTGAGGATAACAGTCAGTTGAACAGCTTGCCACAAGATGTACAAGAGCTAAGCAATTCCTACCAGTTGAGTCCTTTTATTACAAAAGTGGGTTATTCTTTTTTCTTATAAGATGCATATATTAATTATTAATTTCATTTTAGGATCAAACCTTGTAAACTTGCAAACTAAAAAGGTTGTGGCCTTGATTTGGATATTAAATGGTAAATTAACAAATCAATTATTGACCCCCCCCCCCCCCCCCCCCAATAGCATCCTAACGTTACATTATTTTCTAAAATATAAATTTCTATGCTAAATTGTATGAATGCAATTACATATTGAGAGATAAGTGAGGAGGGTACTTATTTCAATTCAATCATGTCTTTTAATGAATGAAGGTTTCAAGTTGTGGAATAACAGATTCTAGTATAGCATTACTTTTAACTTTTATCACAAGTTTCAATTTGTGGAATAATACTATTTCATTTGATCAATATGCATTTTGTGGCTTGAAGATTACTTGATCTAACTGAAGGTTGATGTCTTATACTTTTAGAGATAAACTTTTGATCTATTTAAGACACTCGTTGTTTCACATGTAAACTTTAATCAATTCCAGGTTTGCAAATATGCTGCAACATCTAAAGAAGAGTGGGAAGAACAGTGCAAGCTATGGCCAACCTCATATCATCCACCTACCTAGTAAGTTCTATATTATGGTTCTATATCACTTCTTTTATGCTTTTGCCTCCCTATTTCTTCATTGTATAGTTACTACTAAGTCATGTGCAAATGGTTTTTACTTTAACAGTAAAGAATATAAGTGTTAAGGGACTTCTTTTTCTTTCTGCTCTTTCGTATCGGAAAGAAACAAAATTTGGAATCCCAACAACTTTTTGCTTCTTTGACTGAGGAGTTGAGCACCCTTTCTGTGGCGGGTGCTACCAAGTGGCATGTTTGTTGCAATCAGGGTCCTCGTATGATCCTTGGCTTATATGTGTAGTGTCTGCTTAGAAGTGTCCATTTATAATGTGCTATATCAGTGGGTAAGTCATTCTAGTAGAAAAACCTGCGTTGATATTTTTCTTTTCTTAATTTGTTTCCTCTGGATTCTCTTATTCAATTCATCAACATTTGTATCTTAAGGAACTTTTTTCTACAAATTCTATTTATGTTATATTGGTTTGACAAATGGCTCAAACTCCTAATAAAAGCTTAGCCCCTTTAATTTACTTTATTTGCTTTTCTCCGGTTACTAGTCATTATTCTTTTGTTTAAAGAACTAGTAACACTTCCAATTCCAAAAAATAAAAAATAAAAATAAAACTTCTACTCATTACACTACATTTAGTTTCTTTTTTTTTTTTTTTTATATATGAAAAAAACATACAGCTTTTGATTGTCATGCTTGATTGCTTCTGTTTTATACATACAATTATCAGTTGTCTTACTTGCCTATTTCTGAATTCACATCTTGTCAATGTTAACATAATCTTAGTGGTTGTCTTCTATGGTTATCCTATAATTTAAAATCCATTGGTCCTAGGTAGGATCCTGACTTTCACATCCTGGCAAAGTTGTTGTGCTTTCTCTCCCTCAAGAGTTTGAGTTGATGGCATGTCAAAATTTAGGATTCTGGATTTGGATGCTTTGAAGAATGTTAGAAAACTGTGTAATTGAACCAAAATCCTAGAGTCTGAGCTATCAATGCTTCATTTTATGCATACAACATTTTTCTGCTAGGTCCTGATTCATTAAGATCTTATTATTATGCTCGTTCTCTTAGTTTTGTCAGTTATTGACATTATGAAAAAATTTAAAAGTGCATTGTTATATTATACTTCAGAGAAAATTAAAAGGTTGACATAATTGTTTGTACTTTGTTTTCTTACTGTTGATAATAAATTCAATATTTGTGAAGAAAAGAGCTGAGGGCATAGATCAAGGGACCAAGGAAGTATGAATTTTGAACTCCATGGTAGATATCTATAACTGCTTCACAAACCATTTTCTAGTTAAAAGAAATTTTATTGAGAAAAGCAGCAAAAACACAAACAAAAAAATTGGTTTCTTCAAATAAATAAAAAAAAATCCCCTTAAAATCCCCTTTCTTTTTCTGTACTCTTCTTCTAAATTCCCACTGTTATGATGTAAATGTTTTAGGCTGTCCTAACTTGAATTTGCTCTTTTCTTTTCTTCTAATTTCAGCAATATTGATGGCATTACTGGATTCAGTGAAGAGGATTCACTTTCAGTTTTCAGCTTCATGAAAGTGGCTATTGAGTTGGCAAAATCTGGTGATGGTTCGGTAACTATGTAATTTCTTCTATAAACTAAACTTATTTTTGTAGAGGGATGCAATGATAGGGTAGTCTACTTACCTTACAAAGCTTGAGGTTCTAAAAATTTCTAATTTTTTTTTTTTTTTTTTTTGTTTTTGAGCCTTTCTGGTACTTGGCTGTTTTCAAGTCTCAACTATGCTGTGAACTTGCAGTTTGTGATATTAAACTACACTAGTTGCAATTTAACCTGGATGTTGTAACTTTTGACTTCCCCAGAGAAACTAGAGTGTTGTTCGCTTCGACCTGATTCAGAACAAGCAATTGCAGTTATAACAAAACGCACATTTATACCGAATTTGCAGATATTGTGTCTGAACTTGCCTCTTGTTCTCATTTCTACAGATCATCAATGCTGCAGTTATAGTGGATCCATCAGTTCAGCAGATCATTACAAATGGACATGATCAAATCTTCTCATGGCATGCTTACGCAAACAAGACTTGCATCAGAAATGACTGCATCGAGCAGTCCATGACCCTTAGTTCTCATCAGTCTAATGGAGTAGCAAGCCTTGTAACAGCAGTGCTTCCAAATACTTCACCTAGTAAACCTGAAAGTCTGTCTTATGCTGTGTCTTGTTTAAACCCTTGGAAGTGGCCTGAGCATCGATTAGACACAGCTAATTCTTGTTACTGGCACCCTTTACGACATGCTGCTATTGTTGCTATTGAATCTTCTGCTGACAGGGACAGACGCCTGTTCCCTGGTTTGGGAGATACTGAAGAGAAGTCCTTTGAAACTTCACAATCTTCTTATGTTGGTTCCCTAGCGAAAAGACATAAGACGGGTGTTGCAAATGTGAGTTATTTCTGTGTTCTTTTTGTCAAAGGACGATCTCAACTGAAAGTTTAAACTGTTAGGTGAGGCTCTAATATATAATTTATAATATTCTCTAACACACCTCCTCAAGTAAAATTTCTTTTTGAGCTTAAAACTTGTTCAGGCTCACACTACGTTGTGTTTAATTAATTAGAAGAGAAATAGGAATTGCAAGATTCGAACTCGCGACCATTTGGTCATAAAAGTTTTGATATCATATCAAAAGACCATCTCACTTAAAAGTTTAAACTATTAGGTGAGACCTCAAGATATGATTTATATTATTCTAACACTTTTTTTGGACAATCGTATAGAATAGGGCTTTCGACAAGTACTCTGTACCTTTTTATTTGAGTTTTGTTTGGGGATGGGCATGGTTGGCAGGCAACATCTTATTCTTAGCCTATGTTCAAAATAATAATGACATTACCTTTTTTATTGACTGTGTTTTCTCTAGGTGATCAATTGAAATATATCTCAGCTTCATGTTATTCTATTTCAGGTCAAGGAGAAGGAATCAGATCCTCTTACAATACCTTCAAATTCTGTATCAGAAAGACCTTATCTATGCACTGGTTGTGACATCTATCTTGTTTGGGAGCCATGTATAATGTAAGTTTGTCAAACTAATAGTCCATTCGTTTTATTAGTTTCTATTTTCTGTAATGTTTCAAAAATAGTCTTTTCCTACTTGAAAACCGAACTGAGTGCAGTAAGAGACTCAACTTTCTTTTTAATTTTTGTTTCAACCTGTTTTCTGTCTTATAGGTTTTTCAATGTTCCTTTGACTAATACTCGACCATTTTTACCTTTAAGGTGTGCAATGGCACTTGTTCATCAGAGAATTAGACGGATATTTTATGCTTTCCCCAATCCAAATGTTGGTGCATTGGGCAGTGTTCACAGACTACAAGGGGAGAAAAGCTTAAATCATCATTATGCTGTATTCAGAGTCTGTGTTCCTGAAGAAGTTCTTGGTAAGGTTGGAAGCATCAAGAGCCGCTGACGTCGACTGAAGTGCAATCACTGTTTTTTTAACAGTATTGATCTGGGTCATGATACAATTTAATTGAGCATTCTTTCAGGGAATTTTTGCACCAGATATTTTCCAAGAAGATGAATGCATGTTTTTTCTCTTAGCAAATGCAGATAAAATGCAGATGTTCCTTGACAGAGCTTTGGACTACAGAAATGTGCCCGTGAGTTCTCACAGCCAATATGTATTATGGCTTCATTTGAAAGTGCTGATGATTGATTCTCGGATCGTTGACCTTTATTGATTATGTACATTTTAACACTAGCGTATGTTAGTTGTACTGATTTCGTGCTTTTCTGCAAGGATTAAAGGCGGCGCACGTTTTAAATAGGATTATAGGAGTTCCTGAGATGAAATGAATCCACGCTTCTAAAGCATTATGTATATTAGTGTTTGTTGAGAATCTACGCTTCATTTGCAATGTCTTGTATGGAGCCGATTATTTCGAAAAATTCAAGAACAGGAAACTTCTTGCCTCAAAAGGAAAAAGGGTTCCCATAATAGAACATTTATATTTTTCCAAGAAACAAAATTATTACTAGCACAGGTAGGCTAAACCTGACCTATCTACCAGCAAATGGATGTCTAGACCATGTGAAGGAGTTGGCAGAAACTACAAAGCTCATTTGAAATAGCCATGACATCTGCACGGTAACCTATCTACCAGTACATGAATGATATTCCAAGTCCGCCATATGAACACTCAAAACCTAGAGAAACTTGAAAAAAAAAATCGGATCTTTCCTCAAATTCATTATTTATTCAAAGAAATCTTTCATGACTTTAGCTCAAAATCTGGAATGGCTACAGCACAGTACTATAAGCTCTACTCTACAACTCACTACTGCACTTGATGACTCAAGTATCGCTAAATCAATTCCATCAGGTAAGGAACCTTCTAAGCTGATTACCACTTGCTGCATTCTTTTCTTATCAGAACCACTTCGTTACTCGAATTGTGACAGTGTCGCCAACAGAACTCAACTAGGATTGAAACAGCAGTATCAAAGACCTTATTGACTCTTAATTAGTGTGCATACCAGACTCGGTCAAATTTGGTTTCCAGCACCTTGAGGCAGATATGAGGAAATATGGGGCAGGTTTAAGTGCTTTCGAACAAAAAGGACATATGGGGCAGTTTCAGCAACGAATCCATAAATTTCCCATTTAGATAGAGTGCCTGCCTGTAAAGCTTGGCTATCTATAGTAGAGCAATTTAAAGTGGGCGTTTTGCTTGGTGGTACAGTGACAAGCCGCCCAAAAGTACCAAGGATTGACTACAAAGAAAACGTTCTGATCATTAACCAAAATTAATAAAGACACATATATCCATTGGAATTTGATTATCCGCTATATACATTCCATAATTGGTGCTAATAAAACCTATGTTCTCAAAATACAAACATCCGAAGAGATAGACACCTCCAACACCATATTCCATTTTCAGACCAAGTGAGATTCAATTAGTGGAAAAGCCGAATCCTATTCTCAACAAGAAAATTTGCTAAAAGAAAGGGTAGGAAAACACGCAACACACACTTAACGAATGAAAGAAAACACTCAGCACTGTTGTGATGTTTTAATCCATAAATTTCAGATTAATTTGTAGGCAAGAAAGAATGTTGAAACATCATCAGGCTATATGAAAGAGAAACGATGGAAATCATCATTAGCATACGAAAATTCAACTGAAAAATTTCTATAAAAAAGAGCATATACTGCAAGGATGGAATACAGATTTTTAGATTACATCACAACTCATAATCCATAATGTATTAACTATAAATAAAACAAAAAACACAAGCAATAGCAGACAACTGAAAAGAGCATGTACATATACATTGAAGATACGATAGTGTGCACAGAATTTGATTAAACTTATGTGATGCAACGGTGTAATTTCCAGCACATACTTCCACTATTTAAAATCAGCTGGCAATATCTGATGTGCTACTTTCATCCACTTGAACCTCTCTAAAGAAACTGGTCCTTGTACTTTTAACAAAAGGTGAATTTCTTTTTCAAATTTAAGATCAACGAGTACACCCAAAACCACCACAGATTGATAGCCAAATTACAAATAGAATCAAACAAATTGCCACATCAATAGCTAGAACAATTCTTACTTGGCGCCACCACTTCTTTCGAATGCTTTGAGGGCTTGATCTAATCCTCATTGAACCCAAATCCTTTTGTAGGGATATTGAAGAACCTACTCCACCTTGATTATTGGAATCTGATGTAGTTGAATCAAGCTTCGCCCCTCTATCGGTAGATTTTCTATGCTCTTCTAACTCAATATCTCTTATGGTAATAGCATGATCCTTTGACTTCCTTTTATCCTGCTTGTTTGATTTACCTAACAAAGGAGCTTTGGTAGAATTGACAACTTCAATTTGTCGATTAGCATTAACAGGTGATGGAGAGAGGCCTACATTATCAGATGAGGAACTCTCACCAAGCCAATCATTGCAAGAGACATGCTCTAATGAAGTTATCAAGCGACGAATAACAGGCACTAGTTGCTCTTGTACATTGATTGAGTTCATACCAGAAAAACTTCCTCTAGAACCCTTTCTAGCTACCTTCCTGAATTCATCCCTCACATGCTCTAGAAATTGAAGTACCCCTGGGTTCCCGATACCCTCATCAACAATGGTAAAATAAACAAAACCATCTTCTATCAAAAACCCAAAAGTTTTTTTAGCAATCGTCTCAAAATACCACTTGTGGTATGAAGGAGTGCTTTCCAAGCACAATGCTGCCAAATTCTCAATCTCATGGTCTCCCCCATTATACGCATACAAGGTGCGATTGCCCTTTGCAACACAGCAATGATGGACTGTATTGTGTATTGAACTCATTTAAATGAAAAAAAAAAAAAACCTAGTCTAACTAGTCTATAAAAGTTCTGATCTTGAATAAAACCTTTTGAGCTCCACACCAAAAACAGACAAAAACTATCTATTTCTTTTTCCAACGAGTTTCATCTTAAACAAGCACTTGATTTAACCGCACAGAGTGCAGTCCAAACTCAGAGTTTTCAAGCATCTAAAGAAATGCAATAATCTTCGTATATTCCTCAACCAAGGAGGCAAACACCAAATGAAACACAAGAAATTCGTCGACAACAAAGTCAAAGGGTATCCAACAAATACCAACACAAATCTTCAGCTAAGTACTCAAACTCAAGAGAGACGTCCTTCATACCTCCCTTCAAACCATCAAAATCAGCAAACAAAGCTACCCCCAGTTAGAGTTACCCTGCAATTAAGTCAGCAATCATATTATCATCTGATCAAGATTTAGCACAAACCCAATAACATAAATCATAGGCGGGTTTTCCATTAACAGCTAAAACTACCCAGATTATACATGCAAACAACTTGACCCAAAAAAAAAATCAAGCTAAGTCAAAAGATCCAGCCCAGAAAAGTTGAATACGTATATCTAACAATAATTCACAAAATCAAGCCTTCTATTTTCCAGTAAATGAAAAGGTGGAAAAAAAAAAAAAGCAACCCCATGTAAATCACGTCAACTAAAACTACATTTCTGACAAAATTGTTAAAAACCAAAGAGATCACAGTATAAAGACTTTGTGGATAACATCGTTTACCTGTGAAATAAGCCGAAGGAAAGACAACCTAGGCTGAGACGAAAGAGGTTTGATTTTGAAAGATGGATTGAAGAAAACAGAGAGAGCCTTATAAAGAAAGGATTTTTTTGACTGCAGCGGGAGTTGGGATGACAGTTTGACCCAATCACTTCGTAGTTTGTAGCTTCTTGTTGTTGTTGTTGTTTGTTATTATTGTTATTACCAATTATTTTTTTACGACTACTTATAAAATTATAATAAGAGAATAAAAAAATAGAATTGTGTCAGTCAGAACCATGATATTTCAATTATATGTTTTTTTTAAGAGCTGAAAATTTTATATTTTAAGCTGTTGGTTTGGTATAAAAAAAAGTTTCGAAATGAAAATATAAAAATAAAAAGAAGATTAAAATAATATTTACATTCAAATACTTCGTGTGTGTTTGGAAGAATAAAAAAAAATCAAAATAGAATTTAAAATTTTTAATATTTAATTTTAAAATAAAAATGATAATTAAAAATTAATTTCATAAATTATAATGATACTATAAATGATAGAGATGATCGTAAAGGCTCTTATGATGCTAGAGAAAAAGGTAACCATAGTAATAGTAATATATATATATATATATGATGTTGTCATTGTATGAGATGATAATAAAAAAATAATAATGATGATGATGATGATGATGGTACTATAATAAAAATGACTAGTTGTTTTTGCTCGTGATACTCTACGGATTAGATAAAATATATGAAATTATTTAAAAAAAAAATCATTTCAATTTAATAGTATGTGATATGGTATGAATATATCAAAATTTATGAAATCAAAGATAAAAAAATTATTTATAATTTTTAATTAAAATTTTATATTTAACTATTTCTTATTTATGTTTTCATGATTTTTATGTTAAAAAAAAATTTATTCTTGTTAATCTATGGATTATTAACTAAAAAAATTAAAGAAAATTTTTTAAAAAAGCTTTAGTATTTAATAAGATTGTGTCAAAAAACTAAAATAATAATTAATAAAAACTTACACGAAATTGAACAAATAAAATAATTTTTTTTATTTTTATTTAATGTTGATGAGAATATCGATTTTTAAAGGAATATGAATTTAATTTTTATATATTTATGCACAAAAAAATAAATAATATTAAAATAAAAAACTATATCAATTTGAATCATTAAATGGTTAAGTCAAAACAAAATTTTAATTATTTAGTTTAAAATAAATTAATTTAAAATATTCAAAAATAAATAAACAAATAGTAAATACTTAGTATAATAGTAGTTGCATAATTAATTTATAAGAAAACAACGATTCAATATTTTTTTATACATCATAACTATACTAAGTAAGTTCGAGTTTTCAGCATAAAACAAAAAACATTATAGAAAAAAGTTAACTTGCAAGGAATATATTTATTAAATTTGAAATTAATAGATTAAAATAAAAATTATTACAAAATTGATTTCGATAAATTTTGACTATATAAAGAAGAAATAAATAAAACACATGAATTCTTTTTCTTTTTTTCCGCCTTCTTAAATAATTTTTTATTTTTATGCTATACATAACTAGTTCTTGAATACAAGCCTTATGCGCAAAGTAATAATTTTTTTTTATTTTTCACATTTGACTTTCAATTATTAATTAACTAATTTGCATTTTTTGAAATACATTTTTAATATAAAAATGCATTTTAGAAAAATTATATATATTAATTATGCCACTATAATTTAAAAATCATATGAATGTATTTTTAAAAAGAAAAAATAATCATATTCCAAAAATTTATTCCAAAATCCATACATATAGAAAAATAAATCAAAATTGCCGAGTAAAATATAATTTTAAATTAATTTAATGAGAATTTAAAAAAAATAACAAACTAAAGCAATAAATTTTAAATAAGATAGGTAATTAAAAAAAATGAGATCAAATCACAATACAATTGAAGTTTGAAATATATATATATATATATATATATATATATATATATATATATATATATAGTATCACGAGTATCAAAAAAATGCCATTAATAATAAAAGAAATAGTGATTTATGAGTATGCAAATAGTGTTTTGTGAGTATGTGAATAGTATTATGAATAGTAAAAACTCATTTTGTTTTAGTATTTTTTATTAAATTGTTTTCTTTTCTCATTAATCTTTTTCATATTTTTATCTATTTTTTTTCTTTTCTATTTCTTAAAACAAAAAAGAAAAAAAAAATTGGTCCATCCGATTTCATAGGAAAGTAGCTTGCCTTTCTTTTTTTCTTCCTTATTTCGTAGGAATAAGTAAATTGCTATCTAGAGTAAATTATAACTTTGTCTCTCTTCCTTAGGAAAGCAATTTAATTGGTCCATCTAATTTCAAAAACTAACGCTTTTGTTCTTTTTTATTTTTTAAAATGTTTTTTTTCTCATCAATATTTTTTATATTTTTATCTTTTTTTTCTATTTCTTAAAACAAAAAGTTAAAAAAAAAAGTGAAAAAAAGGACAAAACGTTAGTTTTTAAAATCGGATGGACTAATTAATTTGTTTTACTAAGAAAGAGGGACTAATTTATAATTTATTTTAGAATGGTAATTTACTCATTCCTATGAAATGACGAAGAAAAAAGGCAATGACAAGCAGCATTAAATGCTCTGTCAAAAAAGAAAGTGAATTGACAAAAAAAAGGGGCTAAAAGAGAAATAAAAAAAGGGAATCGAGTTAAGGGCGATTGTGGATTTTCACAAATCCACCGAGTGGAAATAAACGTAATTAAGAATGAAATAGAAGACCTTTTATAATGCAGAAGAAAAGAAGAAAAGTGAAATGACGAAAAAGGGTTAAAGAAGAAAATGAAAATGAAAATCAATCAAGGGCAATTATAAATTTTCATAAATCCACCGAGTGGTAGTGATAGTAATTAAAAGAAAAAAGGAGGCTACTTATAAACACAAAGGCAAAAAAAAAAAAAAAAAAACCTCGGTCCACAATGCCAATGGATGAGGCCGAACAGTCTAAAAATAGTAAACATCCCACGCCTTTTAGTTTCTTTTAATAGTGGTACAAGATGAACAGTAGTGAGGGAATAATAATAGTATTTTTTTACACCTTTTTTTTTTTTTTTTTGTTACCTCCACTAACGGTGGTGGTAGTGGTAATATAGTAGTATCGGTGGTGGAAGTAATTGATACACAATAATAAATACTATTTTAAAGGAAAAAAAATCTCATTTTCATTTTTTGTTTTTATTTCCACCTTTCTCATTAGAATGAAAAAAAGTTTGATTTTTATTTTTATTTTTACTTTATTTTTTCAATCAAACACTTATAAATGAGAATAAAATTTTCACTTGAATTCCCACCATTTTATTTTTCATTACCAAATAACACTTAGATGTTAGAAAAAATCCATGCATTATAAGTTTTGATGACATTATTTTTTGATCCAAAATATAATTTCATTGATAATAAAAAAGAGCACAAGTACACTATTAAATTCATGAAACACATATAAAAAACACAAATATGAAAGTTGAGTGCGTTTGTGTGCAAAACAATTGTTATATTAAATAATACATTACATTCAAGAAGATTAGTTTGAATGGAAATAGTTCAATTCACTTAAATAATTAGTTTTCAATTCAAATCTTTGTGTATGTAAAAAAACTTTTTGGTTATCGGTCTTGTCTTATGTGCATGACAAAATAATATAGGATTAGTTTGGGTTTTTGAATCTGAATTGTACTCGAAGATCAAATATATATATATAAAATGATCCTTTGGGTAGCATCTTCTCCTTTTCATTTTATGGACTTCCAAATGACCTCTCCAAACTTTATCTTTTTAGGTTTCTTCTTGTTTATTACGAGCAAAAAGAACAACCACCCACCACAAACCAATGGAGAGCATGCTGCATTATTAAGCTCTATTGAAGGAAAAATCAAAATTGTTAACCTGTGCCAATGGATTTTTCCAACAACAAAAATAACGACTCCACCTCTAAAGATTCTATTGGAACCGAAGATTCATGCTCTTCTCCACCATAGATAATTAAACAAATTTTCAAAACAATCAATAGATGAATAAAAATAAAAATAAAAATAAAAAACCGTTTAAAAAGGGAACCAAACCTCAATAACTGAGGACTTAATTCTCAAAATCAACATATTTAAGATCAAAAAGGATATAAATCTGATATTATTTGGACTTCAACAGCCATAATATATATATATATATATATATTACTCATTAAACGGAAAAGAAAAGACAAAAATGGGAGGAAAGAAAAAGAAAAAACCTTGGGGCTGGCCACTGGCCAAAAAAATGGCCGGCAACATCCCCTAAATCTAAAGGGAGAGGGGTTCTTTTTAGAGAGGTTAGAACTTCACTCTCTAAAAAGTTCAATAATTATTTCCAAATTGAATTATTATTATTATTATAAGCCATATTAACTCATGTTTCAACTCTTTTTTATAATATTAATATAAAAATTATTTTATTCTGTACTTTGTAACATTAATGTCTAAGATTTTTTTGAATTTAAATTTTAAAATCAATACAATTAAAATAATTTATTAAATTATTCTGAATACATCAAATTAGCATAAAACATACACCATAAAGATCATTCAAAAAAAGACTTTGTCGCAATTGATGTAGGAATCGACTCGCAAATACCATTACGTGGAATAAGAAAAAGAAAAAAGTGCACAGATTATTAGATTTCCAAGAAACTTTTAGATCTAAATTATGAAAATTATATCATGGCTTAATTGCTCAAGCGTACATGTATTCACCATTTCATATTATGAAGAGAGTCCATCAATTCTTTATACATAGGAACATTAAACAATTCGTGATAAATTACACAGGCTAAAACGGCACATAACGGAAATACAGATGTCAGCTATACAATGCCCTGCTTCCATATCACAACATCCATCCATGCATTGATGATAGCGATTCTATGGACAAAATGACTCCCTCCTAGGATGATGCAATGCCAAAAGAAACTCATCTTGGTAGGTTGATCATATGCAGATTTTCCATTCATAACGAGAAACAATGGACCTGGCAGGCTGAGGCTGGCAACCTCCATTTTGAGCGACTCCTCTTCTTGCTTGGAGAGGAATATGAAGGGGCCGGCCAACGGATCCGCGAAGGGCATCATCAGCTTCGTTATCTCACTTTATGCATGACATTGAGCTGCTAAGAAACAATAAAAAGAGAATTCCATAACTTCTCAAAATTTTCTCAGGCTTGTAATATGAGTGCAGAGCTGATCCTGAAATTATATCTATAATTATGTGAGTCAACACAAAAAAAAATAGGTATAGATTTCCAGAATCGTCATGATATTAAAATGTAAGTTGGTCAAATGACAAGATGTTGCAAGTAGAGAATGAACAAGAACAGAAACAGCTCTTGTTAGGAATATCAGATCTTGTAAGTTAAAATTTGTGGCGAAAAAAAAAAAAAATCCAAGAAATTGCAGTGAGTACCAGAAGAATCTCTACTATTCTCATGCTCTTCAGTTTCATGCCTTGCAACCCTGAGCTCTCTCCCCTGATCAGCACATTCTGATCTTTGCTCTTCTCCAGCACTGTTTTGAAGAGTCCCAGAGTCTTCATCCATTGACTGAGAGAGTTGTGTAGCTTGAGATTCTTCAAAACTCTCTGCCCTTGGTTGAACAGATGCTTCACCACCATTCTCTGCTGCAGAAGATTCCAGAACAGTCTCTACTTGATTGCTAGGTGATTCACCAGGAACTTTAGCAGATGCAAGGAGGGAAAGACGGCAGAGGGGGCAGGTAGTGTGGTTAGCAAGCCAATGGTCAATGCAGTCCATGTGAAATGTGTGGCCACACGCAGGTATTTGTTGGAGCCTATCCTCAGCTAGGTAGTCCCCCAAGCATACTGGGCATCTATGTTCATGAAGTGAGCCCCTCATCAGAAAATCAAAGCTCAGAATTAAATGCTCTTATAGTTTTTGCAATTTCTAAATTACAGCCTCATGCCTTTTAAGATGTAATATAGCAAAGTATCGACTGTCAATTTTTCCCTATCCTTTTAGTCATTGAGTGAAGATATTTGCCATCGTATATAGTAGACAATAGATATGTCTTTTGAGCTCATAAGTGAGTTTGTATGTGCATTATGTCTTCAAAATCTTAGTTCATTTGTTTTTGTTTTTTCTTTTTAAAAAAAAAAACAGCTGTAACTCACTGCATACAAAATTAAGGAATGTCATAAGCCTGTGCCCTTATCCAAGCAGCCACAAAATTGATAATCTTTCCTTGTATATGATTTAGCTCTCATCAAAATCAAGGAACAACATAGAGTATATATAGCAAAATTGTTGTATAGGAATTCTTCTTAACAACCTTCAAATTAAAATCCCAACAATTCAGGCATTGACTAAACGTAAAAGTACAAAACATACAATTCCATCATATGTTTCCAAGGCATTTGAGAAATAAATCCCTCTTCTAGGTAACATATATAAAATAAAAGCTGGACAAGAATTAATTCATGAAACCCCTCTGAATGTCATTAATCAAGGTCAGCTAATGTCATGAGCTAACACAAAGAGGTCTAGTCATATAGCATACATGTCAAATATTTAAGACTACATATATATTTGTGAAGAGCACTGTGTATATTCTCTCACACAATTATTTCCAGATACACGATAGAATATAAAGAATTAAACTATAAGGTTGCAGATTGTATTGTGCTACTTAAAAGTAACTCGTTCAGATGTGATTGCAGAGCAGACTTGGACAATGATAAAATGAAATAGACCCAAGAACTCATTTGGAGCTAACTTCCTTTATGCAAGACTATAAGCACAATGACATGAGAAAAAATCTTCACTTATGGCTGGACCATGTGCCACGTCGCCCCTTCCTCCGCCTGCAGATGCATAAAGCCCCAAATCTAACCACTTTAAAAGGTTGAAGTACACCATTTTCCTTTTTCATGGACAATGATGCACACCATTAGTTAGGCCAGCTTTGTAAATAGGGAATGTTAGGTACAACACTTTTTTTTTTTTTCATGATATGAAACATCCATTTTATCTATACTTTCCGTGATATAATGGGATCATATTTACAGATCTTCCTTACTTTTCATAGAGGACCCTTTGACCGCATCTCAGAGCCCCTTGCTTTGTGAGCATAGTAAATTGATTGTCATCATAGTGGCTCAAGCTATCTTGAGATGGATACAGGTAAACTATGAAACCTTTCTATTTAGTTTCTGTATATATATATACACAATGGTTTCCTAAGAAATGGGCTTGCAGGATCCAAATAAAAAGACCATATTTGATCCCCTCACTTTGTTTGTCACGTGAGCAATACCAATGCTTCAATCTTGTTAAAATATGACAATAATGCCTACAAAGTCAAAAGAATACAAATTCAACTACTTGCTGAATTCATATTAGAAATTTTCCCTCGATTAGAAAATATAGTGATGATATAGGATTTAATTTGTACAAGAATTATCCCTCAATCATCATATGCTGTACAGAACATAAAAAACTTAATCTTACCTTCTTTTCTTGTCATTGTTTTTAAATATATTTAATCCATTGGAGTAACAACATAACACAATCATTAACAGTATTCTTTGCCATGAAATCTCCAAATGATAAATAATACTCAATTCAAAAGTTCATAAGTGGACTGAATAGAAGCTAACCAGTAACATGGCCAACAACTACTCCATCACATTGTAAATCTGTAATGACAACACCAAATGAACATTAGGCACTTGCTATTTGCAGCAAATAAACCCTAACACGAAAAAAAGAAAAAAGATGCATGCTGAAAATGATTATGCTAAGGCACCATAATTCCACTCAGTTTAAAATACTCCCACCTCCATTACTCTCAGCATATAAAGCCAGTAGCATGTGTTGTTGTTTCTTTTTATATATAAGCTTAAAAGCTCCTAAACATATGCATGTATTGATAAGATTATGATTCAAATATATTTATAAAGCAAAAGCAAAAGCAAAAGCAAAATAATAAGTATCATGAATCATAAGTCTACCAATTTTTAAAAACAAACGAGAAAATATTATAAAAAAAGAAAGACAAAACAAATCAAGAAAAGCTTACTCACTGTGTATCTCTGACTGAGAAGCTTTCCTTGTATACAATAATGGGGAGCATTTCTCTCAACTCTTTCTTCAAACCCATCTCAACCTGCTAAATCACAACCAAAAGTACATAACCAAATTGACATTGTACATACACAGACACATACACGTAAATTGCATAAAAGCATACAAAGGGCCAAAAAAAAAAAAAATTATCTTACTCTAGAGAAGTCAACACTGTTGTTGTTATCTTGCAAAGAAGTTCGCATTCTAAGAGATGCCCAATCAACCCTTCTACGACGAAGATAGAACAAATAAAACAAGAAAAGGAGAATGAAAGTGAAGAAAATAGGAACAGAAAAGATGAAAGCTTGGTATAGCTTCAGTTCAGTTGAAGCTACAGGTGATTGTGAAGAAGAAGAAGAAGAAGTTGTTGAGCAAGAACTAGGCGGCTCTGATTTGGAACGAGACATCACAAACTATTACACTAAGTTCAACTATAAACAACCCAAGATTCACATAAAACATAGAATACAAAATTAAAAACCCAGATCAAAATTGCAAGTTTTGAAGGGAACCCAGATGGGGAATAAAGCTTAGAAATTTATATGATGAGAAGGGAGTAAAAATAAGCAAATCAAGAAAGAGAGGGCAATGTTGTTTTTAAGGAGCTGTGTGAATCTTGAACGGTACAAGAATGTGGCAACTAAATAATTAAGAACGAGTTAATAGTGGAAATTTTTCAGAAAATGAGAGAATAAGCAAATAAGAAAATGTGGGACTAAATATATAAAATAAAATTAAAAAAGCATTAAAGGGAGGAAATGTATGTATGCTTTAACTTTCTTAATAAAGGAGGAGAGATCACAAGTTCAGTGAGGCAGGGAAGGTAGGTGAAACATCATATACTCCCATTGGATCAAATTGAAAAGGAAAACAGAAAGAAAATGCTACTAATGAAAGTTCTATCTCCAAAAATTGAAAAAATATAAAGATATTCGTAAAAACAAAAGTGGAGCAGAAGATAGGTTCAGAATAGAACATGGGGTTGTTTTGTACGTTTGTGGTGACTCGAAAAGCAAATTTATTTTTGTTTTCTGGATCAAACTGCTTTTTATCGGGATGAAAAAAATAAAAAAATCTCTTTTTTATTCTAATCTAGGGACGGACCTCACAGTGTTGCGTCACGTGGAAGACCCTGAATCTTCGCCACTAAATGTTCAAGTCATAAATTAATTATGACTTGAAATTGGAAACTGATGTTACCTTTTTGGTTTTTAGAAGCTAAATATGACACTTGTTTGATATTTTAGTAAATTAATTATAATTAAGATTATACTGATTAAGATTTATTTTATTTTATTTCAAAGGTTTCTCAGATTCAAAAATTTAAATTAATCTCTTGCATTTGATTTATATTATAATATCCTGCATCCACCATGGATATATATATATATATATATATATATATATATATATAAGCAAATGCCAATTTTGTTTGAAAACTAGAAATTGACCACAACATTTGTCATTTGATTACTGCTAGTTGGTAGTAGTACTCAACTTGTACCTTTAGACAAGCCACTGCAGACTACTAGAAAAGAGGCCCCACCTTGACTACTACATTTTTAAATTTACTCATTTTATTAAATTAAAAAGATTAAACTTTATTTTGTTGGCAAAGTCGACATGCTATGGAAAAGAAAGGACAAGGTTGAGGACGGCTAGAAAGAACCAGACAACAAGATGCAAGAAAAAATAATAAAAATCTTACAATGACATTTGTATCCTCATTCAAACTTAAATAAATGATACGGGCAATCATGATCCCGTATAATTCCTACCCTCATTGTCGTTTTGCTTAGAAGAAGTATTATTACAGTGAATTCATTCTTTTCTTTTTTTTCTTTTTTTCTTTTTTATTCATGAAAAAGGTATTTTTATATTACTTTGTTGTTCGATTCAAACTATTTTTTTTTTAAGAAGTATTATTGTATATCAATAAATTTATTCTTTTTTTTTCATGATAAAAGTATTTTTCTCCGGATCGACTAGTTGATTGATGTACTTATCAAAGTTTTATGTTAAAAAAATGTTTGTTTTTCCTCATTTGCATTGCACATTGCTCTCCGATTGCGTGTTTATTACTAAGATATAGTTTTAGGATTTCCTTTGCTTTGAATAATAGTATAGTATTAGATTTTAACCCATGCTTCGTTGCGGGATGGATGCAATTTTTTTTTTAACACTCTAAGACTTAGTTTAAGGTGCAACTAAATCAACTATTAAATTGTTATCCCTAATTTTTGATTCCAATGAAAATAAAAAAAAAGCTATACTAATATTTGTTATATAAAAGTTAATAGTAATTAGCGTAGGATGGAAAAAGCAAAAATGATCTCGGGTATAAAAAATAAAGCTATAAATTGATGGATGTGGAAGATTAAACATAGTAGGTGCTGATAAAAACATAATAAAAGAAATCACTTGGAAGCGAATATGATCAATGGACATTTGTTTTATCATGGCTACATGTGACATGTTATGATTAGTATTATTTTTTGTAGCAAAACATTCGGTTATTACATGATTCTTTTTAAGCATTTACCTCTCGTTGCTTTTTTCATCAATTTTTCACTTCCAAGGTATGTATCTATTTTTATATGGATTATGACTCGTAGTTGCTTATATTGCTCCCCATAACCCCCTTTTTCTTCTTTAATGGTGCCTTTCCTTTTTGTTGGCCAATGCTTCTAAAAATAACTCAACCTCCAATTCTTGTGACCACCTCAGAGAGGCCTCTTCTTTATTTCTCTCTCCCATGTCCAATCCCAAGCATCGTCTATTAAATATGTGTCTTCAACATCAAAAAGTTTCATGTTCTTCATCTCCTTGAAAGCCTTAGATATATCTTCATGAAACCAGTTGTCATCATCGTTATCTTATCATGTGAAATAATAAATATTTATTCTTTTTCTTTTTATGCATACATTAATTTGACCTTTAATAGTACATAAAACCTATCAAGCAAAATTTTTTGATCAAGTTCATAGATTTTTGTTGACAAGAAACCTTACACATAAGGAATGCTTCACATCAATCCCCATAGAAAGCACTAACCTAAGAGATTTTTTCTTTTTAATAAAAAGAGAAGTTTCAAAAGCTATAAGACAATCAACTTGATAAAGATGCATAAAATGAAAAGAAAGAAAAATGAAATAAAAAGGCGACTTTATGATGATGGATTCTTATACTACTATAACCGATCGAGCAACTCTTCTTCTTGATTTTTTTGACATTACATTAGTTTGATTAGAATCTTTAAACATTTGGACTCCAATCATTTGAAGAGGCTTCTGGCCTCGACTTCCTTGCCCTTATGCAATTCGCCCTCATCTTGACTCTCGATTTATTCCACTTCGAATTCAACTTTCCCTTCTTCGCTAACCTTTTTATCTTCGACCTCTTTTACAACATCTTCTACATCATCGTCATCATCCTCCTCATCCAACTTCTCTAGAAGTTCTAATGCATTTATATTCACTAGTTTAACATGATTTCCATTAAAACCCTCTCCAAGAAATCAAGCACTTCCAAAATTCCGTATCTCATTCATGCAACTAGATTCATGAAATTAGTTTTGGATAAGCATTATAAAAACGTGGAGTAGAGATAGAGAACGAGTATCTTATTATTTTTTGTGGTCCAGGATAATACTATTGAAAATAAAAAGAGAGGAGAAAAACTATAACGAATAATTAAACTCTTCTTCTTCCTCCTCTACTATTAGCAGAAGCAAATTTGGAAAAGTCTATTTATTATTTAGTATATCCTCTACACAAATATACATTCAGTATATATACACATGTATGAGCTATTATCCTCTACTTCTCAACACAATCTATACGTGTCTAACTACTTAACTAACTATATAGCTGGCTAACTAATTGTACAACTAAATATACTTCTAATACTCTCCCTCAAGTTGGAGGTTTAAATAAGTCATAAACCCCCAACTTGGATAGGAGAAATTGGTGTTATTTACTGCCAAGAATCTTGGTGAATATGTCAACAAGTTGTTCTCTAGTCTTGACAAACTTGGTTTTGATTAATCCTTCTTTCGAGTTTCTCACGAACCAAGTGGTAATCTATCTCTACGTGCTTGGTCCTTTCGTGAAAAATCGGATTCGAAGCAATATGTAGTGCATCCTTATTATCATAATTAACTTCGACTAGTTTCGGACTCGTAAAATTTAGTTCTTTTAACATCCTCATCAATCAAATCATTTCACAAGTGGTCGAGGTCATTGCTCGATATTCTGTTTTAGTTGAGGATTGAGAGATTGTATTTTGTTTCTTAGTCTTCCATGACGATAACGAGTTGTCAAGAAACACACGAAACCCGTTAGAGATTTTTTTATATTTGGCGAGTCGCCCAATCCGAATCACAAAAGATTCTAAGCTTCATGTCACTAGAAGATGACATTATAATCCCAAGTCTTGAATTCCCCTTAAGATACCTAAGTATCCTTAAGGCCGAGTGCATGTGAGATGTCTTTGGTCGGTGCACAAATTGACTTAGAATCTAGACAATATAGCAAATGTCCGGTCTTGTTATTTTCAAGTAGATTAACTTGCCAATTAACCTCCGATACTCGACTCGATTAGGCGTAATAGTATCCGAACATTCATGCTCTAGTACTTCATCATAGCAAGTAGTGTGTTTTAAGTTCCGTTCTAGGGGCACTTCTACCGGCTTTGTACCAAGTAATCCAAAGCATCTTGTAGTAATTCCATAACATACTTCCTTTGATTCAAATAAATCCCTTTCTTTGATCTATCAACTTCAATGCCTAGAAAGTACTTCAAGTATCTCAAGTCTTTTATATAGAAATTGTCATGCAAGAACATTTTCGGGTTATTGATCCCTTCTATATCATATCTCGTGATCAAAATATTAACCAATAAAAGGACTTTTTTTTACCTTTTGTGTGTTTCATGAACATTGAGTAATCATGTTTGGATTGAATAAAGCCAGCTTCAATCATTTTCTTAGTGAATTTGGAGTTTTATTATCGTGAGGCTTGTTTTAAGCCGTAGAGAGACTTAAGCAATCGACATACAACATGCTCCCCCTAATTGCCAAGTCCAAGAGGTAACTCCATATAAACTTTCTCATGTAAATCTCCCTGCAAGAAGGCATTCGTAACATCCAACCGAAAAATGGGCCAAGCATGAATGGCGAACTAAAACAATGATGGTCCTCACAAGTAACCATTTTTACCACAGGAGAAAAAGTCTCTCCATAATCAATTCCCTCTTATTGAGTGTAGCCTTTAGCCACTAACTCTGGCTTTGTACCTCTCTATATTGCCATCGAATGGAATTTAACCTTATAAACCCATTTATAACCTATAGGTTTATGTCCAGCGAGTAGAGGAACTAGAACCCATATATGGTTTAATTCAAGTGCTTGGATTTTCTTGGACATAGCCTCAACCCACTTGGGATCCTTCATGGCCTCTAAGTATGAATTAGGTTCCCCAATAGGAGAAATAGAGGCTAGAAATGCTATATGAAAAGGAGAAAGAGAAGAGATATTAAAAGAAGTTAATATCGGATGGTCGACAGCAGAAGAAAAATGAACGAGTGTTAGAATGGGACGGAGTAGGACAATGATAATCCTTGGACCAAACAGGAGTTTTAGAAGGCCTAAAAGATTTTCTTGGAGGAATGAATATAGGAGTAAGGGACCGAGAAGGAGGAGAGACAAAAGGTAAAGAACCGGAGGGGACAATGTCAAAAGGGAAGGAGAGAGGAGGATTACCTGGAGGAAGGAGGTATGGAATGGGGTGATGAATTGGATGCAAAATCATCATCATATGGCCAATGAAAAACAAGAGTGGAAGGATTAAAATGGGAATTATCGAGTAGAAAGGACCAATGAGCTTTTATAAGGAAAGACGGATTCATGGAAAATAATGTCTCTAGAAACAAACATCCGATGAGTCTTCAAATCCATGACCTTATATCCTTTTTGGGAATAAGGGCATCCTAAAAATAGACAAGCTCTAGAATGAGGAGCAAATTTATCGGGATTATGGAGAACTTTGGCATAACATAAGCATCCGAAGACTTTAAGATGAGAAAGGTTAGGAGGCTTATGAAACAACATTTCAAAGGGAGTTTTACCATGTAACAATGGAGTAGGTGTTCTGTTTATAAGATAGGTGGATGTCAAAACATAATCTCCCCAATACCGAATAGGTAGATGGGACCGAAACATAATGGCTCGGCTATGTTCAATATATGTCTCGTGTTTTCTCTCCACAACACCATTTTGTTGTGGGGTGTAAGGTACGATAGTTTCATGAATTATGCCTTTAGATGAGAAGAAATCTTGACAGGTTCGTTGCAGGAATTTAGAACCTCTGTCCGAATGAATTCTCTTAACAGTACAAGAAAATTATGTTTGAATCATGGCATAAAAGTGTTTGAGTAAGGAAAAAGCTTGGGACTTTGTTGGCATAAGAAAGGTCCATGTTCCCTTTGAGAAATCATCTACAATGGAGAGGAAATACTTCTCCCGATTATATGTAGAATGTTTATAGGGACCCCGGATATCTATGTGAATAAGGTAAAAAATGCTCGAGAAACGAAGTACTAAGCGGGAAAGATTGTCTCACTTGTTTAGCAAGAGGGCATATCTCACAAGATAAATCAACATGAGGAATGGAAAGGCCGAAACCATTTAAAGTTTGGAAACGAGATATATGACCAAAACGTTTATGCCAAAATGTGACATTATCTGAATGAGATGAAGGTTTACAATTAGCCGTATTGTAAGACACTAAAAAAAAATTATTGACACAAGCATTATCGGACGGAAAACAAGAAAAGTTACATTAGAGATGGTAGAGACTATCTTTAACTTTACCAATCCCCTTTGTCTTCCCGAGTTATGAGGTCCCGAAATAGGCGTAAATAAGGATAAAAGGAAACAAAACAACTCGTTGTCGGTGGTGTATTTGGTGATCGACAACAAATTGAATTTGAAATCGGGAATGTATGAGGCATCTTGAAGAATAATGTGTAGAAAGGAAACTGATCCTATATGAGAGACCCGAGTTTGAGTACCATTAGGTAATCTCACAATAAAGTTTGAAACTAATTTCCTAGGATTATCCAAACAAGTGAATGAACCAGTCATGTGCACATTAGCTCCCGTGTCTATAATCCACTTATCATTATAAGATGCAACATCAATTAGATCGTAAAAAAATTCACCTGCCATGTTTACGGTTGGTTCGGTGGTGGGAGAAGACCTTTCGATGATGAATTTTTGGATAATAGTTCCAATATTTGCGATACTTGTGAGTGTGAAAAAATAGGAGGAGATGTCATCATGTTGGTCGATTGTACCCCATAATGATGCTCTTTAGAATGAGGATATGGGGAAGTTGCATCATGTCCCATATAACTAACATTGTGAACATTATACACTCTCTCGTCTATCTCCTACAAAGTGAGAGCTATTACCACCTTGTCCGCCCCTAGTATGCCTAGTAAATTTCTTCCGTGCACTTGGATATCCATTCAATTTATAACAAGTATCCTTGGTGTGTCCTAAAATATGATTGTATTCATTAGTCATTTCCTTGTGCCAAAAGCTTCTATCGGAAAATGGCCTAGTTTGGTACCGATTCCTAGGTCTAGCAGAGTAAAAGGCCGTACGAACCTCCGGATATGGAGAAATTCCTCTTTGTTATTCCTCAATCGATATCATTGCATAAGCTTGAGAATGAGTAGGCATAGGATTCATCAATAGAATTTGTGACCTCACGGTCCGTGCATCGCTCATTTAAACCCATAAGAAACCGCATCATTTTGTGTTGCTGTGTATATTCAACAAATGGTTGAGTGACTTCACTTCTACGACTTGGACATATACAAGTAAGGGTCGAAATTAGCGAATCATTTTAATCCCATAGTCGTCCGAGTTTTGAGTAGTATACGATAACACTATCGGACCCCTAGACTAACAGATTAATCTTATTATGTAATGTAAAGATTTTTGCTCCATGTTGTTTGTCAAATCTCTCATTCAAATATTTCCATACCTCCTCTCGCATATTGATAGTAAACCGATCTATTAAACAACCGTGAGGAAACCGAGTTCAATATCCAAGCATGAACTAATGCATTGCATTTCTTCCATTGCTTATAGTCCGGAGAATCAAGCCCCGGTTTAGAACATTTTCTAGTAACAAAGCCGTCCTTGCTCTTAGCTTCCAAAGAAATCATCATAGCTTTACTCCAAGAACCGTAATCATCCTCTCCTCCGAGTAAATATGTAACCGACATAAGATTGGGCGTATCCGAAGGATGTAAAAACAAAGGATCATTGATGTCGTGATTATAAACGAGTAGAAGCTTCAGTCGGAGTCTCCATGAATCTTGATTTCAAATATTAAAGCTATGAAAGATAAGAAAGTAATCGGAGATAAATTGCATTTATGTGAAGAACATTTATCAATTTGTGGAGAGAAGAAATTCTAGGGTTTGTTGCTTCGATACCATGTTAGCGAAGCAAATTTGGGAAAGTCTCTTTATTATTTAGTATATCCTCTCGTACAAATATACATTCAGTATATATACACATGTATGAGCTATTATCCTCTACTTCTCAACATAACTTATACGTGTCCAACTACTTAACTAACTATACAAATGGCTAACTAATTGTACAGACTAAATATACTTCTAATATCTATATGTGGAACCCATATGATCGATCCAAGATAATATCGTTACCCTTTCCTCTTTGTCATCAACATGTCTTGTTCAACCTCACTTTCTAATACTAAAACATGAAACTCGATCCAAGCATCTCATGTAGTCCAAGATTCAATGTGCCACTCAAATCAATGTTCTAAAAATGCCAATCATTTCATTATGATGGTTTCTAAAAAGCATATGTAAGGGAGAATAACAAAAGAAGCTAAATTAGGTGATGGTTTTTTAAGAAGTAATTTAACAAACAACCAAAGGGCATAAATGTTTCCCCCTCTCTTCTTTAATAACATCTTTCCTTTTGTTGGCAATGGTTCTGAAATTGAAATCATTGATTGCAAACAATTTCCTAGAACTATTAACAAATTTGTTTCTCCAATCACTCGCACCTTTTCCGTGTGACCCATGATAATAACCATAATTTAAACTTATGTTGTCGATGACTTTGGATAAAGGTTGTGATGGCTGGTTTAGTATGGAAATGCTAACCAAACGACATACATAAACAACATAAACAAACTTAGTGGGAAAGAAACGATAAAGATGAAAGTAGGAAAGGAAATGATAAATATGAAAGGAGGAGAGGAAAGGAAAGAAAAAGAGGAAATAACGACGAGAGGGAGAGTAAAGGAGGAAAGAAAAGGAAAAAAGAGAGGAAATGAACGACAAAAAAAGAAAGAGTAAAGGATAGATGGACTGACTGAAAGGGTAGAGGCTGAATCCACGAGTGCCAATGAGTGTATGTGAATAATGATTGAACAGGAAAACCATTTAGTTTGCTTTATAATATATAAATAATAATAAAGAAAGTGGAAAACGAGTAACCCATAGTCGAATTACTATTAATGTTAGTTCTCCACTTTTCCATATTTTCTCCACCTCTGTACATTTCCCCGTCTTAAGTTTGGGATCTTAAGTTCCAATAGAATCCATCTTGACAAAATCTTAGGTTCGTTTGCTATCATTTTCGACCTTCTTTTTTCTATTTTTTTTAAAATTTTGGAAGATTTTTTTCTTAAAAAAATAATAATAACTATTTTGTGTTATACTAAAACTTAACCTTGGCTTGATAGCCCATCAAATTAAAAGAAAATAATCTATTGGTTTTTTTTTTCAAAAGTGTCCTTTTAACTTTATTTTTTATTGGTTTCACCTAAACTCATTCCTTAACTGGTCACTATAAATCTCATATCTAGTTTTAAGGCCTAGCACTTAGTTACACTACGGCTCAAAAGCTTGATCCGAATAAAAACAAGCTGAGAGAGCTTGCAACGACAAAAACAAAACAACTTTCCAATGAGAGATATGTGAGACATAAAATATTAACCGTAACTCCTATAAAATCCTTAATTATGAATCAATATATACAGGCCAATATGTGTGTGTGTGTGTGTGTGTGTGTGTGTGTGTGTACACACTAAATGAAGGAGTAATTGTGTGTGCCATTTTAATATTTTGATGCTAATGTGTTTGGGTGCTCATGTGGGGATTTTTAGGTGAAGGGTTCGGATAATTTTAATTATCATTTATTTATTCCTAAGTATTTGGAACATATTAAACAAGTGGGTCATGTGTTTTAAAATTTTTGGAATGCTGAATTTTACAAGAAAATGGCCGAATGGTTTAAGGAGAAATTTTTGAATTTTAGAGATTTTTGAGAATTAGATTCTATCCGAATTTATGAGATCTATTCATGGACATTAGAGTGATTTCTAGGTACAGATTAAAGAATGAAAGTTGTTTATCTATGTTTCGACTAATTCTATGTAAAATTCTTTGATTATTAGGTTTCTATACAAAAATTTATACGTATTTTCATACATACTGTTCTTGATAAAATACAATCGGACAGATTGATCCTTAACCTTTAAAAAAAATTTTGTGTCTTGTGTGTTAGGTATTTTAACCTAGATTTTGGATATGTTGTACCTTAATATGTCTAGTTTCTCATATAAAAAGAACAGGATTTAATGGTGTCAAGAAGTGGGACGTTGCTCTTGGATAAGAGGTCGCCTCGTCATGTATGTGGTACAACCAGATTTAACGTGTAAGTTTATTACTTGAACTAAACTACCTTAAGGGAATTTTTCAATAGAACTAAACACATTTAAGGGTATTAGTTATGTTAATTATCTAGTTAGTACCTAGTTAGGACATCTAAGCACCCTAATTAATGAGTTAAAAGCCGACTCACACACCTTGACTAGCCAAACCCACACAAACCCGCCACTTGCTCCCTTTTGTCACCCCTCACTTTACACTTTACCATATTACTTTGGGAAATTTATATACCTATTAACTACAAGGAAATGAATTTTGTATATATATATATATATATATATATATATATATATATAGAAGTGAAGTATATGGCTGCTATTTGTTAGTCCAAACCGTAGCTTACAAAAAAAAAAAGAGAAAATCAAAGTGAGCAAGAGTGAAAACACGACAAAAAGAAAAATGAAGGGAAAAGAAAAGAAAGAAAGAAAACCTAAGGAAATCTAACCACATCAAAGCTAAGTAAGTTGGTTTTACTTCATGTTTAAGTTTCTTTTTTATGGGTTTAATTCATGTATTTAGTTAAGTTATTGTTTGTATTGTTAAGATTTGGCTTGTATTGGATTGGTGTGTAGATGGCTTGGTTTGGATTTAATTGTTATATTGTATTTGTGTGATAATTGAAGTTTATCATACCTAGTGTATGTTTCATCATGTGTTGATGATTGTGGGCTAAAAATTTAAGGGCTTGGATCGAATATTGGGATGAATAAATTGGAAGAGAAACAAAGGAATGCTTAGGGTCTTCTTAAAGACTCATTCGACCTAGGAATCCTAAAGTGAGCATAATTGGATTTTCTCATGAACTTTAAAGCCTATAACCTATTAGTAACCCAATTAGGTGCGAAATAGTAAGTTAGAGTGGAAGAGATTTAATAAAAATGAAAGAGAAACCTTAGGTTACTTTTAGGAAAAATTGAGGAATTTGGACTATAACCTTCCAACCTTGTGATTAATAGTTAAATTACATCTAAAAAATTGTAGAATGAAATACTAAGAAGTAAGAATTCAAGAGCAAAATCGAATTCATGACCTAGGCCCATTAAGGACAAAATTCAACTATAAATACCCAAACTAGGGTTAGGAAAGAAATCCTAATTTGGTACATATGAATTAATTAGTCCCAACCATCCAGACCTTATGAGTAATGGTTTAATAGTCCCTTATGAGTATAAAATGAAAGGTTAAAAAATAGAGAATTCAAAAAAAAAAATGGAATCGGAACCTAGATCCATTATAGGCTAAATTCATATTAGAACATAATTTTACCTTGGTATGCCACAAATCAACCCTTAGAATCAATGGTCACATAAATCAAATGAAACGACGAGACTCATCAAAACTAACCGAGGAAGCATGCCCACATGCAAAAGAAAATTGATGGCCCGACTAATACTAGTCAGCGGTGATGGATCCTCCTCGAGGGAAAACATTGTGGGAATGGTATGGAAATGTATAAAACCTTATACATGTTAGATAATGAGAACAAATTGATAGTATAGGTTTGGTATCCGCAATATGTTAAACACGGTAACATGGCATCACATGCATTGGTGGGAACAAATTGAGTAGGAATTAAATGACTAAGAATTGGTTTGTATGGATAGGTTTGGTGACCTAATTGAAATAAACAAGAATTAGTTGTCTAGTCGTGTGCGTACTCTTATCCGTGTAACTCGCACCGTTAAGCGATTGATTCTTGCTAACGATAGCTACAACGAGGAATAATTTCATTGTTAGCAATAGGTGGTTCGGTAATCTCCAATAGAGTAGATCGCTAATAACCGAGGTACCCGAAATAAAAATTGATGAGTAGCGTTGGGAAGTAAAAACAAACATTGCATATCACGTACATCACCCCATTTACCGAGTTTCGACTCACCCCGTCGTTATTTCTATGTTATGACAGGAAAAGGAAAAAATAGTAAAGATGAGGTCGGCTCCTCCTAGGAGGCTCATATGTAACACGGAATGTCGAAACTTGTTTTGTCGATAATTTGAGGGTATGGGATCCGTAAGAAATCAACCGTTATTTGTAATATTTTGCTACTATAATTAGTTATGTCATGTAAATTTTATTATATGCAGTTTTGATATGTGATGTGTCGTTAATTTCTTAAGTACGCCGTACGACAAATGATTAGGGTTTAGGTAGTGTCGGCATAACGCGTATCGCCTAATCACTCCTATTTAGGTAATTGACAATGGACTAAGGTAGGGGCGTTACATTAACAAGATTGAATCAATAGCAGATAAATGAAAAGATAGTTCTAATTGGTAGAAAAACAAATCAATAAGTAATTAATAGAAGAGTATTAGAAATTTAGCACTAATAAAGATACCATCCGAACTCCTATAAAGCACGTGAGACATGGTAATACAAGAATAGCAAAATAACTCAAGGAACATGAAATATTACAATGCATGAATATAAAATTTTAAAAGGACAAGGAGCGATGTAAGATACATGAAAAAATAGCAAAACAATTATGAGGAATGCTAGGTCACACATTTGGCCTAAGTGCGTGCCGTAGCCGAGCCTATCTATCCAAGTCGGGTCTAAAAAATCAAAACGAAAAAAAAATATTTAAATCAACCTAGGTAGTTCTATGAATACATCCTATCCTAACACACTTACAAACATAAGGTAACACGCGAGCAAAACCCTAGCCTACTTTTTTTTAAAAAAAAAAAGGAATAAAAGAAAGATAATAATTGCCATTATTCATTATCCGGAGCTACACCAACAACATAAGTCGGACCATCATGATCGATAAAAGAGGATGATTCTAGCATCGCTAGATTGATGGACTTTCGACCACTAATGGTCCCCAAGAGTAACAAGTAGCTTCTATTCACAAGTCGTCATGCTCCATATGCGCTTTTGTGGTGGTCTTTTCCCATTCAATTTGATCGCCGATTCTTTTTCAATTGTACTTTTTAGTCTCCGATGTGTTAATTAAAGTATATAATCTCCCTCTTCAATCCTTTAATTCTAATTTAATTTCATCTAAAACCAATGTGATGCATGATAATTTTATTTTTCTTTGTGACATAATGTTGTTATACATGTGGTCTTCATAGGTTTGGATGATTTAGAGAACTTGAATTATATAATATGTTCTTAATAAAAAAAAATCAATTAAAGATTCTTAATTGCTTTTGACATATTTGACAAATTATGAATCGATTTTGTGGTCGTGGCATGTATAAAATTTAACCTCGGTGGGGATTTGAGGTATATAGATTTATGATTTAATTTTCTCTCCTTTTTTTTCCTATTATAATAATTATTTTTTATTTATTAATGACAAGGGTGATACGTGCTATATAGTACATAATTTCTTATTTTACTAAAGTTCTTAAGGAATTGTTGATCAATGAAGAAGTTAGCAATTGGCTAGCAATTTTATTTTATTTTATTGTGAGAAAAATAAGATATTCCAATGCACATTACCAAATCAAGGACCTTGTGGATGTCAATTGGCTATTTTATTTTTTACAAAGTCATCTTTACATGATATGTGGTCCTTGCATTGTCTAATTTTATTATGTTTTGCATTTGTTGTGTTTATTTAATGTGATATTAGTCTAGATCAATTTAGATAAGAAGCTTTAGGACTTCAAATCAACTTTTTCTAGTGATAAAGATTTTTTTATTATTTTTTATTATTTATCATTTTTGCTATTTTAATTTTATAGTGCTACTAATTTTATTTTCTTCAAGATCTACCTTTGAATTTAGTATTGGGCCTTGGGCTTAATTTTATTATTTTAAAGTGGCATGGTAGGTTGATGTGGACTCAAGGCTCATATCCATATTTTTGGATTTGTAATTTTGAATTTGTAATTTTTATTACACGATTTTATAGTTGAACTTGGGTTTCAAATCCAAATTTGTTTTATTTTTATGTTTGTATCTTTTGTATGGGGTGTGGGTTATTTAATTTGTAAATAGGCTTTAAACTTGAATTTCCACTCTTTTCAAGGGGCTCTAAAGGCCAAATAATATCTAGGTAAGAGATTGAAAGAAGATTCAATCTCCAAATCACCTATTTTAGGACTCGGTTAAAAATGCCTAATAATCAACTTATAAATCGGGATAGAAAAATGAAAACATAATTGAACTTTGCATTAAAAAATTTTATAAAGTGGAATTAAAGGATAACTTTATTATGGAAGCACATTAGGATGGTTGTGGTTTTTCTTAGTTCTATAATAAACTCATTTATCCAAAACTCTTAAGACCAATCTCTTATGTTTTTTTTTTTTATCTTTTAAAAAATTAAGTAATGACTCTACTTGCGAACACATATATCTTTATGATCATGAGAAATTACCATGTGATATAATGGTGACTCTATTAGAGATTTAATAGTTAAGCCCATGATGTTTGCTTGCTTTTGGGAATTGTTTCATTCTATGCATATCCTTTATATTCTAATTTTCATGTGCTTACATTTTATGCCTTTTCTATCATGTTTATTTTTGGGCTTGAATTTAAAGTGTAGTCTCTTACATATACAAAAATAATTTTAGCTTAGACACACTTTGGTCTCCGAACCTAAGATTAGAAAGAAGGAGGTGGGACTCGAAAGACTACAATCTCAAAGCTTACACAACTTATCCCTCCACTCATATGAAAAATTTATATACGAGACTATGAAGAGAAACTTACTAATCCTCATGAATGAGAATAGAGTTTCGGTATCACCTATTACGGTCAAACTTGAGCTTACGATAAAAGCCTTTCATAAAGAAGTTATAAAAGGCAACATTATCCGAGTTACATCTAGAAAAGTGTAGAACCTATCCTTAGGCTATCCTCGGGACAAAAGGAAAAAAAATGTTTTCTTTTTCTTGTAGTTCAAAGGTCAATCATAACATTGTCTTGGGATATTTAAAAAGTACCATGGCTATCAAGGCTTCCACTACCAATAAACCTACTATAGATTTTTAAAAAAGTATTATGACCTAAACACTAGAAGATGATTACTACTAGTGCCAAATCAATCAACTACAAACAAGCAATTCGAAGGGTAGGTAAAATCCTATTTCATATAGAGGCGAACAAAACAAAATTAAATGAATCATCTCTCTTAACTGGATCAAAATACCATTCCAACTATTGCCTCACATTTGAATAAAAATGGTATTAATAGTATATACCATCATACTATTCAACCCAATATTGGCCTTAAAGTCGGATTGATAGCCATGATACTCCTCTTAGCAAAGGCATGCTTTATATTCAAGCCTAATCATAATAGAGAATTCTCATATAAAAGCACTATCTTTTCTTAAAACTTATATTATGTATTTACATCATATGAAAAATATAGGTTGCATCACAAAAGCTCAACTCCCATAAAAGGTCTACAACACTAAACAAAGGAAGATGATGGAGAATGAGAAAAAGAACTAATAGGGACAAACTCATGTTATAAAATTTAAAATCTTTAAGGGATAAATAGCTCGATTGTCTAGTTTGGTAGAGCAACTTCTCCAAAAAAGACAAATGAATAATTAAGCATCCAAAGGGATTAACTCATCCATAACATTTTTTATTAAAGGATCTATCACCTTTCTTATATCAACTATTAGGGCAACACAAGTAATTGCTTTATATGGTCGATCCTCCTTCATTCATTCCACCTTTCAAGAGACATCCCTTAATCTATTGCATTCGGAATGTGAAACTCAATTTGCTACATAAAAGGCATTATATCTTCATGCTTCATACCTAAATATGGTTTTTTTTAAAAACCCTACTCGGTCGACAACTCTAATTATGGACATTGTTGTTGAAGAGTCAATCAAAGATAAAGCTAAAAAGGAAAGTGAATGTAATAAAATTTTATCTATTGAAGAGCACTTAAGGGCTATATGTATTTATATAACCCAATCAAAATAGATAAAATGTACTTGATACCTAATATTATCATTCGAAGAAGTTTAAGGTGCTCGAATTCATTAAGTACGACATACTCAAAGCCTAAAAATCCATTTTCAAATGTACTATAGTAAAATAGCATAGGTCATATATGATCAAAAGCTATTGATCCACTTCTTTCATAAGAGGCTAGATGGTGCTACTATTAGTTAGTATATGCTTCTTGATGGGGTCAAGTTTAATTTGGAAGTAACTCTAGATAAAACTACTTTACAAAATATGGAAAAGACAACCAAAAAGTCCATTAAGGAGTATGTCTAGAGATGGCATGAGGTTGTTGCTCAAATATATCCTGCATTGATAGAGAAAATTGATTTTTATGTTCATTAATAATTTCAAGGTGTCTTCTTTTGAGTATTCCATTAGCAATCCATCACCCAACTTTTATGATGTAGTAGTCATTGTTGAGAGAGTATAAAAAGCTATTAAGTCAAAAAAACATTTCGAAACTAGTTCAAAGAAGAATAATTTTGACAACAAAAAGGACAATGAAGTTTACTAGTTAAAGCCTACTAATTTCTAACCAAATAAGTGATAAAATAACCAACAACATCTACATTACCTCCTTTTTTAGGTCGGGAACCTTAACAATCAAACGCCATCTCTATATACTCGCTTCTATTAATATAAGTGAAATATTCTCATCATCTCCAAACAACTAGCAACCTTTAAACTATCGACTGAGGCCTCCATTATCAAAGTAATCGAAGTATCGGGACTCACTATCTTCTCTTCTTATATCTTTAGGCGATTTGTTCAAACATGTTATACCCATCAGTTAGATTGTCTTTATTTCCATATATCTACTCCAACAACATTAAAGTGATTGTTAGTATTTTACACCTTTAAATATATTTTGAGCCTTATATTCTTTTCTTTAATATCCTAAAACTAGTCTATATTATGTGTTTTTGAAAGCCTTTATTGATCAAAAATAAATTAATTAGACGGATCGGTTTTATCCTCAAATACAAGGACAAAATATTTTTGAAAAAAAAAACTTGAGCTACTTATGTGTTTCACATCATTATTTATGGCATCAAATTATAAGTTTTCTTGATAAGAAAAAGACAAGACAATGCAATCTTTTCAAACTAAAAACCATATTTTAAGTTCCACTTATTCAAAATATGACCTCTCATCTTGCAAAACACTATTTGAGCTTTTTGTTCTTAAAGTAACCAAACTTCTTGATCACTTGTCAAAGAACACCAAGATACTATTTATTTTTTAAACCTTTTTTATGACTCAAACATAATCTCATCTTAGTATTTGAATGATATATTTTATTTTGTGACCAACTAATCAAATAATTTATGAATGAAAATATTTCCTAATACACATCTCTAAGATTTGTTTGTAATAAGGCGAAGCTAATAGGAAAAATATTATTAAAATTTACTACTTAGTCTTAAAAAAATGATTTATTTTAGAGATTTCTTTCAATAACTCCATTAAATTGGCTTGAATTATAAACTACAAGTTAAGATCATTGATGTGAAATTATCCATCATGATCAAGTAGATTGAAATAACATTAAACCAAAAGGCAAGTGATGGCACAAAAGTAACTGAATTCATGGCATAAGGGTTAAACAAAAGAGCATAACAATGATACTCGTGATCCTCAATGATGAAATAAAAAGAATCTAGACTAATGAGAACAACAAGCTACGAATTGAGGGCAAGCACCGATTCAACATGTGTCAATAATTGATGAATGCATCCAAATAATTTAATCATAGATTTAGCATATAACAAGAGGGCATGAATATAATTTGAAAGCCATGATTGTTATATAGACATATCATGACACCTAGTAGATACAATATGACCTAACAATAAAGAGTGAGATCATATTCTTGTAAGAAAAATGAAGTAGCAACAAGCCTAGAATTGCATATAATTAATTCAATATTTCTTTAAGAAACTCAAGCAAACTAGCAATTGAGATTCAAGAACCATAAGATCCAAGTTAATATTTTCAAATTTGGGATAAAGAGTTGGGCTTTGTAAAGTGTGACCTATATTTCTCATAGATGTACTCTCTTTAAAGAAAAAAAAAGGCTTATCGTTACTATAGATGAAGGCAACTTGAGCCTAGGAATGAGCAAACCTTCTCCTTTTAAGGCAATTCAACATAAGCTATACTTTTAAAAAAGTTTAGCCAATTTGAAAGCCATGATCGTTATATGGATGCATCATGACACCTATTAGATACAATATGACCTAACAATAAAAAATGAGATCATATTTTTGTAAGAAAAATGAAATAGCAACAAGCCTAGAACTGCATATAATTAATTCAATATTTCTTTAAGAAACTCAAGCAAACTAGCAATTAAGATTCAAGAACCATAATATCCAAGTTAATATTTTCAAATTTGGGATAAAGAGTTGGGCTTTGTAAAGTGTGACCTATATTTCTCATAGATGTACTCTCTTTAAAGAAAAAAAAAGGCTTATCGTTACTATAGATGAAGGCAACTTGAGCCTAGGAATGAGCAAACCTTCTCCTTTTAAGGCAATTCAGCATAAGCTATACTTTTAAAAAGGGTTAGGCAATTTGAAAGCCATGATCGTTATATGGATGCATCATGACACCTATTAGATACAATATGACCTAACAATAAAAAGTGAGATCATATTCTTGTAAGAAAAATGAAATAGCAACAAGCTTAGAACTCGCATATAATTAATTCAATATTTCTTTAAGAAACTCAAGCAAACTAGCAATTGAGATTCAAGAACCATAAGATCCAAGTTAATATTTTCAAATTTGGGATAAAGAGTTGGGCTTTGTAAAGTGTGACCCATATTTCTCATGGATGTACTCTTTTTAAAGAGAAAAAAAAAGGCTTATCGTTACTATAAACGAAGGCAACTTGAGCCAAAAATGAGCAAACCTTCTCCTTTTAAGGCAATTAAACATAAGCTAGACTTTTAAAAAAGTCTAGGTGGTCACCCTATCAATATAACTAGTCCTTTCTTGATTCCCAAATGGTGGATCTATAAAGATAATCAATTTTTATAAACATCATATACAGTCACCATATCAAAATAACCATTCTTTTTAAAATGTCACATACGGTCACCATGTCAAGATGACCATTTCTTTTAGAAGTAGCATATGTGGTCACCATGTCAAGATGACCACTTCTTTTAGAAGTAGCATATGTGGTCACCATGTCAAGATGACCATCATTTCGAGTAGTGTCATATGTGATCACCATGTCAAGATGATCATTATTTCGAGTAGTGGCAAATGTGGTCATCCTATATTTCTCATGGATGTACTCTTTTTAAAGAGAAAAAAAAGGCTTATCGTTACTATAAACGAAGGCAACTTGAGCCTAAAATGAGCAAACCTTCTCCTTTTAAGGCAATTAAACATAAGCTAGACTTTTAAAAAGTCTAGGTGGTCACCCTATCAATATAACTAGTCCTTTCTTGATTCCCAAATGGTGGATCTATAAAGATAATCAATTTTTATAAACATCATATACGAATCACCATATCAAAATAACCATTCTTTTTAAAATGTCACATACGATCACCATGTCAAGATGACCATTTCTTTTAGAAGTAGCATATGTGGTCACCATGTCAAGATGACCACTTCATTTAGAAGTAGCATATGTGGTCACCATGTTAAGATGACCATCATTTCGAGTAGTGCCATATGTGATCATCATGTCAAGATGATCATTATTTCGAGTAGTGACAAATGTGGTCATCATGTCAAAGTGATTATTTTTTGTTTAAAGTAGTACATGCGGTCACCATCTCAAGATGACCATTCTTTCGAGTAGTGTCATATGTGATCACCATGTAAAGATGACCATTCGTTTAGTAGTGTTTTATACGGTCATCATGTCAAGATGATTTTTTTTTCAAAAATAGCGAGATGCGATCACTATGTTAAGATGATCATTTTTTAGTTGTGTCGCATATGATCATCATGTTAAGATGACCATTCTTTTAGTAACATCGCATGCTATCATCATGTCAAAGGGACCATTCTTTCTAGTATTAGTACATTCAAAGCTACACCAACAACATATGTCTTATCACCATGATCGGTAAAAGAGGATGATTTCAAGCACTACTAAACCGACCGATTTTCAACCATTAACGACCACATACATACGACGAGTAGCTTATGTTTACCGAGTCATCATGCTCTATATGCACTTCTATGGCATCCATTTTATGTTCTTTTCCCATTTAATTTGGTCACCGATTTTTTTTTCCCAATCCTATGTTTGGTCTCTAATTCGTTGATTGAGGTATATAAGCCCATCAATCCTTTAACTCTAATTTAACTCTGTCCAAATTTAGTGTGATACATGATATTTTAATTTTTCTTTATGCTATAAAGCTATTATTTACGTAGTCACCATAGATTTGGATGATTTTGGGAACTTAAATTACATAATATGGGCTAAAGGTCTCTAATTATGTTTGATATATTTGACAAGTTATGAATATGATTTTGTGGTCATGACATGCATAAAATTTAACTTGGTGGTGATTTGAGATATGTAGTTTTATGGTTAAAATTCTTGTTATTTTTCTAGTATAATTATTATTTTTATTTATGAAGGGCAAGGGTGATACATGTTATATAGTATAATTTCTTATTCTACTTAATAAATTTTCCGAGGAACTATTGGTCGATGATGAAGCTAATAATAGGCTGCTATTTTTCTTTATGGTGAGAAAAAAATAGTCCAATACACATTACTAGGTCAAGGACCTTGTGGAGAGTAATTGACTATTTTATTTTCTTTAGAGTCATCTTTATAAGATCTATGGTCCTTGTATTGTCTCATTTTATTATGTTTTGCATTTTTCATATTGATTTGATGTGATGTTAGTCTAAGTCGGTTAGGTGAATAGGTTTAAGACCTACGACCAACTTTGTTCCAATAACGGGGCTTTTATTATTATTATTATTATTATTTGGTGCTACTAATTTTTTCTTTTTGCGAGATGTAGGTCTAAATTTAGTATTGATCCTAATTTCATTATTTTAAAGTAGTATGACGAGTTGATATAGAATCAAGACTCGAATCTATATTTTTAGATTTATTATCATGAATTTGTAATTTTTATTATTAGGTTCCGTAGATGAACTTAGCCCTATAGTCTAAATTCATTTTATTTTTATGTTTGTATCTTTTGTTTGGGGAATGGTTATTTAATTTATAAATGGGCTTTTATGCCCTAATTTCTACCCTTTCAAGTGGGCTCTAAGGACCCAATAACCATCTAGTTGAGAACCGAGTCTTTTTTATATCGTCAAATTACCTTCCTTAGAAAAAGGTTAGAAAAGGCTTAATAATCAACTCACAAATCAAGATAAAAAACATGGACACATAACTAGATTTTGTAGTAAAAAAATTCTCACATGTTAGAATTGAGAGGTAACCTCATTACAAAAGCACACTAGGGTGATCATAGTCTTTTCAAGTTATGTAATCAACTTCTTTACTCGAAACTCTTAGGACTAGCCTTTTAGGTTTTTCTTAATTTTACCTTTTAAAAAACCGAGTGATGACTTTATTTTCGAACACATATATTTTTAAGATCCCCAAGAGGTTTGTAATTGATTGTAATTCTTAGTTCTTGTAAGAGTGTTATCTTTGGAGTACTAATTTGTAAACATTCATCGTTCTTAATGAATGTAAGTCCTTTCCTTTTAGATTGAGTATTATAAGAATTGTAATATTGTGATTTTAGTTCACGTATTGTTAAGAATTTCAAGTTTATAATTTTTAGATAATTTTTAATATTGCAATCCTTCTTTTTTATTATTTAAGTTGTTTAATCTTTCATTTTTTTTTAGTTTGAATTTTTTATATTGATTATATATTAGCTTAAGATTTTGAATTTTTAGCTTAAAATAGTTGCTATTGTAAATAATTATCTTTGCAAACTTTCAACCCAATTTGTTTGGGTAGATTGTAGACCTCTTCTAAAAGTTTGTAAACTAATTGCAATTTATTTAGTTTAGTTTTATACTAAAATAAAAGAGCAAAAGCATCATTATAACAATTAGTAGTACATTTAGAATAATTAATTAGGTTCATTTACCTTCGAGTCTAGAAGCAAGATTGCATTGCACACTACCATTCAATTGCCTTTTTATCTTTTATTACAAAGTCCTCTTAATTGAGACAAATAGAAAAAACCCACAAAGAGATTAGCAACCACAATGAGATGATATTTTAGATGGCACTAAAAAAATCAACCAAATTCCCATCAACTTGGGATGAAGATGGTCAAAATAATCCACCAACAATAGCTATTATTGTGCAAAAAGAGGGTTTAGAATCAATTAGGGAAGAAAAGTTAGTTGACGTACTTGTACTTTTAATAGCTAAGGAAAGGCGGAACCAATTAGAGGTTAGGTTTAAAGAGGCTTGAAAATTGATAGAGATTAATTATCGAGCTCTAACTCAACAGATTGAAACATAAACTGAACATAAAGCCGATAGAAAATTATTATAAGAAATTGATGTTGGCTATTAGTAAAACTACACATACTTTAATAGAGTCCAATAAAGAAACGAGAGAACACAATAACAAGGATAAGACATGACTTAGACACTTTATAAACCTTGGAAAGACAGGCTCATATGGGTTTAAACCAAACCCTCTTAGATGTAAGTACTTATTTTAAAGTTTAGAATAAAAAGAAGAATGGAAATTGTGATTACATATTTTAATCACACAAAGTTTGAAATCATTCATAAAATCTCTAAATAAGTGGCCTCGGAGGTTGAAAATCAAATGGGAAAAAGTTCTCTAAAAAGGTTGGACAAGCAAGACCTTTTAGGATGAATCTATCTAGAAAGGCTTATAGTGATTCCTATAAAGATGTGGATGGATTTAGAGGAAGAAATAGCCTATTTTTTTAGCCTCCACACCTCGCTCGACCTAAATAAAAAACCTTAATGATAGGACACAACTAGTAGTGTTAGGGAACCTTTTGTAGACCTTCATGAATCTAAAGACACTAGGAATCAAAATTATAAGCCTACAACTAAGAGAGTAAGAGAGTAAGAGGGAAGTACGTTATATAGGATTATGAAAAACACCTACAAATGAATAATAGCTAGATTATCATCAAGCTATACAGCCTTTGTAACTCGATCTTAAGTATATCTCGGGGGATATAGAGTAAGCTTTGGTCTAATAATCCCATAGATTCATAGACGTACTTATAATCGCCCATATCCTAATCTATTGATACGAATATCCATCGATCTTTAGGTTTTCAAACTTGATTCTATTTAGTAGACATGGATATTGACAATCATCAAACATATTATAATATATAGTTACCAATGTTGAGAGGTTGCAAAATATGATTTCTTAAAGCTTAAATCATCCCTCAAATCCTTAACTAGGAGGAATTCTCATGGTACATCAATCTACCTCCTAATTTTATCCACATATAGGGAGAAATGCTCTTGCTTTTCCAAGACCTTTTTTTTTAAATAAAAGCTAAAATTGGATAGTCAAATTTAATCAAATACAAATAACTTGTTAGTAACTCGTTAAAAATACTTGGATAGATTCATAGAGGCTAGAGCTAAATGTTAGCTTAAGATCTATGAAAACAAATCCATAGCCATAGCTCAATAGGGATTAGAGTTTGAGCTTAGAAATTTTTTTGAAGGGATATAGTTTAAGGATGTATGCAAATTATGAGTAAGAACAACTAGGCATAAGAGCTTGTTGAGAGAAGAAAAAAGCAAAAAATCGAGTCTTTGAAACTTATTATTAGGAACCAATTCCATAATAAATAGATATGACAAAATTCATCCATAGAACTCATCTAGTTTGTGATGTCCTTATAATAATAATAAAAAAAAGGCTTTAAAAATACTAAAATCCATCGAAAAGAGATAGTATTATCATTTTATTATCAACCAAACTTATCAAAAATTTGATTGGTTGGTAGCCAATATGAGAGTTAGGTTTAGAGGAAAATGTAGGGTCTTAATTGAAGAGGAGAACCAAAAAAAAAAAAAAAAAAAAAAAGAAGAAGAAGAAGAAAAAAGAAAAAAGGAAAGACCTATTGTAAGTGGCATGATGCTTATCGGTCATACAACTAAAAATTGCATAGTTTTTATAAATGTAATCCAAGATCCGATAGAAGCAAAAAGCTTGAAATTTACAAAAAAAATCAAGAAACAATAAGTATAGATAAAGACTTTTTCTTAACATCAACACCTTTGATACTTATCCTTTAGTTAATATTAACCACCTAACAAAGATGAGATGATAGCCTTCAATCTTATGGATTTGTATGAATGAATGAGAGCGAGAATGTTTAAAAATCCAAGAGCATTAATCCTAAAGAAACTCTTTATGAGAAGAATAATCAAATAGGTTATAGAAGAAGCAATGTTTTTTTAAAAACCTTAAAATATTGAGAAAAGAATTATGCAAAGAGTGCAAACCTATTATAATATATGAACTGATTTTTGAGGGGTAAACCTTGATAAGAAGGTGAGAAACTAATGAAAAATTCATATATATATATATATATTTCCTAATCAACCAGTGAAAAAAATTACTTTCTCTATAATGGTCGCATCCTATCAAACATTCCAAGGCTCTATAGCTTCTAAAAGAACCAATTATAAAGGCTTTACTAATAGAGAAGATGGTTGGATTGTTATCAAAACTAAATCTAAAAGAAAGAAAGATAAGAAATGAGTTCAACAAAGTCTAATATGGTTATCAAAACTATATAAAGAAGACTGCAATGTAAAAAAGTTAATGCTATTTTTAAACAGGGAATCTCAAAAAAAAAAAATAGCAACTTAAAAGACTAAAGAAAAAAGGCAAGACTTTAATATTGATCAAACTAATAATAATTTGATTTTTAGGTTTGAGATATAAGTGTCTTAAAATAAAGAGGAAGATGTTAAGACCATAAAAAGCTAGAAAAAAGATTAGTTTATTGGAACCAGAAAAGGAGAAAAACCTAGATAGCAAGATGTTAAAAGCCTTGCAAGAATATGATGAGGTTCAACTATAAATAGATAAGGATACTAATCATTACGGGAACCGAGTGTAATATGATCACTATGTTACCCTAAAACTTTAGTGTAAACTAGAAGTACACGGACACACAAGAAGAGGATGTCATGAATAATTCTTCAACTTTGTATGAAATAATCTAGATAAAAGAAGTAGAAGAAAAATGCCATATAGATTGCCTATAAATAGATTATATAGAGATAGATTTAGTCACCCAAAAAGAAGAGGGGAAAAATGAAAGATAGGAGGCAATACAGATTGAAAAGTCTAATAAAAAGGCTTATATTCATTTAAAGTCTTTGTATATCAAGACAAACATGAATGAGATTCTTGTTAATAAGGACTTAATAATTAATGGAGCGAGTTGTGAACATTCTCTTTTCGTACTTACTTAATGTCATGCATAAAACATAGAAACATTTATAATATACTTAAGTTATTGTAAATGGATTTGCGAGCACTATGTAACAAGCAAAAAAGATACTCTTACTAAGCTCGAAGGTAGGAACACCAACTACCAACATAGCCTTTTTTATGGTGGAAAAGACATCAAGCTATAATATACTACTAGAAAGAGATTGATTGTGTGCAAATAACTATATTCCTTTCACTTTCAACCAACTCATTTTTTTTTTTTTTAAGAATGGCAAAAGGTATGAAACTATTTATACAAATGACATACCTTTCATTACAAGTGCTAATTATTTAAAAATGAGTTTATGTTAATAATTAGACAACCATCAATAGTTAGTTGTAAGAATAAAAAAAATTCAAGGAGGAATTAGAAAGAGTCCAAACAAGGCATTCATTTCAAGAATATCTTTAAAGGGAAATGTCAACATTTTCTTATGAATAATGAACCCAATGAGGGTAACTCTAAAAGGAAAAAGGCCCAAGCCAACATCTAAAGATCTATAGGGTATTTAACTAAAATAAAATTGATGTTAGAATACCGTCTAAATCGAGCAACAACTAATGACCAATCAATAATAATATAACTAATAGAGTTGTAGATTGAAACACCCAAAAAAGGCATACAGAGAAATAAACTCTCTCGAGAATTCAACCTAGGCACTAAGGAGAAGGAAACTATCACTTCTATTAGTGCCTACTTGAAACCTAAAAACAAAAAACGAGATAACATAGTCGGTAAAATAATTTAAAGACCGTATCCTATGGGATTACAACAATATATCGAGTTTGGATAAATAGCTAATGGAATTAACAATACCAATCAAACCAAAGGACAAATTTGCAAACGAGATATTTTAAGGATTGGTATTGTTAGAAAAATACATAGAATAGATGTTTAATATACTTTCGGTTGTCGAAATGATAAAACTAAAGTATGTATTAATTTTAAGGATTTAAACAAAATTACCTCTAAAGATGAATATCTCATGCTTGTAACGGATATTTTAGTAGACATTATTGCTAGAACCAATTTATTATCTATGATGGATAGGTCCGTTGGCTATAATCAAATACCTATTGTAGAAAAAAATATACATAAAGCATTATTTAGATGGACAAGTTTTATAGGAGCCTATGAATGGGTTATAATTCTTTTTAAATTGAAAATTATTAGGGAAACTTACCAAAGGGCAATGAATATAATTTTCTATGATTTAATTGGGAAAAATATAGCAATCTACCCGAATGACGTCATGGTAAAATTATAGACCAATAAAGGCATAGAGATGATTTGAGAGTAGGTTTTTAAGAATGAGAAAGTGTAAGCTGAAAGTCAATCCATTAAAATATGTCTTTGGATTCTTTACATGAAAAATCAAAGTATTTACACCTCTGTTAAAATGGAAACCAGAGAAGGAATTCATATAAAGACAAGAACATCAAGATGCTTTTGACACAATCAAAGAGTATTTGTCAAATCCATCTATCTTGGTTCCTCCAAAGTAGTAAAAAAAATATAATTGTAGCATGCTTAATTTTAAAGCTCATTAGCACAAGACAGCTTAGCACAAGACAATGAACACGGCTAAAAAAAGTTATATTTTACTTTAGTAGAACACTAAATGACCCTAATAGTAAATATCATCCCATAGTTAAATTGCACGAGAAAACATGACTCGCAATATAAACAAAAAATGTGAGGGTGCAAAGTGATAAATATCATTTCAAATAGATTACCAACATATAATTGAATAGAAGATAGAAAGATTGAATACAATAGATAAATTCCAAGTATCCGTTATACTTTAGGAACTAAAAGAATGAGCAATTACACACTAAAAGAACTATTTTATTCCACAAGTCGAAAAGACTTCCACATAAGAAAAGAAGAGAGGCGGATGTCCCGCCAAAATTTTATTTGGGTTTGATAACCTAACAAATTAGAAGGAAATAGCCCATGAGTTCTTTTTTGAAGGTGTCCTCTTAACCTCCTTCTTGATTGATTTCACTTAAGCCCATTCTCTAGCTAGTCATTACGGTGCCATATCTAGTTTAAGGCCCAACACTTAATGAGTTTGCGACTCAAAAACTTGATCTAGAAGAAATAGATTGGGAAAACTTGCAACGATGAAAGCAAAGCAATTTTCTCTTAGAGATGTGTGAAATATGAATTCTTTACAAGATTGAATGATGAAAAGATACAAAGATAATCTTAATTAACAAAAAGATGAATTAACACGTAATTAATAGAAAAATGTTAGAAATTAGGCACTAGTAAAGACATGATCTGGATAGTTATAAGAAACATGAGACATTACAACACAAGAATAGCATAACGACTACGAAGAACATGGAACATTGTAATAAATAAAAAAATAAAAAGCTGTAGAAGAATATGGAGTAGTGCAAAATACATGACAAAATGTAGAAGAATATGGTTCACCACAAAAGATCATAAAGAAACAAAAAGCCTATAAATAAAAATTATAATTAACAAGAAGAAAACACACACAAACAACTCAACTTGTAAATTACAAACAGCTTGTGAAGCACTTATCTAAGTTCCAACATACTTTAAACTTGCTAGGCTATAACTAGTAAGTAGTAATTTGTAGGCGATAATCATGTAAATTGATAATTCCTAAGCTAGTTCTTGGTTCTTATCTTGTGTTTGTAAAAATCGTGATTCTCAATTCCCGAAAGAGCATTATGTTTGGAGTGCTAATTTTTAAACATTCACCACTTAATGAATGTAAGTATTTTTCTTTCGGATTGAGTGTTGTAAAAATTGTAACATTGTGATTTTGATTCATGTATTGTTAAGAATTTTAAGCTTACGGTTTCTAGATTATTGTTAATATTGCAACTTTTCTTTCCCAATATTTAGGTTCTTTAATTTTTCGGTTTGAATTTATTATATTGATTGCGGATTAGCTCAAGAGTTTGAATTATTAGTTTAGAATAATTATTATTGTAAATAATTGACCTTACAAATTTGCTACCTAATCATACAGACCTCTTCTAAGGGTTTGAATACTAATTATAATTCGTTTAGTTTAGTTTTATATTTTAAAAAAAAAAAGACAAAGAAAAAAAAACCATCATTAGAACAAATACTAGTACCCTTAGAATAATTAATTATGTTCATTTACCTTCAAATCTGTAAATTAGACTATCTCATAGACTACAATCCAACTGTTTTTTTTTTATCTTTTGTTTTATATATATATAATTGAAGTAAATACAAAAGAATCCAAAAACACTAATTTTTAAAAGCATTTTGTTTGGATTTTAAAAATATAACAACGGGTTGTCAGCTTTTTATGTTTTTATAAACGAAAGAAAACGTTAATTTTCTGTTCGTGCTTTTTTAAAAGAATCTAAAACCATAAACGAAAAATGCAAATTATACCAAAACAACTCATTGTCAGTTTTAGCTAATCACTCATGATAGATCGAAGCATTTTGATTTTGGGTGTAAACAAAAATACAGAATAATGTCAACATCATTTTCGGGTGTTAGAAGATTAGGTCGCCTCCTCTTGTTGACTAAAAGACTCGATCCTTTTTTTAGGTAGGCAAAGACTCAAAACCACCTTAAACGCAAATTGAGATTAGCTTAACTTATCATAATGTCGTTATCAGTAAGATATCAACCTTGGATTATAGGAATTGACAAATTTTAAAAACCAATAAATGACCAGATAAATAAATAAAAAAATGTTGAGCAATAAGGTGTACATTTGATATTTTCTTGGAATATACCTTTCTTTCAATTTCTTAAAATCGTCTCATTTGCTACTCAAACCAACCATTATATTTATCTATTAAGCAAAATCCATCTGCATCGTCTATTTGTTATTAACATCTATACCTGTTTATTCTGTCCGTACCTAATTTATAAAAAAAACATATTAGTTGTCTTAGCTGTCCATTTCAACGATCCATGAAGAAGATTGAAATGCAATCTACAATTATTCTTTTCTCATCACCGATAAGCCAAAATTCAGTAGGTGGCTATTCGCCTCCGCCTTCATATTTGACCCAGACACCACGTGCCTGTCCTCTTATTTGTTTATTGCGGAAAAGAGGTTCAATAACACTAGGATTATTTGATATTAATCTTTTAAAGGAACGTCCTTGTGCTTTTAATTTGAGCAACTGGATGTCTATAAGTTGATTTGTCAGACAGTAGAGCCCATGCATCCATAATCAAATCAATTTTGACTTTTAAAGGCAACGGGAGACATTTGCTTCTTTTTTTTTTTTTTATTGGTTCCAATTTCAAAAAAAAAAAATTAAGATTAATACAATACTATAAAATAAAAAATAAAATTTACCAATTTTTATTTATTCGCCACTGTAACCAAAGTTCATGCCCCCAAGCTAAGATTAGGTTTGGCAAACTCAGCCCTTTGGCGGAGCTAGGGTTCAAAGATAAAAGGGGGTAAACTGAACATTTCCAAGAAATATGGGGAACATATGTCTAAAAGGAGGGAGTAAATTTGAATTACTAAAGCTAACGAAGAGCTAAAATGAATATTTTGAAAGGGGGCAATTGATGTAAATCCACCCTTGGGCCCCTAGTGGGCATTCTGATCGTTCATGGGGGCATGAACTGCATGGTCCTGGCCTTTGGGGGAATGAGAAGGCACTAAACCAGAACATTAACTAGATGGCTGCTTCTTTATAATATTGTGCATAAGGCATGGGCCATCGTGAAGCATTTAGATGCATACACCTAAACTACCCCAATCGCTTTCTGTTGTACTAGATAGTTCCATTTGTCCTTTGCTTCTCTTTGTACTGTAGGTAAGAAGAATACGGCTTCCTTTAATTTCTTGATTATCAAGGGGTGAATCCAAGGACACAAGCAGCTTGGGTCAGGTTCAGTCCGTCCCAGATTAAAAATTGTATAACCATTGATGCACTTTAAAGCCCTACTTTAGTCAGATCAATTACTGCAGTGGCCTATATTAATGGGCTCATTAACTTGAAGCTGCCAAAAACATCCAACTTATTGAACTCGAATCGAATCATTACCATACCGCCTTCCCACAACAAATCTGGCACAATTTGCCAAGAGCAAGTTACATAACAAAACAAGCAAAACTGAATGCAATACCTTCAATACCCTTCCATTAAAATTCCTAGTGAACAGAAAAGTATAAATGTAACCAAGCCAACAAAAGGGGATGGGCTCCCTTCATATGGTTCTACCACTCCCACTACTCCATTATTCACAACACCAAAGGAAGGTGCAAAGTCGGATCCTGGCCAACCCAAAACCAAGATTAAAATGACAATTTGATGAATGCAATCAAAGCACACCCAAAGATGAAGAGAAATGGAAACAGTTGTAGGATTTTCCTCTGACATAATTAAACCAAGAACCTTTTAATTTTCATAAATTCAAAGACAATACAAACTTCGGAAACAAACTGACTACAACAAGCTCATAAGGCAGGACATTATGTACACACTAAATTTCTGTCAGTTTTATGTACATACGGTATTATAATGCTAACCAGTTGTTCTTGTTGTCAGTACAATGAACAGTAAATGGGCAGCTTATAAAACGTTCATCAAACATCCCTTACCTTAAGCTTGATTTCGGCAAGTGAATTGGATGGTTTCTTTGGGCTTAATGGAACAGCGCTGAACTTGTGAACCAAGACCTTGAAACATGGCAAAAATATTATGTAGAGTGCAGCCAGAATAAAGGGTGCTGCTACTAGCCATCCCAACAACTGCAAAATCATTGGGTTAAGATCAAAAATACATAAAATAGAATGCTCTGTAAAGATCTACAGGAAAAGCCACATAAGGATTTCCTCATTAGCTCCACCACAATCTAACCTATATAAAAGTACAGAATCATCCCAGTGGTTCAAGGAGGAAAATGAAAAGAACAAGTCAAAGCATTGCCGATCCACTACAATGATTGGAATTTCTATCTAATCTAAAATTTTACAACAATTAGCATTGGGAGTCAAAGGTGAGCAGCCACATCAACTGATCGACAAAGTTAGTACAGTATAAGCTGCAAATGATATAGGAATTAGAATTTCAAGGTTCTCGCACCACAGTCTGGGTTGTTACATCTTGTCACATGGAATGACAGATAAGAACCTTATTCATTGAAAGAATGTTCGACATGCCAAAGCACGTGCCAAGGTATCTTTTATTTGTTGATTGCATTTTGAGTAATTATGACCAGAAACATGAAGAAGAAAAGAAAGACTTCACTGATTTGTAAAAGGGTGATTAGATGCAAAAGATTGTCTACTTTTAAAAGAAAATCCCTACTCATTATAGTGGTTTCATGTACTCCTGAAACTGCTACTTGGTTTTTAAACATCTTATCCTCCTTGTTCTAATTTGAACTAATGGTACATTGGACTTTGCTGCACAGTTCAAGTTCACAGGGGTTTCTACCTCTTCATCATTTGTTAATCCATATGCCCTAATAAAAAACACTACCATCCACATTCTCCAGAAAGGGAATAGTTAAGTGACAGCATCTTCATAAACTGAATAGATTGTACTTCTGTGTGCTGGTTCCATGCACATGATGCAAACGAGACCTATCGTCTCGTATATGGCTTTTAATTCATCCATCTTCTCAACATAAAGAACCATAATAGCCCAAAAATATAATCTGATATTCTTAAGAAAAATTTAGTAATTTGCATTGAGAACACTAACTCCGTGGCCCCACCCCAGACACCAAAACCTGTCCTAGATTAGTCAATCTAAAGAAACCAATATCCTCCAGCAACCACATTGTGGCACTCAAGAAAAATCGGAAAGGTTAACTCACAAATACAAACCCACTCAATTAAGAACTTACACTATGAACAAAACATTGCAATAACCAATTAGATGGTTCTATAGTGGCATCCTCAACATTCATCCAGCATTTTGGATTAGCATAATTAGCAAATGCTGCAATCAGTGATTACCATATTACCCAACTGATCATCTGGAGGGTGTCATCTACAAATTATTCTCTACCAGGATTACTATTTTTTAGAGTGTTCAAATCTATTTAAACCAAGAGATTTTGATGCTTATATAATTTACATAATAGCTGCAACGAGAATAAAAATAACCTTTTCATGTCTAAATGCTCACTCAGAACACTATTTCTTCTGACTTGTAAATTTTAATGCTCTACTATGGTATATAGTGACTCATTTCTTGATCCCAAGATGTTCAACATAAATTCTTATAGAGTTTTATATCCACTGAAGCTAAACATCGGATTAGACTTGCATGCAAAAGAGTATTCGCTCATGTGAGATAGAGTAAGAGACTTGGTTAGAACCAATTTGGCTACTTACTGCATGAGCAACACTTAATATAACTTCACGCGAAGCTTGTCCCGTCAAAACCTTTTTCAATGCATCAGATGTCAATGGAAAATGAGGTCCACCAGTCATAACCTCTCCAAAGCGCAAGAAGGGCACCAACAAACTTGAAAGCACAATGTAAAATCAAAATTCAGAAAAGAAAAACCAATCCAGCACACTTAAGGTGCTGCAATGCTTGCGTTTACAAAAAGGACAACAAAGAGAAATCCAAATGCGCATCAAAGCTTATTGGTGCATCAGACACCAAATCCCCAAGTATTTACTTAAATCAGAAAAGGCGGCAGAAAATGGACCAAAACCAGGTATAAAAAAAATTGAAACAAAAGCCGAAACCTTATCACAGATTATCAGCTGAAGATGGATAGAATACAAGGATCCAGCCAGAAAGCAGAAATACCTCAATTCTATGGGAGTAGCAATGAAGTTAGCTAACATCAAAGTTGGAGCATGGCAAAGAGATCCAAGCAACCCAATAGCCACTCCACAAAGCAGAACAGTAACACCTGCACATCCAAGCATATACTAATTTTATTATATAGCTTCAAGAACATCCCAATCACAAATTCAGAAAAAAAAATTACTTAAAAAACTAACAAACTAAAATTCATACCGCATATAGGAAATATTCCGAGAGTAATACCAAGTGCTGCCGAGAAAGCCAATTGCTTCGGCTCTAAACCCCTGCAAAAAAATTTATAACAACAAAAGACCGAAAACCTCTGGATATTAAACTGGATGATAGTGACAAAAACAATAAAGCATAAAGGATTAAAGAGACTGTTAGAACCTGCGAAGGATTTGATAGAGAGGATCGACGATCTTCTTGTTAAGCCAACCCATTAATCCCATTTTCGGTATCGCCATTTTTTCACTTCTTCTTTCCAACTTAATTCTCTAATCAAATCTTTTTTTTTCCTTTTTCTTTTCCTTCGATGAGAATCAAGCACAATAAATTCTGTATTTAATTTTCATTTCCCTACTCAGATACTACCAGATTCCTTTCTCGCTTTCAATAAAAAACAAATATTTATTTATTATGTCCTTTTGAATGTTTACTCTTCAAGACATAGAGATTCTGGGGAGGAGAAGAAAGGTAGTTGAAACTTGAAAGAATGGTGTTCGTTCAGTTTGTGATCTGCTGCGACAATATCATGGACACGCAAGGTTGTTAGGTTGTGGGATGAGGCCACGTCGTGTTTGATTTTCTGGAGTGCGGCGTACTGTGCGGCTGAGATACAGATGAATATTTCTCACGATGCACGTGTGTGAAACTCTTTGTCTGTCGTTTTGGTTCCCGAATGATGAGACACGTGTGCTCTTTCAAGGAGGAATCATTTCTTGAATTAATTAAAAAAAGATTCGTTTATCTGTTTGTTTAGGATAAATCATTTTTGTCCCTTACTTCTACTTTTATAATATAATAATTTTAAGAATAAATAGCTTTATTTTTTCTTATATAATAGCTTAAGTTTTCAATTTTTTTCTATATTTTTAATTTCATTTATTATATTCTTGACTATTGTTTAAGTCTTCATTATGTTTTTTTATCAATTTTTTTTACAATCAGTAAATTTTTTTTAATCAAAACGTCTTTTATTGAAATATAATAAATAAATATAATTTTAAAGACTTAAAAATAGAATATGAAGATCATGTGATTTTAGAGTAAATTATAAATTAGTCTCTCATTTTAAAACTAATTATTTAGTCTTTATTTTTTAAATCTACTTGTAAGTTAATCATTTTTGTTCTTTTTAATTTAATTTATTTTTATTTTAAGAAATGAAAAGATGAAAAAAATATAAAAAAATATATTGAAAGATTGAGGGGGAAAAATACATTTTGTAATATAAAAATAATATTAAATTAAGTATGGTTACATAAATCAAAATATTAAATAATAATTTTTGAAACGATGAGCACTAATTAATTCATTTCTTGAAACTAGAGGAACTAATTTATAATTTACTCTATGACTTTAAATGATTTTCTTTTTTCATTTTAGTCGTAGGCATTTGAGTGAAAAAAATCTCATAGAAAACTTTATCCAACTCGACATATTAAAAACTTAAATATTATTTAGAAACATACACCATAGAACTCAACAATTACACTTATTTACTCAACACTTAAATGCAATTAAAAATGTAGAGACAAATTAGAGACTAATAGTATTATACAAAGATACATTAAGTTATTTATCATGATTTCAATTTCAACTTTTTGCTTCTATAGTTTGTTAAGAATTTTTAAAATACTCTTGATTGCTAAAATGGCTAAAGAGCTTATTTTTTACATTTTGGATAAATAACTTTATCTGTTATTATATAATAAATTGAGTCTCTAATATGTCCCAATGTTTATAATTCCATTATGTCTTTGAATAATATTTAAGTCTCTCATTTCTCTTTTTGATTAATTTTTTCAATAATAAATAATTTTTTTAATCGAAATACCCTTAGTTGAAATTCAAAAAGAAAAATTTAAATACCTTAAAAGCGAGAACATAGAGGTTATGTGATTTATTATTATTATTGCATTTCAATGATGAGTATTTGAGTAAAAAAAAAGAGTGATTGGAAAATTTAATTAAAAGGATAAATTAAAGACTTAAATATTATTTAAAGATATAATAGATAGAATTAAAAAAAAATTAAACACATGAACTATTACATAAGTACATATTAAGTTAATCTATTTATCCTCATATTTGCTTATTTTTCTCTACTTAAGAGGTCTATAATGATACTAATGGCTTGGACCAATATTATCATCTCTCATTCATTCCTTGTTGGTTTATGTACATATGCGAATATATTATAAAAGTATTTAAAAACCTGAAAAAAAAGTAGTTTTAATATTTAGGGTTAAGGATAAGATTAAAAAAATTAGGTAGTGTTTGTTTTAAAAAATAATATTTTAATTTTCATATCTTGTTATATTATTTCTATAAAATATTAAAAAATATATATTATATTATTAAAAAGGAAAAAAATAATCATTTCATGATAACATTAAGAAACTGTAAAAAATAACTATTTTTTTACAATGGTAACAAACGATAATAAACAACTATTTTTATATCAACAAAAAATGACTATTTTTCATTACTTAGAAAGAAATGAATACAAATTTTATATTTCCAAGACCATATATATATATATATATTGAAAAAAAAAAAAAACCCCTTCGTTTGTATTCTTTATGTCATCACCAAAAGTCATATCTCTTGTATTGCAAATTTGGATAAAATTGGTACTATATTTTGTTTAGTTTCAAGGCTTGCGAGCGATTCAAACTTGTTAGATAGGACTAGATAAATGAACTTTTCATATTTTTAGACAACGTGCAATACACATTTAATATGTTATATAAAAAATTTATACAAATAACGTGTATCATTTCGAGAAAATAATTCGGTTATATCTTGAGATAGTTAACTTAAAATTTTGATAAAAATAATTTGATAGTTCAATTATCTTTATACCATGAAACTATTGTAATATGATTTTAGTCTCTAATTTTTCTAATGATCAAGGTAAAAGGTTCTAATTTTTTATCCATCTTAATTTACAAATGGATTATTATTTATTTATTATGTGATTTTTTTTATTTAATTATGTTACTTTTTTATATGCTAGAAACAACATCTCCAATTTTCTTATTTATTGTAAAAAGATTTTTTATGCAAAATTAAGAAAACATGTTTACTAGTAAAAAAAAAATTTAAATACAAAATAATAATCTTGTTTGACTTATTTTTAAAAATAATAAAAAGAAATGAAATAAAACATTAAGGGAACCAAACAAGATCCTTATTTTTTAATATAGAGAATTTTAGAAAATAACTATTTTGATATTTTCCAGATTTTTAGATAATTGAAATATTAGAAAATACATATTTCCAAAAAAAACAACTTTCTGTTAGAAAGCAACATTTTCTAGTTTTCTGTTTTCTAAAAAACTTTTTCAGAAAACTTTCCACAAGTAGACATTACTATTATATGTCTGGAGAATCGAAATGGAAGGAAAGAAAATGGGGTAGAGGAAAAAAAAAATCCTTAAACTTTTTCTTTTGCTTGGGAAAAAAAGGGACAACGGAAGAAAATTTTACTCCACTTTCAATTCATTTTCCATCCAAACAAAGAAAGAAAATGCTTTTCTTTCAGCTCAGTTTCTTTTGTGCTCTCTCGTTTTTTATTATTATCAGTTATATATATATATATATATATATATATATATATATATATATATATTTTTGTCGCTCATTTTTTTATAGGCGCTGACAAAGAGCAGACAAAGAGACATGAAGGAAGTATTGATGTCTAATCATTTGCTTTAAGATAGTCTATCGGCCTTGGAAAAGACAAATAATTTTCCTTCAAGTAAAAGCCACAAGCAAATGATGGAGTCCTCTAAAGGTTATGTGATTGGTATGCACACCATGTCTTGCTTCTATAGAAAGTTTCAGAGTAGCTTTTCCTACCAATTATTTTAGGTTCATAAGAAAAGCAAATGATTCTTGTTAGATTATACAATTTTCTTTTTGGAAAATAACATTGATAGTTTTGAGTGCTAATTCCCACCTCTCAAATGTTACTAACTCACATATTATGATTATTTGGAGTATATCCAAATTAACCTTTTTTTAATATATATATTTTTTTCAATTGCAAGTTTTAATATATGAAATATAAATTAAAAAAACTTCAATGTGATAGGTTTTCTTTTTTCTTTTCTTTTTTTTTAAAAAAATCTATATGTAATAAAAGAAAAAACTATCAATATAAATAAAAAAGAACTGGGAGTAGCCACAGTCTCCACGAAAGTTGAGTAAATTTTGAAGCCTATAAAAGTTGAGTATAAAGGTCCAGAAAATCCGGATGTGTACCAAGAAAGTAAGCCCAGACTAGCAAAATAGTAGAGCTTAACTACTTTTTTTTTTTTTTTTTTTATGGGTCCTGCAAATTAAATAAAACACATAAAATTATTTTAATTTGATGTTTCGTATTATATATATATATATATATATATATATATATCAAATCAAAATTAAATAAAAATTCATTCAATTTTATAATTTTTAATCAAAATTTTATATTTGACTAATTATTTTTTATGTTTTTCATAATTTTTTATTAAAAAATATTATTTATTTATTTTTATCTACATTCTTAACTAAGAAATTTATAATAATATAAAAAATATCAAAATAAATATATTCTTAGTTAAAAACTTATTTTGTAAATTATTTTTCTAAACATTTTTTATCTTAAAATTTTTAATTAAATAAAAATCAGAGAGAAAAAGAAAAAAAAGATCAAAGTGATCGAAATGAAACAAAAAATATTTACGGACTAAAAAAATAATATTTTAAAAGTAAAAATTAAAATATAATATCATGAAAATTTTTAAAATAAATATTGTTAAAATGTTTGAAAACTATAAAAATACTATTACATAATTTAAAAAAAAGAACACTTGAATCTTGATGAATAGTCAGATAAATAGTGTTTTACATAGTGATATGAATAATAACTCATAGTTTTTTTTTTTTTTTTTTTTTTGAGTGACCAGGGTCCAGCAGCTACGACTCCTGACTGAAATCATAAAGAGAGTTTTGTTTGACAATAAGCTCCAAAGAGAGTTTTGGGATCTATTGACCCTGATTTAAAAGCGTGCATGGTACGTATTTAACACCGCCAAAAGATTATGATTTTGCTACAGTGGATACTGTTGCCAAGAGAGAGATTCATTAACTGTATCAATGAAATTGGCAGGATGAAGATTTGAGCACAATAACATGGAGTTTCTAGAAACGAGGGTAGAATTTTGAACCTAATGAAACTCTGTAAATAATGATAATTGAGGCCATATACAGAATTCTCTTGTGATAAGCCGCACTATCGGAAGAGGCTGATGCCTGTAACGCACAGGTTCAACAATTTGAGAAGAATATTATCTTCGTCCCAAAGAAAAACCTTCCTCACGACATTCAGTTCTAATATCTTGCATAAGCTGTTGAAGAAGATTGGGGTTATTTGTAACAACAGCATCAACATGCTCAAACAACATCTTCTGCATAGAATCCACATCATCAACCGTCCAGGCATATGCCTTTTTGTTCCTTCTGTAAACATGCTCAAATATAATCAGGGGTCATCTATATAGTTAGCAAGTGCAAAGTAATGCACGGTTCAGATTGCAATTCAAACCTGTGGAGAATTGTAACTAGCTTTTCATCAATCAAAGGATGGTAAACACCAACAACACCAGCACTCTTCATTCTCAATAAATTCGTTTTAATGCCTGTATCAGGATCCACCATGACTATATAGCCCACCTGCAAGAAGACCAGCATTTACCTAAAGTTGCAAATTAATAAGACAATTCAACAGCTAACATCATTAATTTATGAAACCAAAGGGGTGTTAAGACTTGACCCACGGTACAGGAGGTCCTCAGTTTGAGTCTTGCCCTTAGATAGCTTACGAGTTCTAACTAACATGGGCCACCAGGAGAGAGACCTGTTCCCAAAAGCAAAGTAGGCTCTTGTCGATCTAAGGGCTAGAGTGACCTAACACGGCTAGTTCTAGGCAGTGGAGGACTGCTCGTGATGAACCCAAGGGACCCACTGTTACCCCACTTTTTGCAAACATATAAAATATACACACATCACTGATTTATATCCAAAACATCTGTGTTTAGAGTTAAGATCATATATAGAATATGTACATTTTTTAACATCTTAATTTAGGGACCTAGGTCCCACAAGTAACATGAAAAACTCATTCTTTATGTTTCAATATTGCAGCTAAAAGCTTACTAAAAGACAGCAAAAATGTGCCAAGGAAGGATTTGAATTTGCTATGATCAGCTGAGGAGTACACTTCAGGCCAGCTCGGCAGTTAGTAAAACCACCACCAAAACTAATGTACACATTTCTCTTTAAGAAACGAACCAAAGACCCCAAAAAACAAAAGAGGCCAAGTAAACGTGCTAGTCCAGCACACAAGACAGCACTTTGCCCAGGAGATGTGACAATTAAATGGGTCCCAGCTTTGTCTCCCCTAAAGCCATTATCTTTGTCTAACAATCAAGAGTAGTGTAAGTTAACATAGAACGATAAATTAACCATGTCTCCACCAACCACTCAATTATAAATAAATTAATTCCATGAAATAGAAACAGTTGAACTGATTTACCGTGACATTCGACTTTAGTTTGATTATGTCTCTCGCCAAATTGTCACTTTTCGCCCAAATAAGGCAATTCTTACACTGCAATCTCTCAACCTGGCAATCAAGCACAAGGGCTAATTACTAAGAGAGACATGTTAACTAAAAGTGAATGTTAGACATTTAACAATATTATCAGAGTGCCAAAAGACCAATGCTGATGATGCAAGCTTCTGCATTCATCAGTAACATCATTCTTCAGGTAAATTATTCAGGGCTAGCTATTCTCAATGCGTAGGGTCAAATTCTTAGACCTGCAGATTCAAGCCCCTTTGTAATGTTTCTTACAAGTTATATCCACATCTTATTTCAAAAGTCATTGTAATTTCTAACAACTAATACAAAACATGTGCACAAGGTATTTATACATATTGGGGATTCATGGACATCAATCTCATCTAATATGGCATCTTTCATTGGCACCTTAATAACCAGAATTCGAGAAAAGAATCCCAGGAGAAAAAAAAAGCACTGCATCCAACGCATGAAAATAAAAGCCTTTTTCCCAAACAGTTTCCTTTCTTTCCAAAATGATTTAAAAAAAAAAAAAAAAAAACAAGTACATTATTTTTTGAAACTAGTTAATTTGAAGGCTAAAGCATCATTTAATGTGAACAATTTTAAATGATATCCGAGTTTTATAAATATTCAATTAAACTATGACTGTATCCAGTTGTAGACCAAGGTACTCGATCAGTGCTAAACAACAAGGGTGCCCTAAATAGGATTATTGTTGAAGTTAAATCGCTCTAATTTGTAATCCCCATTCTTCTTTAACTACTGAAATGGCATGCATTAAACATGGTAGAATTTGAAGGTTGTAAACGGGAATCCAGCATAAGAAAAAAATATAGGTTAATTTGAAAACAGATTAAAATAAGAACGTATAGGTGATATTTTCGAGGAGCAGATATTAGCTTTTTTGAAAATAACATCCAAATCAAACATTTTTCAAAAAATTATTTTAATCTTTACATTTTATTTTCATGACATTTTAGTTCTTAATTAAAAAAAAAATTTGATTGCCTATTTTTCAATATATGCAATATACCATATATATATATGTAGAAAGATCTTGTATGGTTAGCATATTCTGAAAATTATTCTATTTTAGGAAGTAAATCATTAGTCTCCTAAGTATTTGGGGTCAATTTCCTAAATAGTAGCTGTCACTACAATTTAGGGATTTATATATTTTTTTCCTAAAGAAGCGCATTAGGAAAAGATCTCTCGCCTATAAATATGTATAGTCTTACCTCAATGTGTAATATAATAAAAAATATATTTCTCTCCTAGAAATTTTCATGGTATTAGAGCCTAATTCTCTTATTCGACCGTTTGTTGTCCGACCAATTGTCTCTTGCCTAACCCTAACGTATCCGTCCTAGTGTCCCGTCCTCGAAGCCACCAAACAATGAGTTCGGGAAAGGAGACTTCAAGCGTGTCCTCAAGTCCCACATCCGAATCCACTCGGTCATCGGTGGTTTTGCGGTCCTTTGAGGGATCGTCACCGCAAATAACCAACCATAGATTGGATGGTAAGAACTTTCTTCAATGGTCCTAGTCGGTTCTCATGGTTATCCAAGGGAGAGGAAAGTTCGGATACATCACTAGAGGACTCGGTGACCCAACATAGGGGAACCGACCTATGCTAATTGGGAACTCAATAACTCACTAGTCATAGCATGGTTGATCAACTCAATGGAACCTCACATCATTCGCACTTATCTATTTCTCGAACCGCCAAAGCAATTTGAGATGCTCGTCATTATGAACTACTCGACCTTGAAAATGTATCTCAAGTTTTTGAGATTAAAACTCAACTAAAGGAAATACGACAAGGTAGTATGGATGTAACCGAGTATTGAGTTACAAATACTTTGACGTGAGCTGGATATGCATTATGAAGTTGATTGGGGAGATCTTGAAGGCAATCTGCAGCTCAAAAGGCATTTAGAGAATGAAAGATTGTATGAATTCTTGACTGGCCTTACACAGGAGCTCGATGAGGTGCAAGGAAGGATACTAGGACATAGACCATTGCCCTCTATTGATGAAGCATTTGCGAAGTAAAACGAGAAGCCGGTAGGAGACGTGTTATGCTTGGTGGAAAAAGAGACTCCATGTCCGACTTGACCGGAGAAAGGTCGACTAATACAGCAACTCTTGCTGTACGCAATTCCTATAACAGATTTGGTGGAGATCAAAAAAATAATCAAAATAATCAAAGAGGGGGACGTCCTTGGTGCAACCACCGCAATAGAGCTGGTCATACCCGTGATACTTGTTGGGATATCCATGGAAAACCAAGTGAATTGAAAGCCTCGACGAACAAGCAAAAAGGGTTTTCAAGTAATAGTAGAGGAGGAAACTAAGGAAATCAGTTATAGCAATGAGTCAAATGGTGTATTCCTAAGCAAGTCTCAATTGGAACAAGTAGCAAAAATTGTTGGATCAATCAACATTGAGTGATACGAGTTGTTAGTGGTTTTGCCCATAAAGGTACAGACTCTTCATGCAAAAAATACAAATACTTGGATGCTTGACTCCGGGCATCCGACCATATGACGAGTAACTTGTCTCTATTTTCCACTTATACTCCTTGTCATGGGAATTTCAGAGTTAAAGTAGCAGATGGTACCTTTTCTCCCGTCACTCGGAAAAGGCTTAATCCATCTCTCAAAGGAGATTTCTTTAAGTTATGTCCTTTATGTACCAAACCTTGCTTGTAACTTGATCTTTATTAGCAAGATTACCAAGTGAACTTAACCGTATTGCTGTTTTTTTTTGGCAACTCTTGTATACCTGCAGGACTTGGAATCGGGGAGGATAATTGGCGATGCTAAAGAAAAAGGTGAACTCTACTATTTTGAAGATGACAAATACATGACTAAGCAAGCTACCGTGGTTAAGAGTGACTCTACCTCTGCTACCAATAATAATGCAATAATGTTGTGACACCGTAGGTTAGGACATCCAAACTTTCATTATCTTAAACATTTGTTTCCAAGTTTATTTATAAATAAAAATCCTAGTTCTTTCAGTTGTGAAATTTGTCATCTTGCTAAACATACTCGTACATCCTTCCCAATCCAGCCATACCAAGAGTCTCGTCCATTTTCCTTAATTCATAAGTGACATATAGGGACCTTCTAATGTAAAAAATATCTCTCGTTACACGATAGTTCATCACTTTTATCGATGACCACACTCGAGTCTCGTTGAGTTTATCTACTTAAAGAAAAATCCGAGACCGCAAAAACATTTCAAACTTTCCATTTAATGATAAAAACCCAATTTCACATCTCTATCCAAACATTAAGAATTGACAATGGAAAGGAATATTTTAATGCAATTCTTGGACACTACCTTGAAATTAATGGAATAATCCATCAAAGTTCATGTCCGAGACACACCTTAGCAAAATAGTGTGGCAGAAAGAAAAAATCGTCACCTTCTTGAAGTTGCTCGAGCCTTAATGTTTACCATGAATGTCCCAAAATATCATTGTGGGAAGCTATTCTAACAGACCTCTTACCTCATAAATAGAATGCCCTCTCGAGTTCTTAAATTTGACTCCCCATTGTCAACTTTGCTAAAAACTTACCCAACCTTTCGTTCTATTTCCTCCATACCACTTAAGACTTTCGAGTTGTACAGCTTTTGTAAACATCCAAAATCGTTCTAAACTAGACCCAAAATCCTTCAAATGTGTCTTTATTGGATATTCTCCCACTCAACGTGGGTACAAATGTTATTCTCCATCACTTCATCGGGTTTTTGTGTCCATGGATGTCTCTTTTCTTGAGTCTTAATCTTTTTTCCAGAATACTTATCTTCGAGGGGGATTTCGGGCGAAGATAAGTCATGGAAAATACCCGAAATAGAATCTTTATCCCTGTCTCCCTCTTCCATTCCAACCCCAGCTTCCTAATATTGAATCTCGACCTATTATGCCACTCAATACACACAGAGAAACATTGAAAACAGGAGGAGATAACTCCCAGCCACAATTGCTTGTTATTCACGTAGGAAACATTCTCAAAAAATGGAGAACCCCGAAACTCAACATGGTCGAGAGTCCGACCGAATCTAAGTCCCGTTGTCGAAGGTACTAGTGAACCCGTTCAGCATGATATTGAGCTTCAAAACCATACTTTAGACCTAGATATTCCAATTGCTCATAGAAAAGGAACAAGGTCTTGCACCTAGGATCCTATATCTAGGTTTGTCTCCTATGAAAGGTCGTCCCCGAATTTCATGCTTTTACTACTTTATTGTCCGTAACGGAGGTACCAAAAAATATACAAGAAGCACTTGCCGACCCGAAGTGGAGAGCAACTCGTTCAAGAAGAAATAGGTGCCTTGAACAAAAGTGGCACATGGGAGATTACAAAACTCCCTAAAGAGAAGAAAACAATGGGTTGTAAGTGGGTCTTTACAAGTAAAGTTCAATGTTGATGGTAGTATCGGTCGATACAAAGCTAGGCTTGTGGCTAAAGGCTTTAATCGGACATATGGAATTGACCATCAAGAGACCTTTGCTCCAAGTGGCTAAGCTAAATACAATAAGAGTTCTTCTCTCCTTAGCCTCTAATTTTGATTGGCCACTACAACAATTAGATGTAAAGAATGCATTCCTAAATGGTGACTTACACGAGGAAGTCTATATGGATGCACCTCTTGGATTTGAGAGAAAGGATAACCTAGTGTGTAGATTGAAAAAAAAACTCTTTATGGGTTGAAACAACCTCCTGAGAGTGGTTTGAAAAATTTACTCAAGTTATCAAGAGTAGGGGTTTTACTCAAGCATAATCCGATCACACATTGTTTTACAAGCACTCTAAAGATGGAAAAATAGTCATTCTTATAGTGTATGTAGATGAGATTATCCTAACAGGAAATGATCACATATAATTGATCTGTTTTAAAGAAGTACCTAGCAGGAGTGTTTGAATTGAAAGACTTGGGGGCTCTAAGGTACTTCCTTGGTATGGAAGTTGCTAGAAGCAATCGGGAATACACTTACACAACAAAAGTATGTACTTGATCTCGCTTCAAGATACCGGTATGTTGGGTTGCGGACTAGCTCGAGACACATATGGATCCAAATACTAAGTTAGATATTGAAGGAGGTAGAGAGGTTGATCGGGAACGGTATCAAAGGCTTGTAGAGAAGCTGATTTACTAGTCACACACAAGACCAAACATTGCCTTTCCAATAAGTATGATTAGTTAGTTTATGCATTCACCCAAGGACACACATCTTAATGCAGCCTATAGAATTTTGAGGTATTTAAAGAATACTCCTAGTAGAGGTTTATTCTTTAGGAAAAGTGAACATAGAATGATAGAAGTTTATACCGATGCAGTACGGCGATTCTCTCTTGGGTAGAAGGTCAACTTTGGGTTATTGCACATATATCCGGGGTAATCTTGTAACTTGGAGGAGTAAGAAGCAACCCGTAATTTCTAGAAGCGATGCGTGAGTCGAGTTTCGGGCTTTAGCTCAAGGTATTTGTGAAGGAATATGGCTAGGGAGATTACTTAGTGAATCGAAGATATCTAACAGACTTTCCCATGAAGCCGTATTGTGACAACAAGGCAGCAGGGTGTATAGCTCAAAATCCCGTCCATCACGATCGAACAAAGCATGTAGAATTTGATCGACACTTTATCAAGGAAAAGATTGACAATGAAAGTGTGTGCATGGTTTATATCCCTAATAAAATGCGGACAACTGATATAACTAAAAGCTTGCATAAACCAAGCTTTGAAGATTTAGTAAGCAAGCCGAGAATGATTAACATATACGCTTCAGCTTGAGGGGGAGTGTAGAAAAATCTTGTATGGTTAGCCTATTCTGGAAATCATTTTATTTTAGGAAGTAGATCATTAGTCTCCTAAGTATTTGGAGTCAATTTCCTAAATAGTAACTCGTCATTATAATTTAGGGATTTATATGTTTTTTCCTAAAGAAGCAGTTTAGGAAAAGATCTCTCGCCTATAAATATATATAGTCTTACCTCAATGTACAAGTATAATAAAAAATATATCTCTCCTAGAAACTTTCAATACATATATATATATATATACAAAACCTCCAAGCAACACATCAATAGAATATCTAATAGCTGTTTGATAGTTTAAAATCTTCTCTGCTTAACAAAAACCAAGATGCATAACTAGAGTTCTCAAGAGGACAACAAAGACAGAAAAGGTGGGAGAGTAAGATGGGATGGGGAAAATAAATAAAAGCATAAAATTACATCATGCATGTGGAGCACCCAATTTATTGAGGTGCTTGTCACACAAAACTCGCTGAGTACAGTGTAGGGGGCAGGCCCATATATCTATTATCAAACCTTAAATTTATAGTATCTCCGCCATCTATTATTAGAAATGTCAGAAACGAAAAGCCACCAATCAAGACCACAACTGAGATATTAATGTCCTGCATGATAATTCTGAAAATATGTTGACATGTGATAATAGTGATGTCAAGAGTCTATATAGATTATGATTCAATTCTTAAAAAGAAAAGCATATATTCCATCTCTTCCTTAGCAAGTGATCTGGTTACTTGGCCTATACTGCACTTGACTTTTCTCGAGAAGATTATCCCAAAATACAACTATGACTTCATGAAATTTTGTTAGAGCTGTTAGAAATCAAATGTTAAAGAAATGCAGATATCCATCAAGAATAGCTGGTTTATTACTAAAGAAGTTCTCACAAGAAGCTGCACAACCACTTTCCAATTTCTCATGTTATTATTTCCGTTCACTTTTTTCTAGGTTTTGGAAATCAAATGATTAGTAACTGTAATCTAGTACTCGATACAGTAACGACAGTGCAAATGAATACTGTAATGCATTTTATGTCAAATTATCAGAAAGAAAAAAACATACATATATGATCAAAGAGAAAAGATGAAGGGGAGCAAGCAGAAACTCACAACAGCAAGAATATCTTTTGCTAGTCCCTTTTCATATGATGGTGGTCCAACTTTTGCATCCAGAATCACCTGCTGAACTGAACTTGATATCAACTGGAAATTTACGTAAAACATGGTCAGAGAAAAGTTCATTGCTAAAGATTTTAGATAACAAACAGGAAACAACAGAGCAAAAATTAAGACAATATATGACATTTAATTTCAGTGGCATCAGAAATTCGCATGGGGAAAGAGTGAGAGCAATTGTTGAAGCATGTCTATGAGAAGTAAAATAGTAGGCGGAGGCGAGAGAGAGAGAGAGAGAGAGAGAGGGAGGGAGGGAGGGAAGGTACTGGGATTACCGCCAAAGCATCTTCCAAAGTGGGAACCGTATGATCATGAAAATCCTGTGCAGACTGGTGATGTACAGCTGATTCTTTAATCTACAACCACAAACAAGCATATAGTCTCAATCAACAGCACTTGTAGATGTTTTCCAATATGAAATACATACATAAATTTCAAGACTGAAAAATATCATTAGTTTCTCTACTGAATCAACTTCTGAATTCCAAAAACAGAAAAAACATCCCTCTTGGTTGAGATAAACATAAATATGTGACATAGTCACTCTAAAGACCAATTGACCAAGCACATACAATAAATCAATATGATCGAATAAAGATGATGGCAGAGTGACATATCTGAATTTGGTATAAAAAAGCTTTTGTCTCTGTTTACGTACTTTTTATAAGACTTGAAAAAAGTAGATTTATATTAATCAGCATTTGAGGAAGTAAAAAATTTACAATCACATCGAATAAATAACTGCATTTATTAAAACAATATTAGAGGAACTTAACAACATAGTTGAAAATATCTCCAAGTCAGCAATTCTAACCTCTTTCATGCTCAAGTGCCCAACTTTAGAAGCACTGTTACCAGATATCCGCTGCAAATCCCTGCCTGTGTCATGTGAAAATCAAGATTCCAAACAGGAGAAAAATATCTTCATATACGAAAAATCTAAAGCTATTAAACTTATACTCGAAACAAGGACATTATCCATTGTCAAGTAAAACATTAGCCACAATGTCCAAGATGAACTATCACATATCCATAACATTAGGTTTTGAAATGCAATACAAAAATAATTTTCAGCTAACCAAAGGAAGGATCAGGATGCATAGTAAATATTCCTTTCGAACTTTCAGGTATATCTTGGTAGTCGGCACCAATAGCATAGAATTTACACAGACCAAGCATTAACCAGTTACACGATGATCATTTAGATTCTTAAAACCGACCGGAAAGGCAAAAAAATCAGAACATACCTGTCATGGAGAGCAAATAAAACTCCATCTTTTGAACGAGAAACATCAATCTCAATGCAGTCTACTTTAGAACGAAGTGCTAAATGATACGCAGCCATCTACAGATTAACCAAAGAAATTAATGCTAATAAATACCAAAATTCGGTTTTGCTTTCTAAGAAAAAAGTAAGCTTACAGTGTTAGGGAAGGCGTTGATTGAATCACCACCATGAGCACAAACAAGTGGAGGATCATTAAGCCACCCACACTTCTTTAATTGCATCTGCACAAACATTTTCAAAAACAAATAATAATAATAAATAAATAAATAAGAAAAAGAGGAAATAAAGAACAGAGCATGATTAATTGGACAATTAAAATGAGAGAGAAAGGGTTACTTGATGGAGGCGACGGAGCTTGAAGTGGAAGAAAATGGGAGGCAAGAGAGCAATGAAGGCAAGTATTATTATGATATACCGAAATGACTTTCTTGAACCGGAAAGTTTTATCTTAGGGAATCGATTACTGCCTTGATGTCTCTGTAGCAGCGACGCTTGATATCTCCTTCCTCCTCCTCTTCCTCCTTGTCTAGTGGAGATCGCCATTTTGACTGTCCCTCGCACTCAAACTGGAGAGCTACGAATTTAAGTTTAAAAAAGTTTTCTGCGAGAATTTCATTTTTTTCCCCGGAAATAAGAAGTGAGGAGTCTGTTGGTTGAGTTAATTGTGACTTGGTGCCTGAAGTTGAATATATCTGACTAATTAATCCCTATAATTTTAGTAACTATTAGTTGGCGTCTAACGTTACACAGAGAATGATAAAGAAGTCTCGAAATGTTGTACTTATTGATCCAGAATGTCAATGGATCTCATATTGAAATAATAATAATAATAATAATAATTCATGGAAGTAATGCTATTTGGCATCCATTAGAGGTAGAAAACTATTCATCGGGCATTGATGAGCAAGGCATTGTTCTTCACCCATAGATTTCAATAAAATAGGCGAACGACAATTGCGAGTTTTATGAGCAAAAAAAAAAAAAACATAAATAAGGGGTCTGATGCAATATTAACATGTTACAAACCAAATTTGCTTCGAAAAGACGTATATGATTAGTACAGATAGCTAGTGTGCACAGGAAGTTGATGTTGGTTGGAACCGAAACCAACATTATCATCAAACAAAAGCGTCGCGATGAAATGGTGGTCCAAAACCATGTTGAAGACTCCGGTGAAGCCATGGTTAGACACCAAGTTCATGCAATCTTGCCAGGTAGCAACATCGAAGCTTCAACTGTGCCATCGCTAATAACACATAGTACATGGTGCCTACAATTGAGAAAAGTATTTAATTCGTATTGGAGGCAAGAGACGCTCAGATATTAAGCTGTTCTGCGCACGAGATCAACCATCAACAAACAGAGTTTAAATATATGTAACAAACAGAAAGGTTTGGAAGAACTAAATGCGGGCTATTAGATCTTGTTGCAAAATCTCGTAGTTAGGCAAATTTTTTTGTGCAAAGTCGAGGGCACCGGAGACATGACAGATACCACCTTCTGCATGTTATGTCAAAACTTATCACCGAAACACTGATGGTGAAGAAAATTTCCTCAGAAAATTTAAAATTTTGGAGTGAGATGCATGCTTGAAATGTTACTTGTTGATTTAAGCTAGAAGGGTATGTATATTGATGGATTTTTGGTTTGTTATGAGGAATAACTTCCGAAGAAAGCACTTGTTCAGATGATTTAGTTGTCTCATGCTACGAAATAGAGTAAGGGAAGTAGAAAAACTTGTTCATCCAGAATAGCTGGGTGGAGCAATTGTTGAATGGTAGATCTGTTTTCATCCCTTAACAATTTGGCCACCTTGATCGTCGTATTGATATAACATTTTTTTTTTTTTTAATTAGAGAAAGGCTCTATGAGAATCCATGATGTGGTGGAGAATTTTTAATGTCATGGTTCTAGAGAATTTTGATTTTTTTTTTTATTGTGAAATTACAATATTGATATGATTGATGAGATAGTATTGAGTCTTAATTTAGTATTTTGCCCAAAGAGGTGCAAAAGTTAAGTGTGAGAAAATTTGATAATGAGCATTGTTGATGATATTTATTCTCTTATATTAGTCTTTGAATGTAATTTTAGGTTCTATATGTAATATTCGATATCCACTAAAACTAAATTTAAAAATATTAAAAACCTATGAAAAATATTTTGTGAGCAAGGAATGGTCTTAATGGGGTTCTAGAGTATTTAGAATATTTAAAATGATTTTTCTATGTGCTATGCATGTTTTAGGGATTTTTCGATACATAAATAGTAATTTTTATGTGAAATAATTAATTCAAATATATTAAATGTGCATGAAAAATGTTGTGTTTGCTTAGAATATTTGCTAGAAGGATGCTAAATTATTCTATGTTGTGGGATGAATTTTTCGATATTCCGTGTTATTTGTATTTTATTGTGCATGAATAGTATTTTGAGATTAATTAACTAATTTAGGTGTTTTAAAAGTATAAGAAAATTATTAAAAGGGTATAAAAAAATCATTTAGGATGTATAGGAATATTTAATAAATTTAGATGAATTTTTCTATAAATAAGGAATATTTTCTATAGGAAATAGTGTAATTTTTACACTAAATAATTAATTTGAAGGCCTAAATAAGTATATAAAAATTACATAAATGATGATTAAATTATTTTAGAAAGTGCTTGAATTTATTATAAAAATAATTTGGATTTTGGAAAGGTATGGGATGCAATTTTAGACTTAGGGACTTAATTGCATAAAATTAGGGACTCAATTGAATAAAATCAAAAGCTTAAACTTTCAAATGAAATTAGATATAAATTTTAAGGGTCAACAATTTGTTATAAAAACTAGAAAAGAAGGGTTTAAACTGATCAAGTGAATAAAAGAAGGACTTTTGAAAGATTAGTCTATGGAAAGCTTTGGCAATTTGGAGGACTAAAATTAATTATTTTCATTCCATCTTTTGTCGACTTGGAGAATTAATTAGGCTTGATTTCCAATTAAATTGATGGCCCTAATTAAGCTAAATAGAAGGTTTATATTAAAAGCAAGATAAAAGGCTAAACATTTAGTCAAGTAAAAAGAAGGGATTAAAAGAGAAATCAAGGGCCAAGATTTATCCAAATAAAGGGTGGAGATTAAGTTAACAAGTCCACCTAATTTGCCTATAGATAGGAGTACTGAAAAAGTGAAAAATAAAAGGAAATTAGAAAAATGCAAACTAAACTCTTGCAAAATTTTCACTCAAAATTTACCTAAAATACCTTCAACTAATTTTAGGCACTCCAAATTAGTAGATTAAACCCTAATTTCAAGTTGGAAGCTAAAAATTTCCAAGGAGGAATTTAGAGAAAATTATCCAAAATTAAGGAGAAAAAGAGGAAGGAAGAAATCTTCAAACAACCCAACTTTTCAAGGATAAAGTGGAGCTAATTTGAGTAATTAACTTCACCTACTCTACAAGGAAGTTTAATTTGAAGTTAATTTTATGTTTGATGCTTCAATTTAAGTTAATTACAAAAATTATAAAAATTAGGGTTAGAGTTCTTGGTTAGGAAAAATTAGAGAAAATGGTCCTAACCTAAAATTTCATAAAATTGAAATTAAATTAGGTTATTTGGGTTCAAATCTCAAATTTCATGATTAAAAATAAAAATTGAGGTGGTTAGGAAGGGTAACCCATTTGGCCCAAAATTATCAATTTAGGAATTTTTTTTATGCTTTACTTGTTTTGATTGTTTATTACTTGATTATGTGTTAATTAGGTATGAATTGATGTTTATGAATGAAAATTTGCATTGAAATTGAAGAAAAATCCTTTGAGTTGTTTAGGAGAGCATTCGACCTCAACCTTAAATTTTTAGGATTTCGATTCTTTTACTTGATTCATGAATGGTTGGTAAATTTTTAGTTGAATATGTATAATTTGATGAGTGAAAGTGAAAAATTCTAAGAAAATTGAAGAAATTTTTCTAAATTAGCTTAAGCCCAATTTCGACCCATTAAGGCCCAATTACGTTTTAAGCATGAATTTGACCTAGAAATGTCAATTAAATTAATGCTTGATGCTAATTTGTAATTGAATGACTTAGTATTAGAAATTAGTAATGAATTGAGAAGAAAATAATAAGGTTAGGGTTAGGGTCGTGGTCGTGGTTATAATCGACCCAAAATGAAACGAATTAGGGTTTAAGTTTAATTGCTTCTTAATGCTCTAATTATTCAATTTACACTTAGAATAAGGTAATGAGATGAGTGAGAATAAGAAATTACATTGAAATTGAACAATTAGCTCATATTATTCAAATTAGGGTTTAGGCCCAATAAGATCCAAATTGAAAATTATACATCTAAATAACTAATTAATACATAATTAAGTTATTTCTTGATGTTAGGGTTTAATTGAGTGGAATTACGTAAGAAATGGGTATTAAAGTCGGAAGAAAACGATTAGATTAAGTTAAGGTACCATTTGGCCTAAATTAGTAAAATTAGGGTTTTGTGATTTGATTTGTGTATTTTAATGTGTAGTTGATTTTTGTAATGCCAATTGATCTCGTTTGGAATGTGTATGTGACGTGTAATATGCAATGTTGGTGGTTATGAAGTTGTGATGTTTTATGTTGTATATTGATGTGGTTATTTATAATGGTTTAAATGATTTCATTAAGGTAATGTTGAAATGTATTTATGTTGTTAAATTATGCGATATCATGGCATAAATGCATCTCATTTATGACATGCATTTCATGAAGCAATAATGATTATGCATTTTCAATAAAATGCATATGCATGCCCAATTTTATGAAAGATGTTTTAAAGTCATGAAAAATATGTTTTTATGTCATGGTTTTCCTATAGCAATTTGAAAGATTTATGGATTGAAATTTTCATGCCCGTGAGACTTTTATGAGGAGGGCTTCATGGTTTTTCCATACTTTTATGGTAAATGGTTCGGTGGTTGGGCAAGAGCAAACGTACACTTGTAGAGGCTCGATAAGGTGCGTCCTAAGACGAGTCTAGTTCGCTAGACATATTATGGAAACCCTAAAGTACCTATGATGGGACATGTCCAAAGATGAAAAAGGATTTTTAGATTGATTATGAAAAGTATTTATGACTTGAAAAGGATTTTATACGAGCATATAAATGATTTATACATGCATTTTTATTTACATGCATAACATGCATTAGTTAACTTATTGAGTCGTCGCTCACCTATTTGCTTGTAATGTAGCTAATACAGTAAACATGGCAATGTTCACTTTTGAGCCGACTACCGAGGGGACCGTCCGACGCGTGTATATTGGTTATGGTTGGAAGATGGACTTAGTGTACACCCTAACTATCCTTGTACTTGGTATACTAGTTTATTTCTTAGCTAAGTCCGTATTTTTCTATATGATAGTTAAAATAATGACAGAGTAGAAGACTAGTTAAAAAAATGGATGTGGATAGTTAATAAGCCATTTTTTGTAGTATTTGGCATAGAACTAGTTATGTACGTTAATGGTAGTTGTATGTAAATAAAATGTCAAGTAGTAAAATAGTAGTACAATCGTAGTTATTGTGGTTTTCTTTAAGTTATTTATTTCCATGCTAACACCAATAGTAAAATAAAATGATAAAATTAAACGTAAAATAATTATAATAAATGGTAATTAATAAAAAATAAAAATAATTAATTATCGAATGATGAATCATGACTAAATAAAGTTATATAATTTAATAGTAAATGTTAGTGTTGGTGCCCAAGATCCAACCATGTTTGGATGTGCTCATCTTAATATTATTGCATCCTTTATTTCAAAGAAGTCATTCTATTAATTCTTATGTTTACATGTTGATAAATTTTATAGAATTACATAGAAGTCCATATGATATGCATTTGCAATAGTGATCGATTGAAAGATATGAGACAAACACTAATACACATAAATAATATCATTAAATGTCTTAAGTCGTAGCATTGTCAAGAATGGACATTGACAAAATGTGGATAGACTTGTGAATGCTACGCTTATGCTATGTGATAGCAGTAGGAGATCTCACACTAATTGGCATGGTGATGCTAAAGCAAGCACTTAGGTGATTTATGTTAGAGAACATATCACTAGACTTGACTCGCCATGAGAACCCATTTAGTTTTGGTCTATAAGAATCTCATACGATATGGGTACAAATGGTCCTTAGATTTGAAGTCATCACGATTGTCTCATTAGAGGACTTATGCACTTTAACACTCATTTCGATGGACCCATTAATGGGTTACATGTGGGCGATTTGTTGGGTGCACTAGGAATCCAATTGAGATAGGTGTGTAACTAAGATAAGATGTATCATTCCTTGTGTGCTAAAATAGTTATCACATTGCACTTCGATAAGTGTCCGCTCAAGAAATCTATGCCAATAGTAGGACTACACCAATAAAGCATAGTTGGTCTACTCTAAGAGCTAAGACATTTAGGAATCGAAGAAAACTTGTGCGATCATAATCAAACAAGACTAATAACCAAGTTCAAGATCACACTCGTGATAAGTTGACTTGAGGACCGAATTGTATGGTAACCATGCTCGTAAAAGGTAATAATAGATTAACTAATCCTATTAGAGAATTGAATAATCATGATGCATTGCTAGATGCCAATCTTCACTTATGTATCAAGACATAAAAGAGGAGTCTTTTATTCTTGATACATTGTCAACATATCTAGCAGACCTATTGAGCCACACGCATAAGTTTAAGTATTCATATTATAAATGAGAAGCAAAGATATTGAAAAATGTTTTCAATCATAAAAGTTTCCTATTTTGGAAAGAGTTTCCAAAATGAAAATTTTCCTAAAATGAAAAGTTTTCTATTTTAGAAATCGATTTCCTAATTTGAAAGTTACTTTCAAATTTGAAAATAAAGAACCAAAAAGGAAAGGAGTTTCTTAATTTAGGTTAAAGGATATTTTAAAAATTGCTTTCTAATGTGGACCCCGTCAAAATAATCTAGGATATTTATTTGGATAGTCCAAATAAATTAATTGGGTTAAAATATTTTTGGCCCATTAGATTTAATTAAAAGCCTTTAGATATTTTGGTGGGATGATAAACATCAACCTTATTAGATAAGGTTGAATGCTTTAAAGATAATAATAAAAAAAGTCCACATATAAAATAACTCATCATTCTTGAAGGATAAAGAAGCAACAATCTAGAGTCCTTTATGGACTCATAATTGCCCATCTCTTTGTCCTTGGAGGAAAAGGAAACTCTCCTATAAATATATAGGAGGGAAAAGGAAAATTCAGCCAACATAAAGAAAAAAAAAGGAGAGAGAAAATTCAGCCAACCCAAAAATAAAATTAGGGCATACGGCTAAGAGTGAAAAACAAGGAGAAAATATTTTTCTCCTAAATCCTAGCAAGAAACACTCTATCCCTCTCTTTTAAGGTTGTCGTAAAATTTTCCGGGATTGATTCCTAAAGGAAATACAAAATCGAAAAGATGAAGCTAGCATCCCATTAATTTTGAGTGCTTCTTTATGGATACTTGGACTCGCGTAGATCATCAATAGAGGCTGAATACTTGGACGACTTTGTTGGAAAAGAATTTAGATTTGTACTACAAGAGGTAATTCTTTACTTATAGCTTATTATTCACGTATGTATGGTTAGTAAATTCAACGGCTTGATCTTGAAGCCTTAGATAAAGGAAAAAAATTTATTTTACACCTCCATGGGATACATAATCCTTCGATAAAATAATTTGAGAAAATCGACTCGTTATGGATCCATTAATTTCAATTTAAAGTATGTAAATAAAATAACAAAATACAAAAAATGCATAGGGCATTTTAAACTAAACACATAGGACCTAATTGTCATTATTAGACTTTTGCAACGTAATTTATACCTAGATGAATTATAGATAAGTCATAGTGTTTTGTTAGCTTACATTCATTACACTTCGAATATAGATTAACGATGATAATATTCTCAACCTATTAAGTTTTAAGTTGAGGGTGTTACGGACATGGTATCGAGCAAGTTTTACTAATCACATCCAAGATACACGGACAATGACCTTTGATAATCGGTAAGTATGTTTATTGGATAATTGTTATGATTGCTTGATGTGTATGTTATTGATGCGAATGGCATGCTCGTTGCATTGTGATTGAATGTTATGTATACGAAATGTTATAAGTTAATACAACGTGAATGACTTAGTTGGGTTGTGTATGCTTGTAAATTAAAAGAAGGAAAAAACTATGCTCGCCAAAATGAGTTAATAATAATAACACTAGTAATAATGGGGGATCAAGTTGTATGTATAGGATCGAGTAAGAGATTTAAGGAACTATTTAGAAGGCAACAAGATATGATGGAACTACAACAGGAAAGGCACGAGGAACAATTACAGAGGATCTAGAAATGACTCGACGAGGTTCGACCGAGGCACTACGACCATAGAGGATCGAGATAGTTGAGCGATTCCAAAGGTTCAATCTAAAAGAATTTAGGGGTGGTTCAAATCCTAATGTTAGGAAAGAGTGGACTCGAGTCTATAGAAGTTATTTTTGAATATTTAGATTTGAGTGACATAGATCCGTAGCGTATGTCACCTTTATGTCGGTTGGGGACACACGAAATTGGTGAGAGACAATAAAAACATCTTTTGAGGTGATATGACTTACATGGAATCGATTTAAGGAGTTAATTAATGAGAAATGTTTTTCGGATACCGTGAGGTCTCAAAAGATTTAGGAGTTCCTCCGATTGGTATAAGGAAATATGGCAGTGATGTGTTACGTTTGTAAATTCAAACATGACTGTTTTTATGCCACATTTATTGTCGAAAGTGAAGAAAGAAAGAAGGAGCACTTTCTTCGAGGATTAAGGGTAGAAATCTAGAGTTTTGTTTGAATGTAAGAGAATACTTATAAGGGCATAATAAGAAAAACACTCGTAGTTGAGATAGCTCAAAAGGTGTATGCTCAATTGTCACCTCCTAATGCAAACAAACGAGGAAACTTTCTTGGTAGACTTGAAGGCCAATCCAAGTAAGAAAATATCTTTTACTTAGAATAGATATACTCGGTAATAAAAAAGGAAAAGAATCGATAAGACCGCAGAGGACGGGAGAACAAGGTACATAAAATTATCCTAAATGTGGTCTTTCATACGCCCGAGACTATTTGATTAGCACGTAAGTATGCTACTTTTTGTTGGGAAACGAGTCATTTGGCTAAAAATTGTTCGAAGAGGAAATCGACGGAAGGATAATGAGTTTTATGTTGACACGAAAAGTCATAGATAAGAAAAATAATAAAGATATAAACGGTAATGTTTCGATCTCTAACCTTATTATATGCACATTAGTAAATTTAGGTACTTACGTATTATACGGTTATTATTAAGATAAGTAGGCATAAAACCTATAATATTAGATATTATTTACAAAGTGACACTCCCATTTGGAGAGTCACTAGAATCAAATGTCATAATTAAGGTGTGAATCAAAAAATAAAATGAAAGATCGCATTTTATATTTCGATCTCATGGTCTTGATTATTCAAGACTTTGATGTTATATCGGACATGGATTGTTTGTCTCGTAATAAAATTAGCTCATAGTCGATGAAAGAAATTAGGCGAGAGGTTTGGAAGAAAAGGAAAGTTAAGTTCGAGATAAATTGGATCGAGAAGTTAAGAAATTACGAAATGAGGAGGTTTCTTAAGTGCAAGTACTATGAGAGAAACCGTGGAAGTCGAGAAAGCAACTTAGGAAAGAAAAGTGGAAATGTGAGCTCGGTGCTTCAAGTTATTTAACTAAGAATTTTGAGGATGAAATTTTTATAAATAGGGGAGGATGTTATACCTAATACCCACTAAAACATAAATTTAATAAAATTAAAAATATTAAAAACCTATGAAAAATATTTTGTTAGTAAAGAATGGTCTTAATGGGGTGCTAAAGTATTTATAATAATTAAAATGGTTTTTATATGTTTTATGAATATTTTAGGGGTTTTTCGATGCATAAATTGTAACTCGTTATGTGAAATAATTAATTCAAGTATGTTAAATATGTATTAAAAATATTGCTTAGTTAGACTATTTGCTAAAGGGGTGCTAGATTATTCTATGTTGTGGGATGAATTTTCCGATATTCCGTAAATATTTTATTTGCATTTTATTATGCATGAATAGTATTTTGAGGTTAATTAATTAATTTAGGTGCTTTAAAAGTACAAGAAAATTATTCAAAGGATATAGAAAAATCATTTAGGATGTGTGGGAACATTTAATAAATTTAGATGAATTTTTCTATAAATAAGGAATATTTTCTATAGGAAATAGTGTAATTTTTACACCAAATAATAAATTTGAAGACCTAAATAAGTATATAAAATTATATGAATGATGATTAACTTCTTTTAGAAAGTGTTTGAATTTATTACAAAAGAATTTAGATTTTAGAAAGGTATGGGATGCAATTTTAGACTTAGGGACTTAATTGCATAAAATTAGAGACTCAATTGAATAAAATCAAAAGCTTAAACTTTCAAATTAAATTAGATGAAAATTTTAAGGGTTAAAAATTTGTTATAGAAACTTGAAACGAAGGGTTTAAAGTGATCGATGGAATAAAAGGAGGACTTTTGAAAGATTAGTCTTTGGAAAGCTTTGAAAATTTGAAAGATTAAAATTAATTATTTTCCTTCCATCTTTTGCAAACTTGGAGCATTAATTAGACTTGACTTCTAGGTAAAATTAGTGGCCCTAATAAAGTTAAATAGAATGTTTAAATTAAAAGAAGGATAAAAGGTTAAAAATTTAGCCAAATGAAAAAAAGGGATTAAAAGTGGAATCAAGGGCCAAGATTTATCCAAATAAAGGTTGGAGATTAAGTCAACAAGTCCACCAAATTTCTATAAATAGAAGTGCTAAAAAATGAAAAATAAAAGAAAATTAGAGCAATACAAACTAAACTCTTGTAAAATTTTCACTCAAAATTTACCCAAAATGCTTTCAACTAATTTTAGGCACTCCAAATCAGTAGATTAAACCCCAATTTTAATTGGAAACCAAAAATTTTCAAGGAGGAATTTAGAGGAAATTATCCAAATTGTAAGAGAAAAAAAAAGAGGAAGGAAGAAATCTTCAAACAACCCAACCTTTTAAGGATAAATTAAAGCTTATTTGAGTAAGTTAACTTCACTTAAATCATAAGGATGTTTAATTTCAAGGTAATGTTATGTTTGATGCTTAAATTTAAGTTAATTGCAAAAATTATAAAAATTAGTATTAGGATTCTTAGCTATGAAAAATTGAGAAAAAATATCCTAACCTAAAATTTAATGAAACTAAAGTTAAATTAGGTTATTTAAGCTCAAATTTGATGATTAGAAATAAAAAATTTCTAGGATTAGGAAGGGTAACCCATTCCGCCCAAAATTGTCAGCTTAGGGTTTTTGATGCTTTACTTATTTTTATTATTTATCACTTGATTATATGTTAATTAGGTGTGAATTGATGTTTAGGAATGAAAATTGACATTGAAATTGAAGATAAATTCTTTGAGTTGTTTAGGAGAGCATTCGGCCTAAACCTTATATTTTTAGGGTTTTTATTCTTTTACTTGATTCATCAATGGTTGGTAAATTTATAGTTTAATAAGTATTATTTGATGATCGAAAGTGAAAATTTCTAAAAAGAAATTGAGGAAATTTGTCTAAATTAGGTTAGGCCCATTAAGGCCCAATTAGGTTTTAAGCATGAATTTGACCTATAAATATCAATTAAATTAATCCTTGATGCTAATGTGTAATTGAATGACTTAGTATTAGAAATTGATGATGAATTGGGAAGAAAATAATAAGGTTAATGTTAGGGTCAAATTTAGCCCAAAATGAAACAAATTAGGGTTTAGATTTAATTGCTTCTTAATGCTTTAATTAATCAATTTAGATTTAGAATAAGATAATGAGGTGAGTGAGAATAAAAATTACATTGACGCTGGAAAATTAGCCCATATTATTCAAGTTAGGGTAAAGGCCCAAAAAGGCCAAAATTGAAAATTATACATCTAAATAACCAATTAATACTTAATTAAGTTAGTTCTTGATGTTAGGGTTTAATTGAGTGGAATTATGTAAGAAATGGGTATTAAAGTCGAAAGAAAATGATTAGATTAAGTTAAGCTACCATTTGCCATAAATTAGCAAAATTAGGGTTTTGTGATTTGATTTGTGTATTTTAATGTGTAGTTGAGTTTTGAAATGCCAATTGATATGTTTGGAATGTGTATGTGATGTGTAATCTGCAATGTTGGTGGTTATGAAGTTGTAATGTTTTATGTTGTGTATTGATGTGGTTATTTATAATGGTTTAAATGATTTCATTAAGGTAATGTTGAAATGTATTTATGTTGTTAAATTATGCAATATCATGACATAAATGCATCTCATTTATGGCATGCATTTCATGAAGCAATAATGATTATGCATTTTCAATAAAATGCATATGCATGCCCAATTTTATGACAGATGTTTTAAAGTCATAAAAAATATGTTTTTATGTCATGGTTTTCCTATAGTAATTTGAAAGATTTATGGATTGAGATTTTCATGAATCCGAGACTTTTATGAGGAGGGCTTCATGGGTTTTTCATACTTTTATGGTAAATGGTTTAAGGTTGGGTAAGAGCAGATGTGCACTTGTAGAGGCTCGATAAGGTGCGTTCTAAGACGGGTCCGGTTCGCTAGACATACTATGGAAACCCTAAAATACCCGTGATGGGACATGTCCAAAGATGAAAAAGGATTTTTAGACCGATCATGAAAAGTGTTTATGATACATTTATCATTTTACTTCTTTCAATTTGGATGGAATAAAATGGTGAATGATACTTTTAAATAAATATCTCTTGACTTTAAATTAATGACAAGCCATGCTAAGATAATAGAAATTTCTTTTTTATTGAAAGAAATGACTCGATCCATAAAAATTACAAAACTTTTTCTTTGTTTAGTGTCATCAAAGTTAGGCAAATAATTTTTAGCATAATCATTTTGTATTTTTAGGATATGATCATATTGAATGTCTCAAAAAAGAATGCAAATAAGATGAATGAAAAAAGGCAAAGATGTAAAAATTTTGCACGATCCCACAAAATAACATTATGATGAAAGCATGATAAAAAGTTCGACATAATGTATTTATGAATTATAATGATAAAAAGGCAAGGATAATCATAATAAGAGAACCACTCAGCCTTAGAACACAATAGGCGATCCTTCATCAAATCCATTGCTCGGTGCCTTTCCTTGGTTGATTTTGTGGACAAATTGTCAACATCGATTGCATCTTCAAGTGTGAGTTGTGAGAAAGTTGCCAACTCCGGGTTATTGGGTACTAGCTTAATCCGTGTGACTTGACCGTTGGCATTAGCTTCTTTTACCCTTGAAGTGTTCACTCTCATGCCATGCTCTTCTTCTATTTCTATTCTCAAGGATCCAAGTGTCAACATAGTCCGAATTGTTTGAAAAAAAAACTCAACAATCACCAATACCGTATTTATTCACCTTATGGAACTTACAAAATTGCTCAAGCATAGGTGATGGCATGAGTCTCGACGAGCTTCAAGTTAAAGCCATTAGGAGTCATCAAATCAAACAACTAAGACATATAGATTTTCAAAGTTGATCTCCTTTTTTTTTACATTTTGTGTCATCCAATGGTAGTATGTTTACTCCTCTAGTAGCGACATGATTTTGAAAAGAATTAGAATTAGTATTCGAAAGATTTGAGGGATCTTTAAATATAATCAGCTTTTGGTTCAATCAAAATTTATACCTTTTTCTTAAAGCTCATGCGAGTTCTTAATATTATGACTATTGATGCCATTGTGGTATACACAAACTTCATTTAACTTTATACCAATGAGAGAATGGTGGTCGAAGCGATCCGAGTATCGCAAGAGCTATCTAGCCAATGGTTACTCAATGCTCGAAGAGATTACCAAGATATATGGGAAGTGACAATAATATATCGTTGAATTATCCCTTGTTAATATTCCTTAGAGAGTTTTGATTAGGTGATCTTAGTTGGTTGATGAATTGTTATGGGCTTTGGTAATATGTGTAGGTCGACGTTGGGGTAAGGTTAGCGTTTAAGCTATTTGGTAGGGATGATTTGGTGTTTGATAGGGATTATATACAATTTGGTACCATGAAAAGGTCGGTGTTTGAGCTGTCGATCCAACTGCATTGGTCGGATGGCATTTATAGGAATCATAAACTATGCAGTTGGGTTGGACATGTTATTTTGAGGGATGAATTGACTTTTATTCCTTCAAGAGTTGTTCCATTACCCTCTAAAAAAGAAAGAAGATCCTCCAATTTGATGTACCTCTAAGTCTTTACTCTAGCTAAAGTTACTTCTCTTGCATCCAGATTTTAAAGGATCGACGATCCTTCATGACTTGATAGCTTATTCTATTCGATATGCAGTAGACACTATCTCAAAAAAGTTATTTGACCCATTACTCAGCAGATGTTCATAATATGGAGTCTTGAAAGTGTTAGCAAAAAGAGTAATCTATTCTCTTTCAAGAAGGGAAGGGTGAATACGAGAAGATTTTTCTTACCATCATTGAACATACTCCCCGACGTACTCCTTCGAACCTTTTTCATAGATTGTAAGCTAGATTTATCGAGTGTTATCTCTAAATTAAATTTATACTAGCTCATGAATAAATCTACTAAATTCCTCCATTTCTTGATCTTGGTCTAGTCTAAATCGATAAACCAGTCGAGAGCGAAGCCGATTTACCGATTTAGACCAAATCGATCAAGACTTTCAAAAAAGAAATAGATCAATAGCTCTTTGTCACATGCTACCTAGCCATCTTATTCAGATAGATCTTTAGGTGGGCTCTAGAACATTGACTCTCTTTGTACTTGGTAAGTTCAAGAACTTTAAACTTTTGAAGAATCACCATATTCGGCATTAGATATTTATTTGCACTAAGAAGAGGATTATATTTATCCATACCTTCGATAGCTCTTAAGCGTTCCTCAATGGTCGTGAGCTTCTCAATTTCAAGTTCTAAGGCTATCTTTTCCTTGTTCAACTCTTTAATAATGAAATCGGTAGTTGTGGCTATCGATGTTTGAACAGATCCAAAACAATACAAGAGAAAGGCCCAAAGGTCTAGGAGCAAACTCATATGCGACATCCGATGTAGTCTAATTACCATGATTAGTAGTACCAATGAGCTCTAAATAAAGCATACCAAGAGGTGGTACTGGAGCATCAATCCGAGTGATCGGTGGTGACATGATGGCGAACAATTCTCGTAAAGTTGATGACTAGTCGACTTCTCTTTGGATGATAATTTCAAAAGACATGTGATTTTATTGATTTTTTTCCAACAGAAGCGGTAAGCCTAGAAACCTCTCCCTTTAGTGCATTTATCTCTTTCTAGTACTTTGCTCTAGCAGAGCCTTTTTTTTATTTCCTATTTTTTCTCTTATTCTAGTGTGGTAAGTGCATGAGGAAAGTGTAGTTTTGACGGATCGAACTATATGTTTGCTAAGACAAAAGACAATAAATATAAGATATAAATAATATATTAAAAATAAAATGATACTCGGAACCGAATACGAGATAGCCTTCATGTGGGAATGATAAGAGGATCCAATCATCGATTCTTTAGCATTTGAAAATTATCCCAAATTGGTTTAAAGATAAAATTAGGCTTCATCGGTAACCCTTGAAATATTTTGACCGAGCTTTGAAACCTCTTTGGTATTCGGGCATTACAACACTCGGACTTAAATCCTCTTATCACCCATCCCGAAACATCGTGGTCTAATTGTTCGATTAAGGTTTCAATACATCCGACTTGCTAAATGAATTTACCTCGGACTAATGATCCTAAAATTTCATTCTAAGTCATTATATGAATGGTAAGTCTCAAATGAGGTGTTTTCAAGCCCGATGAATCAATAATAGAATCATTGGAGTGATTAAAGGTGATGATTAGTAATCATGAAAAATCATCGGTTACCCTTCGTGCAATAGCGACTAGCAAGAAAAGTAATGGTGAGTGTAGTGTGTGCATAGGCATTATTCTATATTCAGTCTAAAAAAATAAAAATAAAGGCACAAATAAAATAAAAAAATAAAAAATAAAATACAAGGCAAATAATGGCAAAAAGGTATGAATTTAAACAAGGTAAGCAAATTACACAAAATTGGCACACAAGCATAAAAATTCATCATATCGTAATAAATCAAATTCAAACATTACATGTAAAGCCTAACCCTAAGTATATCCCTAGTGGAGTCGCCATTCCGTTGCATGGTGACATCGAGGCGAGGGTGACAAATTTAGATGAAAATAGAAAAAATGGGCAAAAATAATTGAAATATCCACCTAGTATTATAGTTACTAAGAAATCCTATGATTAGTCTATTCGAGTTCGAATAAGGGATTTATTATGTATAGAAAAGATTAAAAATCACCCTACCCCATCCCGCCTAAGAAAAGCTACATTGCATACAACATTGATTTGATTTCGATTTTTTTAATGATGAAAGTCTAGACTTATTTTCAAATATTTACCCACTAGTTAAGTGATTTGGGATTTGATTGGTCATAGGCTTTATTGGGATTTGGTCGATCGGAGACCTTATCCTCACTCTATAAAGAATAGCTAAGAAATAAAAAGACATGATGAATACAAAGATAAGTGGTTAATGCGACTTAAATGGGATTCGTGAAAACAAAACTTAAAAATAAGCAAACAAATAAAATAGGCAAATGGGCAAACATATAAAATAGGCAAATCAAGCAAAATAGCTAAATAAGCAAAATGAACAAAATAGGCAAATAGGAAAATATTAGTAAAATAGTCAAATATGCAAGATAGAAAATCGACAAATCAATGAAAATCAAAAAATAGGTAAATAGGCAAAATCAAAAAATAGGCAATTTGGCAAAATCGATAAATTGACAAATTGCCAATTAGGCAAATCAACAAATAGGAAAACATGTAAAATAGGCAAAATCGATAAATAGATAAATAGGTCATTAGGGAAAATAGGTAAGATCGAAAAATCAACAAAATCGACAAATAGGTAATTAGGCAAAATAGGCAAATTGACAAATAGGTAAATAGGCAAAATCAACAAATAGACAAATAGGCAAAATCGATAAATCGATAAACAGAAAAAATTGACAATAAGGTAAAATCGAGTAAAATTGACAAATAGGAAAAATCAATAAAATTGACAAAGGCTATAAAAAACAGTAAAAAAATGATAAAATTAGAAAACTTGACAAAAACCTTTGAAGTTGATGAAAACGATCCATAAACAAAATTAAGACCGACATGACTTCAAAAGTTGTATTTTCGGATGAAATTGACAAAAATGAACCGAAAAAAGAATTGAATCGATACGACCTTGAATATCGTGGTTTTTTGGAAAAAATTGACACAATATCGAATTAATCATTACAAATTGCAACAATAGTCTACAAACAAGATTTAGACTAACACAACTTAAGAATCACATTTTAGGAAAAAAATTACACAATATCGATTAATAGTTGTAATGGGCAAAAACGATTCAAAATGAGATTCAAACTATTGCAGTTCGAAAGTCACATTTTTTAGGCGAATTGGTAACAAATCAAAATTAATTATTAACTAACAAAAGTGACCAAATAACGAGGTTCGGATTGACACGGCTTGAAATTGCATTTTTTAGATAAAATTGGTGCATGAGCGATTTAACGTTATCATTATCAAAAAAAGTAAAAAAACAAGATTCGAGCCAACGTAAGACATTACAACCAAATATTTATAGAATAATAAAAACATCAATCAAATCATACAAATACGAGTAGCAATCATTAGATAGCCATAGCAGACGATTCAAAGTTACATAACCATAGTAGTTAATTTAATTAATTTATATAGCAATAATGATTTAATTAATTACGGACACATCAAGCATAAATTAAATTTAATGCACATTAAAATAGAAAGAAATAAAATATAAGGTAAAAAATAAATTACTATAAAAAAGCAAGTATGAATTTGACTATCAAATTTGGGTAAGCTTCGATGCTTTCAACCCCAATGGAGGCCGATATTTAGTCAATCGTGGAAAAGAGAAAACAACCCGTTATAGATTCGAACTCGATGTGAGGCGAAGCGATTGTTGACGAGTGGATCGAGGTTGCCTGGAATCAAGATCATACTCGGATTGTTGTGTCTACTACACCGCATTGAGCTAGGTCGGGCTACTATATCCGTTGGATCGAATTGAGCCGGGTTGGGCTACGTTACTAGATTAAAACGGATCGCTTGTAGATCGACGAGGAACTCGTTGTTGCTTGGATTGGATCGGGCTACTATATATTGATGATGAGCCGCTACCGCATGGGTCGGCTTAGGGTGGAGGAGATCGAGCAACATTTGAGGTAGTTGGACACAAAGGTTCGGTTAGAGGAGAGTTGGGTTGGGAAACAACTTCGAGTGGAAGTGGAAGGGCAACCGATCGACGACCGGACGGAAAGTGGTTGTTGATCGAATTTCGAGAGAAAGGATGTGTGTGGTCGGTGGTCGGAATTTTTTGGAGAAAGAGTCGGTATGCCCTCTTTAAAGAGAGAAATTCTGGATTTATATTGGGTTTTTTAGGATTTTTGACTAAAATTTGCTTTGGTCCCTCTCGCTTGCCAACTTGTTTTATTTCAATCGTTTTCTCTTCTTTTCTTCAATTGCATTCTTCAATTATGCTTTTTAGTCCTTTTTTTTCCTTTTTTGTTTTATGTTTTTTTTTTTGTTCTTTTTAGGAAAATTTTGGATGCTAAGATTAGCCCTTCATTTGTTAAGTTAAATAATTGCATTCGTTTATTAAGTGTGAGAGGTGGCAGATTAAGGTGAAAAGATTAGGTTCATTTTAGTCCCTTAATTTGTCATATGAATTTATTTAGTCCCTCTAATTTTCAAATGATTACTTTTGATCCTTCCCTAAGGCTTTTTCATTATCTTTATACCCCTTAAGGTTTACTTTCAAATCTATTCGAGGGTCAAAACTATTAATTTTATGCAATTAAATCCTTATGCACATGATTCATTCCACACACTTTCAAAAAATAATATCTTTTCACCATAAATTCATACACTCTTTATAGTAATTTATTAATCAATCACTTAATTTTTATGCACTTATCTCGGGCACTTAAAATAATTGTTTTACAACAAAAGTGCATTATTCATACATAGAAAAATCAATAAAATATTCATTAAGCATAGAAAAATTCACTCAAGCGTACCAAATATTCTAGCATCCCTCTAACAATTTTTCTATGCATATGAAAAAAAATGAACACACATTCAAAATATGTTAATTCGTTTATTAAGGAGTTTGAGGTATTACAACTTTCTCTCCTTATAAAAATTTCATCCTCGAAATTTCTAACTAAATAATTCGGGATATCTAACTCGTATCTCTCGCCTCTCTTTTCCATTTTGCCTCTTTAATATTATGGTTCCTCTATAATATTTTTACTAAGGGAACCTCTTTGTTTCATAATTGCTTGACTCGCTCGATCCAACACTTGTATCGTTCTTTCTTCATAGCTCATGCTCGAGTTGGAGGTCTAGTGGCTCCCTATTCGGTATATTGGTTGGTTCTTCGACATATTTTAGAAGCATGGACACATGAAATACCTAAGGAATTAAAGAGAGAAAAGGTGGTAATGCTAGCTTGTATGCTTGATCATCGATTCTCTCTAGTATTTCATATAGTCTAATATACCTCGAACTTAACTTTTTTTTTTTTACCCAAACCTCATTACGGAAGACCAACTTGTAGATGTTCTTACGAAGCCTTAATTCGTTATCAATTTATTGTTGTTCAATCTAAGATTAGAGTCGCTAATGGAGATTTGATCTTGCAAGAGCGTATTAAGCATATAGCCGAAGATCAAAGGAATACGAGGTCAAATATTAGTTAGAGTAACTGTGCTTTTTTTTTTTTTTTGTAACAATCTTATCTTCTCTATCCGTATTTTTGTAGATATTTTATCTTTTTGTAAAGTTTATCCTTGTAACCATATGTTGTATTTAATTTCTAAAGATTCAATAGAAAATAAATTATTCTCCAAATACATTCTTGTTTATAATCTTAAAAAAAAAATGCAAGTGTGTCCTTAAGGACAAGACTTTTTTTTTTTTTTTTAGTTTCATCTTGAGGTAACTAATCACTAACCTAATCACTATTTTGCTTCGAATCTATTTCTTTTTTGATTATTCATGGCCTATATCAATAATTTTGTTTTACTTTGTCTAGAATTTGCTTAAATATGTCTCACGAGTTTAACATATTATATTGACCTAGAGTTTAACAAGGTTCATATATTGGAATATATTCTTGGTAATGTAGTAAAAAAGCTAATTGATCTAGACAATGTGTTTTTTGAGAACTTGTTGGGACTCGTATGTAGACATAAAATATTCCAATGTTAGTAAATCATATTATACGATACTAGAACATAGTTCCACATTAGACCACAACTTGAGGACAATTAATCGATCGGATAATTGATGTATTAGGGAGATTATATTTTAATTATTTGAGAGTAAAAAAGTTGATATTTATGTCAAACATGGTAAGAGGGACCATCCATAATTATCCGATGAGAGCTCATCTATTGTACATGTTTGGTTGGATATTAATGAGAAAGGTTGGTGCACTCGGTCCATCCAGGATAGAAGAGTGTAATTGCAATACTTGAAGTAGGACCTATTGAGATTGTGCAATAAACAATTGGTGAGGATAATATGAGGAGTGGTGGTTTATTCGAGGGTGTTATGCATGGTGATGGGGGTTTAGTGAAGGGCAATATGGGAAGAATCATCATCATCATTATTATATTGAAATCAAGTATAAAATTAGATATCTGCTAGTATCTTGACAAGCCGTCCATTAATCCGATTATATCATTAGATCTATTCATAGGTTGGGTTGAATTGAGTTCGAACTTGGCCTAAGTTAGCAATTCTAGTTTTATTTGGTCTAAGTTTGGCCCAACCACGTCAATCGGACAAATGCTTAGGCTCGAGCTAGATCCCGTGCTTTTAAGCACATTAAAAAAATAGGAAAAAAAATTCAATACCTTTTTTTTTTTTTTGCTAAATAAATTGGATTGAAATCAAGTGTAAAATTGAAAGCAAGTTATCCTTAAATAAAACCTTAAAAGTTGGTATATTGACATTAGAACGTCTTCCTTTTTAGGAAAAAAAAAACCTTAAATTTACCTTTGTGTTTGTGTTAATTATTTATTTTTGTCCTTGTATTTTTAATTTGGTCAATTAATCTTTGTGTTCTTTTAATTTATTCAAATAACTCTTATTTTTATAATTTTCTCATTAACTCAATAGTTAACTTATGTTAAATCTAAATGTTTAATTATGCCAAATGGGTAAATAAATAAATAAGGTTTATTGCTACCCCTAAGTTTAGTAATCTTTTTTGTAATCAAAGTTCAGTTTTGGTTTCAAGATATATTTTTTTCTTTTTTATTAAAAAGATTAAATTAATCTCTATCTCTAAGAAACTTCCAAGAAGTAATCCACTTGTTATTATTTTAAGCTTATTTATTTATTTATTTATCTATGAACATTAACAAGTTATGACCATTCTATCTATTTTACGTGACAATTTATTTTGGTGATATAAGTCATAAATGAATATAAAATATCATCTTATAAATAAAAAAAGTATTTAATAATGACACGTCACCCTGTCCCCCCCCCACATATAATCCAGATTTGATGAAAGTTATTGTATTAATAGAAAAAATTTAGAGGTTATGGTTTTTATTTATTTATTTATTTATTATATAAACAAGTGAGCTCATTATAAGAAACAAAACAATATATTTGTTGTACATGAAAAGATTCTAATTTCTTTTAGTGTTCTATAATTGAAAAAAAAAAAGCATAGTCAATTTTAAATTAAAAATAAAATTTTGTAATTGCTATTTTTGAGAAGAATTCAATTTATTTTTTCTTTTTCATCATGATTAAGAACCGAATTCTAGATGAACTAGTGCTTTTCCACGTTTCGCATGTAGATGTTTTTATTTTTGAATTAATCTATTCAATCTCATTTTAATATCCTATTTCTTTTAGTGTTGTAAATATAGTAAGTCAACTATATGATTGATTCTCATGTAAATGTAGTAAGTTTAATTATAGGGTTGAATTCTAAGAAGTTAATGACGACTTGATTCTAGGGATTTAGACTGATCCTAGACTTGTATATATACATGTTGTACTCATGCACTTCAAAAAGAAAAACATATTTCCATATTCTCATATTTCTACGGGGTATCGAGTTGCTTACCTTAATTGAGCAATTGGTGTCGTTGCCCTAGTGAGCTACTACATTTTTTTTCTTCTTTTCTCCTTTTGTTGTTACCCTAGTGAGCTATCGTGACTTTGCTACCATATTTTCTTCCTTTCTTTTTGTTTAATGGTCGACGGAAAAGAGAAGAAAACTATGATCTCCGATGTTATTACTATAATAACAAAGACAACAGAACATAAACTTAATGGATGAAATTTTTTAGATTGGAGTAAAATGGTGCACGTGTATCTCCGGAGTATTAATCAAGATGATTATCTTACCGATGATCCCCTAACCGATGATGTGAAAAAGAAGGCTTGGTTGAAAGCAGATGCCGGAATATATTTGTAGATTCAAAACTCTATTAGTAGTGAGGTAATTGGTCTAGTTATTCACTCGTGAGTTTGTTAAAGATCTTATGGATTATTTGACATTTTTATATTCTAGTAAGGGTAATCTTTCCCATATTTATGATATATGTAAAAATTTCCATCATCCAAAAAAGCAGGATAGAACCCTTATTGAATATTTCATGAATTTCAAATAGATTTATGAGGAATTGAATTCTCTCCTTCCTTTTGGTACCGATGTGAAGGCCCAACAATCTCAATGTGAGTCGATAGTTGTCATGAGTTTTCTTGCAGGCTTACCACCCAAATTTGATATTACTTACACACAAATCCTTTCTAGTTCGGAATTTGTCTCTCTTCATGACACTTTCACTAGAATCTTACATGCAGAGACATCTCAACCTTTTCTTGGTATTACTAATGCTCTTGTGAGCTGAGGTAGTTAGAATGTGAGAGGTCAAAGAGGTCGAAGTGACGGAGGTGGCCAAAATAATGTTGGTTTTCGAGGTAGTAGGAGTGGTACTTATAAAGGAAATGGTAGTCACGGACGGAATAATCAAAATAGCCCAATAACATGCAATTTTTATGAAGAGCTCGGTCATACAAGACATACATACCGAAAACTTCATGGAAAAACCCAAAAGTCGGTTTATATTGCAAACGTTGCAACCCAAGAGGCTAGTCATACCTCTTCCTTATCCGAGAAGTCTATAATGATGTCCGCTAATGACTTTGCTCGGCTTACTCGATATCAATCCTCGTTAAAATCTTCCAATCCACCTTTAGCTATCAATGATGGGACAAATAAACCTACTACATGTCTTGCATCATCCTCTTCCAAATAGGTCATTAATTTTGGTTCTACAGATTACATGATAGGTAATAAAGATATTCTCTCCATTGTTTCAAACAAAAATCTTTCTAGTGTCACTCGGTCGATGGGTCAAACACATATGTTATAGGAATTGGAATAACTCTTCTTACATCATCTCTTTCTTTGTCATCTATCTTATGTTTACCTAATTTTTCATTTAATCTACTGTCGATCAACAAAATCACTTGGGCTCTCAATTATTATGTCTTGTTTTTTCCTAACTATTATCTATTTTAGGATATTACATCGAGGAAGATTATTGGTAGAGGACGTGAATGCGAAGGGCCGTATCATCTTCAACCTATACCATAACCTATCGCTTGTTTCAGTATTATAACACCTCTTGAGTTACATTATCGATTAAGGCATCCTTCTTTGTATGTTTTAAATAAATTTTTTTATTTAGTTTCAAAATTTATCTCGCTTTAGAATGTGAGTCATGTCATTTGTTAAACGAACATCGTGTCTTATATTTTCTTAGACATAAACGGGTTATGTCACCCTTTGAGCTAGTTCATTTCGATATTTAGGGTCCTTATCCAATGACTTCTACAACTAGTTTTTGGTATTTTATCATATTTGTTGATGACTATTCTCGTGTTACTTGGTTATATTTAATGAAAAATCAATTTGAATTATTCTCAATATTTTATGCTTTTTTTTGCTGAAATTTAAACTCGGTTTAATATTTTAGTACATGTTTTAAGGAGTGATATTGTGAAAGAGTATTTCTCCGAGTCATTCAATACCTATATGAAACAAAATGGAATTCTTCATCAATCATCATGTATTGACACAACATCTTAAAATGGTGTTGCTTGAATGAAAAAATAGACATTTACTAGAGGTTACTAGAGTCTTTCTTTTCCATATGAAAGTTCCTAAATAATTTTGGGTTGATGTTGTGTCTATAGTATGTTTCTTAATCAATTGGTTACCCTCCTCTGTTTTTTCCGGTGATACTCCTCATTCTGTTTCATTTTCTTTTTAGTTTTTATTTCCAATTGAACCACGTGTCTTTATTTGAACATGTTTTGTTCGTGATATTAGTCTCAAAGTATCTAAATTAGATCCAAAATCTCTCAAATGTGTCTTTTTAGGGTATTCTCGTCTTCATAAAGGTTACGAGTGTTATTCTCCTACTTTAGGTCATCATTTGATTTTAGCCGATGTAACCTTTTTTTAGACTATTCTATTTTTTTATGAACCTACTACATATAATTGTGAGGGAGAGGAAGATGATATTCTAATATATACTATGACAACAACTACCGAATCTCTTATACCCATTAAGCCACCTATCACCCAAGTTTACTCTCATCGTACTTGCCCACGAGATCTACAACCAAATCGGGACTCACTTCCTCTCGCCAGCTTTTCCCTTTATAGATTTTAGTCTTGATCTTCCTATTGCTCTTCGTAAAGGTAAATGGTATTATTCTCATCCTATCTCTTCATTTATTTCTTATGACCATTTTTCTCCTTCTTTGCACTATTTTATTGCTTCGTTAGATTATGCTTTTATACCTAAAACATTACATAAAGCCTTATCCCATCCCGGTTGGGTGATAGAGTCGCTTCCCTAATTGAGCGATTGGCGTCGTTGTTTTTGTGAGCTACCATATTTTTTTCTTTTTCGCTACTACCCTAGTGAGTCATCGCGACCTTGCTTGTCTTATTTTCTTTCTTTCTTTTTATTTAATGGGTGATGAAACAGAGAAGAAAAATGTGATCTTTGATGTTGTTACTACAACAATAAAGATTATAGAACATAAACTCAATGGATGAAATTTTTTAGATTGGAGTAAAATGGTGTGTGTATATCTCTAGAGTATTAATCAAGACGATCATCTTATTGATGATCCCCAACTCGATGATGTCAAAAAAAGGCTTGGTTAAGAGCAGATGCTAGAATATATATGTAGATTCAAAACTCTATTAGCGAGTGAGGTAATTGGTCTAGTTAGTCACCGTGAGTTTGTTAAAGATCTTATGGATTATTTGGCATTTTTATATTCTAGTAAGGGTAATCTTTTCCATATTTATGATGTATGTAAAGAGTTCTATTGTCTTGAAAAATAGGATAGAACCTTTACTGAATATTTCATGATTTTTAAACGAGTTTACGAGGAATTGAATTCTCTCCTTCCTTTTGGTAGTGATGTGAAGGCCTAATAATCTCAACGTGAGCAGATGGCTATCATTAGTTTTCTTGTGGGCCTACCACCCGAATTTGATTATGTTCACTCATAAATCCTTTCGAGTTCGAAGTTGTCTTTCTTCATGACATCTTGACTAAAATCTTATGTACAAAGGCATCTCAACCTTCTCCCGGTATTACTAGTACCCTTGTGAGTCGAGGTAGTTGGAATGTGGGAGGTTGAAGTGGCAGAGGTGGCCAAAATAATGTTGGTTTTCGAGGTGGTAGGAGTGGTACTTATGGAGGAAATGACAATCACGGATGAATTAATGGTTAATGTATATTATTTTTTTGAAGTCCAATTTCGCTTTTGTTTTTACTCTAAAGTCATTTGAATATGACAAATATTTTTTTAAGGGTTGTATTTACTATATATTTTATTGGTCAATGAAAATTTTTTATTGATAAAAACAACGAGTTTCAAATTAATATAATAGTCGAATTATATAGTACATGTGAATAGAAATTTAGTTTTTTTCATTTAAATAACTCTTGAGTAAAAAGTTTATGAAATCATACCAAGTAAAAAGAAGTTTAATAAATAAATAAATAATGTTGTTGGTGGCAACAATAAAAAAAACCTCCAATTACATACCTCTAATTTGCAAATCACAAAAATTTACACAATTTTTAATCAATAAATGATATAGTAAAATTATAAATATCAATTTTAATTTATTAGTTGTCCAAATAAAGACCATTATCAATTTGTAAATTTTTTTAAAAAAAAATCCAAACCACCTCTACTAAATCCAAGACCAACTTAATCACATTTTTTTTTTGTCTTACATGAGTTTTTTAAGTAAAAACATTTAAACATAAGAGATATCATTAAAATGGACTTACCCGAGCTATCTCCCGAGTATGGTGAGCAATTTTGTAAGATTTAGATTTGACATATTGATGAGTATGTAAATTCGTTACCAACTTCTCTAAGTTTCTACATAGTGTTCTTTGATGCCTTGCCTTTCTTATCTACCCATGGCTATTTTAGTTTGGTGGTCTATCACACCTTTCTTTTTTTTTTTTCTTAGGTAACCATGACTTAACAAACGAGAGGTAACCCCATTACAATTAAAATGAAAAGTAAAATTTTATAAAAAAGAAAAAGACCCATGGATAAAATATTTCCACAATGAAGCAATGAAAAAAAAATTCTCAAGTCTCCCAATATGTAATTTCTCACAATTCTAAAAGAGAAAAAACCCACAAAAGGGATAAAGCATGTTGCATATTCTTTATGAAATCATGACAAATTTTTTCTTGGTTTTGAACTTGGCTTAATTTTTTTTTTTTTTTTTTATCGAGCACTTTGAGATGAGATAAATGACATTTATAAGAAGAAAAAATACATAAAAATTAACATCCAAAATTAATCTTAAAAATTCAGCAAGGAATGTTATAGCATCAACTGAAGCGGTGTAATTGATGGTTTTAACGAGAGCAAGAGAGATGCATATATTTTTCTTTTTGAATAAATATATCTATCGATTTAATGACAAATTTAGCCCCAATATTATTGCAATCCGGCAATTTCGAATGTAAAGTATCAAATTGCGTAATTTAAATTCTAAAATATTGAAGATTGGGTAAATATGATTCAAATTGTTTAATCTCTCGTTATGAGTAATAGTTAACTAAATTGATCGTTACTTGAAATATAAAAAAGACATCATTTTGACATTTTGCTATTATTTATATTTAAAAAAAATTATGAGTAACAATTAACTAAATTGATCATTATTTGAAATATTAAAAAAGACATCATTTTGACATTTTGTCGTTAATTATATTTAAAAATACTTTTAACCCTAGTCTTGAACCCTTTTTTTATATATAAAATATTATAAATTATATAAAAACATTTTATAAATATTTTTAACCCTTGGGTTTTGAAATTTTTTTAAAAATATATATTTTTTATAAAATGTTATTGTAAAAAACATAATTAACAATATACAATTTCGGACCTTAAAAAATATTTTATAAATTAAAATGAACATAATTAAGGTTGACCCCCATTAATTTTATAAATTATAAAATAATTTTTGTAAAATATTTATAATATTTTATAAATTTTTTTTCAAAATTAGGAGGTGAAAAAATATTTATAAAATACATTTTTATATAATTTATTATAATATTTTATAAGAAAAAAAGTTAAAAAAAAAAATTCAAGATTAGAAGGTTAAAAATATCAACCGACCGTTATACATAACGAGAGATAGGGCAATTTAGGATGCGGAATGCCAAAACGACATCGCTTTGACATTTCAAATAACTATTAATTGATCGTTATACATAATGGAGATAGAACAATTTCAATCACATTTGCCCAATCTTGATTACTTTAAGGTTCAAGTTACACGGTTTGATACTATGGATTCGAAACTATAAAATGACAATAGAATGAGGGTAGAATTTGCCATTAAGCCTATATCTATCCGTTCTTAGATTTCTAATTGCATCTCATATGTTTCTAAATTTTTTTGAAATATTCAATCTATCCTTTTGATTAATTTTTTTGACCAAAAATTCTCTCGCTAAAATGCCAAAAAAAAAAAAAAAACACTCAAAGTCACATGAGTAAATTATAAATTAGTCCCTTTCGTTTCAAGAAACAAATTAGTTAGTCATTTTTATTTAAAAAACTCATTATTTAGTTCTCATGTTTTGAAATCTTCTTGTAATTTGGTCTTTTTTGCTCATTTTTAATTTCTTTTGATTTTATGTTAGAATAAATAGAAAAAGGAAAAAAATATGAAAAGATTGATGAGAAAATAAGAGCTTGTGTGGATAAAAATAATATTAAATTAAATATGTTCAAAACTCGATTAAAAGATTAGATAGTAGTTTTTGAATTGAGAGGGACTAATTAATTTGTTTGTTGAAACTAGAGAGACAAATTTATAATTTACTCAAAGTCACATAACCTGCATGTTTTATTTTTGAGGTCTTTAATTTTTATTTTTATTTTTTACATTTCAATTAAAAGCATTTAGGTAAAAAAATTTCAATTGATCGAAAAAAATGATCGAAAGGATAGATTAAACATTTCAAATGTTTTTTAAAAAATAAGATGTAAATAAAAACTTAAAAATATATGAGAAACTTTGAATAAAACGAGATAGTATATTAACTTTATATATATATATATATATATATATATATATATATATATATTGGTAGCATAAGAATCAAGTATGTTTCTTCCTTTAAAATGGAGGTAAAAATTTATGATTAAAATGCAAAAAAAAAAAAAAAAAAAAAAAAAAATTCTGAATTAATAATCGAGAAGCCTTTTAAAAGGCTTTCATTTCATTGCAATGTAATAAATAAAGGGTAACAAACTAAGTTTAAATCAATAAGTTATATACAAGCCAAACGTATTATAAACCAATAATAGAAGCAAAATAACATTCCTTAATTATCAGGTACGTAAAATTAATTGCATTAAAACTCAAAAAATTATATTATAAAGTGAAAGGTCATGCAAAATATTGAATTAGAAAAATTTCTCAATTAAGTTAAAGTTCGTAAGTTCATATGATAACTTTTAGATTCTCAAAATGGTAAAAATACATGGTAAAATTGAGATATTACTTTTTTTTTTTTAAAAAAATTAATTGGGATATCACGTTTAGTCTATCAGTGGGTGGATCCGAATACTTCGACTTTATATATATTAAGTAGATAGTACTAATTTGATATAACTTTTCGCTCTTTAATCACTGAATTAATTAGACTTTAATAGATTTTTCAGAAAGATTAATATTTTTATTAAAAAATCCAAAATCTATCTCAGAGCGCGCTCGCGGTTGGCTAGCAAGGGCAAACGATTCACCCTCCCCTTCCTTTCCCTCCAAAACTTTTCACTCATTCCTCTCTCTATTGTGGATTTGGATTCAGTTTCTTTCACTTTTTTTTCCCTCATAATCTCAGTCACATTTCTTTTTCAGTCTCTTTGTGTCCGTACATTTTAGCAATTACTAGGGATTCGATTCGAAAAATCAGGTATCGAAGATGGAGGAGTATTTGCAGCAAATGAAGACTCTTCGCTCTCAAATGAACGGTAATCAATCTCTCTCTCTCTGAAAATTCAACAACAAAAGCTCCATTTCGAAGCATTTGAACACTGTTTTAGTGAGTGAAATTTTGCTGTAGTAGTAATGGTAGTGGCAGTAATGTAAATTGACACGTAATGGATTTACAGACGTGGAAGATCAAGCAGCGAAGATCTCAGTTGAAGAGCAGACTCACATCACTACCATTCAAGCATTGGAGAAAGACCTCGCTTCTGGTTTATTTTTCTTATTCTTTTTTTTTTTCAAAAAAAAAAAAAATAACTATATCATTCATAGTTGTAGATATTAAAATTTGACGTGTATTGTGTATTTTAACTTGTTAGTTCCAATGTTAATTATGTGTTTCTTTCTTTCGTTTTTTTTTATTTTTATTTTTTAGTACTCGATTTGGAATAACCCTAAATATTGCTATCGGTATTTATTATTTTATCTTTTGTGCAATTAATTTTATTTTTTTTGTAAAATTCTCTTTTTCTCTAAATTTAATTTATTTGCTATGGAATAACTGGGGAAAACTATTTTTATTTATTTACTATTACATTTTTAGAAAGCAAAGAGCCAAAAATGCCACAGCTAAAGGCTTAACATGAGATGCTTCATTTTTTATTTGCTAATTTGAATTTGTAAACATCAATGGCTTGGAAATATTGAAATTTGTGTTACCTGTAATGTGCAAAGAGCGAGGTTGCGCCTCAAGTGAAAGTGGGAATGCTGGATGGGACGTCTTGTTGTAGGTTATTAGTCCAAGTCACTTGGATGGGGAATTGTTTATATTTAGATTTGTAATTTGCAGATAATGCTAAAATATAACCAGCTTCGGCATTTTGAATTACTTTTGAGTATTGAGTTTCAACTTTCAAGAACCATCGTGCTCAAAGATCAAAACAAGTTTTTTATTTAAGTTGTTTAATGATATCTCATCGTTAATGTTCTCTCAACTGTATTTTTGTTAAACAATTTACAGCAAAATCTGAAACAAAGCGACTCAAAGAAGATACTGAGCGGATGGTGAAGGCTAAGGGGGAGATAAGCTCACAGATATTGGAAAAGCAGAGAAAGATTGCCTCTATGGACTCTGATTCATCCACTCTCGCTCAGGTATTCTGAGAATAGCATCAATCTATTTCAAGGAAGTAATTTGATTTAAAAAAATAAGAAAAATGAGAAAAGAAAGAAGAAAAGCTTTTGTTCTTGAGATGATTTATGTTCTCATATCATGGTTCTGTCCGTTAGTTCAAGATTTGTGTGATGAAGTCAACTACAAATGAAAGTGGAGAAAGGCCATAAGAGAAAAACCTTAACATACAATACTTGTTGAGCTAGCATGTGCAACCTAGAAATTTGCTGAGCTCTTTTACCATGTCGGTGTTTCTGCACCCTCAATAAATAAATAAAATAAAAGTCTCTGTTTCTTCATTAAGCTACTGGTTGCTAACCCTGTAAAATGGAAATAATTTGAGAAGTCACTTGAAGTGAATATAAAGAACTAACTAATAACCCAAACCAAAAAGAAATATTAGAAAGCCAGCCAGACTACACTCTAGCAGGGAATCTTGGAATAATGTGTTTTTCATAATTGCATCCAAGAACTTGCATTTCATGATTGGGTCAGAATATTTTTTAACTTTAAGATCCAATACATGTATAATAAACACTTGTTTGAGCACCATAATCGATTTTTGATCTGTTTAGGATATGATAAGTTGTTTGTACTGAAAAAGAAAAAAAGGGAATTGGTGATAGCATTTCTTTGTTACTCAAAATCTTTAAATCAATGCCATGCTATTTAAGTCTGGTTATTTCTTGCTTAGTTGCTTCTTCTCTTTCTTTGATTGGGATATTGCCATGGAATCGCTGTGAATGTGTACTGAAGCCCTTTAGAATACAGTGTTTGGATTACTTAAACTTTATCTGAGGATCTATGTTATCATGCTTTTTTAAAATAGCACAAAACATGCTAAACCGTATCTTGCTTTTTTAAATGGCAGCCTGAAATTTTAATTCATGTTGCAAAACTATGATTTCTTTTCACATAAGCTTTGTAAATGTATGATTAAGGAGAGTTTTATATACATCAAAACCTGCTATATACAAGTTACTAGCATCTTGCAATGACATTTGTGGTTTCTCATGAAGCAAAGTTCAAACTTTACAAGGAAGAGGGCGGACAGAGGTCATCTTGCTTGTCCTTACTATATCATGTTTTTGTTGAAAATGACAAATTGCTACATTTATCATCGTATGAATAACAGTAAATGACGGGGTTGAAAATTTTCTGTAGTTGTGCTTACTTTATTTGGTTCTTTTGTTGATGTGTTATGTGGTTCCTTTATTGGACGTCATAGTTGTTGTTGTTTTATTTATTTATTTATTTTTATTTTTTAATGTGGTGCTTATATAATGATCGCTGCACACACACACACACACACACATACATGTGTTTCTTTTTCCATAATCCCATTTTGGAGTTAATACACCTGTTAATATGGACACATAATTTATGCATGCAAAGTCCAATACAACAATTTAACCATAAGTAAAAGGTCTGGAATGACATCCTTTTGTTGACAAAGAGGAGTTCTCCTATCTGCTCCCCTCTTTCTTGAACTCTCTCTCTGCTTCTCTTCTTGCTAACATGTTGGGTGACAAGAACTGCTGTCACTTATATCAGATATAATACAGTCTACTAGATGGCACATTTTTTAAAAAGTATGGGGGCAAAAATTGGGGCTGTCAAAACTGCAGGAAATTTACATGAGAATATTGAGCTTCAATCTTACCATGAGCTTTGGTTGACTAGTTTATAGAGGCTCAATGTTATGATTACAAACCTTTTCTTTACGGAAGCGTGAGTTTTTTGATGGATTATGGGGGTGCAGGCAGAATATATGCCTCACAATATTGATCTATAGGACTCCCTATATATACTGAACTTCTTAAGCTGATATCATGTACGCAATAAATGGCTATTTTGTCAAGGAAATAGTTAAGCTAGTCACTTCTTGATTCTCTAAAAACAGTCAATGCCTATGTTTCATATTATTGATTCGTCCAACTTTCTCTTCTTAACATGCAGACATTGGAGCTTATTCAACGTGAAAGAGACAGTTTATCTGCCAGACTTCTAGAGAAAAGGTTATTGAGTGCACAAATTTCTGTGATTGTTAAAGCTCATGTAACAATACTGATTGAAAATTTTGATGCGTTTACTGCAACAGGGCTTACTATACAAAGGTTGCAGATGATATTAATTCCAAACTACAGGAACAACAGGTGCAATTTTGATACCCCTCACCATGCAAAATTTCTATATGTTATTTCTCCACATTTTCAACCTGCAAGTTATGGTCTATTTTCACTTTGTGCAGGAATGGGTCAACATACACAGAATTAGTGGAGAAATGGGAGAGCATGGATTGGTACTTCTTGCTAAATCTGTCTTCCTTTCTTTTATCTGATAAGCAACACTAATTTACTAAAAAAAAAAAAAAAGACATGAACTGACAAACTGCAGCATCAGGTATCAACATACCTGAAAAATTAAAGAAAGATGCATGATAGGAGCAAACAAGATCAGCACTCAGTAAATAAGTTTCTCACAACAATAAACAATCTAGAATGGAGTGGTTCATACTATCTCTTCATTTTATTTTGCTTGAGGTTCTTAGGGGAGTATCTTTAGCTGGTTTTTAGACAGATACAGGAGCTTTTCCATATTAGAGATCTTTTGCTAGTTTGGAGGCTGTCTTATCTTATCCTCATTTTATTATCTCTTCTATATAGTGTCATAAAATAAAGTAGTTCCATGTCAGTTTATTGAAAACTAGCCCAGCAGAGAACGATAACAAAGGGCTTGAGTTACTTCTGAAAAAGACAAACACTGAGTAAAAGTTGGATTGACTATTGTTTTGTGAATGTGCTGTGCTAAAAATGTAAAAATAGTAGGTAGTGAATATAAAAAGAGAGGGAAAGCAGAAAGTAATGGGGTATTCCCCATTTGGATCATATGAATTTGTGGAGAAATTCTGGTAGGTTTTAGCATTGAAGTAAAATTAGAACAACCTCAGTAAAATGTTGCAAGGTGTTATGAGAGACCCTTCTTAAGAGTGTCTTGCTAAATTTGTACCTTCGTTTCTCCAAGTGAACACCATCATAGTTATCATTTTTTATTATAAGAGATCCTTCTATTGTTACTTTTGAAGATAAGTTTCTTGAAGTAACACCATCTAATTGTCTATTTTCAATGTGGTGTGCTTTTTCATTTTTATTTTCTACCAACTATTTAGTAATAATAACTGTACTTTCCAATGATGAGAAGCAAGTTTAAGCGAGACAGGGCATGAATAGGTTGGTTTATTATTATTATTATTATTATTTGGTTTATTAATTTTTCTTGAAAAACATGAGATTAAAGCAATAAATATATCAGTTATTACAAGTTTACTTATAGTTTGTCCATGTGTTTGCTTGACTGTATAGCTATTCAACTAACAAGAATAATATTTCCAGCAACTAAAAAAAGGAAAAAATGATTCATTGACAGAAAATATCAAATAACACAATCATCAGTGCCAAATTGGTGGAGGAAATAGTAGAATTTTTTTTTTAAATCTTTTTATAGAAAAGTGTGTGTGTGTGTGTGTGTGTATATATATATATATATATATATATATACACATTTTTTTTATAGAAAGGTAACTTTTTTTTTTTTTTTGAAGAAATATGTGTATATATATTGTAAAAGTTAATTTTTTTTTTTTTGAAGAAATATGGTGAAAAGTGTTAGAATATTAGCTCCGCAAGGAAAGTTCTTGAGTTGTATTTCTTTTGGATGATTAAATACAAATATAAATAATTGCACTCTAACTTGACTAGGATTTAATTATGTGTATATTACTTTTGGAATTCATATAATATCGTTAAAAATTCAAATAGTAAGATCTATATTGCACTATAAATAATTTGAGTTGGATTACAGGCTGTTTTGCTAAATATTATCGAAGAAGCAAGTGCCTTGTATGTGGGCCCAAACTAGTATCATAATTTTTTTTTCTTACCAAAAAGTAATAAACAAAAATGAACCTTGTATTTCCCAAGCATGCAACTGCAGTTGGGATTGATGCTTAAACTGACTGCTTAGGGGCTATATTTTGCCAAGCTACCTTGGCTTTGGTTTTTTCTTAGCTTCTTCAGATGATCTTCTTCATGGTCATTTCCACATGTGATCTTCAAAAGTTTTGAATATTTACTGATAAATGTATCTTCACAAAAAACCTAATTAGAAAGTTTTCAGGTGAAAGGAAAATTAGACGAGCAAACAGCTAAAACTGAAGGTTGGTTCTTCTTTCTTTTTATATGTTGCTAGAGAGAAGTTTCAGTTGAAAATTTTAAATGTTGTGTTCTTAATTATTTATTTCTTAGCTCTTGTAGCCTATCGATATTTTGATCTCTTTACATTGCAAAGTTAGCTAAAAGTGAACCTTAACATAATAAGAACATGATAATTTTGTAGGTTGCAAGTGGTAAATGCAATATATTGGGATTTATCTAACAACAGAAAATTAAAACAAAGGCCGAAGTTAAGCTTTTAGATCTCTGAGAGAATGGTCTGCTTGTGCACTGCTTTTAAAAACTTCCCCTCAGGTGTGGTCCCTGCACATGGTTTAGAAACCCTAAAATCATATTGGAAAGGCCTTAGGATTTGAAGTCATTGCCTTCCTGTTTTGGTGTAAATTACAATATGAGATGATAGAAGAAACAACGCAATGAAGGGGAAAAGTCTGTCTATCATATGCAAGGCTCAAAGAAAGAAAAGGAACAAGTGAAAGGAGATGTCTGTGTATCCTAAAAACTTCATATCATAGCCTTGCATGTAATGGTGTAACATCATATCCCTAGAAGTAGAGTATCCCCATTTTCATCTCATATTCTACTTTTCTTGTAGGGAAGTGCACCATTGATAATCACCTCATTGTGGATAATCTGGTAAAAAACCTTCATTCATCAATTAAAATGTATGAGGAGTTGTGATTTCTGAGTGAATCCTTGGAATAGCAGGGGAATGATGCAGAAAAGAACCTAATCGCCAAGCTGGAGTCAGCCAAAACCAAGCTTGTTGAAATTGCACAAATGAAATCCGAACTTGTTTCAGAGAACAACAAGGTTGCTTGTTTGAGTAAAATTTCTTGTACAAAGATTTATGCTATACATGATACATATACTTACTGGATGTTATTTATACTGATTTTAACTTAGCTGGTAATTTTCTAATTTCTAGAATTTTTTCGTTGATTTCCTTCAAGTGAGATCTCCATTTATTTATAGTTTTCAATTCATTATTTGAATCTTTGCCAAAATTATTTGTTAACTGTTAATTGCTTAGCCTAAAGCTAATCTTTTTCTTCATTTGAATTCTATATTTTAACATCTTTAAGTGGAAAGCTAGCTTCTTCCCATTTGGCTGATTTTAGAGTTGCCTGAGATTACATAGTTTTACCATTCTAATTATGGTCATTTAAATTAAACTTAACTTGTTTTTTGTGGTAGGTACCTAGAAACCATGTTCAACTTTATGCCCTAACAGAAGAAAATGAGATTTTCTTTTAGAAATGAGCTATCATCATCATAAACCTTATTTTATGTTTCTGATATTCCTTGCAAAAAGGAATATATATATATATATATATATATATATATATATTCTGTCTGGTGTGAAAAGAGATTATAACTTGCGACAGTCGACCAAGCCATACACTTACAATAGTTAATCTAGCTTGGCATTAATCTCTCCAAGCGTCTCAGAGAAAAATGTAGGAGATGTTGGAAGTAATTTCTAGAGGAGAGCTAATAGATCCTAGAAACTATGATACATATGCTGCTTGTATCTTCCCTTAAAGTGGAGCGAATTTTCATCGGTCATGGTTGCCTTATTCCAGATGAAGCAGTCTATTGAGCAGCTGAAATGCAGTGCCAAAGATTTTAAGGTTAGTTGTTTAGTCATACAGTAGGTGTGTGGATAAACACTTGTTTATGTGCGTGATTGGATTCAGATGATTTTGTCTAGAGGCATCAAATTCAATGCCAAATTTTAAAGTTTTTGATAATTTCCACCTCTTATAGCTGTTGTCTGGGCATCACCTTTATCCTTGCCCTAACTATCCAGAAAAATGTGGTTATTTGGATTGTCCAGTATGGGTATCCCATTTAGTTATTATTTGAGCTTCCAAGCCTTATGACCTAACAAAATGAGGAGGGGCTTTTACTTCTATGCTTACATGTTCTCATGCGTGTAATATAATTTATGACCTCTGTCTCATATGTACTTCTTATTTATGACCACTCTACAAATATCTTTGTGACTGTAGACAGAGCTCTTGGAAATGGACATTAAGACCTTGGAAGAAGAATACAAAGCTCTTTTGTCAGATAAAGTTGGACAAATTGAGTATTTACAATCTCTGCAAAAGCAAATTAAGCAACTTAAGGTAAATGTTGTCAACAGTTTTTTGCTGCATTTCGCTGAAACTAGGCTCTCATACTACTTGATGAAATGGTTGTGAAAGAAGTGGCCAAAGCTGGGGTTTCATTGGGAAGGACAAATGATGGGTAATATTAGAATCCATGCACAACAATATTCCATGCATAGAATTCTCATTTTCTGAAAATCAATAGCAAATTAATAATTGAAAGAAAAGATGTGCAGTTCAACTTAACTTGATTGATGATGCAGTTCATCTTAAAAATCTCAGTCAACATGTGTTTGGTGTTTTTTGTTTTTTGGTACCAAAGTGTCATGTTCATGGGTTCCTCTTTATACAGGATATTTCACATATGATTAAGTGTGCATGCGGAGTGGAATACAAGGTGACAATGGAGATGTGTGCATGATGTGATCAAGGATATGTATCGTGGATAAGCATGAAGGCTAAGGATATCAGTCATGGACTGGCGCTATGTGCAGGTAACTCTGCACTTTAACAAGAAACTAGTATCATAAAACTAATAGTTTATCTGTAAACATGCACTAATGTGGGTGTAGCTGGTTGTATATAGTGAGGTAGAGTAATCTCACTGGTATCTTTTTGTGAACAATCTTGAACAAGAGGATATCATCTGATGCTGTCGATATTGCTGGTTAAGAGAATGCTCGCACAAAAGTGGCTTATCAAGTGTACATATGAGAGCACATACATTTGCATTTAAATAGCATATGAATGCTCTTTATATGATATTCAGAAATCAGATGAAAGGTATTGTCATATGCACTGATAGTGATTTCTTATGAGTTTATTGTGCAACTGTAACCTTGGAAGAGATGTACACTCTTCTAAGCTATAGTGACATATCCTTGCTTTTTTGTCGCCCATAAATTATATGCACAATCACTATTAGGAAAAGTAAAAGAGAAATAGAGCAAAGTTAAATATCACTTAATCCCCATAGCTGCTAGAGCTGCTGAGATATCACGAGCTTCATAATTTTCTTCCACAAAACTGATTTTAGAGCTTTCTTGGGGGACTACATCTTCTCTTTTAAAACTCTCTTCACTATGAAGAAGTTTCTCGCTGCCGTACTCCACTGAGCCTCTTATAACAATAGTCTTGTGGAGGCCAGCCAGTAGGTCTTCATAATCTGTATCCCCTCTTCCACCCACAAATACAACCATTTTAGAAAGATCAATACCCCACCTAACTGAAAGATACCTGCATTGAGCATGAAATCATCAAGTGTAAGCCTTTTGATTTTCATTTTAGAACACATGGATAAGCTATAACGAATTCTTCCATGTATATAAAATTTTGTAAAAGCATGAGTCCAACCTTAGGGCTTGTGTTCTTGATGCAAATAGTGGGGTCACATTCAACCTTGATGCTGCATGTGTATGGACGATGTTGCATCGTAACCCTCTCATTCGGAGCCTCTGGCGGAGGTCATATACCTTTCTTGTCTGCAATTTATTCATTGGAATTCTGATAAGTAATTGTTAGGTAGAGATGTAGGCAGTTTTGTATATCAGTGCAAGTATCTCACCTTGGCTCCTGGTTTGATGCTGTATGAGTAGCACCTAGAACCAGATGCCTTAATGTATTCCGAGATGTCATCTTCAGCCCCATCTTCTGCTCTTGCTAACGTCATCACCATTGACCTCACATTCTCACCAGGCCACCTGTAATCCACGTGAGCTTCATAGTTCACATCAACCACCATATCCCTCCATGGGTAATACATTTCGCCTCCGCTATTACATATTATTGCATCAAAATCTTCTATATTTACTTGGCAACATCTTAATGCTTCCATAATTTCTTGTAAACTTGAGCTAGTGGCCAGTACAAAGCCTATCCTGCCCAATCCTAGGCTTTGGCCTCCAGCTTTCATCACATTCTTGATAATTTCTTGAAAGGTCTCTGTTAACTGTCCATTAAAGCTATAGCAATCAGTGGCTATCACAAATAGCATCTGCCTTCTGCCAGGGCTGTAAGTGACACTTGCATTGCCATTGGAAGAAGCCATTTGGGTAATGGCTTCAATAAGTTTCTTCTGTTTGTTTATTGCATCTAGCTCTCCATTAAGCTTGTAGTCTCCCTCTATTGAGAATCTTAAAGATAGGTCTTCCACGTCCTTTAGAGATTCACTCATCGGTTCTTCAGGGATTGGTGTGATCTCAAGGCAGCTTGTTGGGTGGCGGTTTCTGCAGTGTTCAATGTGGGAGAGGTAGTTACGGCAGTGTTCTGGCCATGAAAAGCTGTGGATGTTTTTTAGGCCATTCTTTCGGCATTCAGTCCAGAGGTTCTTGCCAGAAACAAGCTTTAGAAGGGCGTCTGCAATGGCTTTTTGATCATGAGGATCGACTAGAAGGCCATTGTTAAGTACCTATGGAAAGATTCTTCAGTTGGTTAGTTTCTTTTACACATAATTTTCAAGTTGTAGCATCCTAAATTTTAAAGACAAAGGGTTCCGTGTGAATTAACCAAACTGGAATAGACTTGTGCAGTCTTGGAAGATGCATATTAGTGACAAATTGTGTTCTTAAAGTGGCATTTTTTGATATTTTGCACCTGGAAAAGGAATGAACAGAATGAAGATCTTTGCTGGTAGGTTGACCAAAACAAAGTTGGAGGTTTGTTGAAAGTTTGAACTGCTTTTTGTTAGATCACCAAAAGTAGGTTTTATCAGAATCCTGTGGGGATGCTTTTGTAAAGATGAAAGGCTGATGAAGCATCAAAACTTCTGATCTCAGCTGCCTAAGGAAGCCATGTGTTTTCCCAGTTTTAGAGTTGGATATTGGTCAATTGTGCATGATTCTCAAAAAGACATACTTTGTAGAAGTCTCAGTGATAGTTTCTGGGGAGAAAAAAAGCAGGCACAGCTTCATTTTAGTGTGAGAAATATGAGATATTGTTACCTTCAAAATATCCACTGGTCCACCATTTTTGGTAGCAACAACAGGTAAACCATAAGCAGCTGCCTGCAAGATAAATGGTTAACTGGAATCTGAGGCCATGGTTATTTATTAAACGAGGTGCAAATTTCCTTATGCTCTTTATGGTGATATAACAATCACCAAGTTTAATCGGATGGATTAGCCAATTTGAACTAGTAAGACATGAAAGTTACCTCTATGACCGTGAGACCAAATGGTTCCACAAGAGCCGGATTGATGAAAACTCCCTTCAAGAGACAAAGCCGCCACATAATTATTACTGTTAGCAGTTCAAATGTTGCAAGGAGAAAGCAAAGGTGTTAAGGTGAGGACAACTATCAGGCAATAAGGTAGGGTAATGCTAACGGTATATGGACTGCGTAGATATAACGAGTGGCCCAATCTACATGGTGATAGGTTCTCTGGCAGGAAACATAGAAAATGGAGAAGACATAGCATGAATTCATGATACACGTTATCTACCATGAATTGTTGTTGCCCTCTGTCATCCATCTAGGCCGATTCTATTTCTTAATTATTATTATTATTATTTTTTTTGACAGAGAAACCAGGCCCATTGCTAATCAGTACTTAGAAGAATTGGGATAAATCTTGTAGTTCTTCTTAAGCTTGAGGAAATGAAGTGTTATACCTTTGTTTTTGCTGCCAGACGATAAATGTCTGGAACTTCAGATTGCTTGTGATGCTTTGGATAAGCAACTTGACCATACAAATTGTACTTGTCGATGAGCTTGAGTACGTTTGTAAGAACACTTGAGCTGCTATCAGACATTTCTCCAATGTCATCCCTATTACCAAGTATTAGTGTCTGCAAAAGGATGGAATTTAAAACAAATTGGCTTAGTGTTATGGTTTTATCTAATCTTCTTGATAGAGAGCTGAGGCGAAACACACAATTTACCAAGTTGGCTAGTTCTCTGAGAGGCTGGCACTCCCCAAAAGCCTTGAGCAATGTGGTGACGTTTTTCTTGGGGTCAGGTCGGGACAATGCCAGTATAATGGGCTTATGAGGATTGGTGAAAAACCGCATTATCTGCATTGCAAATTCAATTAGACCATTGGAAGAAAATGTAGCTGTTGGTGGATTATTTCTCAGTCAATGTAAGAAGACGTGTGTGTTCTTCAGATAGTTTCCTTTAGCAATCAATTGAAAGGCTATAATCGTTGGCCATAAAGACTTGTGCAGTGGCTTCAACTTTTGTTTTTTTGTTTTTTTTTGTTTTTTGCCTCTTTTTTAAGAAATTGTTGCAGAAATCATAGGAATCAATCTGTTGTAGGTGACATCTAGACATTCCAAGTTAATGCTTAAAAGTGTGACAAGAATATCCAAGTATGATAAAGAGAGAGTGACTGACCTCAGACCATATTGGAGGCAGGTTCCTTTTGTTTTGAGTTCTATCAGAGTCAATTAATGACTTGAGATCACCTTCCAATGAATCTTGTGCTGTGACATGGCTGAAGTCCATCCCTGGAGGTATAACCTGATGCCACGTAGGGATTAGAATATGAGCTTGAACTTCATTTCAATGGACTGCAAAAGTGAATGAATCTTGCTATCATTAGTTATCTTCATCATATGCTAGAACCATCTGGACAAGTATTCTGGTTACTTTGATTGAGGATGGTATTAACATGGCTGGAGGGGACTTCACAAATTACTGATTTATGCTGGCATTTGGCATAAGATTAGTATCAAATCGGAGACTTGGAGTCTTATTGACAGTACTGTGGAAGGGTTTGCTTGGAGATTATCCTGTGATTTCATGTTGAAGTGAGCGAGTGAAAGGAACTAGATGTGTACGTAATTTAGCATAACTTCCTGTCTTGCGAGTTACTTTCTAGAACTGAAGATTTCATCAGGAATTCAAGACGTTTGAATATTGCTCTTCTGTTTGGGCACATAAGAGGTGAAGACAAAGAATAAGAGAGGGTCAATACCACCATCCTTGGCATGTATCTTCCCAGGCAACTCACTCCACGGCGTCTTCTGACCCTAAGCTTTCTCTCCAATTTGATATCAAATCCATCATACAAACCCCATTGCTCTTCAATCTCTTGCCTTGTGCTAGTCACCACCATTTCAGCAGCATCTAATCCCAACTCTTCAGCTTCAATCCTCCTCATTATCTTGTAGGTTGCATTTATGTGCTCCTTAGAATGCCTTCCTTGTTTGAGCAGTTGCTCAAACTTGTTTCTTCCCAGTGAGTGCCCTGTTAAAACCATTGGCACATTCAAGGCACCAGACAAGTGTGCTGCCACTTCGCCAGCATCAGCGTAGTGGCCATGAATCACATAAGGCCAAGTTGGCTTTCCTTCATTGACTTCTCCTAGCGCTCTTGCCATGTTGACAATATGGTTTAATGCCCCGTCAACAAATTCAGGTATCCAAGGCCAAAGTGATTCTTTTGGTACGTACCTGTTACATATATCTTGTAATCATACATCTTTCTTTGTTACCAACATTTGAATCGTCAACAAACGAAGGTAAATCTAACTACCTGTCTTGAGGACCACAAGGGATCCGGATTATATAGGCTCCACAACTACCACTGTCATATGATGGGCATGATAGCATTTCAATTGGCTCCCCATAACTGGAGTCCACCTCTGGGGAAGTGATTTGTCTAGTTAAGAGATCCACACGATAGACTCCTTTTGTGTTGGCTAGAGCACGAGCTAGTTCAACAACATATTTTACCTGTAATCATAATAATATTTGGAGTCATGAGTGGTGAAGTATAAAGATCAATTTGGTAAAGCTTTGCACTGTAAAATTCTTGATTATGGTTCTAAGCGGACTGGCTATGGATGACGCAACTACCTGACCACCAGTATCAGAGTCTCTTCCCAGTTCCATGTTTTCTCCACGCACCAACCCATGCATACTACAGGCAAAATGCAGATACTATAAAGTCAACAAGGTAATCTTCATATTTATCATCAGGGAGTGAATTTCAATGCATCTTTTAATTGTCTTGCTTTTTTGGAAGACATCCGACTTTTCTCACTTTCTACTCCATCTCTAGCTAGTGCACTTGAAACTATGGTAGGTTAGCTGTGATGAGCATAGGAAATACCTGATTAGCACAATGTACAGCTGCCTAGGTTTATCGTCTTCAGACCATAATTTCATGTCAGAGTTAATTCTTGCAATATCCTTGACAGGTTCTGATTGGTTGGGCTCACCCTTTTCCTTCTCACCCTCAGATAGCTCAGAAAGATCATCAGCAGCATCATTACGCCCCTGCTCACGCTCTAGCCGCCTTCTTGCAAGCCTTTGTGCATCATCCCATGCTATCTGCAAATATATAATCCTTCATTTCCTTTTAAGAAAGAAAAAAGCCATTATCAAATCGCCCCTAGTACTGTTCCCAGTGGGGAGAAATCTGAAAGTCGTCATGTCATAGTTTCTACCTTTCAATATTTCTGGGGGGACCTTAAGACTTGAACCTCAGAGCATTCGCTCTGACAGATGCAAACCCAACATTTTTACCATTAAATTAAATTTCTATTGAGCAACTGTCCCAAAAATTGAAGGAAAAAATGTGAATTGCAATTTTTATAACCAATATTTCTTTCAGATAAAATATATTTAATATAGCACTCCTGTTCCTTGGTCTATGTATGACCAAGCTATTAATTCCTATATTATTATTATACTATTTGGTGCATTCAGTTGTGTAAATACCCCTCATGCTATATAATTTACCCAGTAAATGATGCAGGATAATCGAATAAATTACAGTAATTCCCCATTTGGATTGTTTTTAATAAGCCATGTCTATATTTTGCACCGGCTGTTTCAAGCCTGAAATTTCCATGGGGTGGCCTGATAGTCATTGGAGACTATAGAGTGAATGTTGGTTATGGACTTGTGGTGGTGGGACGAGGGAAAAGGAAAGCTAGAAGCCTAATACATAAAAGCTATTAGGAATTTTTTTTTTTCTTAAAGACGCCAAAAAAAAAAAAAAAAAAAGGAGAGGAATTAAAGTGTAGAATAGAGGGAGGGGGCAGACCTGTTTCTTTTTACGGGCGAGATGCCAAATGCGCCAGCACATATTCTCAAGCCTGTTACTTCGTTCACGAGTGTTCCTGGTCGCTATCATCTGCATGCTCACATTTATTCATTCACTTTCACCGTCATTCACAAGTTACTTCCATGCTTGCATACTTTCCATTAATTACACAACAAGTATCCAAAAACTAGTGATGCTAATTAATTAATTAGAGAACATATACCAATATATGAATTTTAAATTTGAAGGGTAATGGCGTAGTATTTTGTTCGAAAAGGGGGTCGGGATTCAATATTTTTTTATATTTTAAAATAAGTAAATTATATTTCTATATTTTAAATAAGTTTACAATATATATATATTTTAATTTTTTCAGCCAAACTATTGCAAAAAAGTCAAGCGACTTACACATGATTATTATTAATTTTTAAATTAAACCTCAGCAAAATGCGTGTAAATTACATGACTTTATTTTTACTAGTATTTTTGAAAAACAAAATAATTATATGCAAATTATGTAATTTTTTCGATGGTTTGACTGAAATTTTACATCATAAAAACATAACAAAATCTCACTTAAAATATAAAAATATAATTGATTTATTTTAAAATATAAAAATAAATTAAATACTTAGCCGATTATATAACAACATACCATGTCTTTCCTTCTACATTTTGGTCTACAACTGAGAATTAACTTAAGAAAAAGATGGCAATGAGCCTGAACCAACATTGTTATCATTCGGTTGAATATGAAACTTCTTTGAAGGAAAAATAAAATAAAATAAGAAAACGAAGGTAACTGTAAGTGTGGGCCCTATCCAAGGGACTTAATTCTGTCATGGACCCACCAAAAGAAACTATCCAGCATCATGCAAAAACTCTCATAAACTTAATGTATATTAAAAAAAATATATATTTGTTTTTGGTGCCATGTGCATTCCTCCTTTTTTTTTTTTTTTAAACAAATTCTAAAACGCTCTCTGCAGAATGGAATGGAGAATTTGCGAAAGGAGCACAAAAAGATTCATATGCATAACAGTCGCTCCTTATTTCTGAGCATATTAGAAATCAGGCATAAGTATGCTTTCTTCTATACTATACGTTCACAATCTAATTGAAAAAGAAAAGAGAAAAAAATGGAAGGAAAAGAAAAAATAATAATAATAAAAAACATGGCAGGAGGGACAGAGAGTTAGAGCAGTAAATTATAAATTACTCCCTCTAGTTTAAAAAAATAAAGTCCCTATTTTTGTAAATCTATTATAACTTAATCCTTTTCATTCTTTTTCAATTTTTTTTAATAAATGTGAAAATATGAAAAAATTGACGAAAAAAATATTTTTTAAATAATATTAAATTAATCATAATCCATACCAACAAAAAAACTAATTAATTAGTTTTTGAAAGAAGAGAAACTATTTAATTTTTTTTATAAAACTAGAGGGATTAATTTATAATTTACTCAGAGTTAGAGATTGAGAGCTAACCTTTACCCATGTCTTGTGGAGATCAGACTCATCAAAGCTGTTAGTAACTTCTTCGACAAAGTACTTAATGGGACTAAACAACTTGTCTTCCTTCATCTGATCAAACTTAGCAATCTTAAACTTCCCATCATTTCGTTTCTTCATATTACCACTTCCCACATCTAAAATAGCCTCCAAGTATCCGTTTATCCATTCATTTCCAGCCATATCTCGACTTTGGAGCTCTCTTTCAGTATGTCACTTGGGCTTCTAGAGATAAATAACAGCACTTAAGAGAGTATTAGGTACTGGAGAAAGTCCTCAAAACAGGCTACAAACAGAAGTGATGAGCTTAAATTATACATATATATGAAAATTTAAATTCTTGGTTGGAGTTGAACCACCCTGTATATACTTTAAAGGAGCTTCTGTAAAAGACATGTAAAAGAACAGAAAACAATAATATAATTAGTGTAGAAATTGGTTTTCGAAGGTTGATGGTTTATTTATTGCAGCAGGAAAGTTCTTGAGAGAGATAGAGAGAGAGAGATTTGGTTTCCAGGGCTTCTTGTGCTTCGAAACCGAGTTGGACGTGAAGAAGGCATGCCACTTAAAAAGGCCAAGAAATTGTTTTATTTTTATCTTTATTTTCACTTTCTATATTTCTGAGAATGATTAAATTTAGCAACTTGGGTTGGGATGCTTCGGTTTCTGTCTCATATTCTTTCACGATCATATTACACAAACATCCTTATTCTTATGTTATTCGCCCATCCTACACAGAAGTTCCTTTCCTTTTTTCGTTGAGTTTTGCCCATATTCGGTTCTGTATCCTTTGAATTTGCTTGACTGAAATCTCACATATATATATATATATATATATATATTTTTTTTGTTAGTTTGTGAAATGACGTGGTATGTGATCCTCTCGACTGCACAATACTTGTCATATGTGGGACTCTATTGGATGGACTCTATCAATACAAAAAAGAAAATAAAATTTCAATAAAATTAATTCGAAAAGTACACAGACAAAATTATTATCATTTTTTATTTTTTACTTCCATATTATTATTTTTTAAAACCTTATTCTGAATGCACAAAATGTATTATACATAAGATTTCATCACAATAAAACCGTGAAGAGTTTTTTTTGTTAAAAAAATGTTAAATAAGTTAAAAATAGAAAATAATTTATAAAGAAAAGAAAAGAAAAATGAATCTAACTTGCAAATAACAAATATATATATATATATATATATATATATATACTGGTATGCAATATCGATTAGACTCTTAGTTATTGGGTCTAATTCTCTATAAAAAATAAAAATTTTAAATATTTTGACAAATTCAAATTAAAAAATGGAGTTGCTTTCTCAATAAAACTAGGAATTACACCACATTTTGTTCTTTAATATAAACAATTAGCTATTAGTCAATATTATTATTGTTTTCATTTTAATTTTGACGAGCATATATGTACTCTATTTTTTATCTTTTTTAATTTCTTGTTAGGTTCTTTTTTATGCATTTTTAGTTTTAAATTATTATACTATTTTTTTTAATAAAAAAATTGTTTACAATTTTATTATGGTAGGGTCTCCTATGTGACATGTTTCATGCATTTAGGATGAGATTTTGTTTTTATAAAAATAATATGGAAAGTAAAAATGAAAATAATAATAATAATATAATATGGTTAGTACACTCTTTGAATAATTTGATTGAAGTCTCATTTTTTTTTTTGGTAGTAATTAGTTTTTCTAATTGAAGACTCACATATGACACATGCCACTTATTCAGAAAAATAACATTAGCTCACAAACTAATGACATTATAACGAAGGGACAATAATAAAATAAAATAAAATAATAAATCGATTCAATGAATATGAAAAAGAATACAAGACTTCAATAAAAAAGTTACATATATCAAAGTAACTTTTAAATGTTTACAAAGAGTTAAATTTATGGTATTGTGTGTATGCATATCTGCAATAATTTTATTATCTTATCAATTATTGAATATCGATAAAAAGAGAAAATTTTACATGAAACATAATGTGATGATATAAATATATATTAATTTTAATTAATTTGAATTTATTTATAGTATTTAAAAAAAATATGTGTTTTTTCTTTCTAACAAACTAATATACTAATCAGTTTGAATTTTGAAGCAGTCAATAGATCTGATTAATTAGAGAGAAGCGGACGATAAATTTTAGAGTCTATCATTAATTGGAATTCACGAACAAAATACGAGGAAGTTTCCCCATATGTTTAAGAGTTAATCACCTCCAACATTTTCTATTATTAATTGTAATATATTTGACGTGTTCTATAGATATGTGTAAAACTCTTCGACTTTTACATGTAAGTCACCTAAAAATATATGTAATATTGACATACATACGAGGTCCTTTTTGTACTTGAAAAAGATTGGTTTGTTTTACATGAATTGCAAATCTTTTTATTTTATTTTGAATCTTCTTGCAATAGTTTGCATGGGTGATGCATGTAGAAGCTTTCTCATTAAATATTTTTGTCTCAACCCTTACGATAAGACAGATCTTTCCATTCTCAACTTGGTTTCGTCCTCTACATCTTTTGTCATCGTTAAGTGACCACTGAAATCCCTAGTATGGTCAGTCCAAGAAGTTAGTTATAGCTAGTATGAAGAATTGTGGAATCTAGAATAATTAACCTAGCTAGATGGCTAGAACGGCACTCCAATAATGGAGCACAAGCAAAGGAAAACCAAGAATGCGTTCTAATTATAGGATGGAATGAGAGAGATAATGCAAGGGAAAACAAATGATCGATGCTCATTTTCTTGTTTCATGCGTTGTCAGAAGCAGAAACGAAGAGTTTGGGAAACTTTTGGAATGATATATTTGTGTTTAATCATTGTAGAAAACTTTTTGAAAATTTTAATTTAATTATAAAAAAATAAAAATGATAGAATTCGAACTTTTTATCCTTTAGTCAACTTAAACTGATGTCAAAATTAAAACAATCAATTCAACATTTTATACCTTACCTTATTTTAAACCCATATATAAAAAACCCACAAACCGAAAAAGTGAGACTTCAAGAATGATTTGTATAATATTTTTCTCACCAAAGTCGAACAAGAGATGGAGGCTGAACAGACAGCATTCTCTGAAAAATCAGTGACGAGTAGATAGCTACTATCAATTATGGAGAAGAATGTTTAATGGTAGCTAGGGTTGAGCACACACTACTAAAAAAATAAAATAAAATCAATAGTTTAAGCATAGATTCTCTGTCCCATCAATTGATGGAACCTCATGTACGGATCTCTATATGAATTTGGAAAAGGGGAAATAACATGCACCAAGACCACAAAATATATAATTTCTTAAAAGCAAGATACGCAAATTGCTATGTTCTTAATTATTCTCTATCAAACAATTCCAGATGGTGATTCCTAAGAAAGTAAATAGAATATATATGCTTCTGAAGAAGATGAGAATTAATGGGGTAAGAAAAAGGCTCCGAAATTACCCATATCAGTTCAGTGGCATCCGAGGTATATATATAGTTTCGATTTTTGTCACATTAAACCCAGTGGGTTTAAAAAGAACATTCAAAAATGTGATATTTTGGATTTCGTACAAAGATAATCCCACCCTTCAATTTTTTTCACCATTTTTATCTTAAAATCAAAATACTGAACTTATGAATTACATATGGCATGATCCATTGGCGGATAAGTTTGATCATTGATAGTTGAATTAGATAAATGAGTTAATTTTGTTGCCAATAATTAAGGATAAAAGTAATTAATTTTATTTTTTTGACAATCTTTAAAAGTTAAACAAACAAGCAATTCCGTTTGGTCAAATAATATTGGATGTCCTTGCGAAACAAGGAAAACGTACTCTTGAAGTCTTTAGTGGCAGTAGGAACTGTCTAGATACTTAATTAACTAGATTGGTTTTTTGCTGAATAAACTCAGCATATTTTTGTGGTATCAGATACCTTAAAGGCAACGGCATATATCGCAATAACAAACAGCCAATTTGGGTGACTATCATGGGCTGAAAAATTGAACATCTTGACAAAAGAAGAAAAATATTGCAAAACAAATAAGCAAGGAATCGAAGAAAATGGAGGGAAAGGAGAAAAGGAAAAAGCAAAAGATAAAGTTAGGAATTAGATATAAAACATCAACTCATTAAAATTTTTTGATTGACTATTATATTCTTAATATAATACTAACATTATAATATACTATCAATACTAATAATTAAAAACAACCCTATCTCTAGTTAAGAAAAATACCAATATAGGTAAAATTCTTTAAAAAAAATTATTAATTCATAAGGAAAAGACTATTTTCTAGAATGAATGCTAAAATATAGGTTAATCCCGTTATTTATTTATTATTATTTATTTGTACATTACACAAACTCTAAATAACAAAAAACAGGTTACTCAAATCACTTCTAAACTATACAATATTGGTACTTTATTTTGACTCTTAAAACTCTAAAGGGACTTCAAAACAAGCTAATTAATAAGAAACATGAAGTTTTAAAATCCAAAAATACTTCAATTTCATCAAAATTCATCATTTTATTAATTTTTTATAGGTCAGTTTTCTTGTCTTATGTTATTTTTTTTATTCTTTTAGATATAAACTAATATATATTTCAACAAAAGTCCAGATTTATTAAGAAAATAATTTACAAAATTTTTATCCATGTATTATCGTTAAATTATATTCATGTCACATATATTCTTTTTAAAAAAATATTTTTACTTTTTTTGACTATTAAAACTCTAAAAATAAGTCCATAAGAAACATGAAGTTTTAAACTCTGAAATTACGTAAATTAATGTATATATTTTTAATTTATATTAATTTCATATATTTATTTTAAAAAAATATTCATGTCACATATAATTAAAAAGAAATATTTAAAATAAAAAAGATTCATAATAATAATATTAAGTGAAAATTTTCAAGTAATTATTATTTCTAAGAGTGTATATATATATATATATATATATATCTTAACTATTAAATTTTGAAAGATAATTCAATATATTTATGTCATTTTTACTTAAGTCCATTTAAAAATTATTTTATCTGGTTAATTTCTAAGTCAAGTCTTTAATTAATTTAATTATACTTGTAAAAATTTATAAAATTATTTGCAATTCAAACATGTTTATATGTAATAAACATTCAAATTTAGTCATTTATAAATAATTCTAAATAATCTATTAGAAAATTTTAAAAAATATCATATTAAGTTGTTTACACGTACAAAACTCGTTTCAATCAAGGAAGAAAGAAACAAAGAAAATCATGAAAAGTTATGGGAAGAGATAGAAGTGTATGGACATGGAAGTTGTGAAGGTTACATCACGAGAAGAACCAAGAGTGCAAATGGGCAGCTAAGAAATATAATATAGGGCTCTAGACACAGGAATGGAAAAACCCCATGCCGATGGATATTTCAAGGAATATCCATTTGGTAAGGATTCTTATCATGCATATTTGTGACCATTCAGCTCTTTTTCTTCTTTTTATCTTTTGCTATCCCTCACTTAATTCCAAAACCTCCCAAGAGAGATATGCCACTTGCGCTTTTTGACATAACAGCCACATGAATAACGAAGCTTCATGATATATGTGTTTTTGGCATCGATGTAATGATACCAATCGTTTGGTTCTCCATTTTCATTTATTTATTTATTTTTGGAGAATGATTGTCATTTTCTGATTTTGATTAAAATTCAATTTTTTTTTAAATGATTGGGAAGTCTAGAGCAGTTAATTTTTTATTTTAGAGAATAGTTGATGGTCCATGTGTTGGTTAGCTTGTTCTTCAATTTGAATTTAAGATTTTTTTGATGGATAAATAAATAAATGAAACTAGTGAAATTGAACAAATTATTTCAAAAGATGTATTTATAATGTATAATGCATGAAATTTTTAATTTCTTTAATTTTTTTCTTTGAGAATGATTGTCATTTTAATTTTGATTAAAAATCAATTTGTTTTTTTGAATGATTAGGAGAATAGTTAATGCCCATGTGTTGCGTAGCTTATTCTTCAAGTTGAATTTAAGATTCATTTGATGGATAATGAAGTTATTGAAATTGAACAATTTATTTCAAAAACTTTATTTATAATATATAATTCGTTAATTTTTTTGAAGAAGTAATACAAATTTCATGTCACATTTTTTTTTATATATTTTTATTAACGAATAGGCTAAGTAAAAATAATAGAAGGTTGCAAATGACATACATTGGAAACCTTTAATACTGTTATAAACTTTTAAAGAACTCCAGGAACCTTGAAATGGATTGAAGTTAATTTTCTTGCTTGGCTCATAAAAATAATAATGAAATATACATCTTAAATTACACTTACAATATAAAATTTAATTTTAATTTCAATGAAAATAAAAATAAATATACTATAAAATAATTTTCATTCAGATTTGCTTAGTGGGAAAAAACTTGGTATTTAAGTTTTTTTTTTAATATCTCTCTTTTCAATTTTTTATTATTTTTATTTTATGTATTATTATCTCTCTTTTCATTCTTTTATGTTTTCAAGTATTAGAATCCTTAGATAGGAGCTCCCATTTCATCATTTTTGTCTTACTTTCTTGAGTACTTAATTTAAAAATTTAAGTCATTTGATGACATGTCAAAATTAATTTATATTATACGATTTGTTATGGAAAATTGTATGGCCACCATATTCAATTCTTACTTGGTGTCCTTGGCTTATTGATAATGGTCTCTAATCATTGCACGTGGACATAGGTGTGAAAGGGATTTTTTTTTTTTTTTTAACGATAGTCAAGAAAAAATTGGGATTAAAGAATGAAGTCGCCATCTAGGATTAATGATTATCAAAAATAGGAATCTATTGCTTGATTTGCTTAGGATTCTACTCGGGATTCCAAGGTTAAAGTTTGAACTTAAGAAGAAATTTGAAGAAACGAGACTTTAAGGATGTGTATGAGTTAGGAATAGGAGCGAGTTAGATATAAAAGCTTGTCTAGGGAAGAAAGAAAGAAGAAAACTATGATTTATAGAACCAATTCCATGGAAAACGGGCATGACAAAGTTTATCCCTAGAGACATTCTAATTTGTTATGCCCTAGTTAAGAAAAATCGAAGGCCCTAAAATCACTTAGATCAATAAAGAAGAGATATTACTCTTTTGGTATATATCAATAATGCTAATTAACTTTTTGATTTGTTGGAGGGTAATAAAAGATTAAAGTTTAGAGGAAAACGTAAAATGCTCACCGAAAAAGAATAGTAAGGAAAAACTTATTGTAAATGGTAGAGAGTGGTTAGAGATGCCATTAGAAATTACGAAGTGTTTAGGAATGTAATTCAAGACCTTATATAGGCCAAGGATTTAAAATTCCTAGAAAATAGAGACACTCGTAGGTATAGAGAAAAAATCTTTACTTAATGTCAAATTAATAGATGCATATCCTGTAGTTAACTTGATATTATCTTTGTTTGATGAACAAACATTTAATAATCAAGATTAATTTTTCCGATGGTGATGTTCTACAGGTGGTGACATTCGATATTCTAACTGCAAATGAATCTTTTGATCTCATAATGCAAACAAAATTCTTGAAGTTTATCTTCGTGAATAAGGCACAATCAACTAATCGCAAATATAGATAAGCATATGCAAACAACCATATGTCAAATACTTGTGCAATCTCTTGAAGTTTGTAAGGACCAATATCATTAAAAAGTAGATAACTCTTAGTAAAGATGAGTCGAAAGCCCCGGGGTCCTGGATCTTTTTGAACTTGAATATTCAATCGCTCTAAACCCTTGATTTCGGAGGATCTCTCCGGTGGCAAACTGATATAGAAGGCTCCATAGGTAGCAATGCTTTCAAAAAACTTAAAAACCTTAAGGAGAGCATTGTGCAAAGAGTGTGAGCTAGTGATTTCATACGAACTTACCTCCCGGGGTATGAACCTCGATAGAGAAAGTAAAAAGCCACAAGAGAGAGATCATACATGTATAATTATAGAGATGTTAATCTCAAGGAAAATACCATCTTCTCTAGGATGACAATGCCTTATAACAAGTCACTCCAACGATCTACCAATAAATGAAAACTCAAAGGATTATTTAGTGAAGAAAAATCCAGCCTCTAAGATTTTGATTATGATAATATTGAATGGATTACTCGTCAAAAGTAAGGCACAACTAAGGAAAGACAAGAAACGAGTCCAATAAAGGGCAAAAATAGTTGTTAAAGCTATTAAAAAAAGGTCATTGTGCAATAGAGTTGCTAGCTTTAGACGAGATAATTATAATGAGAGGAGTTGCTTAGGAATACAAAATAAAGAAGACATGACTTCACCATCAATTAGACTAATAACAACTTGATAATCAAGTTCGATGTAAAAGAGTCTAAAAAAGAAAAAAATTTGAAGGCTTAAGAGTTCATAAGAAGCAAGAGAGAAATATGACGAGTAGATTTAGGACTTGAGTCCAATCCAAATGAGGAGATGGTAAAAGGTTTGAGAAATAAAAAGGCAAAACTATCATTAGAAGAGGAAAATGACATCAAGAATATAGAAGTAACCGAACAAGTACGCTGTAACAAGATCACTCTTTGCCTTTCAAATTCCGTATAGTTCAAAAATACCAAGCTTCATTAGAAGGAGATGTAATGGACAAGTCTCAAACATCATATGAAACTCGTTTATGATAAAATAGAGAAAGCATCTAATGGCTACAACTTGGATTGCTTCTAAACAAATTACAAACTCTGGACCAACTATCTAGAAATGGGTTAACAAACCGAAGAATGGGAAACAATGAAGATTCTATTAAAGAGGCCAAAAAGGAAGACTTCTATTTATTTGAAGCCCTTTATTGCTACCCAACATTTAAAGGACTTATAAAAAATTACTAATTATTATTTGTTTTGATTATTTTTGGGGACATGAGTTAACTCTGTGTTTTGGAACCGCCACTTAAAATTAAAGAAAACTAGGAAATCTAAAAATGCATTGATTCATAAATTTAAGGGTAAGGACTTGATTATGATTTTAAAAAAATATCTATCACCCAAAGACACTTTTCTATAAAAAGGTATCATGTCTAGTTTAATCTTAAAAATTTATCTCCTAAAAAAAATTATACTCTTGCCAAATTATTTTTGAATTTATTTCTAATTTCGTTCATTGTCTAAGCCAAATTATTATTTTTTATTTTTTATTTTAGCATTATATTGAATTAATTATCGGATCTCGACACTAGAAGTCTCGTTAATTCAATATCAAATCCGATTGAAGTCTTGACATAAACGATATGTCAAAGAACAACCTAATTACTACGAGTAATTGATTTGATTTATTTAATAACATTAGTTCTTATCAAATAAGAAATTTGTCAAATTAAGTTAGCATTCTCTTTATATATTTTTTCTTTTCCTTCTATTTTTTAATCATTTTTATATTTTTTGGAATTTTTTAGAGTTGAAAAAAATATATTGAAACTACTATTCATCCCTAATAAATAGAAGACTTATTGATCCAACATCACAATCGAATGAAATCCATGCCTTAAGATAAAATTCACAACCTAAATATTTCTAGATTTTATAATATTAAACATTATTATAAAATAGCATAATAAAATAATTTAAAAAGAGCAAGAAAACAATCGAATAGTCCTTAAAGAATGACCAAAAAATGCCCTATGACCAAACTATCCTCTATGCACGAAATGACTAAAATACCCATAGGGAGTAAATCTAGAAACAAAACGGTGTTTTCGCATATGGCATATGCACTAGCGGATTATAAAACTACCTTGAAGCTTCGAGTCACTACTACTACTAGCTACGGTCGTCGTCCGACCATCTTCGGGGATGTCATTGGTCGAGTAAGAAGCGTCTAGACCTCCTCTCCCATTTGGTGTAGGCAATGTCAAGCATGACTGGTCGGACGGAAGATGTCAATCAACTCTTAAGGTTTTGAGGAGTTATCTAGTGGTTTGTAGGTCCGATTTGACCTCAATTAGATGGTAAAAATGGGTTGTGAAAACGAGTTTCTACTTGAATTTTACTTCAATTCTAATGATTTTGATTAAGTTTTATTGAGATTTTTAGGGGGAATAGCTACTAAGAGGGTGAGGGACGTTTCTTTGGTGGTGACAACTATTAGAAAAAGGAGTTTCGATCGAGTCTAAAGAGCGTGTTGGGTTATAAACCTTCTCTTCCAATTTTCAACCTCGTCTAATGTGTTTCTCCTCTCCAATCGATCGGGAATGATTGATTTGAGATTAGGATACAAGTTCACGAGTGGTTGTTAATGGTGGAGTTGGCTAGAAGGAGGCCGATTTGGGAGAAAAACATCAATGGGTCACGTGGGTTTGACGCATAAGTGGATGGGTCTATTGAGAAAATCTTTAATGGATATTTGGTTTTTCCTCTTTTTTTTAGGTAGACAACTTCTTTAGGTTTTTCTCTAGCTTGTGGTTGTGTGAGAATGAAATTGTTTTTTAGAGAAATGATGAATGATAACCTTTCTACATTTTTGGCTAGTTTTTTTTTCTTTAATGGGTAAGGGTGATAGATAATTGTGGTTAGAATGTTTTTGGGTAAGAAAGATGGGTGGTTGTGGTTAGGTTTTTTAATGGATAAGATGAATAATGAAGGCTAAGGTTTTTGGGTAGGAAGATAAATAGTGGTGGCTAGGTTTTTTTGTTTTTTTTTTTTTGGATAGGAAGATGAATAGTTGTGGCTCTCTTCTAAAAAATCAAGTGAAAGTCTATTTATAAAGGGGTTTTTGAGGTTTGGATAAAATCAATATTTATCCTCTCTCGGTTCATTTCTTTCAATTTCAATGTACATTTTATTATTTTTTTCCCCAAATAGCTCCTTAATTAAAATTGTTTAATCCTTATCCTCTTGATTTTTTTCAATTCCATGCTGATCAATTCTCAATCAAGGCTCTCGATTTTTATCCTTTTTCGATTACATCACTAATTGAATGTCATTTTATCGTCATTTTCACATTCTTTTCAATTGGATCTCAAATCATCTTCTCAAATTATCTTTTTTTTTTCTTTTTAAAAATAAAATTAAGGGACAACCTTAATAAATTGAGATCCTAAAAATTTATAAAAATGCCTAAAAATGATGAAAAAAATAAACTATGCAACATGCTATTTTTTTAAAACTTTTTTTTTTTAATTTTGTATGTAAATAAAAAGAGGGTCAAAATTTGATTATGACACTCTTGTGCTTTAAAACAAACATGAATGGCATACCAATTAATAGGATATTAGTAAAAAATAAGATTGTAGTTGATATTATGCTTTTTACATGTTTGATGTATCAATAAAATAGAAAAAGATCTTATACCCACTAAGGTAGTTGTCGGTGGGTTTACAAGGAATATGTTGTAGGAAAAAAGAATTCTTCTAGTAAGCTTGAAGGTCGAGATCTTAATCATTAAGACTACTTTCTTTGTGATGGACGTAACTTTAAGATATAATGCATTACTAGGAAGAGATTGGCACCACAACAATAGTTGCATCCTATCCATCCTACTCTAAGTTATGCTTTTCTAAAATGAAAAGAAGTATGAAATTGTATATGTTGATGAAAAAAATTTAATGGAAAGTACAAACCATTTGAAGGCATGATTTTATCCTAATGAACGAATTGCAATCAAATTCAATACCATTATAATACGACCTAGGTCATAAGTCAAAATAGAGGAAGGAATAGAAAAAATCTAGACGAGGTACTTGAGGAAAAAGAAACTTAGAAGGGGGACAATGACTTTATCCCATGAATGAGCTTTCTAAAGATTATAAATCTATAGAATTAGAAGCCTAAACCATCATTCGGAGACTCATAGGTTACCTAGCTAAAAAAAATCGGTACTAAAAGACCACTCAAATTTTGGCAAATGAGACTACGGACTAGTTAGCAATAGTAAAACCAAATGAATTACGGATTGATGCCCCTAAGAAAAAAATCATATGGGCAAGAAAATCCTCTTAAGAAGAGCAATCTAGACACAAAAAAGAGGAGAAAATCACATACATTAGTGTTTTTATGAGATAAAAGGACAAACAATAAATCATTAAACTCGTTATAATAGTTTAGTGATTGCTTTGCATGGAACTACAATGGCATGTCGGGACTGGATATAAAGTTAGAGGATCCGACTATTTCAATCAAACTAGGAGCAAACCTATCAATCAACCTATTAGGACGATTACTTTAAAAGTTTTACAAAGTTTAAAGGATGAGATACAAAGGTCCGTTTAAAGCTAGCTTTTTTTTGTGCTACAAGATATAGTGAATGGATATCCAATATAGTGCAAATTATAAAAAAGAGTGACAAAACTAATGTATACATTAATATTAGAAACCTAAAAAAACTATCTATAAAGACGAATACCCTATGCTTGTGATAGATGTCTTGTTTGATGTAGTGGCTAGAGCTAATATCCTATCCATCATGGATGGATACACTAGGTAAAACTAAATTCTCATTGTAAAGGAAGACATCCGTAGGATAACATTCAAATGGCACTGGAGTTGTCGGAGCTTATAAATGGGTGATGATGCCTTGTAAGTTAAAGAATGCTAGAGCCACATATCGGAGAATAATGAATACAATCTTCCATGACCTAGTTGGCAAAAATATAGAAGTGTTCATCGATGATGTTGTTAATGGGAGGCCTAGGGTGAGGGTGGAGTCGCCACCTAGCAATTGAGAAAACTAAGAAACCTTAAAATAAACTAGTTTGCATAAATATCTAGATAAGAGGTTGGTTATTTATAGAAAAGATTAAAATCACTACCATCCTACCTAAGGTAGGCTACATTGTATGCATGCTAAAACTAGGATCTTATCTTGCTATATTATAATTTTTTACCTACTTGAGTAAATTTATTTTTATTGAGATAAATTAATTAAGTAATTTAGGATTTAGGTAGGTCAAAGGTCCGTACCTATTCTCTAAAGGAAAAATAGGGATAGAAGTTAAAATTTTAGCTAATCCTTAGCGATCGTAAATTTGTATTAATAAATAGTGAGTCTTTATAGATTAGGAGCCATATTGACACGAATAGGAAGTCACCGACTACTTCATCCATATAAATAGGAAGCTACCAACAAATTTATCCATAAGATTAGGAAGCCACTTTTGACTTTGAATCACAAAATTAGGAAGTCACCGATAACTTTATCCATATAAATTGGAAGCCATCGTCGACTTCGGATCACGACATTAGAAAGTCACTATCTAATTTAAATCATATCATTTAAGAAGTCATCAATGAATTCATCCACATAAATAGAAAGTCATCGTTGACTTCGGATCATAATATTTAGGAAGTCATTATCGACTTTAAATCACATCATTTGGAAAGCTATCAATGATTTTATCCACATAAATGAAAAGCCACCATCAACTTTGGTTCACAAAATTTAAGAAGTCACTTTTGACTTCACATCACATCATTAGGAAGCCACTAGTGAATTTTTCCACACAAGTGATAAGCCACCATCAACTTTGAATTACAACACCTAAGAAGTCATTATCAACTTTAAATTACATCATTTGGAAGCCATCGGTGATTTTGTCTACACAAGTAGGTAGCCATCATCAAATTTGGATTACAATGTTTATGAAGTCATTGTGTAGTTCAAATTAAATCATTTAAAAGCCATTGATGACTTCATCCATATAAGTGAAAAGACACCATCGACTTCGAATCATAATATTTAAAAAATCATTATCAACTTTAAATCAAATTATTTACAAGCCATCAATTACTTTCTCCATATAAATAGGAAGCCACCATTGACTTTAGTTCATAAAATTTTAGAAGTCACTATTGATTTTAAATCACATCATTAGGAAGCCACCGATGAATTCATCCACCCAAATGAGAAGTCACTGTCGACTTTAAATTGTAATATTAAGAAAGTCATTATCAAATTTAAATCATATCATTTGGGAAATCTTCGATGACTTCATCTACATAAGTGAAAAGTCATCGTCGACTATAAATCACAATATTTAGGAAGTCATTGTTAGTTTCAAATCAAATCATTTGAAAAGTTTTTGGCAATTTTGTTTACACAAGTAGGAAGTCATTATTAGCTTCGGATCATAACATTTAGGACAAACAAGTATGGCATGAATAATAAACATGAAATAAACATCATGTTTAAATCAAACCATATCATAAAAGGCAAGATAATTCATAAATGCAAACACCAAAATCGACAATCATCTTAGATAAACCATTAGAATTAAAACCCAAACTTATCCTCACGGCTATATTACGGACCATTAATCATAAATTTTATGCCTCCTCAAAATATCTAAGGTCTCCAATCTTTTCGAGTTTGATATATAAAAATGTATCTAAAATGCTTCGAGATATCCAAAAATCAACCAAAAGCATTGTATATCTCATTCATTTGAAAAAGTACAACATAAATATTGTACAATATTTCCATCTAAAAAATTAAGTGGGTATAATTATTTTTGAAAGTTACTTAAAATAATTATCGAAAGATGTATAGTTATGTAAAGTCTTATTGCCTCATAAATATAAATGGCAAACCCTAATTATATAAATAAAGGAACTTTTAAATGTCTCTCTCCTTTAAAGTAGTTTTAGATGCTATTTATACGTGAAAAAGTATAGGTTTGAGAACTAATAAGTCTATCTTATAAACTTTACTCGCAAATAGAACTCGTTGGATGAGACTTTAAATTCTATATTGGAACTTCTAAATTGATTTTTAGATCGGATGGTGGAAGATTTTAGAATTGGGTTCTTCATGAAAGTTGATGGTATGAATGTCTTGTTTCTATATTATTTTGAAAAATCTTAATCCAATGTCTAGAAGCTGTAAATATGGTCACAACACTCGATTAGTGTTTTGAATTATCCCGAGATTTGAATCTCACTTTGCAACCAACTTTGATTGCCCAAAATAGCTTGGATTTGTGCATTTAAGCCAACTTGAAATGCTTAAGATGCTCACTTTAAACCGTAATAAGGCTTATTCTACATTTTAAATCTCTAAGAATATAAAATTCCTATCTCTTCTTCTAAAGGTCAATCTATCGGTATTGAAAGTACATCCAAATTAGCACATCTTTGCTCATTTACCTCCCATCTTCTCCTAAATCACAAAATAAATATTATTCAGCACATATAACCTAAACTTGAAAGACTATATATATAATCAATAATGCCCATTATCACATTCATAAAAGAAAAACCTTTAACTACTAAGGTTGAGTTTATGAATACCCATAGGACCACTCTCGGTGTAAATGCAAATATTTCTCATATACCAAAGAGAAAGGACAACACCAAATAGAGGAGGATTAGGTCTTGGGATACACTTTATGGTAAGATCAAATATTTCTACAATCCGTAGCCTTTATTATTTGGTCGAATAAAGGCTTGCTCCTTCAAATGGGCATAAACATTATAAATTTTTTATTGTCTAATAGACCGCGCCCTCCAAGGATGTCCGGAATAACTAGAAAAGTCATTCCACTTAAGGCCACTAAGCGATATGAGAGTAAAATTTTTTTTAAAGCCTTCTTATCAAGATTAACTACCTAAAAGAGCCTTAGCTTATTAGAGGATATCTTTATGACCATACCCAAAGAAGAAGGAAAGTCCAAAAAAAAAAAAAAGTTTAGGGTTCAACAAGAGATCCCAACCTAGTGATTTAAAAGGTTTCATCATTAGAAGAAACATAAGATGGCTGAATTAGAGAAAGATAATGAGAATGAGTTGATCTAAAAAGATTGTCAAGTTACAAAGCAATAAAGAATTTTGAGTCCTCTTCCTAGAGAAAAAAGCCTTAGAAGATTTGATGAAAGTCATTGGTATGAAACGTAAAGGGCTAACAAAAAAATTTCTTAAAAAGAAAAATAACCTTAGAATTAAGAACATAAAGAAAGAAAGAAGAAGGACAAAGAAAAGAAAAGCAATTATTGGTGCAAGGAAATCAAAAAGGAAACTGTAACATCACATCTATGTTGTAATTTAATTAGTTAGAACACGGGAGCAAAGTGTAACAATTAGATTCCAAATGATCGTTTAAAATTTTGAAAATTTATTAAACAAGGGCTATATAATTATTTCTTTCCACAAGTAGGAAAGACTTCCACATATGAAAAGAAAGGGTATGATGTTATACATAAATTTATTCTATGCTTAATCTAATAAATTGGATGCAAGACTTGAGGAAAACCCATCAAGTTCTTGAAATTGGCTTATTAGTTAGACTTATTCGAAGACCAATCAGTCTAGAACCATTCAAAGAAAGATCAACGACCAATCAATTTAGTTTAATATGCATATAAAGCCCAACTCATGCATAAAGGATGTAACCAGTTATCACAAATTGAAATACTAGAGCTCTCTGCTAAAACAATAAAAAATGGACTCTAAAGATAGTAATAACATGGAAATTTCATCTAAAATAAGGTAGATGATTAGTAACTAAAGTACAAGTGGTTAGGAGGATAACAAACTATGAGTAGCAATAAAACCGACCCTAAATAATTAGGAGAAACATAGAGGATTGTAGCATAAAAAAACAATAAAGTAAAGCATTATAACATAAGAAAAGGAAATACAAATGCATTGTAGAGCAAGTAAAGAGAAATATAGAGCATAACAAACTATATTGGGGGAAACAACCCCTTACCGGAGGTTATGGAGCAATAAAAGACCTATAAATACTAGTTAAAGTCTAAAAAAAGGACATACAATAGTAAAACAAGCAAACATTTTCTTGCAAATGTCTCAAGAAGTGTTATCAATCATAAAATTTCATACTTAAAACTTGTTAGCTAGTAGTTCGTAAGAATTAGATTTGTAGATGATAGCTCAAAGGTGATAATCTATAGATAATAATTAATTGGCATTAATCAACTAAGCGATAGCTCGTAGGCTAATAATTGGTCCTCCAATCCTCTTTTCATATTCACATCCACCATCCTCTATAATTTCTTCATCCACTCGTTATGTCCGGAGTGTCATCTCGTGGATATCTATTATTACTTTTTATTATGAATTCACTCAATTAAGCGAGTGTATAAGATTATAGTATTGTCTCCGTTCTATAAAATTTCTAATTTTTATACTGCAAGCCTTTAATCTTAGTGTTTAATAATTTAAATTTATAGTTTGTTGTTTTGATATCGTTATTAAGTTTGTATATTTGATTAGAGAGTTTGAATTTTATCATAGTTCATAATTTATTCTTAGTTATTCACCCTCTCATCCTATAATCCAACTAGTTTGGAAAACCAAGATCTCTCTACGAGGGGTCTCCAACGCTATTGTAGCTCTTTTCATTTATGTAATGTTTCTTTCTTTACAACCTAAAAATCCAAAAACATCATATACGAGTGGTTGTAGTTTATATTTACAAGTTAATTTGGTCATCTACTCACAAGATTTTGAGATTGATTGCTATACATAACGCTTTTCAATCATCTTTTACTTATTTTGTTAAAAAGTCCTCTTAATTGAAACCATCACAAAAAAACTCACAATACTATAGAAGAAGAAAATAAATATGTCAAACCACCATAGCCCTTCACAATCAAGCTTGTTAAATTCTAAAAGAAAGCGAGACGTTGCTTGAAGTTGGTTACGCCATATGCTTATGATGTTAATTGAGGACAATTTCAAGGCCTTAATGTTGGGAAACTCAATATGCTAAACGAAATATTCTTCTTTCATGAATAAGTTCTTCTTTTTTTCATAATAAAAAGGCGTATATTATCAAATGGCATGGTTATATGGCATAAATGCTATGATGGCCTAGATGTATAGAAAATAATTATTACAACATATACTCTATTGCTTTTGAAATTGTTGTAGTTGCAAATCCTTTTTTTAGAAAACATAGGTTTGATGCCTTAGTTTCCTCATTTTTCGAAGAAGAAAAAATTAGAAAATTGGAAAATTTAAATAGAATGATTAAAAATTTTAAAAGGGGCTCGAAGAATTTTTTTTTGAATTTTTTCACTTAGCAAATTAATTTGACTCGTCATTCCATTTGAAATTGTTTATGAAAGATGTCGTTACACGACGTTGGATGAGACCCCCAAAGAAATTAAAGATCGAGCGTTAATTATTTATAAAATTATTTACGAGTTTTGGAGTCGCCACCTAGTATTATAAGGAACTAGGAACCTAAAAGTAGCACTGGTTCGGAGATTCCTAAGGTAAGGAGTTGGGTACGCTTTTAGGAAGATATTTAATCACCTAAAAGTGCCCTTTTCAAAAAAAGGTACCATAAATGGTTTAGTTCTAAATTGATTTCCTAAAAATCCATGTCAAGCTATTTTTTAATTTTTAAACTCCTTTTTTTAGACTAAGTGAATTTTTTAGTTTTGGGCGTTGCATCATATTGAAACGATCGTCGGTCCCCTTCATCGGATGACACGTCGATTCAAATATCGGATCCGAGTAAAAGCATTGACACAACCGGCGTGTCGGAGGATGTCTTAATTAAAAGATAATTTTTGGTGACGTCGCCCTTATCGGATATGAGACTTCGTCGATAATTTTGAATTTGGTGACGTTGATCCCTATTAGATAGGAGACTTCATCAATTTATTTATTTATTATTATGTTCTTTTTTGGTGGCGTTAGTCCCTACCAAGTAGGAGGCTTCGCCAAAATTTTTAGGCATTTTTGTTTTATGACGTCGGTCCCTATCGGATAGGAGACTTCGTCAAGATTTTTTTCTAGCCATACATATTAAAGAAAAAAATGAAATAAAAATTCTAAATTAATATAAAAAAAGGAAAAAAAGACAAGGAATAAAAATAAACAAGCTAAAAAAATTAAATGAATAATAAAAGAAAAAAATAAAAATAAAATAAAGAAATCATCCTATACCTAAACCATTAACCCACAACTTTTACTCTTTTTTTTCTTTTTTTGCCCATCCTTTTTTTTTCCTTCTTATTTTTTTCTTCCTTTTACTTATTTTCCATTTTTTTTACTCCTCTTTTTCTTTTTTTGTCACCTGACCCTCATTTTTATTTGGTGCAAAGGGCATGGGTCGGACTAAAATTTCAGCCCATGCATTTTTTTTTTAGAAAAGGGCGATGGGTCGGATCGAAAGGAAATCCAGCCCCTTTCGTTTCTCTCTTTTTTTTTGTAGGTCGGGCTGGATCTCAAGCTCGAAAACAATTCCACTTGTTTTTGTTTTTATTTTTCGGATCAAAAATTGAGATTTCAAGTTCTTAAATCTTTCTCTCTCTTGTTCTTCATGTTCTTCACTTTCTCTCCCTATTCCTTAAACTTTTCGAGAAATAAAAACTCATCTTTGATCAAAAGATTCGATTACGCAAAATCAGATTATGAATAAAATAACAAATAAAAGATTAAAACGAATGAATCAAGCGATAACGAGAGGATCAAACCCCACGTGCTAACTCCGGAAACGTTCGAAGGACTTCAACTAGAGAACCTAGAAAATTCTAGGAAATACGAAACCAAAGTGATGATCTCTCACGATTTTTTTTTGAATCCTTCTCCTTGGCTCCTTGCTTTCCGCACCCAAACACCGATATTTTTCCTCAAAAACAAAACCAACGAGCCTTTTCAATGGACCCAAGATGAAGAACGCAAACCTAGAAAACAAGAATAAATTCAAACGGTTGCCCGAAATTCAAAAGTGGAAACCCCGGAATTGAAGAATTGGAACCCAAATTTTAAGAAGTGGGATTGAAAAACACTTGGGGATGGAAAATCGATCCCAAAAAACCCCAAATAGAACACCGAAAGGGATGACAATGGAAGAACACAAACCCGAGAAAATAAGAACACCAACCCCCGCCCAAAAATTCCCCGGAAAAATGCGAAGCTAAAATCGAAATCAAATTTTCTTGCTTTTGGTTTCCACTCGGTCTCCAATCCGAATTCCTCTCAAATCCTCCCCCTTGTCTTGTGAAATTAAACCTTTTTTATAGCCGAAACTTCCTAAAATTTCTCCTAGAATCGAATCTCAAATCCTCGAATTTTTTTATCAAAATTTTTCCTCTTTAATTCATGATTAATGCAAAATCAAAACAGGAAATTGCTTGATTTTCCGTTGGTATTAATTTCGTCCAATAATGAATAATCAAAATAGGAAATTTGATGGAGGATTTGGCAAATTTCTCCAAAGATTTTTGGAGAGATTTGCATTGGAGCGAACGAAAGGTCGTCTTCTCCATTTCGATCCTATCGTTCGCTCCAAACTTCTAGTTTGGTCATCACATTTCAATTTCAACAATTAGGTCCATAAGAGGTGCAATTTAAGGCCTAATTTTTTAATTGACTTGATTACATTCCTAATTACTTCAATTGTGTCCTTAAATGAATTTTTTTTGTGTTTTTTCATCATTTTCTTTCCCTTTTTTTCTTTTTTTTTTTTATAGTAAACTTCAAATAAAAAAATAAACATAAATAATAATAATAATAATAAATAAAATAAAATAAAAATAAGAGAAATTTTGGGTTATTACGAGTTGCCCCACTTTACAATGCTTATGGCGCAAAGTCGAGTGAAAGGATGCTTTTTACCGACTTTATTTAATAAGCTTGTAAAGAAAAGGTTTTTTTTTTAGAAAAAAAACTAAAGGTAAAGCTATGATGGGATGACTTTAAAAATTAAAATACGACGCATGACCTTATTAGTAAAGGGCGACTTACCCTAAGAATTAAATATGCGATGCATGGCCTTATTGTAAAGGGCGACCTATCCCGAAAATTAAACGTGCGAGTGCGTGGCTTTGTTGTAAAGGGCGACCTACCCTAGAAATTAAATATGCGATGCATGAACTTATTGTAAAGGGCAGACCTATCCTAAAAATTAAATGTGCGATGCGTGACCTTGTTGTAAAGGGCGACCTACCCTAGAAATTAAACGTGCACTCGCATGGCCTTATTGTAAAGGACGAGTTTACCACGAAAATTAAACGTGCGAGTGAAAATTAAACATACGATGCATGACCTTATTGTAAAGGGCCGCCTACCCTAAAAATTAAATGTGCGAGTGAAAATTAAGCATGCGGTGCGTGGCCTTATTGTAAAGGGTAGCCTACCCTAAAAATTAAACGTGCGATGCGTGGCCTTGTTGTAAAGCGCGACCTACCCTAGAAATTAAACGTGCGATGCGTGGCCTTATTGTAAAGGGAAGCCTACCCTAAAAATTAAACTTGCGATGCGTGGTCTTGTTGTAAAGGGCGACTTATCCCGAAAGAATGGTCTATTGTAAGGCGACCCCGTATGAATGAATGATCTATTATTAGGCGATCCTATCTAAAAGAATGGTCTATTGTAAGGCGACCCTACCCGAATGAATGATCTATTATTAGGCGATCCCGCTCGAAAGAATGATTTATTGAGAGGTGACCCTACCTAAATGAATGATCTATTATTAGGCGATCCTACCCGAAAGAATGGTCTATTGCAAAGTGACCCTACCTAAGTGAATGATCTATTATTAGACGATCCCGCCTAAAAGAATGGTCCATTGAGAGGCGACCCTACTCGTATGAATGGTCTATTATTAGGCAACCCCGTCCGAAAGAATGATATATTATTAGGTGATCCCGCCCGAGTGAATGGTCAATTATTAAGCGACCCCGCTCGAAAAAAGGTCAATTGAAAGGTGACCCTTTCTGAATGAATGGTCTATTATTAGGCGACCCCGCCCGAAAGAATGTGTGGAGAAATGTGACCTCCTTTTTTGAAGTTCGAGTTTGATTGAACGTTCGTTTGTTTGTTTGTTTTTTTTTTTTTAGTTGAAATTGAAAACAATCTTACTTGAGAGAAACATAAGCCGTCCCGCCTTGTCGGTATTCAATCTCCCAATTGTCTCATTTTGAAAATCTATGCCGGATTGTATCTCACGAAACCGTCAAAATTTTCTTGCCCCCAAGGCTTAGACCACTATTCATAATGAACTTAAGTATTTTCTCTCTCTGTTTTTTTTCTTCAACCAATTGGTCCTTGCTAGATTTTAAAAATGATAACCCACCACATGTTATGATCCACCCTCATGAAACCATACTCGATTGCTTTTACCGAGTCATTGTCCTCTCCTTAGGATTGTTCTTTACCCCTAACTTGATGGCTTTGACTCGCTTTGATTTGAGCACAAAAAAACATACTATTTAAACCTTTGTTCCTTCGGTTAGCCTAGCATAGTGATGCTATTGTTTGTCAAGTTGTTGAACCCAATTAGAGTTTCTAGGCTCTTGGTCATGCCCTCCGCATATTCTCAATTTAATGAAATGCCATTCGGTTAGGGTACGAAATGCCCCCAAGTGTCGATTGAGATCACACATTTATCATTTTCTTGACATAATCAGCACTTGTGTTCGAATGCTTGTTTCTTGATGCTTACATCACAATTTGTAAATTGATCTTAAAATTTTTTTCATCTTTTAAAAAAGATCATAAACATTTGGCTCTTATGGATTGAGTCGTATATTTGAATGATTCTCTTAAAACAATTCGGATTATCTAAATGAAATGTAAAGATGTTTCGATGAAAGTACTTTCTTTTATGAAGATATTTAAATTTATTGATCAAAAGTCAAATCATGTTATTCAAATGCTATGATGTAATTTCTTCAAGAAAGTTGGGCTAAGCAAGCAAAAAAGTGTCTAGGTCATGCAAAGTTTGCATAAAAGTTGACATTTGAGGAATTTGAAGGGAATTAATCCAAGATAAGTTCATTGCGGGTAAATGAAAAAGTTTTGAGCGTAAAGTATTTGAAAAAATAAGTGATTTTGATGGATAATTTTGCCTTAGAATATCTTGATTCCGTTCATTTTGCCCCTAAGATTTATTGATGAAGACTCATGATTCAATGACGAACAGACATACCGACTCATCATATTTTTTTTCCTCAATCATCTTCATCTTCTTTTTTTTTAGATTAGAATCCAACAACCTAGATAAACTTTCTTTGATCGAAAGAACTTGCAAAAGCACATAATGCGAGCTATGGTATTGGATTTATGAAAGAAGGATATAGAGGCTCAAAACGTGTTTGAAGGTTTTTTGACATAGAATCACTTTGTTGTCCATGAAAATCTCTTTAGGTCGCGTCCCTTGGACTTTATCACTTGAGCCGTTAGTTAGGCTACTATGTCCTTGAGAAAAAATATCTAGGCTTGCCACATGGATTTTGTCATTTTGATCGTTGACTTTGTTTTCTAGCCTCAACTCTCTTTGTCTCGTTTGTTGAATTTTGACTCCCATCTTGACTTATGATTTTCATGTTCGAGAATTTTTTTTTGTCTCCCCTCTTTTTCTTTTTCCTTTTAAGATAATTGATGGGATTCTCTTCATAGAAGTTTTTGAGAGTTTCATTCGACCATTCATAGATTCTACACTTTTTCCCCGGTATGAGGGGTGATCCCGATTCGAGTTATTATAAAGAAAATCATCGGGCTCAAAGTAGGATGACGAAGGATAAAATTTATGTGAGACATATAAAAGATGGCCTTTCCTCATCTCAAAGATTGATTCACCTATCGTCGTTACACACTAATCTCTTTTGAACGATGATGATTAATTTAGAGAAAAATGATGAATGCTATCATGAGTAGAAGATATATTGTTCATTACTATTTAAGGCACTAGTCATTGAGTCTTTCCTTTGGGCTTCTTTATGTTTTCTTAGGCAATACTATTCTTTGAAAGGTTCGGTTTGGAAAAGGGTAAAGAATTTTTTTTTCTTGACAAAAATGGAGGATTGCCCCCATTACTTTCTCGCTCGTAAATTCTATTAGGAGGATGTATCATTTCCTTTCATGAATTGTCTCTAGCATATATCTGTCATGTTTTGAAATTTGATCAATTTTTTGTAAAAATTTCTTTGAATAAATTTGCCCTTATGCTTCCTTAATGGAGGAAGATGCTAATGCCAAGTAATACTCTCAAAATGAACATCTCTTGATTTTAAATCGGATAATATCAAATTGTAAAAGAAAACTTAAGTATTATTTCATTCAAATATACATCTTAACTCATGCATAACCAAAATATTAAAAAATATATTTTTCAAAATCCGGCAAAATTAAAAAGACGACATTTGCGGATCGATGAGCATACATCATCACCATATCTTTCGAGCTCACACCATCTCTTCATTCCATGTATTGGCAATCGTATGTCTTGGCAGTTGATCCATGCTCACATCACGAGTATTTAAAAAACTATCAAGGTTGATCCATCCTTTCTTAATCAAAGCCAAGAGCTTCTTCTGAAAGCGAGGACAATTATCGATATTGTGTCCAAGTAGCATTAGAATGATATTTGCAATGTTCATTTTATTGATACCATATAGGATAAGGAGGGAGCTTTGGTTTGGTAGGAATTGGGGTAATTAGTCTAGCACTCACTAGATATTCAAACATCTCACCCCATGAGATAGGTAAGGGTGGTAGCTACTCGAGTTCTTTTTTATAGTCTTGGTTCCGAGTTGGTGGATTTTGGAAATGTGTAGTAGCTTGAAGGAATTGATTTACTTGGTCGGTTTGGTGAGGTATGCGGGATGGGTTCGATTGATGTGATGGGTATGTTTGGTTCATGGTGTTTGTTGATTTGGGGGTATATTGGGTGAATGAAGGTCTTTAGGGGTTACTGGAGTTGTCATGGTTTTTTTGTTGTCTTTGATTACTCCTTCGCTTTTTTAATGGGTAAGATCCAGTCCAAACTCGATGTATCTCCTCATCTCGTTCTCTTGTTACCACAGACTTTCTTTTTTTTCGTAGCTATCGAAACCTTTTCAGCTTTAATTGCTTGCTCCACCCTTTCGGTTATAATAACAATGTCGGTAAAGTTGGTTGAGGCGTTCCCAATCGGATATTCAAAGTATGGTGTTTTGAATGTATTTGAGAAAATCAAGATCAATTCGATTCGAGCAACGATGGATGAATCCGAGTAACCACCTCACGCCACCTTTACGCATATTCTTTAACCGTTTCTCTTGGCGCTTTCTCAATTCCTTAGAGATCCGATCTATTCGTGCTACCTCCATGTTAAACTTATACTATTTAAGAAAAGCGCTAGCTAGATCCTTTCACCTTCGGATCTTCGATCCTTCTAACCTCATGTACCAGCTCAAAGCTAAGCCTCCTGTGCTCTTATGAAAGAAATGGATTAGTAATTTTTCATCGTGAACCACTTCGTCATCTTGCTACGATAAACCCTTAAGTGAGTCATAGGACACTAGGTTCCAGGTGTACTTGGGAAAATCCGACACCTTGAACTTTCTTGGAATCACTATATCGGGCACCAAATACATTTCGGAGGCCCTAATTAGATCGTAGGCATCCTCCTCCTCTACTCGCTCTTAGGCGTTCTTCTAATGCCATGAGTATGTCCATACTTGAGCCTTCAACTCGCGTTAGGACCATGAGCTTCCTCTTATGCGGGATCGATCGGAGGCATTTGTGGGACTCTTGGGTCCATGGGATAAACGAATGTCTCGAGTAAGATATGAACCTTCGGTATGAACAGTTGCGTGATTAGAAGGCCTCGACTAATGATGTGATAGAACAACATACGGTATTTCGGGTTGCCCTTGATTCAAGCTACCTCCCCTCTTAATGCTTACTCTAACAGGGGATGTCATCCGAGCCACTTTCTTTTAGCGAGTCAAATTCTTGTCGGCTAATTGACTCTTGTCGCGGTCTATCCTCATTCTCCATTTGGTGAGTCCGAAGTTGAGTGTTGTAGATACGTAGAAGGGATTGAGCAAAACGGCCTATGTTTAATTCCCGGTGATGAACATGAAAAATATATACAAATAAATACTACATGAAAATACATGCTTTTGAATTGGGTTGAATACCTTTCTTTTATTTGTTGCATATTAAGTCATGGCAAAATCTTGTCGAGGACGGATCGGATCAAGCTAGTATTCGTTGAGGGCAAGATCACCCTACGGATACTTGGGCGATTAGGGAGATATGCATACCCTTAATTTCAGTTGTGACTTGATTTTGGAATGATGAAACTACTCTTATACAAAGGGCGAAACATTTTTTTATTATTTTTTTCACGAGTCTCGACATGAAATTCAAGAGCGGACAAAGTCCTTCATCATTTCGGGCTCGCTCAAATCGATCTAAAATCCTCGACCTTATTTCGACTTCTTTGGTCATGATTTAATACGAAGGATAACCTTCACTGAAAATTATAAAAAATACCCTTGGAATACCAAGGGTCAACATCGACATCATTTGACAATGATTCATGTCTTAATTGGGTCAACCCTAATAGACAAGATCTAGCTTTTCTATAGTTGGGCAAAGCTTGACTAGTCCTAAAGATATTTTAAGTTTTCGGATCGTCTAAATTACCGAGTGGGGTAATCCAACCTCTAACCTTATACACTAGAAGTAAGGGAAGGTTATTCCACTATTTTCGATGTATAGGGTGAGTTTCGGTCCAAACGAGAGTCCGGATGAGCATCGGTAGACTTTCGTCATGCTCGCCTCCGGATCCCTATATCTAAGTCCTATCAAGGTGTAGCTCGGGTCTAGAGCTTTTATAGGTTTCCATCGTGGTGTGTGCAACTGAATAAACAAAAATATGCAACCTAATTCAAAAACCGAACATGCAATGAGAAGATAGAATGCGAAAAATAAATTACAAAAATCTAAATATATACAAAAAAAATGAATTCAGAAAATAAAATGACAAAAATAATAATAACAACAAACATAAGAGATCAATTAAAAAACTAAACATATGGCCTAACTCTAGTCCCCGAGTGGAGTCACCATTCGTCGCTACACGACGTCGGACGAGACCCCCAAAGAAATTAAAGATCGAGCGTTAATTATTTATAAAATTATTTATAGAGTTTTGGAGTCGCCACCTAGTATTTTAAGGAACTAGTACCTAAAAGTATGACTGGTTCGGAGATTCCTAAGGTAAGGAGTTGATTACGCTTTTAGGAAGATATTTAATCACCTAAAAGTGCCCTTTTCGAAAAAAGGTACCATAAATGGTTTAGTTCTAAATTCATCTCCTAAAAATCCATGTCAAGCTATTTTCTAATTTTTAAAATCCTATTTTTTTAGACTAAGTGAATTTTTTAGTTTTGGGCGTAGCATCATATTGAAACGATCGTCGGTCCTCTTCATCGAATGACACGTCGATTCAAATATCGGTTCCGAGTAAAAGCCTTAACGCAACCGGTGTGTCAAAGGATGTCTTAATTAAAAGATGATTTTTTGTGACGTCGACCCTTATCAAATAGGAGACTTCGTCGAAAATTTTGAATTTGGTGACGTCGATCCCTATTAGATAGGAGACTTCATCAATTTATTTATTTATTATTATGTTATTTTTTGGTGACATTAGTCCCTACCAAGTAGGAGACTTCGTCAAAATTTTTAGGCATTTTTTTTATAACGTCGGTCCCTATCGGATAGGAGACTTTATCAAGATTTTTTTTTCTAGCCATACATATTAAAGAAAAGAAAAAAAATGAAATAAAAATTCTAAATTAATATTAAAAAAAAAAACAAAACGAAAAGGAATAAAAATAAACGAGGCTAAAAAAAATTAAATGAATAATAAAAGAAAAAGATAAAAATAAAATAAATAAAGAAATCATCCTATACCTAAACCATTAACCTATAACTTTTACTCTTTTTTTTTCTTATTATTTTTTTCTTCCTTTTACTTATTTTCCATTTTTTTTTGTTGCTCTTTTTTCTTTTTTTGTGAGGGACGACTCTAGCCCCCTTTATTATTTGGTGCAAAGGGCACGAGTCGGACTAAAATCGATCCGACCCATGCGTTTTTTTTTTTAGAAAAGGGCGATGGACTGGATCGAAAGAAGTCTAGCCCATTTCGTTTCTCTCTGTTTTTTTTTTTTTTTGCGGGTCGGGCTGGATCTCAAGCTCGAAAACAAGTCCACTTGTTTTTATTTTTATTTTTCGGATCAAAAACCGAGATTTCAAGTTCTTAACTCTTTCTCTCTCCCGTTCTTCATGTTCTTCACTTTCTCTCCTTATTCCTTAAACTTTTCAAGAAATAAAAACTCATCTTTGATCAAAAGATTCGATTACGCAAAATCATATCATGAACAAAATAACAAATAAAAGATTAAAACGAATTAATCAAGCGATAATAGAAGGATCAAACCCCACGTGCTAACTCGGAAATGTTCGAAGGACTTCAACCGAGAGAACCTAGAAAATTCTAGGAAACACGAAACCAAAGTGATGATCTCTCACGATTTTTTTTTAATCCTTCTCCTTGGCTCCTTGCTTTCCGCACCCAACCACCGATATTTTCCCTTAAAAACAAAACCCACGAGCCTTTTCAATGGACCCAAGATGAAGAACGCAAACCCAAAATGAAGAACACCAACCCGTAAAGCAAGAACAAATTCAAACGAGCGCCTGTAAATTCAAAAAAGGAAACCCCGAATTGAAGAATTGGAACCCAAATTTTAAGAAGTGGGATTGAAAAACACTTGGGGATGGAAAATCGGTCCCAAAAAACCCCAAACAAATCACCGAAAGAGTCGACAATGGAAGAACACAAACCCGGAAAATAAGAACACCAACCCCCGCCCAAAAATTCCCTAGAAAAACGCAGGAGCTAAAATCGAAAATCAAATTTTCTTGCTTTTGGTTTTCACTCGGTCTCCAACCCGAATTCCTCTCCAATCCTCCCCCTTTTCCCGTGAAATTAAACCATTTTTTATAGCCGAAACTTCCTAGAATTTCTCCTAGAATCGAATCTCAAATCCTCGAATTTTTTTATCAAATTTTTTTCTCTTTAATTCATGATTAATGCAAAATCAAAACAGGAAATTGCTTGATTTTCTCGTTGGTATTAATTTTGTCCAATAATGCATAATCAAAACAGGAAATTTGATGGAGGATTTGGCGATTTCTCCAAAGATTTTCGAAGAGAATTTGCATTGGAGCGAACGACGAGTCATCTTCTCCATTTCGGTCCCGTCGTTCGCTTCGAACTTTCAGCTTTGGTCCTCGCGTTTCAATTTCAACAATTACGCCCTTCGATTGTATAATTTCAACACAATCTCATCAATTAGGTTCCCGGGAGGTGCAATTTAAGGCCTAATTTTTTAATTGACTTGATTACACCCCTAATTGCTTCAATTGTGTCCCTAAATGAATTTTTTTTCATCATTTTCTTTCCCTTTTTTTCTTTTCTTTTTTTTTTATAGTAAACTTCAAATAAAAAAAATAAAATAAAATAAATAAATAAAAATAAGGGAAATTTTGGGTTATTACAAAAGATATCAACTTTAATCAAAAAATTAGCTAGGAAATGGTTGAATGGACTACATTACAAAAAATTCAAAAATAAAATGAGGTAATGAATGAAAAGAAAAGAATACAGAGTCCACATTAAGAAAATTAAAAGAGTAAAAAAGTGTTTCATGCAATTAATTCTTTACTAATTTGTTATTGTGGCTCTAAGTTTTGGTGCTTTCTAAAGCCGTAGTAGGTAAATTTCTAATACGTTGATTTCTATATTTTGCTTCTTAACTACTTTAGAAATATATTTCTACTACATAGAAGAAATAGAACAACATGTTAGGTTCTTTTAATTCCTTGTTAGCTTGGCTGATTTGTTGTTGGTGTTTGGAGTCTCCATTTAATCTTGTTAGAGAAATTCATCATGTGCATATGTTTTGCTTTTGTTGCTTTTTTCACTTCTTTATGATTGTGTTTCAACTAATGTGGTTATTTTTTCGTTCATTAGCAATTTCTATATGCCTTTTGCTCCTTATCCTTATTAAAAAAAATTAATTTTTGATCAAATTCATATTTGTTCAAAATCTCAACTCTCTTCATGTTTGTCCCCTTTCTATTTGGATTTTTTTTTTAAACTATTGTCAATTATATATATATATATATATAATCAAACTATTAATTGATTTTCCTATTATATCTCTAATTATAATTATTTTTTATTTTTTAATTAAACCAATTTCTTTCTCATTTACTATAAAGTCCTAACTTGTCAAAAAAAAAATTATAATTGAGTGTGTGCACTTCGATTTTTGTGTTTTTTGTTAACTTATGTTAACTTTATGCTGAAATGGCAGTTAACTACACACGTGACACCGATATGTGGGCTTTACTATCAAACACGTGGCAAAAAAAAAATCATTATTTGATATACAAACTTGTAATTTTTTTTTCTATTTGAGTTTGTAAACTTTGATCTTTGTTATTTGAGTTTACCAGTTTGTAATTTTTTTTCTATTTAAATAGTTCTCGCTAACTCTAAGTTGATATATCCGTTAACTACACATATGACACCAATATGTAAGCTTCATTATCAAATGTTTGTATAAAAAAAGATTCTACTACAAAAATATTTATTATTTAACAAATCTTAATTTGTATCTAAAAAAAAATACTATTAAAAAAAGAGAATGGATCAACAAATAAATATATAAAATTAAATAAGAAATTTTTTGTAATAAAGTCATCTTATCCAATCTAGATTCAAGCTACCCTTCACTCTAAATTAAAAATCAATTTCATATCGTTATTTTCTAAACAACGACCATTCTTAGGTTTTCTACCAAGAATGAGAATAAATTGTTACCTTAGTGAATGAACACAACCAAATTATTTTGCTTTAATTTTCAATACTTTCCTTATAAATATTTACATTTAAGTAATTTATTTTTATTTTAAAAAAAATTATTTTTATTTAAATGTCATAAATAACTTATTGTTGTTATGTTTTTTTTTTTTTTTCTATATGAGAATGAGATGGATAGTTGTTTTTAATTCTTTACTAGTTGTCATATTTCTTGACAATGAGCCCACATGATGATTCTATGTATGCAATTAACGGACATATTAGTCTAAAGTTAAAAAAAATCATTCAAATAAAAAAATACAAATTTATATTCAAGTAATAAATATCAAAGTTTACGCACTCAAATAGAAAAATTGACAACTTTGTAAATTAATAGTTTTTTTTCTCTTATGGCCATGTATCTAACAATGAAGCCTTTATATCGGTATCAAGTTTATAGTTAACGGTCATGTCAACATAAAATTAACGGGAGTACACACAAACTCTCAAATAGAAAAAAAAATCACAACTTGATCTAGTCAAATAACAAAGATTAAAGAATACATACTTAATTAGAAAAAAAAAAACAAGTTAGGACATCAAAAATGTAATTAACTCTATATTGAATACTCCATAATTTATTCAAGTAAAAAATAAAAGAAAAAAAATCTAAATAATAATCTCATATTACATTTAGGCTTTGTGATAAATTTATTTTCATGAATAAGAAAATTTTCGCTTTTCTTTTCATCTTAAATGTAATAGGTCCTCACCATTTATTATTTTGATTCTTGAGAGTGATTGTTTAATTATTTCAAATCTTAAATGATTCTCCCATTGGACTAGCCATGGTTGCTTTCGGGAAGACTCAAGCCCCAGCGCGTCTTGTTCTTGAAAGAGTGTCGTGATGTGCATAGTGATCAAGAGAAAGGGGAAAGTAAAGAAGAAATATTTTCTAAAAAAAAATTAGTCTCTTTCACTACATACATCTTTATAGAGGGCTATGCTATTTATGGAAGCAAAAGATTGAGAGGACTGAGAGTATTTGAGAGTACTGGTGATATGTAGAACGATTCAGAATGATCACTCTTGAGGAATCAGCCATCAATGCCTGTAATGCTCGTATTGTTAAAGAAATCGATGCAGAATGGTGGGTCGATTCTAGTAACTTGTGCTCTATTAGTGCAGCATTGGAAGCTGACAGGACTTGGGAATTAGGTGAGGGTCTAGGTTTCCTTAATGCGTGTGAGAAAGCAGTGATTATTAAAAGGTTTCTGAGTCAAATTATAAGAGAAAGGGACGAGTGGGGATCCTTTGGGTTTGCATAATTAGGGTTCTCAATTTCTTATTGTTGGTGGTTGGGTTTCTGATGTTGTGTCCTAGTAGTGTTTCAATTTGGGCTTCATTTTTGTTTTTTTTTTTAATCTATTAAGGGAAAACATGGAGATGGTTTCTGGCTGGGGTTGATGTCTGATTTGTGTTTAGAATTCTAGAGAGTCATATTTATGCTGCTGTGGGTTTTTGTTTTTTATTGCAGTTTATAGCGAGACCAAATCTTTGGGTTGCTCTGTTTTGGAATTTGTGGTGAAAGTTTTGTCTTGGACTATGAAGGGTCTTGAACAGTGGTGCTGGCATTTTCTTCCATTGTACTTGATAGTCAATTGTACCGTTGTCTTATTGGCATTGCTTCCTTATTGAACTGGTATAGCTCTGTTTGCGATCTCTATAGCGTCATAGTTATTCATTCCTTAGAATTAGAGTCGCATCTCTTTCTGTGTTGTGATGTTCCCTTTCTTTATGTTTGGTGATGTTCTTCCGACTCCTACTTTTATCTGTTATTGATCATGTGATGGAGGGTCATGAAGTTTATGTGACAGCGTAATGATGTTTGAATTTGTGCCAAGTTGGTTTAATGGAGAACTCTAAAAAGACTCTTGGTGTAACCACATATCCAGTGCCATTAGTAGATGGCCTTGGCATATCAATCGGCTTTAGTTGGAGAAAGCATTCTCATGACCAGTTTGCTAGTCATGTTGAGAATTCTTGCATGCTATCTCTTCTAGCATTCTTTCTCTGCCTGAATTTTTTATTAATCCACTACTACATACACTCTAATTGTGGATTTTGGGTTATGAACCTTTTCCGTCTCAATGGATTTGGCCATTCTTGGTGTGTGTATATATATATATATATACATATGTTTGTTTTTAGGACTGTTGTTGTCTTTTGTTTTTGTTATCTAGTTTAGTATGTAGTTTTGAGGCTATAGCAACGACTTGTAAGCTCTTTTTAAATTTCTGATTTAATAAAATGTTGGATCTCATTCATAATAATAATAAAAAAAAGGGTTAATTATCTCTACAATCTTAGTTTTAGATGCCATTACATTTTGCACTTTGTGTTTTAAAAAATTCCGCTTTTCGCCATAAGAAAAAAAAAAAATTCTGATATAAGATTTTTAAAAATTAAAAAGTACCATTTTGTTAAAAGAAGTTGGAAAGTATTGCACTAACATTATATTAGTTACACTCCCTCTTTCGGAAGAAAAACTTATGGTTTTTCCAAACTTATACAACCAAGTTTCCACATTTAAAAAAAAAAAAAATCCTTGTTATTTATTCACCAATATGTTTTGGTGATAGTAAATGACAAAAAAAAACAAAAAAAGAAAAAAAGAAAAAAAGGGTGCGTTTAGTTACGAAGATTTTTCCTATTGATGCCAATATATAATAAGATTGAGTGAAATGAATGATTTTTTCTAATGAACTTTTTTTAATGATAAATTGGCATTTTGTTTGTCTATTCTATGCATTAATAATATTTTCAAGAGCTATTTGGTCATTTTATGGCTTTTGACCGAAAATCAACTTACCGTACAAACATGTAAAACACAAGGATTCGTACACATTTCAACTTAATGGTAAATAAATCCCTCACCCCTAGTCTAATTCTATTAGTTTGATTCAAGTTTATACTTGAAAACAAAATAAAGGAGCTTATTCTCTCTCCCTCATAAGAGCCTTTTCTCTCATCATCAAGTACGAGAATTGCACCTTAATTCATCAATAATCTTTCATAGAGGTTTTTTAATTTCTTAATTCTCTTTCTCACACCTTGTCACCATATTTCCTACTCACTAGTTTTTTTTTTTTTTTTTAATCTCTCTATTTGAACTTTGGTTTTGTAAAATACCCACCCTTCTTTGATCGGTACCTAGGAATTTCTTTAAGTACAGCTTAAAATTAAGGTTATTGTTTGTAACTATTAGTGATTTGGTAATTTTATATTTTTAATACTTTAAGCAAAGAGTGAGATCAATCATGTCACAATTTAAGGTTGGTTTTGACAAATTATATATTATATCATTCTTCTAAAAGAGATGTTTATTATTATATTATTATATTTATCGATTATGGAGTATTTTCGGACCAATTTTTGCATCAAAATTAAGTCCACTACTTCCTAAACAAAACCAATACTAGAATATATTTAGTTTTTGATTGATCCCTTGACTCTCTCTTAGACCAAATAAAATCAAGTTTAGTACCACTAAAGAATAATTATGACTAGTTATACATGAATAGTAAATATTGAACCTTGACCTTAGTCAAATCAAGACAATTTCTTTATCGCTAAATTACATTCTTTAGTATTTTTAGAAGAGATGTAAAATGGCAGAACATGATAGCATTGTGGTAGTTATTGGATCCTTTATTCCTTCAAACAAACACAAGTGCCATATGCTACTTTTGCCACATCAATCAAGACAATTTCTTTATTGTTAGACTACATTCTTTTGTATTTTTAGAAGAGTTGTAAAGTGGCAAAACATGATAGCATTGTGGTAGTTATTGGATCCTCTATTCCTTCGAACAAACATGGTGTCATATGCTTTTTTTGCCACAACAATCTTAGGCAAGGTGTATCATGTAACTCGTTCATACATCAATTGTTCCTAAACCAAAGACGTTGTTCATCATGAAGTAGTTATTTAAGGGGATAACTGTTCCATTGGTGTTGCAACAATTTTTGGCTCCACAAGTTTAATTATTGGACGTGCTACTTGATACATTTTCTATATATATGTGTGTGTGTGTGTGTGTATGTGTGTGTCTTTAGAAACCGACATATGGCTTTCATTCCATTGGAACCCTTTGCCATAGTCAAGTATCTTAAACCGATCCCATAAGCAACTATGGTTTAGTGGTGACAGCATTCATAAATACAAGGAATTGCATCTCTCTTAAGAATGGTCACTTTTAATCATGTATCTATAATAATGGTTTAAATACAATATCTAGCTAGGTTATTATGTCTTAGTTTTTATCTCTCATAAACATATGTTTTGATGGAGGATTGCAATGATAGATGTATTAAGTTGATTAATCACTACAAGAAAATCAAAAAATTGTGATGGATTTTTTCGTTGCTATATCGTACATATCTATTGCCATTTAACCTTAGTGACATATTTGCAACGCTATGTTTTCGATAGCAAATGTGGTCATCAATATTTTCTTAATGATGAAATTTTTTTTCGTCCTTATTAATGTGTAGAATTTTTATCGCTAAATAAAAGTAAATAGTCGTCTCTTCGATCCGTTATTTATTGCTAAACCTTCGCTAATTGGTTATTTATATTGCTAAAGCGAAGTAAATAATCGTCTTTCTAGTCCGTTATCTATCGCAAAACTATCGGTAATTGGTTATTTTCATCGCTAAATAGTACTCGTTAAAATTTCTCGCATTTGTTACTAAATCCATCGTTATTTAGGGACCGTATATGTATCCGTCGTAAAGAGGTTTAATTTTTGTCGCTAATTTGATCACTAATCTGTCGCTAAACAAAGAGTTTTTTTAATATAAATTAATAGTTATTTAATGTTAATTGTAGTAACAAATAATTAAAAAAACCCTTTATTAAAACACGATATACTATTTAATAAAATTAAAATAATATAAATTAAAATCAAATAAATATATAAATGCGTTAAAGAGTACAAAAACATTAAGAACCTTTTAAAAAAGGAAAATCTAGTCTTCATCATCTTTCGACTATTGGGTATTGAGAGGAACGACCGACTTTTGGGTTACAAGGACGTTAGCAAGAGAGACTCGAGTCCGTTGTAAGTCTCGTAACAGCCTCATCACTATCCGTATCCGACTCGTAGAGTGTTGAATTGACTAGTCTATTTCGGGATGGTAATCTTCATCCCCTTTATCTTATCTTTGTATAGGGTAGTAACCTCCCGGATATTACCACCAAGATATCGCAAAGAAGCAGAGGAGAAGTTGGTGTCGAATGGGAGTAATACCGGCACGCTTATGATCCGAGACCATACACTCTCCGATTCTTGTCTCCTTCAACATTATCCAAATATATCTTGGTCATGTTGATGTTTGGAGACGATGAATCACCCTCCTACTCGCTCCTTAGTAGTTATTTCTTACATTGACTACATGTGCTCCCGCGTTATTGAAATAATTTTAATATTAAATCATAAATATATTTTTTAGATTATATTGATAGATTTATATTTATAAAAGTAAAAAACTTATCATTATTGTTCGGGATCGCCTATCAATGAATGACCCATCTTTTTACTTGTAAGTGGTCACCAATAACTCGTATGGATTTAGGTGATGACCTAAATTATTATGCTGAAAAAAATAGATAAAATAATATGAGGTGTAATAAACGTAAAAATTAATTTGTAACACAATGGATAACAAGATTTATCAATTATTCAGTATGCTCAATAAAAGATATAGACCCCTTATGCTTGGATGAGCCAGTATTGACACCACTCATCTCCGACATGTGGTTCCGAGATGCTTGTTGAAATCAAACCCGAAACTCAAGTGTGGCCTAATCTTGGTGTCATGCTTTCCACACTAGTTGTTTAACAAGTGTTGGTCTATTAGTCTTGTGCTTCAGCTAGTCAACATGTCGTCGTACTACCTCCATGTTAGACTCTCTCACACATCTTTAATCAAGTATGTAAACGGTCGTATCCCATAAAAAATAGTTCTACATAAAGAAAAAATAATAAAATTCATACATCTCATAGTAAATTAATACTTTAAATAAAATATAAGAAAATAATTAATATATTATCCTAAACTTATTAAAGTACAAGTCTTTCATCTCTTTGGAGATAGACTTCCATATGAAGCCGACGATGTCCAATTGTTCTTTGAAATTTATACGATATTTATGAAGCACTTGATGGAACCAAGCTATCAAACAAAATTAAAAAAAAATATTAAATAAGTGAATTAATGATTCTAATATAATATATGAAAATATAAAAATGGTTATCACATGTAAAGCATTTTACTTACCGAGTTTTTCATGACCACAATGGTTTGTTATTTATTTATTATTATTATTTATTTATTTTTGTATGGAAAAAAAATGTTAGTGTTGGTGCCCAAGATCCAAAAATGTTTGGATGGGCTCATGTTTTAATGTCTTACCGCATCATTTATTTTAATAATAATAAATAAATCATTCTATTAATTCTTATGTTTACATGTGGATAAATTCAGTAGAATTAGATAGAAGTCCTTATAATATGCATTTGCAATAGTGATTGATCGAAAGATGTGAGACAAACACTAATACACATAAATAATATCATTAAATGTCCCAAGTTGTAGCATTGTCAAGAATAGACATTGATAAAATGCGGATAGACTTGTGAGTACTATGCTTATGCTATGTGATAGCATTAGGAAATCTCACACATATTGGCATGGTGATGCCAAAATAATTACTTAGGTGATTTATTTTAGATAGCATATCACCGGACTTGACTCTTCATGAGAATCTATTTGGTTTTAGTCTATGGAATCTCATACGAGATGAGTACAAATGGTCTTTAGAGTCGTCACGATTATCTCATTGGAGGACTTGTGCACCTTGACACTCATTTCAATGGACCTATTAATGGGTTGCACGTGGTCGATTTGTTGGGTGCACTAGGAACCCAATGAAGGTAGGTGTATGAATAAGATAAGACATGTCGTTCCTTGTATGCTAAAAGAGTTATCACATTACACTTCGATAAATGTCCGCTTAAGAAATCTATGGTCGCAAGAAGAGTGAGTACACTAATAGAGCATAGTTAGTTTACTCTAAGAGTTAAGACATTTAAGAATTGAAGAAAAATTATGTGATTATAATTGAAAAAGACTAATAACCAAGTTTGATATCACATTGTGATATGTTGACATAAAAACCGAATTGTCCGGTAACCATATTCCCGAAAGGTAATAATAGATTAACTAATCCTCCTAGAGAATTGGATAGTCATGATGCCTTGTTAAAGATCAATCTTGATTTATGTATCAAGAGATAAAAGAGGAGTCTTTTATTCTTGATACATTGCCAATATATCTAGGAGCCTATCGAGTTACACGCATAAGTTTAAGTATTCACATTATAAATGAGAAGCAAAGATATTGGAAAAAATTTCCAATTATAGAAAGTTTCTTAAAATGGAATGTTTCCTTAATGATGGAAGTTTTCTAAAATGAAAAATTTTCTATTTTAAAAATCGACTTCCTAATTTGGAAATAAAAAACCTAAAAGGAAAAGAGTTTCCTAATTTAGGTTAAAGGGTATTTTAGAAAATTATTTTCTAATATGGGCCCGTCAAAATAATCTAAGAATATTTATTTGGATAGTTCAAATAAATTAATTGGGTTAAAATAGTTTTGGCCCATTAGATTTAGTTAAGAGCTTTAAGATAATTTTGGTGGGAGGATAAATATCAACCTTATTGGATAAGGTTGAATGTTTTAAAGATAAACATCAACCTTATTGGATAAATTTGAATATTTTAAAGATAATAATCAAATAGTCCACATATAAAATAACTCCTCATTCTTGAATGATAAGGAAGTAACAACCTAGAATCCTAAAAAGCTTTGTGGCCATCCCTCTCCTTGTCCTTGGAGGACAAAGACACTCTCCCCTATATATAGGAGGAGAGGTGTTGCATGGAGATCAACTAATCAACCCAAAAGAGTAATTCGACCAAAAGAAAAAACAAAAGGAGGCAAAGTTTTAGCTAGCCCTAAAATTAAATAGGGCACACAACTAAGAGAGAAAAAAAGAGAAAATAGTTTTTTCCTAAACCCTAGCAAGAAATACTCTTTACTTCTCTTTTAAGGTTGTCGTAAAATTGCCAAAGATTGATTTTTAGAGAAAATACTAAATCAAAAAATATGGAGCTAGCACTCCACTAATTTTGAGTGCTTCTTTGTAGATAATTGGACCGTGTGGATCATCAATAGAGGTCGGACAATTGGACGACTTTTTTCAAAAGGAATTTAAATATGTGCTACAAGAGGTAATCCTTTATTTATAACTTATTATTCATGTATGTATAGTTAGTAGATTCAACGGCTTGATCTCGGGGCCTTAGATGGAGAAAAAGTTTTGTTTATTCCACACCTCCATAAGATGAATGATCCTTCAAAAAAAAAAAAAATGAGTTGTCCATGTTGTAAGTTATAAAACATATGGTTCTATTATATATAGCTTAAATTAATTATGTAGAACCTTTATTTTTTTTTCTAACCTAAAGAGTGAAAATTTAGAATTAAAATATAATGTGTGTGTATGCATGTGTGTGTGTGCATATAACTAACGAATTCTTAATATATATCAATATAATTACTATTATCTCATTATTATTATCACCATCAACATTGACAAATCATTATGTATGTGTTCGATTTTTTCTAAAATTAAATAAGTAACTTAACAAATTTTTATTATATGTTAATCCATGTTTTTTCTTTTTTTAAATGGATCACAAATAAATCGGACTAAAGATGAGCCTTACTTAGTACAAGGCTTTGGAGGCATTCTAATAGGACCGAGTGTATATGTTTTGTCTTTGGAATGCTTTATGAAGATTGGCTTAGTCGACTTAAAATATGTTATATTAAAAAAAGATCCAAGTATTATTATTATTATTATTATTATTTAGCATTTGGTAGTAAGTTGAAGCAGCTCAATCCAAGAGAACTCAATTTTTTTCATTTCAACATGGATAATGAGACATAATTCTAATGATCAAATACTTCCCGTATTTCACTATAAATACTAACTTCACATCATTGTGCGAGGGATTCCAACTTTTAAATCTCTAGCAAAACCCCTCTCTCTCTCTCGTCTCTCTCTCTCTCACTCACTCACTCAAAACTTTTCCATTCATACACCTCACAACATCGAAGCTCCATCAATTTAGAATTTGACTACTCACATCTCTCTCTCTAAAAACTCTTCCATTCATACACCTCACAACATCGAAAGGGCCATCCGTTTAGAATTTGACTACTAACATGTCCGCCACTATCTACTCCTCCTTATATGTTTGTCACTACTTATGTCTTTTTTGCTTGGTTAGTTGATCTTTGCTTCTATAAATAACAATACTAATTTTTTGTATTATGACTGGCTTGTCATCCTATCGTTTAATCAATTCACAAAAACCTCTCATAAACATTATTGACTCACAATCATTGTCATGGCTATCTAATTATTGTTCCTTTTACTTCTATCAACACCACCATCATCTTTTTTATAAACCTAACTATCATTAGAACAATATTGACAGAACCGCAACCATCATTATTGCCAATAGCATATCTCACATTTAACCTTTTATTTTTCACATTTGTAATAATGAAGGACTTCATTGAAATACTATAAAGGTATATAAAAAATATCCAAACAAATTCATGTATTTATAAAAAAAGAATTCAACAACTTAAAGGACATTAAGATTGGTTGAACACGTATTTGAAATATTGTTGTCGTTTTTTTTTTTCCTAGATTTACCTTTAGCAAAAAAATATGCATTATAAATCCTAATTTGGTCTAAGTAAAAATAACTAACAACGAATATATTTTGAGACATACTCACTCAAAGGTTTTTGTTGAAAACAAAATCCATTAATTTCTCTCATAAAACAACATTAATGCACTTTTTCATCTAATATACAAATAAAAAATTAATTATACATATCTTTACATTATTGTATATTAAAATAGTGTAGATATACGGCGATCAAAGATTGGTTTAGTTGGGAAAAAAATATTATATCGGCAGTCCATAAGGTAAGTTAATAAATCTTACCTTAAAAATGGCCTTTATTGTGACTTCCTTTCCTGAATTCCAAATCCTTCCATTGTGTCTGCTCAATTTACTCACTTTCCTTAAAATTCTGTTGTACTTGGTTATCTCTTCAGTCCGGGGTTGGGTAATTGGCCCTTCACTGTGATATTCAATTTCTTACTTTTATTAAATTGTTTGCTACAGATTAGTGTGAACTGGTTCAAGTAGGAATGTTCGATTGTCATTGAACTATTTCATTTGTTTTTAATTACTTTGAATCCCTTCACTCTGCCTGCTCAATTGACTTTTTTTATTAAATTGTTTGCTGCGTGCAGATTGGTTAATTTCAACGCTTAATTGCACAAAAATTCAGGAAATTTGTGTTTACTTTTTAGGTTAATTATGTTTTCTTTTCCTCAAGTATGGATTTTATTGCATGGCAAAGCATGCACATTGTGAATGCTTGCATCAGTGGTGAGCGGTGACCGGTGAGCAGTGAAGGTATGGATGTTGTCGTGTTTCATGCACAACCTTAGCGATATGGGTTATAACGTAGTGTGTTATGGATCCCACAGTGTTGCTTCAATTCAGTGTAACAGCATCTTTTCATATGACTGCTTATTAGCTGACGAAAAGCCAATTTGTGTTCGGCGAGCTCACTGAATTACTCAGAGTTAGAAAATACGTCCTTTAGTACTTGCAAGTTAGTTTCACAATTGACAAACACTTTCGTGCATACCATTGTCTTCACTGATGCTTGAGGTGGAATTATGTGGCTTGGAGGCTACTTGGATTTTAGTAATTTGAATCTTTTTTTCCCCTCTCTTCTACAGTTTTCTTGTTCTTGCATGTTGCAGTCGTTGTCTTTTCCATAGAATGTGGTTTCTTTGAATCTGGTAGACATTGTGAAAGTAGGCTATTACCAGCAGGGTGGCCTTCATTTAAATTTTTTAAGAAGTGGATTTAGAAAATTTATAAACTAGGACAATAGACCTAAAACATAGAAAATATGCTGCAACTTCAACGTAGATATTTATCCATCCATTAAGAACTCAAGCAAGTTGAAGACAACCTTGCCATTTGGAGAAAGGTTGTTATGTACCATGTTACCATTCATGGCCATTTTATTTCATTGTGATTGAAAGAGACACGACCAGCCTTTTGCGATGGAATAAATGACAAATCCGTTGGCAACATTGGAGGAAATTGGACATTTTCACACACAAAACAAAACGCAATTAATAGGACACCAATTTGGAGCAGGTGACAAAGGGGTAGGTTGCACCAGGTTCCTCTTAAGTTTCAAGAATTCTAGAAGCTCAGAAGAATCGAGCTTGAGTGTTGCACAAACGATGTGGCTGGCGGAGTACTGCTGCTTGGTTCTTTTGTAAGGCGGCGATTTCATATCCTCTATTTCCGGCAAAATGTGTGCTTTGATTGAACTTGCACAAAGAGACAGGACGATTACGGGAAATGGTAATACAAACGGAGGTGGAGATGGGAATGGGGATATGGATGTTTACCTTCTCTGGGTATGGGATGGGAATGAAGGGTGTTTGAAGCAATCTAGGACGATATAGAGGCAGATAAAAACCGGTCTCTCTCTGTCCGGTTGCCATTTTTACCTGGCAGAGTCCTTGGCATATTCTCTAAGCAAATACTTCTGAATCTTCCTATTTGATGTCTTTGGAAGCTCATCTTTAAACACCACAGTTTTTGGTGCCATAAAATATGCCATCTTTTCCCTGCAATAATCAATTATATCCTTCTCATCAGGTTTGTGAGTAAACCCATCTTCTAAACTCACAAATGCACACGGTGTCTCTCCCCAAAACTCGTCAGGCCTAGCCACCACAGCTGCCTCATTAACAGCAGGATGAGAATATAACACAGAATCAATCTCTACACTGCTAATATTCTATCCACCACTAATGATCACATCTTTGGACCTATCCTTGACCTCTAAATAGCCATCTGGGTGCATAACACCCACATCGCCTGTGTAGAACCAGCCATCTTTCATACATTTTGACGTACCCAATGGATCCTTGAAATAACCCAGCATAACACACCCACCTCTCAAAACAACCTCACCACGTGACACCCCATCACGTTTCACACCCTTTCCTGCATTGGGATCCACAACGTCCATCTCAGTGAACCCAACAATCGGAACTCCTTGTGTGGCTTTAGTCGAGCTCTCTCACTTACAGGAAATGTATTCCACTAGGGTTTCCACGCACAGGACGTCACAATCCATGCCGTTTCAGTTAACCCATATCCATGACTTACCACAAAACCAAGTGACTCCACCCGGAACAGTACCGCGGAAGGAGGTGGCGATCCCGCGGTTAAAATCTGAACTGTGTTTTGGAGGGGTTCAGCTTTGGGAGAGTTTGTTAGCATGTTTACCACAACCGGTGCACCACACGTGTGAGTGACTCCGTATAATTTTGATCAAGCTTTACGAAGACAAATGTTGGTCCCACCAACGGCTGCCATGCCCCACGGGTAGCTCTATCCATTGCAATGAAATATTGGCAAGGTCCACGAATAGATAGGCCGTTTTGGTACACTCCAATCAATCAAGCATCCGACGGCCATGATGAATGTAGGGCCGGTTTTATAATATACGTGGCCCTAGGCAAAATAATATTTTAGAGACTCTTTCATAAAATATTTCATAAAATAAATAAATATTAAACATTATTTAAATAATTTTTTTATTTACGAGATGTAAAATCTCTAATTAAATTTTTGTATTTAAGTTTACAAAGCAAATCTTTTTCAATTGATAATAAAACCAAATTACTTAATATTTATTGTAACATAGTTGAACGTAAATAAGATTTTATTAATTTTAATTTTAAAAAACTTCTTTCAGTCGAAGCTACGATAATAAGAATAGTTAATAGTATTCTATATGCTATCCATGCATTTGAAAAAGAATTTACCTTTTTTTATAAAATTTAGTATAGCAAGTGATATTTTCATTTTCATAGTTATAATTTCTTTTAAAACTTTTAATTCTGAAAATAAATATAAACCACCAATATCAAAAAACATATCGTGCTTTAGAAAGTTTTCAAGATTTAAATAATTTTTTTCAAAATATTATCATCAAGTGATTTTAATTTTTCTACACTATAAAGAAAACCAAAATTATCTTCTTATATTTTAAAGAGAGAAAATCTCATAATCAACTAAATATGTAAAATAATTAATTCTAAAAGATTCTTCAACGAGATAATTTCATGTTTTCATTTTCAATCTCATCAAATTGTTTCTTTCTTCTTATTGTACGTTTTTCACGAAATTTTGGTTCTATATTCATTTGCTCTGTAATTTTCTTAGCCAAGATCATAGAAGTTGCAAACCCATTTTCTCCATAGCTTTTAAAAAAAGAAATAAGACCTTTCAAGTGGTCTATTACAAGAGCAATATCCATATCTTTAGATTGTAAATATTTACTAACCGTATTAACGAGCAAACAATATATCATACCAAATAATCATGCCTAATAGAAATTCAAAATTTTCAATCTCATATGTTGCTAAAGAAATGGCTTCACTTTTTGTTTTAGGATCCTCACTAATTTCTCGCTAATTAATATAAAGCATCTCTTATTTGTTGAGCTTGAAATTTAATTGCTTTAACTCTTTCAATACGACTTTTTCAACGTGTTTGTGATAATAGCTTAAATGTCAAATTAGAAACATGATCTTGTAAAAATTTTTATCTTTTTGTAGAAGAAGAAAATAATGAATATATGCGTTGTGTCACTCCAAAAAATATCACAACACTAGCACATGAATTAGTCATATCACAAAGAAGTAAATTAAGATTGTGATGACCATATGGTATATAAAATGCTCTAGAATTTATGTCTAATAATCTTTTTTGTACACCTTGATGTTTACCTTTCATATTAGACCCATTATCATATCCTTGCCCTCTCACATCATTTACAACAAGTTCAAAAGTTTTTATCTTACTTGTAAGTTCATTAAAAAGACATTCACCGGATGTATCATCCACTTTTAAAAAATATATAAAATACTATTCTATTTTTATTGAAATTATCAAAATATCTACATATCTTAATATAAGAGACATCCGTTCTTGATGACTTGCATCTAGAGTATAATCAAGTATAACTGAAAAATATTTTGATTCTTTGATTTTTTTGATAATGGTATTTCTTATTTCTAATGCTAAAATATTTATCAACTCATTTTGTATATTATGACCAAGATAATGCATATGAATATCTCCATTTTGAATACGTCTAAGGTGTTCCCGCATTATTGGATCAAACTCAACAATCATTTTAATTAAACTCAAAAAATTTCCATTATTGTCTTGATAAATCTTTCCATTTATACCACGAAATGCCAAATTATTTTTTGAAAGAGCTTTTACAACAACAATAATTCTTAATAATACATTCCTCCAATGCTCTTTCTCTTTATTTATTTTCTCTTATAAATGCTTATCAATTATTTTGTTTTTAAGCAATCTCATCTAAGCATCAACCTAAATGTTCATATTAATAGCATGTTCATTACTTGTCTCATGACTTTTAAGTTTGGCACTAAGATTTTTTCAATCTCCACACCCTTCATTTGCTAATTGAATATTTGATTTCAAACTAAATAATTTACAACAATAACAAAACACTTTATCTAACTCTTTTGAATATATTAGCCATTTTCTATCATATTTTTCTCTGTTTGGTAATTTTGGAATGTAATGAACTATAGAAAAATGGCTAGAATTTTTATCTCTTGAAAAATCTAAAATTTATCTAATTGGACCTTTCTCAACTAATAAATCAATCGAGTTTCGAGTCTAAATTTTTTCATTGTGTCGGATCGTAAATATTGTTAGTTATTGTTGCATCTTCATCATTAATATTTTCACTTTTATTGATTGAAACATCATCTTCTAAATTTTCATCATATTCTTCATTACTTTTTGGTGAATTTGAATTGTTATCTTCAAATTTTTCTTCATAATTTTTAACTATATTTTCATTTAAATCTTTATCTTGTTCTTCTAGTATTTGGGGTTTAATATTAGTAACAAATCTATCAAGTGCACCTTTTTGGAGATTGAATTAGTTCTTCAACCTTTCTTTTTTCTTACGTTTTTCATGTCCAGATTCATACTTTCTAGTAGATATTTTATTCAAATAATAAAATTAAAATATAATTATAAAAAGAATAAGAAACTTTGGCACTCGATTATATTTGTCGGCCACACCTAATCAAGTAAATCTAGAGAGAATCACCTAAGAAAATAAAAAAAATTAAGAAAAAATAAAATATTATATGATTTATATACATAATTTTATTTGCATAAATTAAAAAATTACCTTCGATTCTTCTACCAAGCTAATTAGAAAAGGTTTTATAAGAGATTTTTGATTGTTTGAAGAAAGAAAGGAATATAATAACAAAATTTGGAGATCTAAAAATTGTTTCACTCATAAATATTTTTCGAAACTTTTTTGTAAGTAAAAGTGTCTCACTAAAATAAAAATTGAAAGCTTTTATAAGTAGAAGGTAACTAGAAAGACATCTAGAAAATATATAATTTTTAACGTTGAAATAATAATATCTTTGAACAATGAGAGTCTTTCAATGCGAAACTCTAAGTACGTATGACTCGTTAATAGAGAGAAGAATGGTGTCTCATACTTAAGTGGAGGCTACACCTTTTAATTTATCTCATTTTTCACGAGTGTAGATTTAGGGTACAATTTTAATTGGAGCTCCCCTTTCTATGGGGGCCACTAGGCATAGGCCTTAATGGCCTATGCCTTGACCCGCATTGGATGAATGTTCCCTCGTGGGATAGGACCACACCTTTAGGGTCCGAGGTAGTGCATGATGTGTAGTTCGGTACCATTGGGTCCCACTCATTTTGAGGCTAGACCAATTTGAACTCACGATCTTCATTCTCCACCATGGTTCCGTAAGTGCAAAAAAATTCAACGAGATAGTGTCGGTGCTTCATCATCTCATGCAACATTCGTAATGAGGACAAGGGTAGGGCGTCGAGTTTCCGGTGGAAACAAAGAGAGGGCTTCAAGAATAACATTACATGACAAATAATCAACGAACACCGGCTCCGATTCACCGTGACACGGGAGTATGGAAATGGTCCGAGCATCAAGACGTGTGTTGATGTTGTTGAGGATGGCACTTGACATGGCCACGGTAAATTGAAGCTCATACATGGCAAGAACGTTAGGTGCTACAATGGAGACCACGTGGCTAGGCTTTATGTCGTAGGATGATAACGACGATGCGACTTGGAGACATCGACGATGGGTTTGAGACCATGTGTACGTGGTGTTGTTGTAGATGATAGATGGGCAATCACCATAAACGAGTGGTCGCTCTTTCCAAGAAACCTAAGGGTAATAAAGGACATGAGGTTGGATGCCTTGGTTTTAGTTCTTCCATTTTGCTCTTGGGTTGTACTAGTTTGTTAGGCATTAGGATGTTAGATATATAACACCGACTCAATGGAAGATCCCTATTCAAGGCCCGGGAATAGTTGCTACCGATGTAGCTTGTACCGAAGGCAAAAGAAAATGTTAATGGCACCAAAAGCCTAGAAATAGTTACCCAAGAATAGTTGCTATTGTTATTTATATGTTTATGATAGCCTTTTTTGTGCTATTATTAAATTATAAATATCATTCAAAAATTTTAAAATTTAATTAAAATTATCTTCACATTTAAAAAAGAATACTATAAATATTTTATTTTATACTCAAATTTGTTTATTAGTAGAAACACATTAAAAAAATATTATAAATATTTTATTTTATACTCAAAATTTACTTATCATTATAGAGATAAATTTAAGCTCATATTTTGAATAATTTTTTTTATCTTCACCATTTTTATTTTAAAAAAAAGGGTTAATAATTTGAAAGATGGGCTAATGATTTAAGCCTATGTAACTTGTCTTTCAAATTTAAGCCTATAAATGGGTTAATAATTTGAATGATGAGTTAATATGGATAAATTTATCTTTATAATAGTAAGTAAATCTTAAGTATAAAATAAAATATTTATTGTATTTAAAAAAAATTGAAAAGAGTTTTAGTTATATTTTTAAACTTCGAATAGTATTTATAATTTTGTAATATTTCAATTGTAATAATTTGAATGATGAGTTAATATGGGTAAATTCATCTTTATAATAATAAGTAAATTATAAGTATAAAATAAAATATTTATAGTACTTTAAAAAAATTGAAAAGAGTTTTAGTTATATTTTTAAAATTTGAATAGTATTTATAGTTTTGTAATATTTCAATTGAGTCTATTATAATTTACTTAGTTTGATTTTATAATTTTCTTATTTGACTCAAAAGAGAGAAAATAATTTTTTATTAGTGCTAGATCCAACACTAACAAATTTCTTCATTTGACTAAAATTTATAACGGAATTCATATCCTCGCTTTTGAGTCAATTTAATAAATTTATAAAATTAAAATAAGTAAATTTTATAAACTCCTTTGAGGTATTATAAAATTATAAATAACATTCAAAATTTTAAAAATTTAACTAAAACTCACTTAATTTTTTTTAAGTATTATAATTTAATTTGCTTACTATTATAGAGAAAAATGTAAACCCATAAAAGTTATTGGATAAAAAAATATTTCTAGCTTCACATATTTATAAGTTTTTTATTTTATTTTCAATTTTTAGAGAGAATAATTGGAATATCTTAACCTTTTTTCATTTTTTTATTATTTTCTGAAATTCAATCATTTAAATTCAGTAAAAAAAAATCAAAACAAAAAAATGGAGTAGAAAGAACAGATTAAGAAAAAAAAAAAAACGTTAACACCATTAGTCCAAAAGTTAACAAAATAATAAGATTAGACAAAACCAAATGTAGAAGGATGAATTTAAGATTAAAAAAAAAAAAACAGAATAAAGGGATATGATAAAGATAAAAAGAAGAGTAGAAAAACTTCTACAACCATTAAACCATTTAGAATTGCACCATAATGTGAGGTAAATTTTTCTTTTTCCTCTCTCTCTTAACACTACAAGAAAATAGGCGAGTTAGCAACAAAATTTAATGACGATTGTATTTTGCCTTTAATTAGCTACGGAATAGCGATTGAACGACAACGAAATTGAAAATGCAACAATTTATGATGAACTCCGTGACTGATTTGTGATGGAAAATTAGTGATGGGAACAATTCCATTGCTAAAGCGCGTCGTAAAAATCCGTGCTAATTTCAATGACAAAATTGCAACAAATCGAGTGAGAGAATTTAGAGACGGAATATCATTTTCGTCGCTAAAAACCATCATTGGATCGGCGACGGATTATATCCATCGTTACATTATTTATTCCATCGCTAATTAGCGTCAAAAAATATTTCGTCGCTCATTTTTCTAATTTCTAAAAAGTTTAACAAATTAGGCACTTATTTAAAATTTAAATTAGCGATGAATACTTATTTTTATCACTATTTAACGAAGGATTGGTGACGAAATCACATCCATTACTAATCCTAAATCCCTAAGACAACTAGCCCCTTTGTTTTCCCTTAAAATTTTTCCCCTTTCCCTCTCCTCCTCGTCTTGTCCTCTCCTGTTGCCGCCCTTAGTAGCCCCAACCACCACCCTACACCACCTTACTCCCTCCCCGACCTACTCAATCCGACGAGGCGTCCCTCTCTCCTTAAAATCCATGTTGAAACTACTATGGCAGTCTCTCCTCTCCCTCCTCTCCTTTGGTTAATTCTCTCTCATTTTTTTGTTAATTAGATTAATTTTGTTAATTAAAAGATTGTATTTGTTAGTTGTTGGGTTAATTTTATTAATTGTTAATTTAATTTTGTTAATTGTTAGTGTTAGGTTAAATTTTATGTAATTGTTAAGATAATTTAGATAAATTGGTTGATTAATTGTTAGGTTAAATTTTTGTTAATTAATTATTAATTTGTTATTATTTTTGTTAATTGTTAGGTTAATTTTGTTAATTTGTTAGTTACATGTTATTTTAAAATTTAATTAGCTTTTGAATTAAGATTAATGTAATTAGTTATGATTAATTTAATTAAGTTAATTTGATTTAGGGTTTTTTTTAATGCTTGGATATTGATAATATACTGATGTAATTAGTTCTCATAAATATCTTTCTAAGCTGGCCATCTGCACGAGTAATGGTGCTTTTTTTTCCTTGCCTTCCCTAAAATTCAAACCTAAATATTAAATAACAATAGTAACGTCAAACTAAAATTTTGGACCTTGTGGTCTTTGCCACATTTTAGTGAGCCAATTGTTTACTAAGTACTGCATAGGATTGCCTTAAGAGACATGCGAGTGCGCGAGCAACAAAATGTATTTCTCTTCCATTCGGGATGACCGAGTCAAAAGTCGATACTTTCAACATTACCATCACCACCACCACCACTCCCCCCACCCTAACACCATAGGTATGCATGCTAATATGTACTATTGCGTAATCGCTTAAAGCTTGCATTTAACCCCTCACATGCCAAATTTGTAACCAACATTTGTTGTTTGGCTTACGACTAGTCGGTTGCCCGTGCTATGCTTGCGAGTTCGATAGAACAAAATTATTTTAAAATTTTAATTTTTTAATTATAATATTTAATTTAATTAATTTTTTTTGATGTTTTTATAAATTATCCGCTTAAAAAAAAATCATTCTTCTTTATGAATTGACTTTAAAATTAAAAATTATAATAATTTTAACTAAAATATTAATCAAGAATTGAAAAAAATTTAAAAATATAATTTTCACGATATTGTATTCTAACAAAAAGTTATAATTAATGGACGGACGTTGACAAAAATTAACAAATAAAATTTTTTTTGATTTAATGTTGATGAGAAAAAATAATTTTTGAAATTATCCGCACAACGCTACTCGGTAAATAGAACAAAATCATTTCAAAATGTAATAATTTTTTATTTAATTATTACTATTTTTTGTGTGTTTTTTATAAAATTTCTACTTAAAAAGCATGATTTATTCTTCGCTATTTAGGAATTCTTAAATAAAAACTTGTAATAATTTAAACCCGAAAAATTAATTAAGAATTAAAAAAAATACTTTAAAATTATATTTTTTTTATAAGAATGAATTTAAAAAATAAAGTTACAATTAATGTATATACTTGCATAAAAATTAACCAATGAAAAAATAAAATTTTATTCTTATTTAATGTTGATGAGAAGATTAATTTTTTTCAAGTATATGCGTTTGATCTATATATATTTATTACAAAATAATCAATAAAAGTAGCATAAAAAACAATATTTGAATAATTGGTTGGTTCTTTTAAAAAATTATTTTAATTATCTCATTTTGAATAAATTGGTTATATAATGTTAAAAAAATATTTATAGTAAATAATTTGAATTATGTTAGAAGATATATAGTTAATTTTTAATAAAATGAATGATTTAATGATTTTTTTATATGTCTTAACTATATCTAGTGAGTTGAGATAAATTATTTGAAATACACTTTAACCTTTTAGAATAAAATAATTATTTATTTATACATATGCAACTATCATATAAAAATTCTAAGAATTCATGTTATATATTTATTATATCAATTTATTTTTTAAAAAAGAAAAAAAATCATTTTTTAAAATTTTATTCTAAAATGTGAATTAAGCATGATCAACATCGATTACGGATTAAAAAAATAATTTTTAAAATAAAATAAACTATTTAATTTGTTTTGTCAAACTAAAAGTACTTATTTATTATTTATTCTCTTGAAGATAAGTTGGATGATAGGCCGGAGAGCACGTGAAAGAAAAAGTATTGGGTGTATTAATCAAGAATACCTCCACAAAGGGGTTATAGAATTTTTTATCCATACATATGTTCCCATACCTTTAAAATTCACCATTACCCACAGAAGGTAGGATTATGAAAATTTAGGATAAGGTAATAAGGCATGATAAAATTATGTTTTTTTTTCCATTAGAGAGGTATTTAACTTAACAATAAATAAATTTAATTTTCACTATTTATGGATAAATAATCATAATTATTTTTTAGGTTTTTAGTGGTACTAAGTTTAGATTGATTTTACCTAAAAACTAATTTAGTTATCAATTAAAAGTTAAATGTATTATGACCCGATTTAGTTCAGGAAGTGATGATTTTAATGTTGATTGATACATAAATTAAACCCAAAATACTCCATTATATATATATATATATATATATATATATATATATATATATATATATATATATATATATATATATATATATATATATATATAACCGTTAATGTGAGCAATAGTCTCTTCTTGAAAGATACATGAGTCTAGAAAGATATAGAAGTCGATAAGAGTGAAATTGGGGCTGTATAGCTCGTTATTATTTGAAATACACTTTCACACGACTCGAAAATTTAAAAAATATAAATTAAAAAAAGAATCTAAATTGATGGAAAAAACAAAGAAAAAAAGGCATGTATAGTAAAACAACTTGAAACGAAAAAAGAAAAAGAAAAATATATTGTAATAAAATCCAAAATCATATCGTATAAATATAAAATAAATATCATATATGTTATATAATCGTTAGTTTGTATGGAAAAAAATAAAGATTTATTTTTTAAAATTTTAACACATAATTAAAAAAAGGAACATAAATTAATGGAAAAAACAAAGAAAAAAGAAAAGGCATGAGTAGTGTATCGGTTAAGATATTAAAATTTTAGAGACTAAAATGAAACAACTCGAAAATTCAAAAAAAATATATAAAAAAAAGAACCTAACTTGATTGAAAAAAACAAAGGAGGAAAAAAAGAAAAGACATGTATTTACAACAACTTGAAAAAAAAATGCTCAATACCAAAAAAAAAAAAAAAAAAAAAAAAAGGTGAACAATGGATGAAAAAAAATTAAATAAAAGAAAAGAACAACAACTTGAAACCAAAAAAAAAAAAGAAAAAGAAAAAAGAAAAAAGTGAAGAGTACTCGAGGGGAAAAAAAAAAAAAGGTGAATCTGGTTGTGAATAGTCACAATCTCATGTCTTATACATATATGAAAAAAAATAAAAAATCAAAGCATAAATCTATAGCAAAAACGCATCTATCGGGAGTCAAACCCGAGTCTATTACTTGAAAGGTAATTATCTTAACCGCTGAACTGTAAACACTTTCTTGTACTTGAATTATATATATATATATATATATATATATATATATATATATATATATATATATATATATATATATATATATATATATATATATATAAGTGTTTATGTTCCAGTGATTAAGATAATTGCTTTCTAAGTATAGATACGTTGCTTTCTTGTACTTGAATTATATATATATATAACAGAGGTGAGTATAGTTTTGAATAGTCAGACCTTGTCTTTTTTAGTCTTAGTAATTCTTTAGAATGATTTGATTGGTTTTGTTTTTGTTACATTCTAATTTTGCTTTTTCGTCTCTATATATTTATACACACACATACTCATACACTAGTAACAAATTAAATGTGTCAACATTTTTTAATAATAAAATGTTAAGTATAAATAGCACATTTTAATCTTTGCAAAATGAGGATGCTAAATGTTATCACCATGAAACTCTGTAATTTACCTCTTTATTATTATTTATCTATCAAAACAAAAAGGAAATTCACTTTTTTGTTCCATGGCCGTGTGAATTTTTATGTTGTTTTGGTGCTTACAACAACTGAACATACGCAGAAAATCTTTGTTTGCCGACCTCTACTAGATCCGCCCAAATGCTATTCCACAACTAATAAGGGGCCTCGTTATCCTGGACCACTCCTTGAACTATCAACCCCCATATTAGCGAGGAAATCAGCACTCGACGTGCTGGTCCTGGATATTAATTTCTACCTCATCTCATTTTGTCACAATCTGGCATTCATTCTCTTTTCCCAAGAATGTTATCGACACCAAATATATATACATAATCTTTTATAACAATTTTGAAGATTTGACTGCGATTCATCCATATTAAAATTTCTCATTATAATCGATGAAATAAAAATTCATGCCGTTTCATTGTTTTCTGCTATGCGTGCAAACGAGAGAGAGAGAGAGAGAGAGAGGGGGAAAAAAAAACGAATGATCACAAACTAAAACTTTCAAACTTGAAATTATATTTTCTTATGTTTCCTATTTTTTAGCGAAACTCCAACAACTTTCTTATGTTTCGTTAATAGAGAAATTCTTTTTATCCGAAAAAAACATTGGAAAAAAAATAAAAATAAAAAACAAAAGCAGGGAGTAGCAAAAATGGAGGAACTAAAGCCAAGCGCAGTGAACTCAGCTCCCCTAACACCAATAGGTTTCTTGGAAAGAGCAGCTACTGCATATGGGGATTGCCCATCCATCATCTACAACAACACCACTTACACGTGGTCTCAAACTAACCGTAGATGTCTCCAAGTAGCATCGTCTCTATCATCCTACGGAATCACGCGTGGTCACGTGGTCGCCGTAGTGGCCCCCAACATCCCGGCCGTGTACGAGCTTCAGTTTGCCGTGCCCATGTCAGGTGCCATCCTCCATAGCATCAACACACGTCTTGATGCAAGCACCATTTCCATACTCCTGCTTCACAGCGAATCGAAGCTCGTTTTCGTTGATTGTCTCTCACGTGACCTCATCCTTGAAGCCGTGTCTTTGTTCCCTCCAAACACAAAACGCCCTACGCTCGTCCTCATCACTGATGATGCTGATGCCGCTGCAGCACAATCATCATCACTGACCGCTGAGTTTAGCTGCTCTTATGAAAGCATGGTTGAGAAAGGTGATCCTGGGTTCAAGTGGGTCCGACCTCAGAGTGAGTGGGATCCAGTGGTCTTAAACTACACATCAGGGACTACCTCATCTCCTAAAGGCGTGGTCCAATCTCATAGAAGCATTTTCATCATGTCCGTCGCGGCGTTGATCGATTGGAGCGTTCCAGAACAACCCGTTTATTTGTGGGTCTTACCAATATTTCATGTCAATGGATGGAGCTATCCATGGGGCATGGCGGCAGTTGGTGGAACCAATATCTGTCTCCGTAAAGTCGAAGCCTCCACAATCTACAGCTTGATCGAAAGACACGGTGTGACTCACATGTGTGGTGCGCCTGTGGTGCTAACCATCCTAACAGCCTCTCCTAACGTTAAGCCGCTCAAAAACCCAGTTCACATTTTAACCAGCGGAGCACCACCTCCACCAGCCGTGCTACTCAGGACTGAGTCACTGGGTTTTGTGGTGACTCATGCGTACGGGTTAACTGAAGCAGCAGGGCCAGCGGTGTCCTGTGCATGGAAACCAGAGTGGAATACACTTCCAGCAAGTGAGAGAGCTAGACTAAAAGCAAGACAAGGAGTTGCCATGGCTGGGTCTACTGAGATGGACGTTTTGGATCCCACTACAGGAGAGAGCGTGAAACGGGATGGGATTTCAGTTGGTGAAGTTGTTCTGAGAGGTGGGTCTGTCATGTTGGGCTATTTAAAAGACCCAATCGGCACATCAAAATGCATGAAAGATGGTTGGTTTTACACAGGAGATGTGGGTGTTGTGCACCAAGATGGTTATTTAGAAATCAAAGATAGGTCCAAAGATGTTATCATCAGTGGTGGAGAGAATATTAGTAGCGTGGAGGTTGAGTCTGTGTTATATACGCATCCTGATGTTCATGAGGCAGCTGTTGTGGCTCGACCTGATGAGTTTTGGGGGGAGACGCCATGTGCATTTGTGGGCTTGAAAGATGGGTTGGATAAAAAACCCTGCGAAAAGGATATCATTGATTTTTGTAGGAAAAATATGCCACACTTTATGGTGCCTAAGACTGTGGTGTTTAAGGATGAGCTTCCTAAGACATCAACAGGGAAGATTAAAAAGTTTGTGCTCAAGGAAATTGCTAAAGGTATGGGTCCTGAAAAAGTAATCTTTGCATGTAGAGTTGAATCGATCTAACTTATGCATGGTGATTCCAATACGGCTAGCTCTAGCAGCATTGATGGATAGAGAAGGATTTTAAATCGATCAAGTTAGGAATATAGTTTTGAATCGATGTTCTGGTTACGGTGGAGATCGCGGCCGCAGGTGGTGGGGTAACGGATCGATTATTAATTTGAGGAGTGTCGGTAACGAACACGGCCGTCATGCACCATGCATTTAAAAGCTTGCGTAAATGTTGGAAAAATTTCCCCAATTTTATTGATTGCTTTCATGTATTTCACTAAGAAAAACATAATATCAACGTTTTTAACGAATAAAATACACAATTCTAAATGAAAATAAATTAATTATCTCATTAATGATCATATAATTAACAAAGTAATTTACTTTAAAAACCACATTATTATTTTACCATAATTAATTAAATATTTTAACAGTTTGCATTATCATTCACTGCCCATGTATGAGTTTAAAAGAAGAAGACCAAGGCCAGAACTATGCTTTGGGGGGCACGACACTCCCAAAGTTTTGAAAATTTTCAATATAACTTCTTCTTTTTTGTCTTTTTGAGTTTTTCGTAATAGTTAAGCATTTTATCTCCTAAAAAAATAATATTTTCTTTCTGGACTTTATTATTTATTTTAAATTCATGACAATAGTTTTTTTTTATACATCCCCCTTAAAAAAATTTTAATCTTGTCTTTGAAAAAAAAAATTATTAGAGCTTTATTTCTTCATAAATCCAATTTATCATTGTAAAAATATGAATTAACTTTTATTAATGTACAGTTTGTTGTGTACCATAGTTAAATAGAAATGTGTTAAAATAAATAACACTGGATAACAAGAGCACGGAATCAATCTCACCTGTACGTTCATTTATCAGCCACCTAGGCAATGACCCTATCCTTCCATATGTTGGTGATCCTCTTAGTCCTGATTTCTCTATTTCTCCCATAATTGAAGGATCGTCTTATGTCATCATGTAGACAATCTCTTATCGTGAAAATATTGAGAAATTTAGTTGGATCTTGGCCTTGGTTTCTTCAGTACTAGTTTTGTTTTTTTTTTTTTTTTTTTTCCCTTATTAGGTTTGAAAAGATATATATGGAGAATATGGATTACGTTTTGGGTGGAGAACCTTCGATGATTTAGGGATCCTACTTAACAGTTCCGCAATGAGATCCTGATTTTCAGAGTTTTTTTCTTTTCAAAATAAAATATTTTTAAATCTTATTTCTGATAATAAGATAATTTTAAACTTAATTATTAAAATTTGAATATCATTTTTATTTTAAAAAATCATTTTTCTAAAAAACCGTTTTGCAATCATAAATTAATATCCTCTTCCTCGTTATCTTTACCTTTTCTATGTATGTATCAAACCAAGTTTTATTTTTTTCTTTCTTTTTTTGCTTTCGTTCTCTCTCTATCTTCCCGTGTCTCATAACAATTTTTATTTCTCCTTCTATATAACGATCTCAAGGTGAAGAAGAGGCCTATCTCGTAAGTACGTGCTAGTGACGGTACGGAGGACAAGCTAGAAGACATTTTGTAGAATAAATGAATAAAAAAATAAAAAAAATATTTGCTTTCGCTTTCATTTGTTCATTGACTTATATGCCTTGATGGCCCGTTGAAAAGAATAAAAAAAATAGAATTTCTCAATGCAAGTAAATAAAAAAAAAAAAAGGATCGTTATTGTTGGTTTCTCAATTTATTTCCTTTCCATTTTTTAGGAGTAGACAACCAATGTTCTTAGTCAAAATTGAGATATGATCTTTACATATACCACTTGCGTGATATTCTATAAATAAAACTTTGTATGATCTTTCCTATCAATGATAGGAAGCCTAAAGACATAATCCATTAGGCTAGCAACCAATTCCAAAAAATGATGCCTAAACTTTGACAAGGCTTTTCAGCTTGGTTTTGATTCTTGGAGAACAGTTGAAAGAAACATCAGAGCAAATACACTGTTGTTTATAGCACCCAATTGATTTCCCAGAAAGCACATAGTTGAGCAAAAATTCATTGCTCTCTAGTTGATTTCCCAAAAAAGCACATGGTTGAGCAAAAATTCATTGCTATCCAAACAAAATAGAGCCTGACGCAATTCCAGATCTTACAAACATAGAATTAATGGGTCAAAGAAACATAAATACTTATCAACTGGCATTTATCATGCCAAGATTCAAATGTAGCACAGTTCCGCACATGTTAGCAACTCTGCAGAAACGGGGATCGATTTTCTGCATCCCTGCCCCTCTGTTTTCAACTTGCAGCACAGCAAACACAAAAGAAAGATTCTTCACTTCTCATTTTTACGCCTTTTTTTGCGAGGACTTGTTGTTTATGACTCGCTACTGATTGCAGCTTGAGATATCAGGCACTGTAAATTTTAAAAGGAAGATCAATTATTCCAACTTGCGAAGCAATGGACAAGATAATTGTGGGCAAGCATTTCGAAATAAGGCTTCCCAGGATTACATAGTAATTGGAGATCAAGGAAAAAGTATCCCAAAAGCGAATCATCATACACCTGTCAAATAAAACAAGCCATAGCCATCTTTGGATTTAAAAAAGGAAAATTTACCCAAAATCTCTTACGTCTCTTTATTTCAGTGTGGTTAAAGCGAAGTAAATCATCATTGAGCAATCTTTCACAAATCAAACTACAAAATGATCAATTCAATCAAATTAAACTAGAAGGCATTTGGGAATTTGATCCAAAAACAGATCTACAAAACCCAAAACATCTATAGTCTCAATCTTTCACGAAATAAATAACAGAGATGGTTAAAAAGAATAAATTAAACAAAGATAGAGCGCTGGTAAAAAAGAATAAATTAAGCAACAGACATCGAAACTGAGAGAAAGAAAGAGTGAGAAAATTGAATTTAGTTACACAAATAGATCACAAATATGGAAAAAGGAAGAAGGGTTTCGCATGTTAATAAAAGTCATTTTGGATCAGTGCTAGCAAGTTGTGTTGTTTAGCCAAAAATGCAGTTTGTAGGGGGTGGATTCTTCTTGTAGCAGCTATTGAAGGCATAGAAAGCATAAGAACATGAGTTGATACAGAGAGTAGATAGTAAAAAAGAAGAGTAATTTACGATGATAACATAATTTTTTAACAAAAAAATAAAAATAAAAATGACATGTCAATTTTTATAAATGAGATGGATTCTCTATGCCATAAAATAACTTATTTTGATAATTAAGTTTAAAACTATCATATTATAGGAAATAAGATTTAAAAATACCTTATTATGAAAAAAAACTGAATTTCAACCATCTATTGCTACTAAAAACAAACCCCTTGCTTGTGTTACGTTTCCAGAGCTATCATATATGTACTATGATGCTGTTGTACTTCGTGCTTTGTCCATAGGATTAGGCACTCCAATTAAGATTGATCTGAATATTTCAGATGCCACTTGTGCTCAGTTTGCATGTGTTTGTGTAAAAATTGATCTATCAAGCCCCCTGGTTGGTAGATTATGGTTTGATGGAAAATATTATAATGTATAAAGGACTTCATCCTATTTGCTTTCGTAATGGGATCCTACGTCATTGAACAGCCAAAAATCCTGGATGCTATGACAATTCTGGTCGTCCAACCTGAACCAGACGGTGCGCTAAGGAATATATACAGTTGCTTTGGGTTTCATGACTTGCTAGAGAAGGAAATGGTTTTGGAAAAAACAAGTCAAGTCAGAAACATAGCCGAAAGTCAGAGAGTGGACGGTGGCTGATAGGAGAGAAAGGAGAACTTCGCGGGCTAAGAATCGGGATCAGAATGTTTTGAAAGATAAGGGCCGTGATTCTGTCAATCATTTTACTGCTCTCGATGTTAATGAATCTAATACTTACGAGGGGCTCGATCCGTTTTCTATGGGTAAAAATACTCTAGAAAGCCGCAAACTAATCCTTTGGTGCGTTGGCTTACCAGCACTAAATCTGCAGAGGCTAAATCACGGTTTAAATTATATAGAAAAAAGAATGAGGCTTTTAGTAAAAGGGTGTCTGGGACCCAAGCCCAAGTCCCTTTTGGACATGATTTACGTCAGGGTCCATCCTCAAGTTTGGTTCCTTCACCTGCAGATGATCCCAATGGTTTGTACCAGGATTATAATTTGATTAGACTGTTGGTTGGCCAATTACAACAAGCTTTTAATGGTGTTGCATGTCACCAGGTTAGCTTACATAATGGAGCTATATCTCTTCATGAACAAGTAGGGCAGCCAGTGATGGGTGATCCTTCTAACCCTGGTATTCCTCAGGATAGAAACATTATTTCCACTAAGTCTGTACCACCCCATGATCCTGTTGTCACTGTTGTGGGTGCAGAGGATACTGGCATTGAGGATGTTGAGTATGTGAATGCTTTTGTTATGGAAACTAAAAGTGGGGCTTTCCCTTATGCCAAGGAAGCTTCAGTTTTCTAAGGCAATGATTTGCTTTAGACTCCACCACTATCTCTCTTATTATTATTTTTATGTTTAATCATAACATAATATGTGGGAAATGTCGGGGTGTGGGCACAAAAGAGTTTTCTGGGACTGCTAGTGATTTGGTGAAATTAAATAAGCCTTCAACGTTTGTTTTGTTCAAAACTCGTATTTCTAATGATAGAGCTGTGACTGTACCTTCTTCTCTTGGGTTTTGATAAACTTGTCAGAGCAGCTAGTAGGAGCCTAGCTGGTGGCATATGGGTACTTTGGAACTCATCTAGCATTTCAGCTTGGACGATTCATTCTCACTCAGTGTGTTTCCTTACTTGTTTCTAATCCCAAGGAAAGGAGCAATGGGTTTCTCTTCAGTAAAAGAAAAGTTACAGGAGCATCTTGTTGAATACAATCAGACTCCCTATTCTCCTTGGCTTCTTTTGGGAGACTTTAATGACTATCTAGAGTCAAGTGAGAAGCATGGCGCAGAGGAGTTTTCCTTTTCTCGTCCCCTATATTTAAACAAAGATTGTATGCCTGCAATTTATTAGATCTGGGGTATAAAATAAACCTTTTTTACCTTGGTCCGTAAATGCCATGGTTTTTATGTTGGAAGTAATTTTGAAGTCCAGAATAATATGTAAATATATTTTTCAAAGAAATTGTTTAGTTCTTTTAGATACATGTATGTATATCATTAATGATGTGGTTATATAGAATAATACCAAGGCTAGAGAAATTTTATAATACTTAAGAAATAATTATTGTACACGTATAATAATTACTCCATAATTTATCTAGTCGAGAAATTTTATAATACTCAAGAAAGAACTATTGTATATATATAATAAAGTAATTATTTTTTAAGTATTATAAAACTTTTCATAATGCTAGTACATATAAATATGTGTATGGTAAAAAATTATTTCTCTAGTCGAGAAATTTTATAATTCTCAAGAAGTAACTACTATACAGTAGTTACTCCTTGAGAATTATGAAATTTCTCATAATGCTAGTATATATAAATATGTGTATGGTAAAAAATTATTTCCTCATTTGTCCTTTATTATAATTTCTAACATGACATCACAAATAAATTTGGTCTAATAGAGCATTCATGAAGCATTTAAAAAAAAAAAAACATGTGTGTAGAAAAAAGAGATAAATTCCAAAAGCAAATGGGCAATAGACCCAAGAGTGAGGACAACAGACTCAAAAAGAGAGTGGATGAAGAATGACATATAAAGAAGAAATAAGATGTAAGATGAAGCATACCTAAAAGTGAATTGGGACCTTTCATCAAGAGAAAAATAGAAAAAAATGATGACGTGGTACTAAAAAGACCACACATGTAGAAAAAAAGATGGAAGAAAATGTCCAATGAGCCATGATGAAGAAGAAGGCAGCAACCTAAATGAAAAATGAGCTAAAATAAAATGGCCATTTAAAGAGCTAAATCTTGACAAAGAGATTTTGGCATAGAAATGTAGCAACAACCAAAAGTTGAGAAAAATGACCAACAATAGCCATGTTCGAGCAATTACAATTGCTAAAGAAAAGAAAATCGTAGAGATGGCAATGAAATGCCATTAGCTAGCCATGATTATAAAGAAAAGAATGGTTAATTCAAAGATCCAAGAACTTCACAACATGAAGATAGTGGCAGCATTGTGGCTGTTAAAAAAAAAAAAAAAAGTTTAAAGATGCATGATGTAGATTACCAACACATTTCAAACAAATTTAAGTTATAAGACCTTCAAAATTAAGGAGTGTTGAAAATAATTTTGAAGTCTAAAAGTTTATTAAGATTTGAATCCGTGACTTCCTATTGAAAGAGACTACTATAAGTGAGCTACAAACTATTTAATATGTAAATGTACTTTTTAGTTCTTTTAGATGCATGTATGCATATCATTAATGATGTGATTATCTAGAATAATTCTAAGCTAGAATAAATATGTGTATTGTAAATGTTGTAATCTAAGTCTACATTAAATGGCTTCCTCTCTTCTAAAAGTCATATAATATCAATAAAATTTCCATCATGCTTCCTCTGTTCTCCTCCCTTATAATTTTTAGTATTATCAATAAAACTAAAGTCAAACATGATTTTACTATTCATTCACTATTTAAAATACTATTCACACACTCACAAATCATTATTGATGATATTTTTATAACACTTTGGTCGTCAATTTTTTTATACTTTTTTTGTTTCAATTTTAAACTTAATTATATTGTGATTTGATCCCATTTTGTTTTAGTATTTTTTATTAATTATTTTTATTATTTAAAATTTACTACTTTAATTTGTCATTTTTTTTTAAATTCTCTTCTTTTTTTTTTTTTAATTTCAAACTTTAATTATATTGTGATTTGATCCCATTTTATTTTAGTGTTTTTTGTTAATTATTTTTATGATTTAAAATTTACTATTTTAATTTATCATTTTTTTCAAATTCTCATCCAATTAATTTAAAGTTATATTTACTTGGCAGTTTGATTTATTTTTCTATATGTATGGATTTTGGAATAAATTTTTAGAACATGATTAATTTTTCTTTTAAAAAATAGATTTAGATAATTAAATTATAGTGGCATGATTAATATATATAATTTTTCTTAAATGCATTTTTACATGAAAAGTGTATTTCAAATAATTTTTTCTCGATTTTTTATATTAGTTAAAATTTACTACTTTAATTTGTCATTTAAAAAAAAATTATCATCTAATTAATTTAAAATTATATTTACTGAAAATTTTAATTTATTTTTCTATATATATAGATTTTGGAATAAAGTTTTAGAATATGATTATTATTATTTTTTTGAAAAATAGATTTAGATACTTTTTAAATTATAGTGGCATGATTAATATATATAATTTGCACGAAATGCATTTTTAGATTAAAAGTGTTTTTCAAATAATTTTTTCTTGATTTTTTTATGTTATTTAAAATTTACTACATTAATTTTTCATTTTTTAAATTCTCTTCTTTTTTTTTTTTTTCAATTTTAAACTTTGATTATATTGTGATTTGATCCCATTTTGTTTATATCTTTTGTTAATTATTTTATTATTTAAAATTTACTACTTTATTTTGTCTTCTTCTTAAATTCTCATCCAATTAATTTAAAATTATACTTATTGATAATTTTGATTTATTTATTTTTATATGTATGGATTTTGGAATAAATTTTTAGAACATGATTATTTTTTCTTTTGAAAAATGGATTTAGATAACTTTTAAATTATAGTGGCATGATATATATATATAATTTTTTTAAAATACATTTTTAGATTAAAAGTGTATTTCAAATAATTTTTTCAGTTTTTTTTTAAGAAAAAACTCTAATTAATTAATTAATAGTTGAAATTAAAATTAATATAGTTTTTTATTTTAATATTATTCATCCTTTTGTAAATAAATATATAAAAATTAAATTCATATTTGTTTTTTCAAAAACCGATATTCTCATCAACATTAAATTAAAAAATTATTTGTTCAATTCTATGTAAGCTTTTAATAATTTTTATTTATGTTTTTCGACACAATCTTAAGAAATACTAAAGCTTTTTTAAAAGAATTTATTTAATTTTCTTTTTAGTTAATAATTCTTGGATTAATAAGGTAAATCCTTTTTCTATAGGAAAAATTATAAAAAACAAAAATAAGAAATAGTTAAATACAAATTTTTTTATTAAAAAATTATAAATAATTTTTTTCACCTTTGATTTTATATATTTTTATAGATTCACATCATAAAACAGATTATCAAACTGAAATAATTTCTCTAAATAATTTTATATATTTTATCCAACTCACGAGCATAATCCGATCAAAAAAATAATTTTATACTACACATATTCCACTTGATAGGACTCTTTGCAATTTTTTGATGTTTAATCTTTCGTGAAACTTTTGTTCAACACTTGCCTAGAGTTAATTCAGATCACTCTGTTGGAAGAGATATGCACTAAAAAGTCACTTGAACCCCCACATGACCAACATACGATGGAATTTACATACAAAGACGGATGCCACCTTAACCCAAAAATCTAGACGAATGGGTGATTGATTCATTTTGTATATAAATACTTTAAACTTCTCATTACTAACTTATATGGTTTCACTCACATAGTTAACAATTTGAGTGCAATAACTAGAGTCTGAAGCTTAGCTCTTTTTCCCAATCATGGAGAAACCAGCAAAGCCATGGGACTCCTTTAGTCCTAGACTTGGGTTAGGACAAGTTGGTCCGCTTTCCCTGTAGCTGTTTGTCTAGTGTATGGAGAGGCTTTCTGTGTATATTGAAAAGAGTTTTTAACGAAGAGTGGAAGCCTATTTGTCCGGGGAACAATGGCCCTCAAATTTCTCACCTCTGTGTTGCTATGATGTTATGGTTTTTGGAAAAGCATCTATGGTATAAGCTAATACCATGATGTCTATCTTGAAGTAGTTTTGCTTTTTCTCAGGTATGGAAATTAAATTAATGCTTCCAAATCACAGGGGAAATATTAGTCCTTTTGTTCCCTTTGTTCGCAAAGGACAGTTAAGTAGAACTGTGGGTGCGAGGTTTTCGAATATTAATGACATGGGAAAATATTTGGGAAACAAAGTTATCAAAGCCACCTATGCTGAGATCATTGGCAAAGATTAAAACCAAACTTACTGGCTGAAAAGGAAAGCTTCTGAATAAGGCAGGGGCGAGCGACTCTGGTTCACGACACCATCACTATTCCCTTTGTTTTCCATGCAAACTTCTTAGATTCCAAAGGTGTTGTGCAGTGTGATCGATGGACTTGCTCATCATTTTCTTTGTGGTTATAATGAAGGTAATAGGGGTGTTCATCTTCTTAACCGGATACTGTTGTGAGTCCGAAAACAGCTGGTGGTTGAGAATTCGGCAAGCAAGGGACTGTAACATGGCTAAGCTTGGCAATCTGGGTTTTTGGGATGGGTCTGATTCATGAGCCTCATAAACTTTGGGTCCAATTCTCAATGCTGAATATTTGGATAACGCGGATATCTTTACTTCTTTAGTCCTCATGATGCCTCACATACTTGGAGAAGCATTGTGAGAAGCTTTGCTTTGCTTTATATATATATATATATATATTTTTTTTTTTTTACTCACACACCAAAAGCTACTGTTAGAATTAATCTGTTAAAGATTTAAATATGTGACATCTTGTAAGAGACCACTACCGCTAGCAAGCTCTCCGGTGCTTTGATTTGCTTAAGGATGGAGATAGCTGGAGGTTGGAAATGGAACTTCCTCATCTTTCTGGTTTGATAAATGGTGCGATGATGGTCCTATCTCTCGTCTCATCAATTCAGTCCCCTCAAATATCTGTTCCCTGAAAGTTTATGATGTGTTAACAGCTTTCGGTAGTTGGGATCTCTCAATTCCTTAATTCTTTCTTGCCGAGCTATGTTACTGATTGCATTTATGCTCTCCATCTTTAACCCATTAGGAGTCAATGTGATCAACATTACTAAGCTGCTTCTTCAAATGGCTGCTATATTGTTTATTCGGGTTTCAAACTCCTTATTACGGTGAGCCCTGTGATAAATTTTGATGACTGGATGTGGATTTAGTGAATGGACATTGCTAAAAGCATAAACTTTTTGTCTGGTTTCGTTTGTTGCTTCGAACAAGTTTCTCACTAATCAAGCGTGGTATGAAAGGAATATGGCTCGTTCCTCTTTGTGTTCTCGTTGTCAAACTAGCCCTGAATCAGTTCTTCATTTGCCACGGGACCGTGAAAAGGCTTCCTCGACGTGGAAACTGATCTTACCACAGGATTAATGGCTTTTTTTTTCTTTTTTTCTGACAGTAATCTCTCTAGACTCTGACTGGCCCTAACCATTGAAAAGGGTGGGGTTGGGAGATGGCCTATTATTTGTGCATGCTGGCATATTTGGAAAGCTAGGGATAGTGTGTTTTTTTTAAAGATGATTTGTGTGATTCTGATGTCCTGTTTAGGAAGATCAATTTGATGCTGGTCAATCACAATTCGATATATACACTGGAAACCCCAATAACAAGGCTGGTGGAAGATTAACGTTGATGGGACCTCTATTGGCAATCCTGGAAGAGTTGGAGGTGGAGGAATTTTTTTGGATTATCTTTGTAATAACCCAATTCTGGATCACCAAAATTAATTAGGGTTAATTCTTCTATTTTATTTTAGTAGTCAATGATTCATAAAATTTAATGTGGTTTTATTTTTAATTTTCTCTTAATAATGTTCTGATTTTTTAAGATAAAACAAAAGGCAAAAAAAATTGAAAAAGGAAAATATAATTGTTCTTTTAATCATATTTATTTTTTGCTTCATTTAAAATTTAGTTTCTTTTGTCGAGAAAACACAATGTCGCAGGGCTATGTCGGGGTAAAGGCGACTATTTTGGAAAATAGGAAATGGACAAAAATATTAGAATCGCCACCTAGTATTATAGTTATTAAGAAATCATATAATTAGTCCGTTCAAAATTCTAGGCAAAAGGTTTGTTACGTGTAAGGAAGATTAAAATCACCCTATTCCATCTTGTCTAAGGCAAGTGCATTACATACAAATATGACTTGATTTTTATATATTTTTTTTATAATGAAAACTTATGCCTATTCCTAAATTTTTACTAGCTAGGTGAGTGACTTAGGACTTAACCTCGTCAAAGGTCTTATCCTCACTCCGAGACACAACAAATCTAAATCTATGACAATTACATTAAAACTCACACAATAGACATGAAAAAAATATATAATAAAAAAATAAAAAAGATAGTCGGAAAAGCAAGATCCGGACTAACGTGATTTCAAATTCCAATTTTTTCAAGCAAATAGGCAAAATCATTAAAATTGGCAAAAAAGATCCGAAAACGGGATTTAGACCAACACGATTTCAAATTTCAAATTTTAGACAGATTAGCAAAGTCATCAAATTGGCAAAAAAAAAAAAAAAACTATTTGAAAACGAGATTCGATTGATACGACTTCAAATGTGAAGATTTTCAAATGCATAGCAAATTAATTTGGCAAATAAAATTAGCATGTTAGGCAAATTTGGCATGAATGGTTCGAACCAAGGTGTAGACCGACATGATTTTAAAGTCATGATTTTTCAAAACAACATTTTACCAAAATTAATAAAAAATGGTCCAAATAGAGGTTTAGACCAACACAAATCAAACATCATATTTCTAGATAAATAGGCGACAATATCAAATTAAACATCACAATTGGCAAAAATGGTCCAAAAAAGGGGTTCGGACCAACACGACTCAAGAATCACATTTTTTAGGAAAATTGGCAACAATACCAAAATTAATCATTATGATCAACAAAAGTGGTCCAAAAATGAGGTTCGGACTAGCGAAACTTAAGAATGACATTTTTAGACAGATTGACACATAAGCGATTTAATGTTACCATCGATAAAAAATGTTCAAAAATGAGATTTGGGCAAATGCAATTCAATCACATAGGCAACAATAAAGATAATTATAGAATAATCAATACCTTATTCTATCTCAATATTACCTAAGGTCTTCAAATCTTTTCATAGGCTCAATACACTATGGTGTATCTTAAACACGTTAATCAAACAATCACACAACCACGAAGCAAGTTAATTAATTTACAATAGTAAAATATAAATTAAATTTAAATATTAAGAATAAATTGCTTATTGCAAAAAAGGCAAAACGACCGAAGGAAATTTTTTACCATCAAAATGGAATCGGTTTTGACCTTTTCAATCTCGATGGAGATTGATTATTCGATCTACCATAGAAGAGGGACAACTACTCATTGTTAGATCTAGATCCGGTATGAGGCAAGATGATCGTTGGTGATTGGATCATGGCTAGACAACTAGTGATGGCCATTAGTCGTGAATAAATTTCTAGATCTAAGGCTGAGACGGTGACATTGGTTACTTGCTCGTGAATCGGTTATTGGATCGGAGGTTAGACGACAATGCCGGCTACTACTCATGGATGGCATGATTGGGAAGCACGGTTGTTGGTGGATGTTGGATGTGGCTCGTGCAAGGCTACTACACTAGAGGATGTCGAACGGTGATGAAAGCTACTAGAGACGAGCGGTGATAAAAGGCCTCTTGGAGTGGAGGGGATAATCTAGGGCGATTGGCGGTGGTATGGTTGGAGAGCGATTGGCATTAATCGACGTCCGTTGGTCATAATTTTGAGAGAGAGAGTCAGCTGGATTTTTTTAGGAGAGAGAAAATGACTGGTAGGTGGTGAGAAAGAGATGGTTTTTGTACCGATTTTTAAAGGTTTTTTTTTTTTTTTTGCAAAAGTTTAGGTTGGTCCCATATCTTGTAGGCTTGTTTTATTTTGATCCTTTTCTCTTTTTTTTTTCAATTGCATCATTCAATTGTACTTTTTAATTCCTTTTCTCTTCTTTTTTATTTTTTTATTTTTGAATTTTTTTAGGAGGAAAATTTAAATGCTAACGATTGTCCTTTTTTTATAATGCTTATGCGAAGCTATTGAAAATAGACTTTTTCTTCGATTTTACACGATAAACTTGTAAAGAAAATCAACGAAGAATGACAAACAAATAGACACAACCAAATAAATAAACCAATTAGCAAGGTCAAATGATAAATGATTATCCTTAAATCATTGGTCAATTATGGGTGACCTTCCTCAAAACATAAGTGAATATGAATAATCATCCCCGAGATCAAAGAGGTGACCTTTTCTTGGTAGTTAGTTGATATGGGTAACCATTCTTAAGGTCAAAGAGGTGACCTTCCCTTGGTAATTGGTTAATACGAGTAACCATCCCCGATGTCAAATAGGTGAACCTTCCTTGGCAATTGATTAATATGAGTAACCATACCCAAGGTTAAACAAGTGACCTTCTCTTGGCAATTGGTTAATATGAACAATCATCCTCGATGTCAAACATGTGATCCTCCTTTGAAAATTTGTTAATACGAGTAACCATCTTTGAGGTCAAATAGGTGACCCTTCTTTGAAAGTTGGTTAATATTGGTAACCATCCCCGAGGTCTAACATGTGAACTTTCTTTAGGAATTAATTAATATGACTAACCATCCTTGAGGTCAAAGACGTGATCTTCCCTTGGCAATTGGCTAATATGGGTAACCATTCCTAAGGTAACATAGATGACCAATTGGTTAATATAGGTAATTATCCCCGAGGTCAAATAGGTGACCTTCCCTTAATAATAGATTAATATGGGTAACCATTCTCGAGATCAAAGAGGTGACCTTCCCTTGACAATTGGTTAATACGGGGTAACCATCCCCAAGGTCAAACAAGTGACCTTTCCATGGTAATTGGTTAATACGAGGTAACCATCCTTGAGGTTAAACGAGTGACCTTCACTTGGCAATGCACGAGAATGCAAGAGACATACCTTATTGTTACCATGGAAACATAGGTTTCCATTACAAAAACATAAAATTTCTCCTATTCTCCTCATTTGCAAGCCATCACTATTTAAGTAGGCTCAAGGTTTTAGGCTAGCTCGCTTTTACTAATTTTTGTCTCGTTTAATCGTATGTCTTCCGATTATTTTCTTTTTTTCTTGAAATTTTCGACTAGGCTATTGTTCATGTCATTCGAATGGCATCTCTTGTTATGATTAGGTTGGCATTTGTTCATTCTTTCATGCTCCTAAAGTATTGCTCTCAAGTGTTTGGCTTTTCTAGTACATATCAAGAAATCTAGCCCAAAAATTATTGAAGTAGCTTTTTATGTTGCAATCCTTAATTCATTAGGAAGGATCTTATGATAAGTTTCACAAAGAAAGTCTTCTTGTCAACAAGTTTGAATAAAAATCTTATCATGTTATCATTTATCGATTTGATGTATCATTACATTTCATAAATGATGTCGATCATAGGATTGCATGTAAGATCAAAGAAAAGGCTTTGGAGGGACTCGATCATATTTATGAAAATCGGGCTATTTTGAAAGATAAAAGAAATCAAATCATGTTGTGTTTGGCAAAGTAAGAATAAGATAAGTGAAGTTGAAATGATTTCTCCGATGAATTTTAGCCATAAATAAAATGATGTCTTTGTTGCTTTGGATAAAAGTAAAGTAGATCTAATTGATTTGATTTTGATTTTAATTTTTTTTCTTCTGTTGAGAAGAGTTAACTTTTAGTTATTTTGACTCTTATTGATTAGATCGTATATCCGAATAATTTCCATCAAAGTAGATTGAATTATTCAAAAGAAATCACATAGATGTTTACAAGAATATAATCTAATTCAAGAAAATATTTGATTAATTTGGTTGAAAGACAAAACACATCATGAAAATGTCATGATGTCATCCTTAAAGTGATTCGTTTTTAGGCTAAGTGAGGAAAATATATTCGGATCACATCAACGACTTGGAAATAAATCATTTATTTTTTTTTTAGAAAGACAAGTATAGAATGTTAGCTCAAAGAAGTGAAATGCTCGAATGGATTCCATGGACTCAAAGGCTTTTTGAAGACAATTAGTATCAAATAGGTTTTATAGACTAAAAGGCTTTTCCAAAAAAGTAGGCACAAACGGTTTTCTAAACTCAAAACTTTTCAAAAAAATTAAGCTCAAACGGATAGTTTTGTCCGGAAAGATCATGATTTCATTTCTTCCTTGCCCCTTTGTGTTTGATGTAGAACTCATAATCCATTGCTATGAATAATGATTTGTGATGCACAAGCAAAATAATTTTTTAAAATCTTTTTTTCTTTTTCTCATTTGAAGTTAAAGCTTATCGACATGAAGCAAGTCATCTTTGATCAAAAAGGGATTTTGAAGGCACATAATGTAGGCTAAGGCTTTGGCTCATGAATAAAAAATATAAAAAGACTCGAAAGGTGTTTGACAAGTATAAAGGCTCGGGATCATGTGATCATCCATCAAAATCATTTTAGCTTTATCGTACTAACTTTGGCATTTTCATAATTAATCTCATCTTTTAATCTCAATTCACCTTATATGTTCACTCATATTATGATGCCCCGGCTCCCTTACCTATTACCTCACAAACGTGACCAGGCACGACATACTCGTTGGGACTAAGTCCCCTACTTCCTCCATCATACACAACGAAACTAAACCATGGGAAACATATGCTATAATATACAATATTATTACGGATAGTTCTATAATTTATAACATATTCAAAATGCCTAAAAATTTACGTCCTAGGCCCGTACCCCTTTTTAATGACACAAAAGATTTTCTTATTTTAATGAGTGACACATGAGCCTCTTTTAGCAAGAATCGGTAGCATCTTCGATCAACTCAACTTTGCCCTTGCTCGAACAACACACAAATACAATAACGGAATGAGCCAAAGCCCGGTAAGTAGGGTGATGCACGTGATATGCAATGCTATTGTGTTTCTCATATTTTCATCCATTTTAATCCGGTACCCTAGGTATATGCAAGTCCGTGCGCCCAATCTCTCGATAATCGTTATATCACCTACTACTCTATTACTTTCTCTCGGTGATCTCAATATCACCTATCGCTCGTAACGGAATTATCCCTCATTGTAGCACACGGTTAGCGAAATTATCCCTCGCTTAACGGTATTAGTAAATAGAGCTCGCACTATGAATTTCTTGCTATTACCCAATCCACTCAATTCGGTTACCAAACCATGTCAATTCAAGACTCAATGATTTTTCTTAATTTATTTCCACCTCCAATGCACATGATGCATGTGATGACATGTTTAATCACATTCAACCAAACTCGGGCACCGACCCTTCTTTCTCAAGCCATACTCACGGTCTAACCATCACTTAAAATTCACTCGACGTTCACATACCAATCATGGTACTCATAGCGGGAACACAACCTCCGCTCATTAATATTGTTTATTAGTTTCATTAATAATTAAAGAAGGTCCAATTTTTTTTTTTTTTTTTTTTTGTAATTCCTCTTCGAAAGAATAAATTTTCTTTAGAATTTTAAAATCCTTTTTATTTCTATCTAAGTCTACTTATTTTAGCCTAAGCTCATTTTCGTTAGTCTAAGCCTATCTACTTCAAAATCAAGCCTTTTGATTTTAATCCAAGTCCATTACCAAGTTTATTTTATTTAAGTCCAAGCCCATTAACATTAATCCAAGCCCAAGTCCATTTGTTTTAATCTAAGTCCACTTTATTTTTAAATCCAAGCCCACTTATTTGAATCCAAGCCCAAGTCCATTTGTTTTAATCTAAGTCCACTTTATTTTTAAATCCAAGCTCACTTATTTGAATCCAAACCCAAGTCCATTTGTTTTAATCTAAGTCCACTTTATTTTTAAATCCAAGCCCATCTCATTTTAACTCAAGTCCAAGCCCATTAACATTAGTCCAAGCCCATTTATTTTAATCCAAGCCTAAGTCCATTTTTTTAATCTAAGACCACTTTATTTTTAAATCCAAGCCCATTTATTTGAATCCAAGCCCAAGTCCATTTGTTTTAATCTAAGTCCACTTTATTTTTAAATCCAAGCCCATCTCATTTTAACTCAAGTCCAAGCTCATTAACATTAGTCCAAGCCCAAGTCCATTTTTTTAATCTAAGTCCACTTTATTTTTAAATCCAAGCCCATTTATTTGAATCCAAGCCCAATTCCATTTGTTTTAATCTAAGTCCACTTTATTTTTAAATCCAAGCCCATCTCATTTTAACTCAAGTCCAAGCCCATTAACATTAGTCCAAGCCCATTTATTTTAATCCAAGCCCAAGTTCATTTTTTTTAATCTAAGTCCACTTTATTTTTAAATCCAAGCCCATCTCATTTTAATTCAAGTCCAAGCCCATTAACATTAATCCAAGCCCATTTATTTTAGGTTAAAATGTTTTTAGCAATGGCACACCTAAATAACCTATACCAAACCAGCCATAACTCCTTAAATATATATTTAAAACTCACGAACCTTTAAGGGGAGATATTAGACATATAGATCAAAAACTTTCATTCTTTAAGTTTCCTCTAAAAATCAATCTAAAAGCCTTAAATAAATCACACAAGTTTCGAAACTAAATAATCTTTTTCAGTAGCTGGTCCATTCAATGATCCGTACCAAATCAGTCATAAATCCTTACATACAGATCTAAAAATCATGAACTTTTATATACATCTAGTAGACATATAGATGAACAACTTTTCATCTTTGAGTTCTGCCCAAAAACCACTCTATGATCCCAAAATAAATCACACAACTTTCGGAATGATAAATTTTTTCAGTAGATGATCCGCTCGATGATCCATACCAATTCAGTCATAACTCCATATATATATATCTCTAAACGTCACAATATTTTAAAGAGACATAGTAGACACATATATCAACAACTTTTATTCTTTATAGTTTTCCTAAAAATCACTCTAAGAGCCCGAAATAAATCACACCAAGTTCGGGTTTTTTCACCCCTAAAATCCGAAAATCTTCTCTTAAAGCACATTTCTCATCACACATGCTTAACCATCCATCATCAAACATCAAGTGTTTAAAATCATCACAAATACCATAATCACATTTCACATGAATTAAATAACTCATAAAATAAACATGGAAAGCATAAAGAAAGCAAGAAAAAAAATGAAACCTACTTACATTGGATTAACTTTCCTAAAATCTCTTTTGCTTCCTTTTAGTTTCCCTTTCTTTTTCCTTTCTTTTCCCCTTCTCTTCCTTCCCTTTTTTTTCTCTTTCTCCCCTCTCTTTCACTCTTTCTTTCTTGGCTTTAAGGAAGCTACGGGATGCACCAAAAATGCATCATTATCCAATTTTTTTTTTAAATATCTCACCTAATCTCATCCATTTAATGGTCATTACAAGTGTCAAGAGCTTGTGGTAAAATGCAAGATAAATGTGGCTGAAATTAATGAAAAGATGGGTTTAAATTTCAAGGAGGAAGAGGTGATGGTCAATGGAAATTTGTAGAAAGTAGGGGCCAAAATGTGATTAAATGAAGGTAATTAAATTAACTACATTTTCAGAATTCCTCCTGAAATTTCAGCAATTACCACTTTCTTTTTTTTTTAAATATTGACGTACACCGTTACTCTCAAAAAATACGTACATACCATATATTCCTGTACATATTTTGACATGGTTACAGATTTTCACGTACGTAACCGATATACTATATATATATATACGTACGAATATAAATATCTCGATACATACACTTATATGATTATGATTTTTACGAGGATTACATTTCTCCCCTCCTTAAAAGAAATTTCGTCCTCGAAATTGACCTATTCGAATAATATCGGGTATTTTTGTCTCATCTCTTCCTCCAGCTCCCACGTCATTTCTTCGTGATCATGATTCTCTCACATAACTTTAACTAGCCTAATCTCCTTATTCTTCAACCTGTTTGACTTGACTATCCAAAATCCGGACTCGGTTTCTCTTCATATGTCAAGTCGGGGGTAAGGTTCGGTATGATCTGTCTCCAAGATTTAGCTAGGTTCTCCAACGCATTTCCTTAGCATAGAAACATGGAACACATTATGCACACCCGCTAAGGATGATGGTAGCAATAGGCGATATGCTTTATCGCCTACTCGATCCAAGATATACGAAATGGCCCAATGTATCGGGGACTCAACTTTCCTTTCTTTCCGAATCGTAGCACACCTTTCATCGATGAAACCCTTAGGAACACATAGTCACCGATTTCGAATTCTAGATCTCTTCATGTCTTGTCGGTGTAGCTTTTCTCGTCTACTTTGAGCTATTTTTAGTCGTTGACGGATTTTATCCACTGCTTCGACCGTTTGTCGTACCAACTCCGGTCCCAACAACTTTCTTTCTCCAACCTCATCCCAATGCACGGGAGATCTACATCGACGTCCATACAAAGCTTCATACGGAGCCATTCCAATTGAAGCTTGGTAGCTATTATTATACGTAAATTCAGCTAAGCGTGCATATTTCTTCCATTTTTCGAACCAATCCGAACGCATGCTCACAACATGTCTTCTAAAATTTGAATTACTCGCTCCGATTGTACGTACACTTATATGATTACGGATTTTACAAGGGTTACACATATCATCTTTTAGGAATTCCATAACTTTTTTCTAGCTTTGAATCACAATATAGGTCACTTAAAAAACACTTTTTTTTGTTTAGTACCATTTTATCCCTTTTTTCATTTCTTTTCTCTTTTGGCCCCTATTGTTCTAGAATCATTGTTAGGTTTCTTATTGCTTCTTCTTTTTTTTTTTTTATGAACCAAATCCCTATTTTTTATAAGAATATCATCGATTTCATATGCCTTTAAATTACCCTTAATATGAGGAGTGATCTCAATCTAGGTTATTATTGAAAGAAATTACTTAAAAGCTCAAAGTGGAACCATGAAGGATAAAATTTTATTTATGAAGGATATACCAAAAATAGCATTTCTCAACCTTGAGCACTGGCTCACTCAAGTTGATAGGCTTTAGTTTTATTTGAAAATTATGATTTATTTGTAAAGAAGAAATGATAGATCGGATAGTATCAAGATCCCAGTATGCACCACTTATCATCATTTAAGAAATCAAGTCATTTGGCTTCTCATTTAGGGCATCATTATATTATCTTAGGCAAGTCTATCCTCAAAAGGACTCGTTGGAAAAAAAGACATTTTTAGTTTTAACAAAAAAGAAATACCCCTAAGGTTTATATGACATGTTTTGAAAATCAATCACTTCGAAATTTATTAAATGCATTTATCATTTTACTTTTTCCGACTTGAATGACATAAAATGATGAATGACACTTTCAAATAAACATCTTTGAATTCAAATTGATAATAAATAATGCTAAGATAGTAGAAATTTCTTTTTCATTCAAAAAAAATGACTCAATCGATGAAAATTGCAATACTTTTTCTTTGTCCATCATCATCATAGTTAGGCCAATTGTGTTTTTTTTTAGCGTAATCATTTAGTGTTTTTTAAGATATGATCATATTCAATGTTCCAAAGAGAGAATACAAATAAGACGAATAAAAAAAGAAGACAAAGATGGAGAAAATTTACAAGATCTCGTAAAATAACATTATTGTAAAAGCATGATAAAAATTTTGGCACAATACATTTATAAACTATAATGATGAAAAGGTAAAGATAATTAAGAGAACTACATAATTTTGAAAAGAATAGGCACTTCTTCATCAAACCAGGTTGCTCAACTTCTCTCATTGCATAATTTTGTAAACAAATCATCAACATTAATGGCATCCTCTAGTGCACTAATTGTGAGTTATGAAAAAGTTACATACTCTAAGTTATTAGGTACCGGCTCAAAATGTATGACTTGAGTATTAGCATTAGCTTCTTCGCCTTCAAAGTGTTCACTTTCATACGATACTCCTTTTCTTTTTCTATCCTTAAGGCTCCAAGTGTCGGCATGATTTGAACTATTTGATAAAAATCATAGCGAGTTATCAATATCATGCTCATTTACCTTGTGAAAATTACAAAATTGCTTCACATGAATAGAGGCTTGGTTCTTGGTAGTTTGCAAGTTAAAGCCAATGGCATTTATCATATCAAACATCTAAGACATAGAGATTTTCAATGTTGATCTCCTTCTATCATATTTTATGTCATCTAATGATAACATGTTTATTCTATTAGCAAGCATGATTTGATAAGGGATTGGAATTTATGTTTGGATGGTTTAAAGAATCTTCAAAGACAATCAAACCTTAATTAATCAAATTATGTGTCCTTTTTTTAAAGTCTAAATAATTTTTAATACTATGATCGTTGACACCACTATGATATTTGCACACCTCGTTTGGCTTGTACTAGTGTGAAAATGGTGGTTAAAATGGAGTCGGTGTTATAAGAGCCACATGGTTACAAGGTGTTTGAAAAGATCACCGAGAGATATGAGAAGCGATGGCAATATCTTGTTGAATTATCCCATATTGGAATTCCATGTAAATTTTGGATTGGGTGGCCTTGGTTGGTTATTAAATTATTAAGGGTTTTGTTAATGTGTTTGGGACTAGCGCTAAGGTAAGGTAGGTGTTTGAGTGGTTTTTTAGGGATTGTTTGGTGTTTGATAACGATTATACGACATTTGGTATTATGAGAATGTTGATGTTTTAGCTATCGGTCCAACTACATTGGTAAGATGAGCATTTATAGGACTCATAAACTATGCAATTGGGTTGCGTATGTTATTTTGAGGGATGAACCGATCGTTATTTCTCCAAGATTTATTCCATCGCCCTTTAGAATTAGAAAGAGATTCTCTAATCTAATGTACCCGTAAGTCTTTTCTCTAACAAAAGTTACTCTTATTATACTTAGATTCTGTGAGGTTAGTTATTCTTCTTGATTTGATGACTTTTCAATCCGATCAATAACGGACATGATCTCAATAGATTTATTTGAACTAACACTCGGTAGATAGTCATAGTATGAAGCCCTAAAGGTGTTGATAATAAGAGTAACCAGTTCTTTCTTAAGAAGGGATAAGCAAATTCGAGAAGCTGTTTCTCGCCATCGTTGAGCATATTCCCTTACAAACTCCTTTATACCCCTTTTCATAGACTATAGGCTCGATTTATCGAGTGTTATCTCTAGGTTAAACTTGTAATACCTCATGAATATATATATATATATATATATATATATATATATATATATATATATATATATAATCTTTTCACTTCTTGATCTCTCGTCTAGTCTATATCAAAGCTGAGAGTAGACTCGTTGAGCCTTTTAGAAAAGAAGTGGATCAATAACTTTTTATCATATGCTACCTCAATCATGTTAAATAGATTCTTAAGTTAATCCTTGAACATTGATTCCTAATATACTTGGTAAGTTCAAGCACCATGAATTTCTTAAAAAGCACCATTTCAACATTAGACATCTATTTATACTTCGAAGAATGTCATACAAATTTGTGCCTTTGATAGCTTTTAAGCATTTCTCAATAGTTGTAAGCTTTTTAGTTTTCGGTTTAGAGGTTATCTTTTCCTTAGTCAACTCTTTAGTGTTAAAATCAATAGTTACTGCTGATGATGCTTAGATAGTCCGAGGTAATACAAGAGTAGGACTTAAAGTTCTAGGATCAAACTCATGCATACCTCTTGGCGTAAAATGGTTGGCATGATTAGTAGTACCAATAGGCTCTAAATGAGGCATACTAAAAGGTGGTACCGAGGCGATAGTTTAAGTGATCGATGGTGGCACGAGTAGTGAACACTTCGGGGAAAGTAAACGACTAGCTAACTTCTCTTTGGATGACAATCTCTCGAAGACATATGCCTAACAACCGCTTTCTTCGGTGTATCTACCTCCTTCTCGTGATTTTGCTCAAGTCGAGCCCTTTCTTCGTTCTCTATTTTTTCTCTTGCCTTAGTATGGTAAATGCACGGGAAAAATATAGTTTTGATATGATGACCTATGTTTCTATTCGGACGAGAAGATAACAAACATAAGGTATAAATAATATGTTAAAAATAAAATAACATTCGAGACCGATTATGGAATAGCCTTCCTATGGAGATGATAAGAAGATCCAATCATCGATTCTTTGACATTTTAAAATTATCCCAAATTAGTTTAAAGGTGAAATTGGGTTTCATCGATAAACTTTAGGATGTTCTAACGTAGGGATTGCTTCTATTATGAACAGGTTTAAAGATGAAATTGAGTTTCATTAGTAACCTTAGAAATATTATGATCGAGCTTCAAAATCTCTTTGGTATTTGGACATTGTAAAATTAGACTTAAATCCTTGTATCACTCATCTTGAACATTTATGATCAAATTTCTTGATCAAGGTTTTAATACATTTGACTTGTCAAGTGAATTTACTTAGGAATGATGATCCCGAATTTTGGTTATAAGTCATTATGTAAACATGATAGGATTTATCTAAGCCTCAAATAGGGTCTCTTTCAGCCCGATGAATAAAGATAGAATCACTAGGGCCACCAAAGGAGATGAGGGATAAGCGTGAAAAATCATCGGTTATCCTTTACGCAATGGCAACTAGCAAGAAGAGTTGAGATTTTATGAATGTCTACTTGAGGTGAAACCTATCGAGACACCACTACTACCTCCTTAAGTCATGAGGCAAGTGTGATATATATAAAAATTAACGATGAGTGTAACGTTTGTATAAAAAATATTTCATATTTATTTCCAAATATATAAATATAAATAAAGACATAAATTGAAGTACAAAATAAAATAAAAAGATAGAAAAAAAATACAAGGCAAACAATGACAAAAGGCATGAATTTAAAAATAGGTGAATTATTTCAATCAACATACAAGTATAAAAATTTGTCAATATCAAAAATCGAATTAAAAAATTTATGCAAATCCTAGCTCTAAGTATGGGTCTTTAATGGAGTCGTCATTCTATCGCAAGGCAACGTCGGGCAAAGGTGACTATTTTGGGAAATTTGAAATGGGTAAAAATAATGGAGTTGTTGCCTAGTATTATGATTACTAAGAAACCATATAACTAGTATGTTTAAAGTTCTAGGTAATGATTTGTTACGTATAGGGAAGATTAAAATCACCCTACCTCGTCTTACCTAAGATAAGCTACATTGCATACAAATATAACTTGATTTCGATTCTTTTTTATTATGAAAACCTATACCTATTCATAATTTTTTGCCAACAGGGCGAGTGATTCGGGACATGACTAATCAAAGGTCTTATCCACAATTCAAGACATAATAAATCTAAATCTACAACAATTACATTAAAACTCACACAATAGACATGATAAAAGAATATAACAAAAGAAATGACAAAGATAGTCCGAAAATAGGATCTAAACTAACATGACTTTAAATTCTAAAATTTTAGGCTAATAGGAAAAATCATTGAAATTAGCAAAAATGATCCGAAAACAGGATTCGGACTGACACGACTTCAAATTTCAAATTTTAGATAGATTGACAAAGTCATCAAAATTAGCAAAAAAAGATCCGAAAACAGGATTCAAATCAACATAACTTTAAATTTTATGATTTTCAAATGCATAGCAAATGAATTTGAGAAATAAAATTAGCATGTTAGGCAATGCCGAGCATGAACGGTTCGAACCAAAGTGTAGACCGACATGACTTTAAAGTAATGATTTTTCAAGATGATATTTTAGGTAAAATTAACAAAAAATGGTCCAAATAAAGGTTCGGACCAACACAATTCAAATGTCACATTTTTATACAAATAGATGACAATATCAAATTAACCATCATAATTGGCAAAAATGGTCCAAAACTGAAATTCAAACCAATGCAACTCAAGAATCACATTTTTTTAGGTGAATTGATGATAATATCAAAATTAATCATTACGATCAACAAAAGTGGCCCAAACAAAGGTTCGGATCGGCACAACTCAAAAATAATATTTTTAGACAAATTGGCACATGAATGATTTATTGTTATCATTGGCAAAAATGGTCCAAAAAACGAGGTTCGGACCAATGCAATTCAATCACACATGTAAGATCAAAGATAATTATAGAATAATTAGTCTCTTATTGAGCCTTGATATTACCTAAAGTCTCCAACCCTTTTTGTCGGCTCGATACACTATGATGTATCTTAAACATATCTATCAAACAATCGGGGCAAATAAAAATTTACGAGTCATATAATAAAAATTAAATTTAATATAGATTAAATTTAAAGCTTAAGAATAAATTACTTCCTAAAAAAAAGGCAAAAGGGCCTAAGAAAATTTTTACTACGATCGATTATTTAGCCAACCGGAAAGAAGGGATGGTCGCTTGTTATTAGATATAGACTTGGTGTGAGGTGAGGTGACTATTAGTGACTAAATCCTGATCGGATGGCTAGCGATAACCATTGGTTATGAATCGATTGCTTGGATTAAAGGTTGGACGATAATGTCGGCTATTGCTTGTAAATCAATTACTAGATCGGAGGCCGGATGATGATATTAGCTATTGCTCATGAATTAGTTGCTCGGATCAAAGGCTAAACAACGATGCTTGGTCGATACTCATAGATGACGTGGTCGAGAGGCGCGGTTATTAGAGGATCTCGAACTTTAGCTTGTACAATGCTACTCGCGATGGAGGATGTTGTATAGTGACAAAAGCTTCTAAAAAGAATGATGATGAAAAGCCTATTGGAGTGAATGATCGATTGAGGGGCCGATCCGGATCCTAAAGGGTGATTGGCGTTAATTGGAGGCTAATGGTCAAAATTTCAAGAGAGAGAGAGAGAGTTAGTTGAATATTTTTAGAAAGAGAAAGTGGCTGGAGAGGTGTGAGAAAGAGAGGGTTTTTATATTGATTTTTTATGGGTTTTTTGCCTAAATTTTAGTTTGGTCTCTCGTCTTGCAGGTTTGTCTTATTTTAATCCTTTTTTTTTTTGTTTCAATTACATCTTTCGATTGTATTTTTTAACCCTTATTCTCTTCCTTTTTATTTTTTATATTTTTTGGGAGGAAAATTTTGGTGCTAACAAACAAGAAAAAATCAAAATCAATTAGGTTACATAATTTATAGGGGTACAATTGAATGAAAAAATACCATTAAAAATAAATAAGGATACAATTGAAATAATTAAAAGCCTTAGGATTGGAACTATGAGGCACAAGAATCCAATTGAAAAAATTAAAGGAGTCAAGGACTAAAATAATATTTCTATAGGGCACAATTATGAAAAAATTAGGACATATAGGGACCAAAATTAAAGAAAGGAGCGAATGGTAGGACCAATTCACAACTAGCCCAAACAACCTATCTTTCCCTCCCTCACAATAATACTCTTGCACACCACGGTTCTTCTCTTTCCTTAGCTTTACCTAGACACACTAAACATATAAGACAACAATGGATGAGAAGATGGCATTAGGTTTTGGACTCTTATCTCAAGCCTACCTGCTCATAGTACTACATTTCCATACAAAGATTGTAGTATAACCTTTCAAATTCATGCTTCATCGGTTCCTCAAACATAAAAAATATGAAGAAGAAAACAATAATAGATGAGCCTGGTTGGTTTTAGTTTTAGTAGGAATGGACATGATTGATTGAGAGATGATCAAACGGTTGATAAGGGGTAGAATTCAAGTAAAAATAGGGGAGGAATTTCAATGTTAAGGAGAGGAGAAATTTTAAGGTTTCGAAGGGTTTTGAAAAAGGGAAATTTGGGATTTTTCTAGTTACGGATTCAAAGGAAAAATTCTAAGGATATCCGGGCTTCACTTAAAGGATTCCTAGGGATTTTTGGGTTTCAATTAAGAAATCATCGAGTAGAAGAAGGACCACTTTAAAATATAAGAGAAGAAGTAAATCGATCACTACCTCCCTCTTCAATCATACATTTCAAGAAACCCCACTTCATTCAAACTCCTTTTTTTCTCTTCCTATCATTGTTAACTTCAAAAACAAAAAAATGACAATGATATAGTCACCGTCACTCGTGCAATCACCTTTTTACTTCTTCGTGAAATTCAACTAGTCGAACTAGCTTGTGTGATTTGAGTTTGGGCTAATTTAGTAGAAAAGAGAAGAGAAACTCATTCGTAGTTCAAGGGAGTGCATTTCTCTTATAGGGTTTTGAAGTATAAATGGAAGTGAGGTAGAACCTAACGAAAGAAGAAGGAGAAGAAAAAAAAGAAAGAAAAAAAAAGGTCATACGGAGAGAAGAAAAAACTGAACCCATCTCGAAAAAGAAAATGAGAGGTTGGGCTAAAGGAAAAGATGTTGGGCTAGGTCAAACCTAACCCGAAGTAGAAGGAAGAAAGCTGGGATGGGGCTTAACTCGGCTGAGTGGCCTTGGCGTAACACCTCCAACCTAGGACGTAATAGGTTGAGAATATTACCACCACTAACTCACATTCAATGTGCAATGAATGTAAATTAGTAATACACCGTGACTTATTCCTAGTATTTTTATGCATGAATTGCACTTCGAAGTCTAGTAATGATAATTAGGTCCAACAACTTAGTCTAAAACACACTATCAATTTTTTGCATTTTATCATTTTATTTAAATTCTATGAATTGAATTAATTGAATCCATGACTACCAGCTTTTCCTAAATTTTTTTATTTTAATTTATATAAATTTATTTAATCATGACTCATTAATATTAATTTATTAATTATTCTTTTTCTTAATCACCATTTATTTTATTTGGTATTTATTTCTTTACATTGCTTAAAACTTTGATGACGTTAGAATGTAAATAAATAATTTAAAGTGAACTATGCTAACTATAACTACGGTATCATTTTTTTTACTAATAGTACTTTGATTATATACACATTAATATTTACATACGAAACCAATTTAATGTCATCTACTACAAAAATGGCTTAGTATTTATCTACATTCACTCTTTTAGTCTTCAATTTACCCTTTCATTACTTTAACTATTACATTAAAAAACACGAGACACGGTTACAAAGTAAACTAGAATACCGAGTACAATCATCGCTAGGGTGTGTATGAAATCCATCCTTCAACCACATCTAACGTATACACGATGGACAAATCCCTCAATGGTAAGCTCAAAAGTGAAGAGTACAATCTTTACTCGTATTAGCTATATAACAAACATATAGGTGAGTGACAACTCAATAAATTAACTAATGCATGTTATGCATATAGATGGCGATGCATGTATAAATCATTTGCATGCTTAAGTGAAAATCCTTTTTCATGTCATAAATACTTTTTTATGATCTATCTAAAAATCTTTTTCTGTCTTTAAACATGTCCCTTTATAGGCACGTCGAGTTTCTATAATATATGTCCGGCAAGTCGGATTCATATACGGATGCGTCTCGTTGAGCCTTCGAAGGGCACATCCGCACTTGTTTGGTCCCAAACCATTACCGTTAAAGTCAAAAAAACCCATGAAGTCCTTTCTCATAAAATTCCTCAAAGTCATGAAAATCTTATTCCTTAAAACATTTCCAATTGCTATTGAAAAACCATGAAGTAAAAATATATTTTCATAACTTTAAAACATCTTGCATAAAATTGGGCATGCATATGCATTTCATTGAAAATGCATAACCTTTATTGCTTCATGAATTGCATGCCATAATGAGATGCATATATTTCATGATATTGCATAAATTTAATAACATAAATGCACCATAAACATTATATTAACAAAACGATTCCAAACCATCAACAATAATAATACCATTACACATCATAAACCAACACAATTTCATAATCACCAACAATATAAATTTCATACCACATACACATATCAAATACATTAAGTGGCATTCAAAGAGTTCAATTACACAAAAATCATACGGATCAAATTATAAATCCTAAAAATCCTATTTTAGGCCACATGATGTCCACACCTAACCTAACCATTTTTTTCAAATCTTAACATCCATTTCACGCATAATTCTACTCAATTTAACCCTAGCTTCGTGAACTAATTTAATTAAGTGTTAATTGACTTATTTTATGTATGATTTTTACTTTGGGCCTCGTCGGGCCCAAACTTTAACTTTACTTACACAAGCTAGATTTTAAGTTTCAATGAAATTTATCATTCCCATTCATCTCATTACATTACCTTAAGTTCAAAAATGATTAATTTGAGCATTAAAATCCAAATCAAACCTAAACCATAATTTTCCCTAATTTGGGTTAAATGCCCCCATTAACCTTAACCTCATCATTTTCATCTCTATTCCTTCTCAAATTCTAATACCAAGTCATTTAAATATGTATTAATATTAAGATTCAGTTTAGTTAACATTCCTACAACAAATTCATGCCTAAACACTAATTGGGTCTTAATGGATTGAAATTGGGTCTAAGCTAAATTAAGCTATTTTCTTCGACTTTTCAAGAAGATTTCTTTCTTAATTACCAAATTATGCTCATTCAATCACTAATGGACTAATAGCTCGTAAATCGGATGAAGGAATCAAAATCCTAATTTTGTTAGTTTTGGACTAAATGCTAACCCTAAGTCCAAAAATGATTAATTTAAGCATTAAAACCCAAATCAAACCTAAACCCTAATTTGCCCTAATTTGGGTCGAATGCCCCATTAACCCTAACCTCATTATTTTCTTCTCCATTACTTCTCAAATTCTAATACCAAGTCATTTAAATATTCATTAATATTAGGATTCAGTTTAACTAACATTCCTATAACAAATTCATGCCTAAACACTAATTGGGCCTTAATGGCTCGAAATTGGGCTTAAGCTAAATTAAGCTATTTTCTTAAACTTTTCAAGAAACTTTCCTACTCACCAAATTATGCTCATTCAATCACCAATTGACTAATAGTTCATAAATTGGATGAAGGAATCAAAACCCTAATTTTGTTAGTTTTAGGTCGAGTGTTAACTTTAGGAATTCATTGATTTTTCTTCAATTTAAATAAAATTTTTCATTCCTAAAACTAACTCACACCTAATCAAGTCATAATTAATCCATATAACAACAATTACATAAAAAGATCAAAAAGCCCTAAATTACTAATTTGGGTCGTAAGTGTCATCCTTCCTAGCCCTAAAAATTTTTCGTTTCTAATCATCAAATTTAAGTTCAATTAATATATTTCAACCCTAATTATATGAATTAAAATCTTAATTTCATTTTTTTCATTTTTTCTTCACTAAAAAACCCTAACCCTAATTTTTCACAATTTATGCAATTAAATCAAATTGAAGCATCAAACATGAAATTAATATGAAATTAAAATTTCTTGTGGTGTAGGTAAAGTTAACTTACCTAATTAAGCTCCAATTAAGCCTTAAAAAATTGGATGATTGAGAAATTTCTTCCTCCCTCCTTTCTCCACCAATTTCGGCCTAAGTTCCAAAATTTCCACTTGATGATTCTTGATCTCCTAGCTTGATTTCCTTGCTTAATCAATTGATTTAAGGTGTTTAAAGGTGATTTAGGTGGATTTTGGATGGAAATTCCTAAGCAAAATTTACAAGAGTTTTCTTTGGTTTTAGCTAATTTTCATGCATTTTCTCTAATTTCTTGCACCCATATTTATAGCTAATTTTTGGTGAATATTGACCTCATCTCACCCTAAAATTGATTTGTTTTAGAGTGATCCTAGCCCTTTTTTAAAATTTAAATCATAGCCCTTCAATTGGACAAGTTTTTGGCCTTTAACTTTTCATTAATTTTTAGCCTTCCATTTTTCATCCTTCTAACCTTTTCTTTTTAAGTAAGTCAAAATTCATTAATTAACCCCCAATAATGGAGCTGAATTTTGATTGGAAGGGTGGAGAAGTGTCCAAAATTTTGCTTAATTTTTGTTCCTCATTTTACTAATCTTTTCTCTAATTATTCTTCCGTTCATCCTTTAGTTTTTCAATTGATCGCTTTAGGTCCTTCTTTTAAGGGTACCTTAAAAAACTTTAAACTCATTAGGCTCATAGATAATTTAATTTAGAAGTTCAAATTTTTTAATTTTATGCAATTAGGTTCCTAATTTCTATGCAATTAGGTCCTTAATTCTAAAATTTTATTTTATGCTTTTCCTAAATTCAATTGCTCTTCAGAATAAATTCAAAATTTTATTAAAATAATTTAATCATGATTTATATAATTTTAATATCTTCATTTAGGCTTTCAAATTAATTATTTAGTTTAAAAATTACACAATTTCCTATAAGAAATGTTCCTTATTTAAGAAAAAATTAATTTAAATTTATTAAATACTCCTACACATCCCTAATGATTTTTCTATATCCTTTGAAAAATTTTCTCATACTCTTTAAGTGCCTAATTTAATTATTCTACCTCTAAAACACTATTCCTACACATAAAAATTTAAATAAAATATTCACAACATATCAAAAAATTCATACAATCATATAAAATAATTTAACATCCCTCTAAAAACATTTTAAGCAAAAAAAATATTTTTCATGCACATACAATATGTTCAAAATAATTATTTCATGTGAAAATTATTTTTCATGAATAATAAAATCAATAAAATATTCATTAAGCAAGCAAGGACTATTTTAACTACTCGAATATTCTTTCAAGCCCTAAAAGATTATTTTATACTTTTAAAACATTTCTCACATGTGTTTAGTATTTAATTTTTACTAAATTTTTGTTTTAATGGGTACCGATTATTTTACTTGGCCTATTAGGTCGAAAGCCCATTGGGTCCAAAGGCTCAATAACCTCATTTTTCTTTTTTTTTCTTTTTTTTCTTTTTTATTTTTAGCCATTTTCCTAAGAAAATTAAATTTGAAACTTTTTGGCATCTCGTCATGTGTTCATTTCTAGTTTAGGTTTATTTATTTAGAATTTTTGAAGTTCTTTTGCATATTTATTGTTAGTTTATTTAATTTCATGCCTAGAAACTAACTTCTTTTAGTATTTAAATTCAGTTTAGTCTATTATTTAATATAATTAAATCTGGAATTGTGGTGGATAATTTTAGACTCACATGAATGCTTTGGACTTTAATCTTGTAAGTTTTTGATGATTTAATTTTAGATTTATTTAATGCTGAATATTGCTTAAGTAACTCGTTAGTTTAATTAGGTAACTAATAAATAAGTGGATGGATCACCGAGTCTCTTAATTTTTAGGGACTAATGATGATTCTCCATCGATCTTGAAAAAATTTTAAAAAATGAAAATGATAAGAAAAATGATTAAAAAAAAGAGAGGAGACATAAAAAGACAAGAAAAAAAGAAGAAGGAAAATGCTAGATTAACAAGTCTTTTATCTAAAAGAGACCTAATAGGGACCGATGTTATTCAAATCGGTCTTCTTAGGAATTAGGTCATTTTCAATATATTGGTTATGTTGAGACTTAAGTTGGAGCAAATGTTGAATTGACGAGGCTCTCGACAACGAGATTCGACGATCGATCCAATATGATGGCACAAACAAAAATAAAAAATCAATTTGAATTAGGTAATAAACTTGAAATTTTGACTTGAGAATTAACTTGGCAAAAATTAAAATTTTTAGGAGATAAAATTTTAGGATTAGACCAAACATAGTATCTTTTCTCGTAAAGAATATTTTTAGATGACTAATATTTTTTCAAAAGCATAACCAATTCATTATTTTAAAATCTTCGAACCAAAAGCATTTTTAGGTTTTGTAGTTCTTTAAATTTTAGGTGATGATTTTAAAATGTAGTTTAACTCACTTCGTCGATAAATAAACAAACAAAAAAAAATTTGGAAGTACTTTAAATATCGAGTAGCGATAATCTTATTAAATGGTAGCATGGATTTTCTTCCTTTATGAGAGCTCATGCTTCTAATAAGGTTGCTAAGTTAAGGGCCTTTTAAAATGGTATCATTACAAGGGAGAAAATTTTTTATTCTATTGAGATTGGACTCGATCCTTTAAAAGCCATTCGATGCTTATCTTTGCCTCTAAAGAAGTTTCATTCTCACTTCAATCTCACTCGAGATATTTAGGATCATCTTATATTTTGTTTATTTGTTTAATGTTAAATCATACAAGCAATGACTCGTGATAATCGTGGTTTGCGTCATCCCCTCATAGTCACTACTAGATCACGTTTTGGTAATCATGGATGAGTATCATCATCTAAGGATAGTCCGTTAGGATCCCCTACCGTATCCGTCATAGATCTCCAACGACGAGCCTTTTTTTATGGATCCCATAGCTCCCGTATTTATGGAGCTAGCACATTTGCATTGGTAGGTATTCTTATATCGGCATCCGAGATTCCACCACCGAACTTCGAGAGTGGCCCCTCCGATCACATATCCGACATTCTAGAGAGTTGTCATAGCTCCTCCAAGTCGACAATGTATTGTTTCTATCGATCAAGGACAAATATGTATTTTTTTTTAACTTTAATATGTAATTTCAATAATTGATGTGTTGTTTTTAATTTTTCTTTCATCGTTTTGTTATTCGATAGTTTGACTCCATATACTAAAGATTATGCTATGAGGATCACCGGGATTATTAAGGAACGAGTAGACAAGAGTGGATCATCTTGGATAGGTGTCACCGACATCACTAAAGACTTCTCTTTAGTGAATTTTGGGTAATGTATTATCAATTTTCTTTAGAATTAAAGTAAAAAATTTCTTACATAAATTAGATAAGTTTTTTTTATTCGTGTAGAATTTTTTTTTTTTACTGGGATGAGGACATCGATACGCTTGTTAAAGTGGCATGAGAGGGTGTCGGCGATGAACGCTATGCCGACTTCATCCGCAAGATGAGTAAGAGAAACGATCGACCTATTTATGTTAGTCGGGAGGTTTAGGATGTGTGGTGTGCATATTTTAGGAGCCCCGATCGCATGGCTCGTTCGAGCAAGCTTTGCAAAGCCGGTTGTCGGAGACCGATGATCCTAGTGCGGGTCCTTTCGGGCATACAAGGGGATCTATATCTTCAAAAGAGCACGTTCGTTGTTTGGTCAATTTCACATTCTTTATTATTATTGACTTATTTCATAAAATTTTAATTTTCTTCTCATATTGTTTGTAATGAATTTTTCTTTTCAAGCGAGTAAAGTTAGGCCGTTAGACAACGATTTTTGAATTATTTAAGACGAATCACAAGTGATAAGATGGTTCATTTGTCAATCTACGCTCCTAGTAGACAATGGTAAGTGTTTTTCAATAAAAGTATTAAATATAAAAAGATAATCTAAAATTTATTTTAATCTTCTAATGATGATATCATTATTTTGATTACGCGAAGCATGTGGAGTAGCGTATAAAATGAGGCGATTGCGGCTCGAGAGGCGGAAGGAATTTTGGAGCCGGAAGGTGATCAACACGCCATATAGCTAGGGCTTGTTAGGGAGAAAAAGAAAAGATTTTATGGTATAGGCACACGGTCGATGCATTATTTGTCCCGGTTAGGTGGCGGTAGCTCCTCCTCTCGCGACATCGCATTATACCACCGATTCGACTAACGAAGAGCTTCGGAGGGACTACAAAGCTACGAAGGAAGCGATGAAGAGGATTCGGGTGATACAAGCCAAGCTTTAAAGCCGAGTGGAAGAGTAGCCTAGCTAGATCTCGGAGCAGACATCGGACTACTTATAGTCTCGGTATGAGTTGATGGCATCCTTAGTCATAAGGCTAGCACAAACAACCGGGGTGCCTATAGATTCGTCGATCGATCAACAATCTACCGTTCCTTCCGAGTCAATTTTTAGTTCAGCCTCCAACCAAGCCGTCCACACGGTATTAGGACGAGGATATGAGATTAAACAAGCAAGATAATTGATAGAGTATATAGTCACTTTGTTTTTTTATTTTTTTTATGGAACGTATTCTCAAATGATATTATCAATATTATTTTATTTTTAATATATACATTATTATTTATAATTGTTAATATTAAATTCCATATTAATAATTAAAAAAAATGTTCAAAAATTTCACACCGAATAGCAACGAGAATGGCGACAATTTTTTTTTAAATTAATGACGGATTAGCGACAAATTCATTTTCAAATTTAGCAACCAAATAGTGACGGAATAGTAACAAATTCATTTTCAAAAGTAGCGACCAACTAGCGACAAATTCATTTTAAATTTAGAGATGGAATAGCGACGGACTAGCGATAAATTTAATTTCAAAATTAGCGACGAATAGCTATGAAAGAAACGACAGATCCCACGACAAGATTAGCGACGACTTGTTTATACATAGCGACGAATTTTTTTATCACTAAACGTAGCAATAGACTAGATTTTTCATCATAAAAAATTAGCGACAAGCAAAATAGTAACGAAAAATATTTCGTCGTAATTCCATCGCTATTCACTATTAGCGATGGAATTTGGGCAATTAACAATGGAATTTTCCATCACTAATTACTTGTTTTTTTTTTTTTTTTGGGTTTTTGTAGTGTCGGTGTATTCATAACTCAACTTGGCTCTTCTAAGAACCATCTTTTGGGTCATTGGACTACTCCTACTATGGGACTCGGTGTTATTTTAGATGCCGATAGAATAGGAATTGCATTTAAGTATGTAGTTTCTTCTTTCTTTTCTCTCTCAACAAGGAAACAATATTAGGAATAGAGTGATGGGAATGGGAATGGAAGTTTTATTCCCACATTATAGCTGTTTGGTTAAAAGGAATGAAATGGGAATGGGAATGAAGAGTGGGAATGGGAATGAAAATTTACACACAACTTCATTCCCACATAAAATGTGGGAATAAAAAACAAGGAATGAGAATGATTTTTTTTTCAAAATAATAATGTATTTTATTTATTTATTATCTATTAACTACTTTTGCCACAATCACCATTACAACAACCACCAACACCACTACACTATCTTCATCACCACCACTACCGCTATTACCACCACCATCACAACTACAACCACCACTACCACCGCAACCACCGCAACCACCGCAACCACCATCACAACCACTACCACTACTAACATCATCACAACCACCACCACCACCACAATCATCATTATTACAATCACAACCACCATCACTACCGCAATCATTACCACCACCGCCACCGCCACCACAATCACTACCATCACCTTTATTATTTTTATAACTATTATAGTTTAATAAAATTATTTTTTAATCATTATTTATATTTGTATACAAAATCAAATATTAAAAAATTTAAATTGCATTCCGATTCCTTATTAGTATTCCAAGCACAGTATTAAAATACAAATACCATTCCGATTCCTTAATTTTCATTCCGATTCCTTAATTTTCATTCCAATCACTTTATTTCGATTATCAAACATCACCTAACTAATAATAATTGTAACGAGATGGTTAGGATTATTTGATATATTTATTGACTTTAAAGATAATTAAATTACACAAATTAATCACATAACATTTATGTTAAATGAAAAACTTTCTCTTTAAATGTAATTTATTATGAATGTTAAAAAAACCATTCCAAGTTTATGCTATCTCTCTTAACTCCATTTTATTTTTTAACAAAAACAAGATTGTTTATATATATATATATATATATATATATATGGAAAGTTATAACTAATCACGTTTTTAATGATTTATCAATAAAGAAAGGACATATTAAAATGGTTCAAAAATATATTTGAATGATTCTAATAAAAAAATTTCCTTGTCTTATTAATTAAATTTTATAGTTGTGTTCTAGTTTCACTTTAATCCATTGGTTTTTTTTTTTTTTCTATAGCTTAGATCTTGATTTTATTTGAAAGAGAATTCAAGAAATTCCCCCATACAGAATAATTGAGAAAGAGATTTAGTTGAATTTGAAGTAAAAGTAGATTTAGTTAAGTAGTAGATATTAGCATTAACTCGAGAAAAGCTCAATTCTTGAACTTATATTACATCTCATTAGAGAGCTGGCACTCTACAAATATTTGCTTAGATTCAAGAAACAAAAAATGTTGTATTTGATATTATTTCACTTTATTGGCTAAGATTGTATCACACTATAATTTGATATGAACATTTCATATGGAATAGTATTTTCTTAGCATTTTTATCGTACGCGTTAGCATGTGCCAAAAATTGGAATCAATAGTTGGGATCAATCTATCTTGATCCATAATCTAAAAACTTTTTCTAATGACAAGTAAGAGAAGAAAATTACCGCAATGCTTAGTTCTCAATTAGCCCTTGCAAATTACTCTTGAAAGTTCAATTGATGGATTCCCTCCAAAAGCTTATGCATTTCCCCCTCTAACATGGTTGCCCCTCCTACAATTTTTTTTTTTTTTTAACACTTTGACATGTCACGTTGGAACTATATCCTTGAATGTTGAAAAAATATACTTAGATAGGCTTAGTCTACCACGTTATTCATAAATTAAATCAATAAAAAACAAAACACAAATAATATCATGTAGAATGCATATGTCATTAGGGGAGGGCCATTATCTTTTGTTTACATATCCTGTTTTTATTGATCCAATCTATAGATACCACGGTAAAATAAATCCACCCAACAATTTCTCTCGTACGCAACCCATCTTAACGCTCAAGGACCAGATCAAGCTTACATGAAAACTAAAGTACAAGGGTGAAAGAGTAATAACAGAATCGCAAATTATATGAGGCAACCTCACACACTAACCAGATTAGGATCCAACCCAAATCACCTATTTTTTTTTTTTAATGTATTTTATGTTAAAAAAATTCAAATTAATTCATTACTATTTTAATGAATATATAAAACCAATATAATTATAAAAAAATTTTTGACCTAAATAAAAATTTGAATTCAAATTCACTTATTAATACAAGTGATTTTTTTATCTAAATAAGAATTCGAGTTTAAAATCACTTATTAAAACAAATTCAAAATCACTTGTTAAAATCATTAAAATGCCAACCTCATGACACCATGTGATTTTTGCCAGAAAAAGGAAAATATCATCTTTATCCGATAGCGTGTTGTGTTACGTTTTTCTTTCTTTCAATTTTTTTTTTTTTTTCTCAGTTCCGTCTCCTTTGTTATCTTTATTTAGTGGACAAGTTCTACTCAGCATTTTATATATGTTTCAGCCTCATTCCTCAAGTTCCTAAAAATCATAACAGAACCTACAGCTTTATTTAGTAGCAAAAATGGATGATCTGAAGCCAACCCCAGCAAGCTTATCTCCTCTAACACCATTAGGCTTCTTGGAAAGAACAGCTACTGTTTATGGTGACTGCCCATCCATCATCTACAACAACATCACTTACACCTGGTCTCAAACCCACCGTCGATGTCTCCAAGTCGCTTCATCTCTATCATCTTACGGCATCCAGCGTGGGCATGTGGTCTCCGTTGTGGCCCCCAACATCCCGGCCATGTACGAGCTTCAGTTTGCCGTGCCCATGTCTGGTGCCATCCTCAACAACATCAATACACGCCTAGATGCACGTACCATTTCCATACTCCTGCTTCACAGCGGATCTAAGCTCGTATTCGTTGATTGCCTCTCACGTGATATCATCCTTGAAGCCATGTCCTTGTTTCCTCCGAATACCAAGCGCCCTACGCTCGTCCTCATCGCCGATGATGCTGAGGCACCAGCACCACCATCATCGGCAACCGTTGATTTTTGCTGCACATACGAAAGCATGGTTGAGAAAGGGGATCCCGGTTTCAAGTGGGCCCCACCACGAAGTGAGTGGGACCCGATGGTGCTAAACTACACGTCAGGTACCACGTCGTCTCCTAAAGGTGTGGTCCATTGCCATAGAGGTGTCTTCACCATAACCGTTGGATCCTTGATTGATTGGGGTGTTCCAAAACAGCCCGTGTATCTGTGGACCCTACCGATATTCCACGCCAACGGATGGAGCTACCCTTGGGGAATTGCAGCCCTTGGTGGGACCAACATCTGTCTTCGTAAATTTGATGGTCCCACGATCTACCGCTCGATCCAAAGACACGGTGTCACTCACATGTGTTGCGCCCCTGTGGTGCTAACCATGCTAACAAACTCTCCAAATAATGTACCCCTTAAAAACCCAGTTCAGATTATGACCGCCGGAGCTCCGCCACCATCCGCCGTGCTATTCAGGACTGAGTCGCTGGGTTTTGTAGTGAGTCATGGGTACGGGTTAACTGAAACAGCAGGGCTCGTGGTGTCTTGTGCATGGAAACCAAAGTGGAATACATTTCCAGCAAGTGAAAGAGCTAGACTAAAGGCAAGACAAGGAGTCAAGATTGTTGGGTTCACTGAGATTGATGTTTTGGAACCCAGTTCAGGAAAGAGTGTGAAACGAGATGGGGCAGCACTTGGTGAAGTTGCTTTAAAAGGTGGGTGTGTTATGTTGGGCTATTTAAAAGACCCAATCGGCACATCAAAGTGCATGAAAGATGGTTGGTTTTACACAGGAGATGTGGGTGTTATGCACCAAGATGGGTATCTAGAAATCAAAGATAGGTCCAAAGATGTGATCATCAGTGGCGGAGAGAACATCAGTAGTGTGGAGATTGAATCGGTGTTGTATACACATCCTGCTGTTAATGAGGCAGCTGTTGTGGCTCGACCTGACGACTACTGGGGGGAGACGCCATGTGCATTCGTGGGTTTGAAAGATGGGCTGGGGCTGTCTCAAAAGCCGAGTGAGAAGGATATAATTGATTTTTGTAGGGAAAAAATGCCTCATTATATGGTGCCTAAAACTGTGGTTTTTAAAGATGAACTTCCTAAGACATCAACTGGGAAGATTCAAAAGTTTGTACTAAGAGAAATTGCTAAAGGCATGGGGTCTTCCGTACGGAGTCGAATGTAGAGTTGATCCTGTGGTACCCTTCTGATTCTTGATACACGAATGGTCTCATCTTTCAATTGGATTAGTACCGAAAGCACTATGAACGATACGTATTGATTTTTTAATAGTTAATGCAAAGCTAAGGGAACCGTATTCCCTTTTCCAAGCATGTCTTCTTCTAAATGAACAGTGTAAGATGGGTGAATGGTCTCCATCGTTCTTTTAATCCATAGAAGCATGTGCATTTCCTTTCAATAAAAAGTTCCAAATTCCTTTTTTTTTTTTTTTAACCGGAAAAGATAATTGGATAAAAAAAAACCCCTCATTTTTCAATAAATCTAACTTAATCTCTAACTTTTTTTTTTATCATTCTTTGAATTATCAGGTCAAAGCATTTAATCGAGGAGATGGCAATCATTCCAGTTGCTTGTTTTTTTAGGAGAAATTTTAAAATATTTAAGAGTGAACAATTACGGTACATATATAATAATTATAAAGTCAAAGAAAAAAAACTCATTTTTTTTTATTAAATCTAACTCAACCTCTAACTTTTATGACAATCATTTTAGTTTTTTTTTTAAAAAAATAAAATAAAATACTCAAAGAGTGAATAACATACATACATATATAATAATTATTTTATGTATCTATTTTTTTAAAAAAATATATTATGTTTGAATTCATAAAAAAATAATAAGAAGATTTTTTATTAAGTGTAATTTTTTTCTCTCTTTTTTTTCTTTGGTGTTTATCTCTCTTATAAAGTAATTTATACCAATTACAATAAGAGTAATACAATATTTTTCATTTTTAAATTAATTTCAAAGGAAGCAGTTTTTGTTTGTTTTTAACCTAATTTCAAAGGATGCAGCTAATTATTTTAAGAATCTCATCTTAATTTTATATTAAGGTGACACTTTATTAATCTTGTCTCCACTTTATTCGTTTTTCATAATACTATAAGAGTTTTATCTTGTCTTTACTCGCTCCTAACAACACTAAAAGAGATTAAGTATGTGAGAGAATCAATCTAAACTTATGTGACTCTCAAAATTGAACTTTATCATAATAACATGCATACAATGTGTGTGTATCAAATTGCATTCATAAAAGAAGTAGTACAATATATAAGCTCAACTGTTTATTATTATGACAAAGTTACAATCTATGCATTCTAAGAGATTTAACATATCTAAGATACATGTCTTTTGGTATGAATTTTATGAGAGGATCTGCTATCATTTAATGTGTAGATATATATTGTACTAACACTTTTTTTTTTCGAAGATGTCTTTAATTTAGTTATACTTGATGTCAATATGTTTGGTTCTACTATGGTACTTGGAATTCTTGGTATAAGAAATAGCTACCTAGTTTTCATAATAGATAGTAACAAGTCTCTAGCTATCACTAAACTAATAACTTTGAAATCCTCAATAAATCTCTTCAACCAAATTGCTTCTCACACGACAACTGAACCGAGTTGTAAACTCAACTTCTATAATAGACAAAATTATGCAAGTTTAATTCTTACTACTTCAAGATGTATCATCATTATTGAGTAAAAAAGCATAGCCGTAAATGCAATTTCATTCATCAAGATCTCCTCTCTAATCACCATCCGAGTATTTAGTCAAATGTAATTTTTTTTTCCCTTGATAACATAGACAATGATTTATAGTGCCCTTGAGATATCTTAAGATCTTTTTCACTACCTTCTAATACTCTCAACCAGGACTTGATCGAGATTAGCTAGCCAAACCAAAAATAAAACATATATCTAGGCAACTAAATATTATTACATATATAAAGCTTCCAATTACACTTGAATATGACACTTTAGACGTCTCTTCTTTTTCTTGTAGAGTTTTAGGACACATTTCATAACTTAAAGCTTTGTCTTTTGACACAAGAGTATCCATAGACTTACAATTATCCATATAAAAGCATTTTAGAAATTTTTAGATATAGTGCTCTTATGACAAAGGTAGAACTTTTTTTGAATGATCTCTTATGACCTTGACTTTCAAAATATATTTTTCCTCACCTATATTTTTCATGTCAAAATTTGTGAATAACCAAGACTTGATAGATATGATAAAATCTTTATCATTCTCAACTATCAAAATATCATCATCATATAAAAATAGAATTGTAAACTTTTCTTCGAGTTCTTTTAACATAAACACAATGGTCTTCCTCAATTATTTTAAAATCATAAGTTATTATTTCCTTATGGAAATGAAGGTACCATTGTCCGGATGATTGTTTCGGACCATTGATAGATCTTAGAGTTTGCAAACTTTACACTCTTGGCCTTCAATAATAAAGTCTGTACATTTTTTTCTCTAGCTCCCTATTAAGAAAAGCTATTTTTATATCTCGTTTGATGATATTCTAAGTCTAAATGTGCTAAAATGACTAAAATTAATCATATCAAAGAAACCTAATAACAAAGAAAAAGGTTCCCTCATAGTTTATAACTTCTTGTTAGGTAAAAATTTTAGCCACAAAATGAGTTTTATATTATTTAATTGATCTATCTATCTCTCGTTTTATGTCGAGAATCCATTTGTTCCCAATTGCTTTATGACCTAGTAGAAGATCAACTAAACTCCAAACTTGGTTTAATTTATGGATTACGTTTCCTCTTATAACACAACTTTTCATTTATCTTTAGTAGAATTGCTAGTGTCTTTTTTTACTGTTCTAGATTTTTCATATCTTGTGGGGTTGTAATGTAGGCTTCTTTCTTAATTTTGAATTGTTTCTTAGGAGTTATTGATTGATTTCTCCCATATAAATGAGAATCGTCACTAACACCAATCAAAATTGGATCGTCCTTATTCCTTCTATTCAATTGAGATGGTGGTGTTATGCTATTAAACCTCTCACTAGGAAGAAGATAGTCTAGCATAACTGGTTGTGCGTTGACTTTTGGTTGATTTATAGGCATGTTATCCTCTTCTTCTATCTAAAAAGAATAAAGATCATTTTCATCTATCTCATTCTTTTTAGGGAAGAGATTTTTTTAAAAAAGTGACATTTCGAGAGTCAATTTTAGTGACTCGTCTATCGGAGTCCTCATCAATGAAAACATATCACTTTGAGTATCTAGAGTATCTTACAAAGATACATTTCTTCCCTTTGGATCCTAATTTTCCATAGTTATGAGAAGTATCATGAACATATGCAACGGACTTTCAAAGATACAAATAATACAAATTAGGCTTATGGCCCATTCATAACTCATAGGGCATAAAGTCTACTAATTTAGAAGGCATATGATTATAGGCCACGAGTCATTAGTCCATCTTTCTATAACTAAATCGGAAGATTCAAATATGCCATTTTGTTGCGATGATCTAACCATGTCTAACAATGTATAGTTTTTATACTCGTTGCACCATTTTGTTACGATGTTTTAAGAATAGTAGGTTGCCTAGTTATTTTTTTGTCATTAAAAAAACCTTTAAATTGATCTAATAGATACTTACGACTTCTATTAGTCCTTAAAGTTTTTTTTTCCTAATTGATTCTCAACCTTTTTAACATATTTAGTAAAGCAATATATTACTTTTGATTTATGGAAGATAAAAAAACATAATCAAATTGAGTAAATTCATCTATAAAAATAATGAAATAAGATGCCATGTGTCTAGTTCTTATATTCATAAAACCATAAGTATTCGAATGTATTAGTTGCAAAAGAAATTCTATCCTTTGGGCTTTATCAAATGGTCTTCTAGTTGTTTTTCCTTGTAAGCAATATTTACAAGTGAGTAGGTCAATTCTCATGATTTATCCTAGAAGAAAATCTCGAGCTAATCTCTTTATTTTATCTTATCTAACATGCCCTAATCTAGCATATTATAGATTAATATCTACATTATCATTACTATAATCATAAAAGTAAATGATCACCGGCATGTTGAGAATCTTTCGGACATTTCCTTACCTATTTTGGAATAGAGCCGTGGATGGTGCTTCATTGCTTCTTATAGAAGTGCTTTGGGTCCGCTCATCATCAAAGAGAACTGCCTAATTAAATGGACCATTGATTGAATGTGGTTGAAAGTTAAATAGATAGAACTAGAAGTTTAAAAAAAATTATGGCCACATGTAATTAAGAGTAAACTATTTCACACAAATTAAGAAGAATATTAATTATTATATATCAATATATTTTGTTTGTCCTTTTTTTAAAATATTTTTTATTTAATAATTGTATTTGAATAATCTTTTACAAAATAAACTTTAATTGGAGACATTTTAAAAATGTACACAACTTGAAAGTATGACTATATAAGTATTTTAAGATAGATATAAATAGAAAAACACACAATCTCTTTAGGATTGTCATAGTATAAATTAGTTCCTCTAATTTTAAGAAACGAATTAATTAGTTTCTCTATTTAAAAAAATAATTATTCATTCCTTTTTCTCTATTTTATATTCATTTTTTTAAGAAATAGAAAATAAAATAAAAATAAATAGATATTATAAAAATATCAAAACTAAAAAAGACATTTTTAAAATAAATAATAGTACATTAAGTGTGGTAAACTTTGGTCAAATGATTAAATAATTAGTTTTTAAAATAAAAAGAACTATTTAATTTATATCTTAAAACTAAAAGGACTAATTTATAATTTACTCATCTCTTTAATAATTAGTGTCGTAAAATTAAAATTAAAATATTTGTTATATAAATTTTATTCTTTCTTTTTTTATGGTAAGAAGATTTAGAAGAATAAATTTTCATAAACACTAATATCAAGATTCAAACTCCTAAAATTATAAGAGAAAACAAACGTTTTTTACCACCACATCTAACCCTTAAAATTATTATCTAGTATTAATGAATTTGAAAGTGCTAGAATTTTGTTCTTTGTTTTGTTTTGTTGGTAAGATAGAGTCCAATGAGAAAAATTATTCTCAAACTATTTATGATAATTTAATATTCATTTTATTAATTTAAGTTATGTGAATTTTAAACTATTATTTTCTAAACGAATTTTATTTTTAAAAAGAAAAAATAGATAAATAGAAAAATTATCATAGTTAGCTTATAAATTAATAAAAAACGAGATTATAATAAAAACTAAATATAAATATAAAGAGATGAATTTAAAATGAAAAAAAAAAAGAGAAGAAGAAAACTAGATAACAAATGAAAGATAAAAAAATAGAATTACCTATGCATCTATTAACCTTTTCTCAATAATGTTGGTCGGAACAAGTAGTGGATCACAATACTCGAGGCATATGACAAGAAAAAAAGGAACAATAATTAAATAAAGTGGAAGAGATATAGGAGAAGAAAAGTGGAACAATAATTAAATAAAGAAGAAGAAGATTGAAGGACATTAACAATCTCTATTTTCTAAGAAGTGACTCTAAATGGGTTATAAGTCAATCTCTACCTAGCTAATCTCTTATATCCCCTCTTTTTTTCTTTTCTTTTTTTGGTGACAAAACCATCACTTAAACGAACAATGCCTTCAAAGTCACCTGGATCACCTACGTTGGAGGATCAAGCTCTTCTTGTCCACTCTTAGCTACATTGTTGATTTCACTCGCCGCTCCGATGATTTTATCAATCTCTGTCTCATGGGTTGGTTCAACCCAAGAATCTCTCCCTCTCCCAAAAAACCTATTAAAGGAGTCAAATCCATGGATATCATTATGGATAAAACGCAAAACATTTGGTTTCGCCTATATAGTCCTACCACCACTACCATAACCACTATTGACGACAACGACATGCCGGTTATTTCTACTTCCATGGTGGTGGGTTTTATTATAACCTTGCCCTCGAATTGCAAGTAGTCATCATCTTTGTCAACTACGGAGTTAGCTCCGGAGTATCGGTATCCATGTCAATACGAAGATTGTTTAGATGTTATGAAATTCATTGACAATATGAAACTTGAAGAACTTCCCAACCAAGCCATTCTAAGATAGTGTTTTATTGCCGGAGACGAGTGTAGGTGCCAATTTGGCTCATCATGTGGCGGTAAGAGCTAAGTTTTCCAACATAAAACTCATAGGGGTTATGGCCATACAACCATTTTTTAGAGGGGAAGAACACACCGAATTCGAGATTAAGCTTGAAGGAGCCCGATTTATTACAACAAAGCATACGGACTTGGTATGGAGAACATTTTTGGTAGAGGGGTCAAGCTGGGACCATCAAATGTCCAACTTTTTTTATCCAAATGCGATTGACATTTCAAGGCTCGATAAGTTTCCCCCAACAATTGTTTTTTTGTTAGAGGATTCGATCCTTTACTAGATTTTTAGAAGAGGTACTATGAGGGGTTGAAGAGATTTGGAAAAGAAGCTTTTACGGTTGAGTATCCCAATGCAATCCATTTGTTTGATGTTTTTCCTAAGCTACCTAGATTTTCCTTCTTTATCAAGGACATGAAGGGTTTTATGCAAGACCGAATCCTTAGCACAAATTATAATGTAAGTTAAGAAGAATGTTGGGTGATGAATAAAGGGTGATGTTGTACCTACTTTCTTCATGGTACACTATGCATATAAAGGAGACACTGGTCGGTGGTTATGGAGGGGCTCCTTTTAGGAAACAATCCTAGTGTTCGGAAAATTTAAGATTTTTATTTATTTCCATAATTTTTTGATTATATTGCTAGATAAACATTGTTACAAGTCCAATAATGGATGGGAAGAATGTGGGAAAATGGAGAAGAGAGAGGATTGAGAATAGAGAAACAGAAAGATTCGAGGGAGAGAGAGAAGAATTTATTAAATTACGTTATGCCTTTTCTCATATTATTCCATTTATTCTTATACTCGTAATTGTAACGAAATAGTAAAATAATGGAATGGCTTGTTATACCAGCTATAAGGAGTTTTTAATTCTAACGGGCTTAAGGCCCAATAACATTCAATAAAACCGATCCGTCTTATTTAAGCCCAACTAAGAGCTAAATCCATCAAGTCCAATCCAAATCTCTCAAGCCCGGGTCTTTTGCCCGTTCTTTACTTGCAATCCCTAAATCAAAATCCCCAATTTGATTTAAGGATTTTATTGTTCATCGCCCTCTTTATTCGTCTCTTCCTTCTTCATTCCTTTTTCTAACCGTAACAATACCCTCCCCCATAAATTACCCTTGTCCTCAAGGGGAAAAGATGGAAAATTCTTGCTAATGGCTTTTGCAAATTCCCGGGAGGCTTCGTGGGTAAAAGATCACACCAATGAATCAATCATTGGATAAGCTGCGTGATTTTTCCTCTTTACAATTCTTCTATCCAACACTGCTAGTGGTTGAGGAAGAGAGCTTGGGTGCAAATTGAGGAGTTGTTTGATAGCCAAAGATGACCTAATTGACCTCTTGAGAAGGGATACATGAAATATCGAATGGATCAAGCTTGAGTTTAGTAATTTCAAATGGTAAACCACCTTTCCCACTTTTTCTTCTACCATGAATGGGCTATATAGTATTTGGTCAAAAGTTTATGAAATTGTCTTTTAACAACTGAATGTTTTTTGTAGGATTGCAACTTAAAAAATACCCACTCACTCACCTTGAATTAACGATACATATGATGCTTGTTGGCTTGCTTGAACCATGCGATTCGAACCCGAGATAGGTTATGATTTAAATTTTGCAAAATTGATTCCTTAGCCATAAGATAGGAATCCACATACTTATTGTTTAAGTCTTTTGGAAAGTTGGTAGGTGGATTGGGAGGAGGTTCCATACGAGCATCTCAAATGGTGTGAATCTAGTTGATGAGTGAAAATTGGTGTTATACCACCATTCACCTAGGAGTAACCATCCGGACCACTCTGTAGAAGTGTCGGCAACCATGAATCGTAGGTAGGTTTTTAGGCATCCGTTGACCACCTCGGTCCGAACATCCGATTGGGGATGATAGGCAATAGAATAGTATAGCTTGACCCCCTAAAGGAAAAATAGCTCCTTCCGGAATGCATTGAGGAAAATGGGGTCTCTATCATCGACAATAAACCCTAGTAGACCATGAAGTTTAAATACTAGGTTTAAGAATAGTTTTGCCATCATCTATGTAGTGCGAGAGGCAATAGAGGCTCATAAAATGAGCATACTTGCTGAGACGGTCGACCACCACAAACATTTTTTTTCCCTTGACCTTGGGAGTCCTTCTATGAAGTCTATATAAATGTCGGGAAAAACACATTGAGGTATAGGAAGAGGCTGCACCAAACCTAGGGTGGCCACCAATTCGGTTTGTATGCTTGACAAACTAGACAACTTCTAATGAATTGCCTAATAACTTTTATTGTAATTTCCGGTAAAAAATCGCACCTAACTTCTTTGTGGTTACTTGTCATCCCCAAATGACCTCCTAGGGTAGTGTTGTGGAATAAGCCTAAGATGTGAGCCTTTAGTTGTGCATCATTTCCCACCACTAGCTTACTCGTCCTTATGAGGATATCATTTTGCCTTTTATAGTGAGGATGAAACTTCAAATCCTCTCCGAATTCCGTCAATAGTGTCTAAATTTTAGGATCGGTAGTCCATGATTGTTATACCCTAAACGAGTAGGTCGAGAGGATAATATAAAGACTGTAATGGATAGGATTTTAGTATAGGGTACCCTAGACAATGCATCTACTATCACATTCTCTTCGCCCTTCTTATATAGAATCTCATAATCAAACCCAAAAGTTTAGCTAGCTAATTATGTTAATTAATAGTGAAAAACTTCGCTCCGAGTAGATATTTTAAACTGTGATGATCGGTCTTGATTTTGAAATGTCTAGAGTCTATGTAGTATCTCCATTGTTTAATAGCATGTAGTATGGCTAGTAGTCCCTCTCATAAGTTGACGGTGCTTGGTATCTAAGGGATAGGGTCTTGCTAATGTAGGCAATAGGATGTCCCTTTTGTGTTAGAATTGCCCCAATACCCGGGTTTGAAGCATTAGTCTCCACGATGAACTCTTTGGCAAGGTTTGAAAGAGCCGATCTTGGAGTAGTGTTCATAGCCCTCTTGAGATTATTGAAGGCTTTAGTAGCCTTGTCATTCCATATGAAATTATCCTTTCTTAGCAAGTCTATTAGTGGCTTACTAAGAATTCCATAGCCCTTAATAAACCTCCCGTAGTAACTTGTCAAACCCAAAATTCCTTTTAACTACTTCAAGTTTCTAGGGATTGGCCGATCAATCATAACTTATATTTTTTTAAGATCCGTAGATACCCCTTGGCTGATATGTAGTGCCTTAAGTATTCCATCTTAGCACTACTAAATACAAAGTTACTAAGCTTAGCAAATAAGTTATGTTGCTTGTAGCAATTAAGATTGCTCCTAAGTGGGTAAGGTGTTCCTCCAAGGTGATGTTGTAGATTAGGATGTCATCAAAGAAAACCAACATAAACTTCCTTAGAAGAGGCTAAAATATCTCATTAATGAGGTTCTAAAATGTAGAGGGGCATTAGCAAGGTCAAAAGGCATCACCAAAAACTTATAAATGATCATTATGAGTTTTGAAGGTTGTTTTAGGTATGTACGAGGGGACATCCTAATCGATGGTAACCGAGACCATAGGTCAATTTTAGAGTAGATAGTTGCCTCATCTAGTTCTTCTAGTAAATCATCAATAAGTGGAATAAGAAACTTATTGTTAATTGTAATGCTATGTAAGGCTCCATAATTAACACACAACATCTATAACCTATCATTTTTCTTGACCAGGACCATTGGGAAGCAAAAGGACTCACACTATGCTTGAATAATACATGTGGTAAGAATTTCTTCTACCATTTGGTCTAGTACATCTTTTTGTAAACATGAATAACGATAAGGTCTTTTGTTAATAGGTTATGCCCCCTCTTTTAAACGAATCTTTTGGTCATATGATTTGGTTGGTGCCGGTGTTCGAGGCTCATTGAACACTAGTCCAAACCCATCGGGAGAGCGATAATGGAGTGATGGATAATCTACTACAAACAAGTATTCTAGATTCTTACTCTCCTTTGTGCTACTCAATCTCTAGTGGTAGAATGCTACATAGGTGTGTTTGTACTACTTGGGTGGGCTATTCTAGTAGTTTTTGCATTTGGGCATTGGAAATGGTTTACAAATTGCATTAGGGTGAACCCTCTTTCTATTTTGAAACTCATCCATATCTCTTCATAATTCGATAAAATGTTGCCAAGTATATAGCCATTGTACCCCTAGGACCATGTCACTCTTGTAGAGTCCCATAACCAACACATCCGTGCGAATTGGATCCCCTGGATTACCCATTGGAACCCCTTATAAATTGATGTGCATAACATGGTGTTGCCATTTACAACTCTTACGACTAAAGGTTTGATAGGTGATAGCCCACACCCTAGCTTATTGGCGATAGATAAACTCAAAAAATAATGAGTAGACCCCGATTCTACCGGGATATATAGCTTATGGTCATTTTTGTGCCCTACCATTCTAAGGGTTCCGAACCCACTCTAGCCTTCTAAAGCATTCACAAAGATATGAGGATTGAGTTCCCTTGAAACTTCCTTCATAATCTAGTTCCCTTCCATCTCTTCCAACTCCTCTACTTCATCATCAAATATTTGAATATAGTAGAGCTTCCTTTGCTTACACCTATACTGCGGTGCATAGGTGTCATCACACCAAAAACACTAGTTCGTTTTTATTTTCTCTTCAAATTCCTTATTGGTCGAGTTCTTGGTTGATGGGGTTTGGCATTTTATGGGTATGTATTTGTTTTTAAGTTGTGTGATAGGAATACAATGGTGCTCGTATTGGGTGGATTATAAGGAGGTTTATATGTTTGGTTAGGCTTGGTGTATGTGGGTTAGAATCTACTTTGGTAATGAGGCGAGTGTCTTTGTTTAGTGTCTTTTGAGGTATATGTTTATGGTGTCTTGCTTTTTAGCTAGGTCATAGGCTGCGAGTCGGGGTTTGTGGCTCAAACATAGAGATTGGACCTTGTACATCTTCCCTTAGTCCAGCTAAAAACATACTCAAGGCTTGATGTTCATTGATAGTAGCCTTATTCCATAGAATTTCAAATTCATAGATATAGGTTTCCAAGTCAAATGTACGTGTGAGATTTTTAAGCTAGCCTAGTGAGTCCAGACTTTGCACCAAATTTGCTTATTATGGCGAGATAGATACTTAGTCCATGGTAGCTTCCTTCCTAAGCTTTGAATGTAAGCTTGGTGCCGGTATAGGGCATTGCCCTCCAAAAGAAAGAAGCATACTCGCACCTTTTCGAACTCATCCATGGGTTCTATCTTAAAGAACTCGTTGACACCTAAATAACCGCTTGTTAATATCCTTTCCATCAAAAGTAGGGAAGTCTCTCTTGGGTTTTCCGGGTTTGTATTGGTCGGATGTATTTGGGTAAGGTTGGTTTGGTGTAAACTATGGGTTTTGGTGTGTTTGTTGGGATGAATGTAACATGTGTGTATAAGGTGTTGGTTATAGAGGTTCGGTGTTTGGAGCATTAGAGTGAAATGGTTGTGGCAAACTAGTTGAGTGAGAGGGGGTGTAGGTGGATTAGCTGGTTGGGCGGTGGAACATGACGTCATGAAAGTAGTAAATAAACCCTTAAGCTCAAGCAAACCTATCTTCTTACACCTTCCGGATTAGTTCCCATTTTCCGGAATGGTCTTACAAGCTTTTAGTCACTCCTTCCATTTTCTTTACTCGTTTCTTGGGCTAACTATTACATTGCTTTTTCCAATTTGTACGGGTCATCCATCTTTACATTCTTTGCCATATAGAAATGCCAAAGATAGTTGAGCTTTGATGCCGGTGTTACAAGTCCAATAATAGACGACAAGAATGTGGAAGAAGGAAGAAGAGAGAGAGGATTAAGAATAGAGAAATAGAAAGATTCGAGGGAGAGAAAGAGGATTGAGAATAGAGAAATAAAAAGATTCGAGGGAGAGAGAGAGAAGAATTTATTAAATTCCATTATGCCTTTTCTCATATTATTCTATTTGTTCTTATACCGTAATTGTAACAAAAACAATAAAACAATGGAATGGTTTGTTATACCAACCACAATGGGTTTTTAATTCTAATGGGTTTAAGGCCCAACAACATTTAATAAAACTAATAAAATTGATCCATCTTATTTAAGCCTAACCAAGAGCTAAATCCATCAAGTCCAATCCAAGTCTCTCAAGCCCAAGTTTCTCGACCATTCTCTATTTGCAATCCCTAATTCGAAATCCCCAATTTGATTTAGGGATTTTGTTGTTCATTGCCCTCTCTCGTTCGTCTCTACCTTCTTCGCCCCTTTTCCTAACTCGTAACAAACATCCCATCAATAATTTTCTTATTTTTATTACCGAGATATCAATGATTATCCTTTTTTATTTTTTAATCAAGGCTTCTCTTTTCTTAATAAGGATTAATATTTATGGTTAGGGTCTCTATGTTATTATTATTATTATTATTATTTTAGTTTAGTATTAAGGACATCTTAGGATTTCCTTTCATGCCTTTTAACATTAATGTTTTTTTGGATTTAGATAAGAAATATTTTTTAATGCACATATTCAGATATTTTAAGATTATATTTTGAGATTAAATTCTTCAAAATATCGACTACAAATATATGAATTTTTATCTTTAATTTCGTTTAAAAATTCTGTTTAATTCTTTTTTCTTAAAACCCCGCTTCGCTCTCATTTGGATCCACTAAATCTCTTTTCTCATCAATTATTTGGATTTCAATCCAATTGTTCACCTTAATTTTTCGTTACGGTTTACCCTATAATTGGTCCTTGTATAGCTTTAATTTTTTTATTAAGACCCTCTATTATTTTTGAATTTAATTGAAACTCTCTACTCTTACAAATTTATTGATTGAGACCCTTTATTATAACATCATTAACTATTCATCCTATGTGTTAAGTTAAAATAATGATAACCAATGAGACAACGACACATGGTATAATGGGTCTCAAATATCGGTGTTGTTGTCGAAATTTAAAAAAAAAATTTTCAAATATAAGGATTTTCTTCTTCACCCAAACATTAAAAAAAAATAGCTAAAAAAACATGCTTTTTTTTTGTTCTTTCCCTGGATTAAACAAATTCCATTTTCTCTTTCCTTTTATTTTCACTCAAACTACCTCTCTCTCTCCTCTCTCTCTCTCTCTCTCTCTCTCTCTCTTCATCATCCATCGAAACCTAGAAAGTTATCTCTTCTCCTCCTTCATCTCCTTTATTCATTCAAAACTAAGAATCTCTACCGAAATCGAAATGATCTCCCCTCTAAGCTACTTTAATTTCATTCTCTCAAAATCAAATCCCATTCCTTTAATCTCTCCCTTGTTCGTCCGTGGTTTGTTCATCCTCTCTCTAAAACCCGGTTCCACTCATGTGAACTTCGACAAAGATCTAACGATATCTTCTCCTCTTTCAAATGAACATTGCTTTCCTCTCAAAACTTCCTCTTCAAATGACTCAAACCTAATTTCTAACCCCGAACTCTCTCATCCCTCATCTTCCATTCAAATGATCTCGTAAATGAAGAAAAATAAGGCAATTCATATTGTATGATGACAGTGACTAAGTCACCGCCATCATCGCTTCTTAAACAAACCAGAGGCAGGGGCTAACGAATTGAATCGACTAATGAAACGGAAGTAGAAAATGGTGAAATGATGACAATGAGAGGGACTTGCTTTCTCGCTTGCTTTCTTCCAATTATCCTTTGTCCAAACCCAAAAAACAACCTCCAAACCCGGAGACAACTATGAACCCGGAAGATTAAGAACACTCGAAAGATGAAACCCGGAAAGTTACATTTTTTTTAATTTTAAACATTAATTTATTATAAAGAGTATTTTTAAATCTTTTTTTTTAATTTTTGACAATACGATTGATATTTGAGACCCATTATGCCACGTGTCGTTGTCCGATTGGTTATCATTATTTTTAACTTGCCATACAAGATAAATAGTTAATAGTGTTATAACGAAGGTCTCGATCAACAAATTTATAAAAATAGAGGGTTTCAATAAAAAAAAAATTAAAACTATACAGGGACCAATAATGAGATAAACCCATTTTCGTTATCATTATTAATTGCCTTCTTGCCATCTAATAATACCGACCATCGTACTTTTTCTTCCGTCTTCCTATCTTTCTAGTCTCTTCCTCATTTCTTCGAGAATAAGCGATATTTGATCAAACCTATTAACCGAACCGAACTTGAATGGAGCAAAAATCGAAATATCAATTTACTTTGATTTTTAATTAAATTTGGTTAAGAAAAATAAAAAAGCGAATTAATTTTGATTATTCAATTTTATTTAGGTTTTTAAAAATTTTAATTTGGTTTTCACAAAAAGTAGAATTTTTTTTTCAAAAAAAATAGGTTTGAATTTTTTATTGTTATTTGAATTTAGGTAGTTTTTTTTATAATATTTTTAAATGATCAATGTGTTTTTTTTTTTTTTTTTATCTTTGTATATTTTAGATATAGATTAATTGATGGCTAAAAAAATCTAACCATCCCTGAACTTTAAATCATTTAAGGTTGAGTTTCTAAATTTTTTTATTGGCTTTAGGATCCTTAAATTTTTTATTTTTTGAGATTTAGTCTAACCGATAATTTTCAGCTATCATCTTCTTCTCTAAAAAATTCAATTCTTGATATTTTGAGTTGAAATTTTAGATACACATTGAATAATATTCAATCCATTTTTGAAGAAAAATTTAAAAAAATTTCAAAATCAAAAACTATATTTTTTTATTTTTAATGTTAAAAATATAGAAAATAACCTCGAAATGATAAATATTTTGAGGTGACCCATGTAAATCTCACTGGATTATTTCTATCATGAAATTATATATGTGATCGTGATTTTTTAAATAAATAATAGAAAACTAAAAGATGGTCTAAATCTGAAAAAAAAAAATTCAAGAATCTCTAAAACCAAAAGCAATTCCTAATTGGTCCCCCATCTATCAAACATTATGCAATTAAAACCAAGGTTGTAAATACAGTTCCGGCATGTATTCAGAATTTTCAATTGACACCAAATATTTTGATATTAGAGCATTTTCGTGCTCCGTTTTGGTATTTTACATAAAAAGAGTTGAATAATTATGGTCAACATCCATATATTAGGCCCAAATACAAATTGAAAAACTGTTGGATCATATGCCCATAATAATGGACTAAGTCTAGCAGAAAATTCAAAACTCCTTCAAAATAAGAAAGCCTATTGCTTCCGTTATCCTTTCCGGAGCTCATGAAAGCCCGTGGTGGTGAAAAATTAGACTGATTAATCAAAAGATTGTAGAGTCCAGCACAGGTGCTTTACTTGAAAATAGCTATTAAATGATGCTTTCTGATGCTCCAGTTACGGTTCTCGTGTGGTTTGCTTCTAATTTCCTTCAAACCCATGAACAATTTTGGTTGGTCCCTCGATCTCTTTTCATGTTTGTTATTAGGGATGACAATCCAATCCGTTCCGATATCGCTTGGTCACACCCCATTTGAGGCGGGTATAGGGAACAAAATTTTGCCTCGAAAGGAGCACAAGACAGGGGTGGAATTTTTTTTTATTTTTTATTTTTTTGTATCCCCATCTCCGCCCCACCTTGCCATTTTACTTTTTAAAAAAGTAATTTGACGAGGTCTCGCCCCGTCTCGTCTCATTTAGGATAGAAATGAAGAGTGAAATTTCACCTCGAACCAAATATAGGTTGGAGATGGGTTTTTTCTTTTTTAGGGACGAGGTGGGGATAGGGATAGTGATAGCGATCCCCGCCCCTCGCAATTCCCACCTCGCGCCATTAGCATCCCTATTTGTTGCCCTTTGTTTTCTCAGCTCTCACATCTACAGTTCTCTAACAGTTATCATGTTTTATAATAATTTGTTGTTGATTTGGATGATTTTGCTCCTCGATTAATGGGTTTCTTAAACCCTGTCCCATTTAGTCAATAGAATTTACCAATTGCGATGCATGTGTGAACCGGAGTGGAAATGTGGCGAAATTGTATCAGAATTCCAACTGGTATTTGGCCAAAAGTTCCAGAACAGCCGGAGATTTTGAGCGAGACGGTATTGAGGGCAAGCTGTTCCATTTGTAGCCTGGTATAAGAAATTTCATCCTTTCTGACCGGAACCGAATGGAATTAATTTACATTCATTATTAAGACCCCATTGAAGTTACCAAAAAAAAAGGCGTCATTTTAAAATGAATTGCTCACAATTTCATTGATTTTAAAGCATGGTTGTAGATTCCGTTTTGTTCACATTGTAATTAAAAAGTACAGAAGGGAGCAGAAGGGATGAAGAGAGGGATGCTATTAAGCAGATGGGTCCAATCTGATTTATTTTTGTTATTAAAGATGTTTTGTAAATATCATTCTTATCCCAAACAAAATTTTATCAATAAAACTAGCAATAAAGGGTAGTTTATGTCCAATAAAATTGGGCATAATCCTATATTTCCAAATCATAAGTAGGTTAATTAGCGATTGCTGATGCCTTTTGGGACAAGGGTAGGTCAACCTAGAAAAACAGAGGTCTTGGTATTAGGAAAGCCAAGGAAAATAATGAGGCTTTTATCATTATGCATGGGATCGGGTTTGCTAACGTAAAAACATAATGGCATGAACTTGAGGGTGCAGATTTTGAAAGGGCAAGAGGTTAAGGATTATTTTTTTTTAAACACATATATTCAAGATTCTTGACAGCATTAATCTGTCAAGCTTTGAACTTATGGTCTCTTGTAAAAGACCACTATTACTAAGGTATAAGCTCTCTATTAAAAAAATATATGTTAAGGATTAGGACTCTATCCCGTGATAATTACCAAACCGAATGCTTCCTTCTAGGATAAAAGTTTGGCCTTTGGTTTTTTTATAAGAATGCAGATGGGTTATCGGTAACGATAGGGTAGTGAGATTTTGGCTTGATCCATGGGTGAAAAATAAAGGACTTCTTGTTCACAAACCTTTAAATAAGTTTATGATGGTGCTGTGAATCTGTGTTGCTGCTTGTCTTATGTGTTGGCTGTAGATATATAACTATTTCCAAGAAAAATATAAGAACTCTTGTCTTAAGTAATTAAGTTCTACAGAAAAACCCAAAAAAATCCCCATCCAATGCACATAAAAAGTTAAGACCCTCTCCTCCAATAGTTTTTTTTTTTTTAAAAAAAAAAAAACTATATATATATAGTGTCTGTACAAGTAGTATGTAGACATTACAATTTGACTTACACTAATAAATGATAACCATCGTATTGGAGTACGATAGTAAGTTAATGTCTTATGAAATAAAGGACAAGTCCTGAATGTCAGGAGAATTCAATTTACCAAATTAAAATTTGACAGGAAAAGGACTTCAGAAAAATTATATATGATTTGATATGAAAAAAAATCTTCTTGTTAAGACTGCCATTATAACTTGGCAGGTTTTGACTTTTGTATATATTTTTAAGGTTAAATGGGCTAAATCTTTTCTAAATTTTGTTTATTTGAAAATCACTTCCTAAATTTTTAATTTTGGGTTCGACCTCTTCTAATTTTCTTTTAATATTTAGTTAATTTTATAATTCCAGCTATCACTCCCCTTTTAAAAAGTTCAATTTTTTATATTTTGAAAAAACATTGAAACAAATCCAATCCATTTTTTGTAAAAATCCCAAAAAAAATTAGGTTGGAAAGTATATTTTGTTACTTTTTAAACATTAAAAATATAAAAAATTAGGAAAACAGAAAATAAATTGAATGATCTCTTTTTTTTTTTTTTCTGAAAGCTCTAGATAAATTTTATCTAATGATTTTCTTTATGTAGCTATTTATGTAGCTATTATTTTTTATAGAAAACTAAAAGATAGACTAAATATATATATAAAAAAAAATCAAAAGACGTCAAATCTGAAATTAAAACTTCAGAGATTGATTTTTAATTAGATTAAAGTTATGAGAATATTTAAAACATTTAGCTATATTTTAATTTACAGAATAAACTACTAGAGTTTGGTGTGGAATTTTTTTCATTCAGTCAATTGGGTTAGAAACTAGACATCAAGAGCTTTCCAACGACATATGGGTCAAAATGTAAGTTTGTTTGAGGAAATTAGGAAATTATGACCTTTAGAAATGAAGCCGATTGTGCAGGATTCCATTATAAATTATAAATAAAACTAAACTAAAAACATTAGTTTTATTATTTATTAATTATTTAAATTACTATTCATCCACATTAATTTCACTATTTAAACATACTCAAATGTAATATTACTTTCACTATATAATAGTATTTTTATAGTTTTCAAACATTTTTAATATATTTATAATGAAAGTTTTCTCAATATTGCACTTTAATTCCTCTTTTTTAAATATGATTTTTTTAATTCGTAAAATATTTTTTTTGGTTTCGGTTCCTTTTTTTTGTTTTTTGTTTTTTTTGGTCACTTTGACCTTTTTTTTTCTTTGATTTTTTAATAAAAAATTTTAAGGCACAAAAAAATATTTAATGACACATTTATAGTGAGATTTCTTTGATTACAATTCCACATGATAGTTATATTTCGAGCAGTAAGATTACTTAAGCGGTACAGTTGAATTAGAAGAATTACCGCTTCCTTATTCTGATTGCATCCTCGATGAATGAATTGGATCACCATTTGAATACAAATCTAACCTTCATCCCAGCCTCTGCCTCTGCATCTAGTTCTAGGTGCTTGACATGGAGACACCTTTTATGTCGGGCCGCCAACTTTTGATAAAGCAATATGTGGCCCAACGATTTTCTTTTCACTTTGGAATTTGATCAATTCATCCCGGTGTGATATGAGCAATACAGACGCTAGGTGAGTTGCCCAAAATAAGCCATTTATAAGAGCTTTCAATTGTAGTGGGGTCAATTTGTTAATGATTTGAAGCTTCAAGTGTTTGACATTGGATACATTGGATGAACCAAGAGTAGATATATCCTTCAATATTTTCATATTCACCAATTCTGATGGATTCAGGGTCAATTCGCAACGCGAGACGTTAAATTTGTTGGAAATTTTCAAGAAATTCCCTCAATTTGAGGAAATCTTTAGTTTGCCGGAAGGAGATAAGGAGTTAAGGGTAACTTCCTGCATAATACTTGATCCACCCACCGAAACACTCATCTCGGAACTGATGGTTTATTCGAATGATTGTATAATTGAATTGATCATGGTAGTTCCCATTCCGCTATACGACTTTTCAGTTGTAACTTTTCAAGCAGCAAATTCAGAATTTTGATCCTATCCATACAAAAACTGTCATCATCTCATTTTTATCGTCACAAAAGTACAAAATGTCTCATTTTTAACCTCACAAAAAAAAAAAACAAAAAAAAAAAAAAAAAACAAAGGGAACTAATAAGTCTAGATCAGAACAATCATGCAGTGGGTATTCAGTCAGCTTATTTAAGCCTGATTAATAATAAAAAAGAAAAAATCAGAATAGAAAAAAACTCTAAACCAGTGCATACATATAAATATCATGTATATACGCACAAACAGACCGGAACCAAAAATAAAATCTAGCAAAAAAAAAAAAAAAAAACATAGAAAGCTATCAAAGAGACAAGAAAGGAAAAACATAGGCTAAAGTTTCTAGCTTCGCCATACATCCTTCGGTTATCGGAATTTAGCATGCGTTGAACCACAGAAACAGAAAGAGGAGACGATTCATGTGGCACCAGTCCACCGCCTGATCGATGCCGAACACGCCCTCACACTCACAAGTAAGAATCTGCTACTCCTGCCACACACGCCTAATGCGCAGGTTTGTGGTTTCTTCCTTCCTTCTCTTCATCAATTTTGGTGTTTAAATCTCTACGCTTTCCATTTTTTTATTTAATTTTCATCTGAATTTTTATGGATTGCATGATTATCTTTTTTATTTGTATTTTGGTAATATCAATTATGTGGTTAACATAATATTTAGATGATTAATTGAATTAAAACTATTTAATTTGAGCTTAATTGAAAAGATTTAAATTTAGAGTCTTTGATATTACTTGGTAGGTTTAAAAGGCTGTAAATTTATATTCTTTACTCTTTATGTATTTAAAATTTAATTTATTAGGGTAGATAGTATGTGATATTTCTAAAATTTATCCTATTTTATTATTATTATTATTATTTATTAAGGAGTAAAGAGTGATACATGCTATGTAACACATAATTATTTTATTTTATTTAATAAAGTCTTTGAGGAACTACTAGTCAATGACAGAAGTTAACAATAGGTTAATATATATATATATCTATATATATATTTGGAAAAATAAAATAGACCAATATGAATTAATAAGCCAATGACCTTGTGAATGCTAATTAGCTATTTTATTTTTTTGTGGAGCTCTTTATATTATTTGTGATCGTTGAATATTTAATTTTATTATGTCTTGTAATTTTTGTGTTTATTTGAATGTAATGTCAGTTTAGGCTAATTTAGATAGAATAAATTTAGAATCCGAGATCAAATTAATTTGTTCCAATGACGAGCTTTTATTATCATTATTTTTTTACATTTATTTTTGCATATTTTACTTTATTTTTTATTATTTATTTTCAGTACTACTAATTTTGTCTTCTTGCAAATTTAGTTTTGAATTTATATTAGACATCGGACTTAATCTTATTATTTTAAAGTTGCATGGCGGTGGATATGGGATCAAAACCCAAGCTCATATTTTTGGAATTCTTTTTTTTTTTTTTTTTGACTTGAAGTTTTATTACATGGTTTGGTAGGTGAATTTTTGGCCTATGGTCCATATATATATATATATATATATATATATCTTTGTATGGGGTTTGGTTTCTTAATTTGCAAATTGGTTTAAGACCTAACTTTCACTTTTTCAAATGGGATCTAACAATTTAATAGCAACTTAGGCAAGAGATTTAATCTCGTTTTTTTGTCTTCAAATCATTTCTCATTTAAGATTGATTAGAAAAAACCAAAAAATCAACTTATAAATTAGGATATAAAAGTAGACACATAATTAAACTTTGTAAAAAAAAATTTCATAGATTAGAATTGAATGATAACCTCATTATGAAAACATATTAGATTGAGCATAGTATTCTTTGGTTGTGTAATCAATCATTTTATTCGGAATTCTTAAACCAGTTTGGTAGTGTTTTTCTTAGTTTTCACTTTTAGAAGACTAAGTGGCAACTCTACTTATTGAACATATTTATTTTTACGATTGCTAAAAGGTCACCGTATAACGTAATAACAACTTCACTAAAAACTAAAAGGTTAACTCATAGTTTCTTTTCTTTCTTTGGAAATTATATGTGTTGTTTCATAATTAGTCTTTATTGAATGTCATTTCTATTATGATTCATGATTGTTTTGCCTTATTTTGTGTTGCATTGTGCTTTGCTTTGTTTTGCGGATTAGGTGTAAGATTGTTATTTTTTTCTTGCACAAACACATTTATTAGCTCCACGACCAAGCTTTAGTTAGGACTCGGATAGGGAGTATCTTGGGATATACATAACCTATTTGCAAATTAAGCAATCAAAGTCAAAGAATAACATAAAATAAAATAATAACAAGTTTAGACCTTAGTTTTAACTTTACCTAGCAAACCATTAAAATAAAAATTACAAATTCCAAAATGCATGAATAAAAAAATCCTAGAAAAATAAAGACACCGGACTTAGTCCATATCAACCTATCATTAGGGGTGAGCAAACGGTTCGGTTAACCGAAAACCGAATAAAATCGGACCGTATTAAGGAATTTGGTTCGGTTTTAAATTAAAAATTATACACTTCAAAACCGAACTGAAAAAATCAAAATTATTTCGGTTTGGTTCAGCTTTTTGAAAAAAAGTTTGGTTTTAACCGAAAACCGAATGAACAAGTAAAAATTAAAAAAAAAATCTTATTCTTATTCTAAATCCCTAACCGGCTAACCCTAACTTTAGTCCCTTCTTTCTCTCACTCTCTCTTTCGAAACCCTCACCGTCACCGACTCATGCGAATCGCGATCATCCTCCACTCCATCAACTCATCTCACCGTCTTTTCCCTAATCTCCTTCGGCTTCATTCCCTTCTTCTCCACTCTCCACTCTAGTCCTCCGGACTCCGGCTTGCTCATCCCGTCACCCGCCCTCGCAAGTCGCAAGTAACAACCCAGTAAGCCCCGTCATCTTCTTTGATCTCACGGAGTCACGGTCATCCTTATCAATCACCACCTTCCTCTTATTACTCGGGTCTCCGGTCGCCTCGGCCCTCGCTTACTCTTCGTGTCTTCCTCTTCTCGCGAGCTCTCCTTAGTCCCAAGGTCGGTCTCTTTTATTTTTTTATTTTTTTATTTTACCGATAGTGATAACAAATTAACAATAATGTATTGGACTATTGGGCAAGATTATCAAATTAACAAATCAATATGAACTCTATTTTGTATTGTCATATTGTCATTGATTTAATTTTTAACACGGATTAAGAAAAGGAAAATGCATGATTGGGGGGTTCTCGCTAGAAAAAAAGTGTATGATCGTTTATCGGACATACATCCTTTCTATGAATGAAAGGATTCGCAACCGGTTTGCGAACTCAAATCCCTTCAAATTCAAGCATATATCACCTTTAAATAGCTAAAGTTCCACAAGTATTATCTCGCTTTTGGGATTAGGTTATTCAATTGTTTTGTGACTTGGGAGGATTTTAATAAGTGTGAGGATTGTTTTGAATGACGGTCATCAAGCCAAAATGTGTGATTCGAAAGTCAGGGCGAGCTTCGGACATTATTCTCATGAAGGTAAACTAGTGTTTTTTTTGTGTGGAAGTTAGGGTGACTTGTTGCTTCGGTTTTTTTTAGGAAGTAGTCAAAGTTGATCATTTTGATATGTAGTAGTGATATTTTTTATCCATAATCCTTGTTAAGCCTTATCCGTATCCGGGATGCATCCGATTTGGAATTATTTTCTTTTGCTGAGGATATTTTGTTGTCATGTATCTAGTTTGTTTTGCTGGTCATTTAGCATTTCGTATATGAATAGGATTGGGTGAGTGTCTCAAATCTTAGTCTGCTCAAATCAAACATCTCATGGAATTAAAAAGCGTGAAAGAGCGACGAGTCTACTATTGTTCTTGCGGTATATACTATAATCTTTGTATTGTTTTTCTCTCCTCCTTTTCTTCTTAATTTCCTTGTTAGTGTGTATAATGGAAATATATATTTTTTTTAATTTTGTTGTTTTTGTGTATAATGGAAATTAGGAAAATCCAAGTTAAGTATCCATTGAGATCCGCCACCAAATCCAAGGATGACAAAGATAAACCACAACTCTCTCTTTCTTCTTTTGCTTCCAAGAGGTACCAACATCTCCGATCAATTCAAACTCGTAAATTCTCTCCCTTTTTTTTTCTTAATTAAACATATATTTTATATTTATAGACTTTTAACTCTAGGGTTGTGTTTATTTTTCGGGGGAAAGCTCGCATCAACTTTGAGTAAAAGTATGGGTGTCCTTGATCTCTTTGGCAAGGACAAATCTGCTAAGCCACCTAGAAGACTATCTATTCCTGCTAAGTCAATGGCCACAACTCGCTCCGAAACCACCAGCAGGAAACATCACCCTAATATCCGAGTCCGGAACCAAGAGATCCGCTACAAAAAATGATACCCTTTTTTCTAATTCTTCTAGGGCTTCAACCCGAAAGAAATTCAACGTGTTAGCCTTAGCTTCCTATTGGCTATCACAAATTAAGATCTCTAAAGTTGTTGCTAAATGCTAAGCATTCAATTTCTTTTGCTTTTTTTTTTTTGTTCGCAAGTTATATTTTATGTTGAAGGATTGTGCTAACATGACTATGATCTTGGTGTTAATAGTTGGAGAGTATTAATTCAAGATGCTAGATTTGGGGATGAAAAATTTAGGGATTATGATCGGACAAGTACATTTTTTACGAGCTGAATTTTTTTTTTTTTTACAACAAAAAGTTCGGTTAACCGAATTATTTCGAAATCGAACCGAAATAATTCGGTTTCAAACCAAATTAACCGAATTAATTTTGGTTAGGATTCGGTTTTCATTTTTTCTAATTCGGTTAACCGAAAACCGAACTAAATTAAGCTTAACCAAACCGTTTAACCGAATGATCATCCCTACCTATCATGCCATTTAAAAAGTATGTTAAAATTGGGACTCAAGGCTCAATACCAAATTTAGAGTAGAATTTCCAAAAAGACAAAGTTAGTGATACTTTAAAAAAAAATAGTAATAGTAATAAGATAAATAATAAAAGTTCTTCCATTGAAACAAAATTAATCTTAAGTCTTAAACTTATCCATCTAAACCGACATAAATTGACATTATATTAAATAAACATGTCAAGTGCAAAACATAAACAAATTAGGCATTAGGCATGAAAGGACCATAAATTATTTAAAGATGACCTCATAGAAAATAAAATATTCAATTAATCTTCACAAGATCCTTGGCATATCGATTTGTATTGGCTTATTTTAATTTTTTCACCGGATAAAAAAAAATGCTAACCTATTGCTAGCTTCATCAATTACAAAAAGCTTCTCTAGAACTTTTTATATGAAAATAAAATCGGATAATATATAATATATGACGAGTCACTCGTGAATCCTAGTTTAAAAGAAATAAAATTAAATAAAATTAAATTAGGAAGAACTCTAAAAATATCAATACTCTTTATTCTAGTTAGAGAAATGAAAAACTCTAATTGAATTGCTTTCAATTAAACCTAAAATAAAATAATTTTAATTCAATAAATCATTCATATTTTATATTAGCCACATAATTAATATTATCATAATATGAATTAATAAAATAACCAAGCAACATATGAAATTCGGATGAAAATTAAATCAATGATTAAAAACTCAAGGATTCAAATACTTAGAAGCTCGGGGTACAAAATGAATAAAAGGAGGCAAAAAGAGAAGAAGACGCATGCCTTTTAGTTGCATAGGTGTTAGAACTTTACTTACACGTGTGGTGGAGCGTGGGATGGCGACGGACAAGCGATGCTAGCTGTAACGCCCCCACCCCGATCATATTTCTACTACCCAAGTAGGTATCGGACGAAGCGCGTTACGCCGACATACCCTAAACTCTAAGTAGTTTTCTTATGATATTCTTAGAACATTAACGAGTAAATTATGTATATAACTCCTTAAGATAAAATTTACATAACATAATTGAATACATTAATAAAACATTACAGGCAATATTCAATTTCTCACGAACTTCATACCCCAAATTTACGGATAAAATAAAAACTAATATATGGTGCCTCATATGAGCCGGTTAGGAGGAGCCGACCGCATCCGTACCAACTTGTCCTTTTTCTATCAAGACATAAAAAAAATAACAACAAGGTGAGCCGAAGCTCGGTAAGCGGGATGATGCACGTGATATGCAATGTTGTTTTGACTTCCCACCATACTCATAAATTTTATTCTCGGGTACCACAGGTATTAGCCGATCCGCTCTATTTATCATCCGGGTGGTCCGTAGATCACCTTCGCTACAACGGAATTATCCCTCGTTGTAACTACCGTTAGCGGGAATCCATCGTCTAACAGAGTGCAAGCACACAACTTGATTTCATCGAGATGATCATCGGATCATCTTCTCGCTACAACGGAATTATCCCTCGTTGTAACTACTATTAGCGAAAATCCATCGTCTAATAGTGTAGGCATACAACCTAGAGTATTGGACTACTAATACCCATTTATTCCAGTTAAGTTATCAAACCTAGATGTATAAACCATTTCTCAATCAATTGACTTGTCTTAAACCACCCACTATGCACATGATACACGTGATGACATATTTAATCACATTCAACCAAATTCGGGTACCAACTCTTCATTCTCATGCCATACTCACGGTCCAACCCACACTCGGAATTTACCCGTTACTCACATACCAATCATGATACTCATAGCGAGAACACAACCTCCGCTCATTAATATTGTTAATTAGTTTCGTTAATATTTAAAAGAAGGTCCAAGTCCATTTACTTTAATCCAAGGCCATTAACTTTATCCTAAGTTTATTGAATTTATTCAATTCCATTTTATTTAGTCCAAGCCCATTTAGTTTATTCCAAACCCATTAATTTTGTCCAAGTCTAATTCTTTGGTTTTAGGGTTTATTATCGGGCAACTCCTAATCGAGTAAATAATTTTTCAATTTAAGAACATAATTAAATCTTACCCATTTTATTTTAGATACTAGACATATTTATTTATAACATATCCAAAAATTAGGTCTAAATCCCATGTACACAATTAATTACAAATTTTGAAACTTAGGGAGCAATCGCCAAGTAGTAGTTTGTCTAGAGCAGTCCATACTAAATCGGGTATAACTCTTTGTAAACGAATCCAATGACCAAGACATTTTAAAGGACGTTATTTGAAACATAGATGAAAAACTTGTATTCTTTAAGTTTCACTCAGAAATCGACCTAAAATCCTAAAACATGCACCCCAAAATTCGGACAGAATTTACTCCTTATCAACACTAATTTATTAGTTCATTCCAAGTCAACTTTAAACATGGTTTAGTTCACTTAAATTTAGTCCAAGTTCAATCCAACCCATCACCACATACTTGGATATTTTTCAAAAAATTATAACATCATAAATCATCACAACAAGGCATCCATACATAGATTTATCCCAAGCATCAAGCATATAACCATTGAAAATTATTACAACCCATGAAATAAATACTAACAAAATAACTTAAAAAAAATAATCTAAGACATTAATCAGCCAAAAAAATGAAACCTACATACCTCTTTTAGGTTTGATTAGAATTTCCTTAGCTCTTTTTCTTTCCTTTTTCCCTTTCTCTTTCTCTTTTCTTTCTTTCTCTCTTTTTGCTATTTTTCTCTCTTCAATTTGACTTCTCTTTTAATTCTAGATGGCTACGATTTTTGGCCTAAAATTGGTATTCATTTAACCCTCTCTTTCCCTTATATACTCACCTTTTATCCTCTCATTTATTTATATCATAAGTATTAAAATTTAACTAGGCCAAATGTAAAGTGGAAGAAGCTTGGAAGGCAAAGTCGGCACGTTTTGGAAGTCAAAGGTGATGATTTGGCTTCCAAGCATTTAATTCAAGTGCTTAGGTGGCTAAAGAAAACTTAGGCTAAATAAACACATTAATAATCTGGTTTCATGTAATTAGACATAATTTCTTTCATAAAAAATTCAAAAATTTCCATTTTTAAAATTCAGAATTTCTTTTTCTCTAAAATTTCAACGAGTGTTACCTCCTAACCCATCTATACTAAAATGTGCATAACTCTTTCTATATGTATCCAAAAATTATGAAATTTTATAGAGAGCTAGTATACACATAGAAAACCAACTTTGATTCTTAAAGGTTTTCTCAAAATCAATCTAACAAGTATGAAATAAATCTCATAAGATTCGGACGGATTCTTCTCTCAAAATTCCAGTAGAATGCATTTCGAAACAACCCTCACTATAATTGGTATAACTATTAATGTATAGGTCTAAATATTATAAACGTTTGTACAGATCTATTCCACACATAGATGAACAACTTTCATTCTTTAAGGTTGACCCAAAAATTACCCTAAAGGCCTCAAACAATTCACACAAAACTCGGGCGGAATATAGTCCTTAAAACACCGATTTTGCATATTTGATTTCTTTAATAATTAAACCATTAATCTTAAGCACAATAACTTTAATTTAACATAAATCACATATTTCAAGCATTAATTTCTCATGATGAAATGATAATTATACTTACTCTTAATATACATATATATAGAATTATTCTAATACACATCGCGTTACGGATAAGGGTTTTTACGGAGGTTACAATTCTTCCCTCCTTAAAAGAAATTTCGTCATCGAAATTGATTCACTTGAATAACTTGGGGTATTTATCTTTCATTTCTTGCTCACGTTCCCAAGTCATTTCTTCGAGGTTATGGTTTTCTCACAAAACCTTAACTAGCTCTATCTCCTTATTTTTCAACTCGTTTGATCCGTCGATCGAGAATCCGGACCGGTCTCTCTTCGTACATTAAATCCGGAGTAAGATTCGGTGGCTCTATATTCAAAATTTGACCCAGCTCTCCAATGCACTTCCTTAGCATAGACACATGAAATACATTGTGTATTCCTGCTAAGGATGGTGATAGCAATATGCGATACGCTTTATCTCCTACTCGTTCCAAGTATCTCAAACGGTCCTATGTTCCGTGGGTTTAACTTTTCCCTTTTCCCAAATCGTAGTACACCTTTCATTGGTGAGACTCTTAAAAATACATAATCACCGACCACGAACTTTAGATCCTTCCTCCGTTTGTCCGCGTAACTTTTCCGTCTACTTTGGGTTGCTTTCATCCATTGGCGGATGTGGTCTACTACTTCGGCTATTTGTTGTACCAATTCGATCCTAGCAATGTTCTTTCTCCTAATTCATCCCAATGCATCGGAGATCTACATCGTCGTCCATACAAAGCCTCATAGGGAGCCATCCCAATCGAAGCTTGGTAGCTATTATTATACATAAATTCAACTAAGCGAATGTATTTCTCCCACTTTCTAGACCAATCTAGGACGCATGCTCGTAGCATATCTTCAAGAATCTGGATTACACATTCGGATTGTCCGTCGATTCGTGGATGATAAGCCGTGCTCGAAATTGAGCTATGTGCCCATGGCCTTATGCGGACTCTTCCAAAATGCGGAGGTGAATCTAGGATCTCTATCCGACACAATTAAGATCGAAATCCCATGTAGTCTCATGATTTTGTCCAGATACAATTGGGCATATTGGTTTAAATCATAGGTGGTTTTGACGAGAAGAAAGTGTGCTCGATTTGATCAACTCCGTCTACGACTACCCGGATGGCATTTGACCCTCTATCCGATCTTGGCAATCCCATGACGAAGTCCATAGTTACATGCTCCCACTTCGATTCCGGAATTGCTAGTGGCTTTAACGTTCCCGAGGGTTTTTGGTGTTCCGCCTTCACTTGTTGGCAAGTTTGACACCTTACCACAAAGTCGCCTACATCTTTCTTCATTCCTACCCACCAATAATACTCGCCGTAAATCTCGATACATTTTCGTACTCCCGGTGTATTGAGTATGGGGTTGTGTGTGCTTCTTTCAATATCTCATCTTTTATGTCCTCCACTACGAGAACACATAGTCTTCCTTTGAAACTAATCATTCCTTTATCATCCATCACAAAATCGACTCGCTCCGACCTCTATACCTTTCTTCAATTCCTTCATCTTTTCATCCTTTTCGTCGCTCAATTTGAATTCTTTCTTACAAGCATCGGCTGGATTAATAGTGCTCGATAGCATGCTCTTGTGGCCTATAGGAACTATTTCTAGTTCCAAGTGCTTGTAGGTCCTTCATTATCGACGTCCGGGTCACCCGTACCATAGCGATCGATTTCCTACTCAAGGCATCGGTAACAATATTGGCTTTACCCGGTGGTAGTTGATTATACGATCATAGTCCTTTACCAGCTCTAACCACCTTCTTTGTCTCATGTTCAGCTCTTTTTGTGTGAAGATGTATCGTAAGCTCTTATGATCCGTGTATATCTCACAATTTACCCCGTATAAATAATGTCTCCGGATTTTTAGGGCAAAGACTATCGTCGCTAATTCTAGGTCATATGTCGGGTAGTTTCGCTCATAATCCTTTAATTATCGTGACGAATGAGCTATTACTCTCCTATTTTGCATCAACATCGCTCCTAATCCATGTTTGGAGGCGTTCATATAAACTACGAAAGTTCCATCCTTGGACGGAATGGTTAGCACCGGAGCCGTGACTAACCGTCGTTTTAGCTCTTGGAAGCTCTCCTCACAAACATCCGTCCACTCGAAATCCGGTGCTCTTTTTCATCAAGTTAGTAAAAGACCTAGCTATCTTCGAGAAGCCTTCCACAAATCTCCGATAATACCTTGTCAACCCTAAAAAGCTTCGTACCTCCGTTATGCTCTTTAGGGTAGGCTAATTCGAATAGCCTCTACTTTCTTTGAGTCTACTCGCGATGCCTTCCTTCGTCACCACATGGCCTAGAAAAGCCACTTGCTCTAGCCGAATTTGTACTTCTTGAATTTGCCATACAATTGTTGCTCCCTTAGCGTATGCAAGGTGACCCTTAGATGTTCCCTATGCTCTTTCTCACTTCGAGAGTAAACCGGGATATCATCGATGAATACGATGATAAACTTGTCCAGGAACCTTTTGAAGACTCGATTCATCAAGTCAATGAAGGCAACCGGGGCGTTCGTCAACCCAAACGGCATCACTAAAAACTCGTAAGTGATCGTATCTCGTTCGAATGCTCGTCTTCTTCACGTCTTTCGGTCTCACCCTCAATTGATGATATCCAGATTGTAAGTCTATTTTAGAGAATACCGTTGCCCCTTGTAATTAGTCAAATAAATCATCGATCCGGGGCAATGGGTACTTATTTTTAATGGTCACCCGATTTAGTTCTCGATAGTTGATACATAGTCTTAGACTTCCATCCTTCTTTTTCACGAATAGTATTGGAGCTCCCCAATGTGAGGAACTAGGACGTATAAAGTCCTTATCTAGTAAGTCCTGTAATCGCACCCTCAACTCCTTTAGCTCGACAGGAGCCATTCTATAGGGGGTTTTCGAAATCGAGCCGTACACGGCTCTAGTTCAATCTCAAACTCTATTTTCCTCTCCGGTGGTAAGCGTGGTCAAACTCTCCGGAAACACATTTATATATTCTCGTACAATCTCTATATCTTTTAGTTTCAACTTTTGCTCCACTCGGCTATCTACCACATGCGCTAAGTACCCCATACATCCTTTTTCTAGCATTTTTTGAGCTTTAATAGCTGAAATGATCGGTGTTTTTCGAAGCTTTGAATCGGTCTTAAACTCTAACTCGTCGACTTTCGGGTAGATCAAAAGTTACCCTTTTTCCTCGACAATCTATATTGGCACCATGCTTTGTCAACCGATCCATCCCTAGGATCAAATCAAAATCCCGGAGGTCCAAGCACTATCGGATCGGCTTCTAATCTTCTATCTTCAATATGTACTCGGACACTTTTTAACCACACTTGAAGATTCCATGGTGTCACCGAAGGAACCGCTATAAGATATCTTACGACTAATGTCTCCGGTTTGACTCCTAGGCTTTTCACTAATGTGTTTGATATAAAAAAATACGTGGCACCGGAATCCATCAAAACATATGCAATTAAGCCAAGGATTGAGACATTACCATGAATTACGATTGTATCCCTCTAATCTGCCTCTTCCCGGGTCATAGTATACACCCGAGCAGTACTCTTCCCGGTCCCGGTTTCGTACTTGTGGGCAATTGTAGGATATGTGCCCCGGCTTTTGACACACATAGCATACCCGACCGTTCGATCTACATTCCCCGACATTGAACCTTTCATACTTTCTATACTCGGGACGGATCGCCCATCATTAATCTCGATTGGTCGCTTAGCGGTGGTCTCGGAACATATGGTGCTCGGTCTAGTGGCTCGAGAGTTTCTCGGACCACCACTTCGATTGAAATTCCTAGGCGTAACTCGTCTCACTCGGTCCCGATGAAGAGGCTCCAAATCTAAACCCTTGCCTCTTTTGCCGTAAGTCCTTTGAAATCTCCTTCGATCTTCGTCGCCTATCATCGTCTTATCCACCATTTCGAGAAAGTATTGGCAACCGACATCCGTACTATACTTCGCACTCTTGGGTTTAATCTCGTCGAAACTCGTTCCTTTTTAGATTTTCATCCCCGACAATAAATGAGAAGAATCTACAACCTTGTTCAAACGTTCGTACATATTCATAGATCGAAATCCCATCTTGCTTTAACTCTAGAAAGTCTTGAATCTTCTCGGCCCTCACGTCCGTGGTAAAGTATTTATTATAGAAGACCTCTTTAAATCCTTCCCAAGTTAAAGTTGGCACATCTACGGTTAGTCGCGTGCTCTCCCACCATGTGCGAGCATCCTTAGTTAACGGGAAAATAGCACATGACACTCGCTCCCGGTTGGCAAACCGTAGATATTCGAATATTGCCTCCAGAGACTTAATCCACTCCTCGCCTATCATTGGGTTCACTCCCCAGACAAACTCTCGAGGGTTCATCTTGCGGAACCTTTCTACCGCATCATTCCCGTGCTAGGGTGGAGGTCGTTATCGTGTAGCTAAAAGCTCGCCTCATTTGTTTCGTGTGAACTTGTTGTTGTTCGTTGTAGAGTTTGTTGCTCGTCGTTGCATTATTTTCATCATTTGATTCAACATTTCTTGCCGATTCAAGCTATTATCGTTGGAGGTCCCTTCACCTCCGCTCGTACAGGGTTCTTTCTTAGCGACATAGTTTATCTTTATGTACACATTAAGTTCACATTAGTTTAGTATGGATTTTAGCATTTAATGCTAATCATTCATGCTCGTATGAAATTATATATTTTTATACATAGTAAGCATCTCATACACACCTTTACTAGGTTTTCGTGCTATATTTACAATCAAAAGCACTCCTATTTATATTATAGAACATACAAAAGACACCACGACATGTGGTGAGATCCCTATTAACTTATTTATCAAACATGTCGAGGAAAAGAACCCTCTAGTAACCACCAAGTCAATGCGATTTTTTATTGCCACATGGACTATCTCACGAGCAATGGGTAAGGGTAGTCCCCATCCGTACATCACTCGAATGAGGGATCGTCCGGCCCGGGTTGGTAGAAAGGTTTGAATTAGAGCCCGATAAGAGTGTTGGTCTATCATATCTTCCCAAACTTCGTCTAACAATCGTTGGTCTCTCGGTGGAAGAGTCCAACGTAAAGTTATCCGAAGGAAGTTCGAGCTAAAATACCGGTTAAAAGAGGCATCGGCGAATGCGATTCTCCGAAGTAGGTCATGAAATCGCATAATATGTGCCACCGTGTCCCGTTCGGAACCATAGTAAGGTTATTTAGCTCGACTCTAAACGCAGCTAGCGCCGTCCGTTGCCATCGCGTTCTAAGCACGCTTGGTACTCGATACAAAGCCGGCATCTAAAGTGATAGGGTTTGTTGTTATTAATAATTTCAAACAAAATTTTATACACATTACATAATAAAAAAACATACATAGTTTAAGAGAATCGAAATTAAAATTACCCATCCAGGAGCAAACCGGTCCTCGTGCTCATGTGGCACTTACGGCTCTACCCAACTCCTAAAACCATTGCTCCGATACCATACCGTAACGTCCCCGCCCTGATCATATTTCTACTACCCAAGTAGGGTACCGGACGAAGTGCGTTACGTTGACATACCCTAAACTCTAAGTAGTTTTCTTATGATATTCTTAGAACTTTAACGAGTAAATTACATATATAACTCCTTAAGATAAAATTTACATAACGTAATTAAATACATTAATAAAACATTACGAGTAATATTCAATTTCTCACGAACTCCATACCTCAAATTTACGTACAAAATAAAAACTAATATATGGTGCCTCACATGAGCCGATTAGGAGGAGCCACCGCATCCGTACCAACTTGTCCTTTTTCTCGTCAAGACATAAAAAAAATAACAACGAGGTGAGCCGAAGCTCGCAAGGTAGGTGATGCATGTGATATGCAATGTTGTTTTGACTTCCCACCATACTCATAAATTTTAATCTCGGGTACTCGGGTATTAGCCGATCTACTCTATTTATCATCCGGGTGGTCCGCGAGATCACCTTCTCGCTACAGCAGAATTATCCCTCGTTGTAACTACCGTTAGCAGGAATCCATCATCGAATAGTGCAAGCACACAGCTTGATTTCATCCAGATGATCCTCGGATCATCTTCTCGCTACAACGGAATTATCCCTCGTTGTAACTACTATTAGCGAAAATCCATCGTCTAATAGTGCAGGCACACAACCTAGAGTACTCGGACTACTAATACCCATTTATTCCAGTTAGGTTATCAAACCTAGATGTATAAATCATTTCTCAATCAATTGACTTATCTTAAACCACCCACTATGCACATGATGAACGTGATGACATATTTAATCACATTCAACCAAATTCGGGTACCAACCCTTCATTCTCATGCCATACTCACGGTCCAACCTATACTCGAATTTACCCGTTACTCACATACCAATCATGATACTCATAGCGAGAACACAACCTCCGCTTATTAATATTGTTAATTAGTTTCGTTAATATTTAAAAGAAGGTCCAAGTCCATTTACTTTAATCTAAGCCCATTAACTTTATCCTAAGTTCATTGAATTTATTCAATTCCATTTTATTTAGTCCAAGCCCATTTAGTTTATTCCAAACCCATTAATTTTGTCCAAGTCTAATTCTTTGGTTTTAGGATTTATTACCGGGCAACTCCTAATCGAGTAAATAATTTTTTAATTTAAGAACATAATTAAATCTTACCCATTTTATTTTAGATACTAGACATATTTATTTATAACATATCCAAAAATTAGGTCTAAATCCCAAGTACACAATTAATTACAAATTTTGAAACTTAGGGAGCAATCTACCAAGTAGTAGTTTGTCTAGAGCGAGTCCATACTAAATCGGGTATAACTCTTTATAAACGAATCCAATGACCAAGAAATTTTAAAGGACGTTATTTGAAACATAGATAAACAACTTGTATTCTTTAAGTTTCACCCAAAAATCGACCTAAAATCCTTGAACATGTACCCCAAAATTCGGACAGAATTTACTCCTTATCAACACTAATTTATTAGTTCATTCCAAGCCAACTTTAAACATGGTTTAGTTCACTTAAATTTAGTCCAAGTTCAATCCAACCCATCACCACATAATTGGACATTTTTTAAAAAATTATAACATCATAAATCATCACAACAAGGCATCCATACATAGATTTATCCCAAGCATCAAGCATATAACCATTGAAAATTATTACAACCCATGAAATAAATACTAACAAAATAACTTTAAAAAAATAATTTAAGACATTAATTAGCCAAAAACATGAAACCTACTTACCTCTTTTAGGTTTGATTAGAATTTCCTTAGCTCTTTTTCTTTCCTTTTTCCCTTTCTCTTTCTCTTTTCTTTCTTTCTCTCCTTTTGCTCGTTTTTCTCTCTTCAATTTGACTTCTCTTTTAATTCTAGATGGCTACGGTTTTTGGCCTAAAAATGATAGTCATTTAACCCTCTCTTTCCCTTATATACTCACCTTTTATCCTCTCATTTATTTATATCATAAGTGTTAAAATTTAACTAGGCCAAATGTAAAGTGGAAGAAGCTTGAAAGGCAAAGTCGGCATGTTTTGGAAGTCAAAGGTGATGATTTGGCTTCCAAGCATTTAATTCAAGTGCTTAGGTGGCTAAAGAAAACTTAGGCTAAATAAACACATTAATAATCTGAGTTCATGTAATTAGACATAATTTCTTTCATAAAAAATTCGAAAATTTCCATTTTTAAAATTCGAAATTTCTTTTTCTCTAAAATTTCAGCAATGTTACCTCCTAACCCATCTATACTAAAATGTGCCTAACTCTTTCTATATGTATCCACGAATTATGAAATTTTATAGAGAGCTAGTATACACATAGAAAACCAACTTTGATTCTTAAAGGTTTTCTCAAAAATCAATCTAACAGTATGGAATAAATCTCACAAGATTCGGACAGATTCTTCTCCCAAAATTCCAAGTAGAATGCATTTCGAAACAACTCTCACTATAATTGGTATAACTATTAATGTATAGGTCTAAATATTATAAAATTTTATACAGATCTATTCAACACATATATGAACAACTTTCATTCTTTAAGGTTGACTCAACAATTACCCTAAAGTCCTCAAATAATTCACATAAAACTCGGCGTGAATATAGTCCTTAAAACACCGATTTTGCATATTTGATTTCTTTAATAATTAAATCATTAATCTTAAGCACAATAACTTTAATTTAACATAAATCACATATTTCAAGCATTAATTTCTCATGATGAAATGATAATTATACTTACTCTTAATATACATATATATAGAATTATTCTAATACACGTCGCGTTACGGATAAGGGTTTTTACGGGGGTTACACTAGCATTGTCTTCTCGTTGCACTTTTAGTTAAGAAATTTTATAATACACACTTTGAGGAGAGAGATAGACACACAAAAAGAGAGAAAAAAATAAGAAAGAAAAAATAAAAAAATTTGAGCGGACATGGAAATCTTCTTATTACTTTTGGTTGGTATGAATATAATTTCATTCTTTTTTTATGTGTCTATCTCTCTCCTCAAAGTAGATCCAATGAGTAACTACCGTACATGCCACTAGTTACTCCTTGTGTATTATAAAATTTTCCCTTTTAGTTGGTCCGACGCGTGTTTTTAGAAAGCGTGCCATGGAGAGCGATAGTATCGCCTTCTCCCGCCTTTACTTTGCCCTTCTTCTTTTTTTTGGCTAATGCTAGAGTTTTTGAATTATGTATCGGTGTGCGTGAAATTTTTTTATAATACTCAATGAATAACTAATGATATGTACGGTAGTTACACTATGAATCTATTGAGAAGAGAGAGATAGACAAATAAAATTATATCCGGACACACCAAAAATGATAAGAAGATTTTCACGTTCGTTCAATTTTTTTTAAATTTTTTTCTCCTATTTCTCTCTTCTTTTTTGTGTCTATCTCTTTTCTCCAAGTGAGATCATGAAGTAATTACTATACATGTCCCTAATTACTCTTTAAATATTATAAAATTTCATGTTTGCATATTTGTTGAAGTTATATATTTATATAGCGCTACTTAGGCCGGTTTAGACTCTTTTGTTTTGATTTTTTTTTATTGGATTGGGCTTGGATAGCCAGACCCAGCCCAACAAAAGCCTAGGCTGGTCCAAACCCATTTTCACCCTCTTTATTTTATTTTATTTTGTGATTTGACCTATTTCTTTTTTTTTTTTTTTTTGTGATTTTTTTCTTTCTTCGTTGTGGGATCTATGAAGCCATTAGCTATTCATGCGCTGATTCGTCCCAAAAACCGATTAATAAGAGCAGCATTTATATTCCGGACCAAATGGAGCAATGTACTTTTATTCCCTTATAGAATGAGACCCCCAAATCTGTATGATATAAGGATTATTTGTGGATTAAAATACCCTCAAGGCGTGGAGGTTGATACCGCGACCGGAGTCCTAATGGAGGGATATAAAGATCTAGTCAATTCTAAGACTGAGCTTGGTACTTTCAGCGAGGCAGAAATAAAAAAGGCAGTCGAGGAAAGAGAGCAGGCATTATTTTTGTTATTCTGGATTTGTAAGGAATTCGATGAGATTTTTTCTTTTTCCCTTGTCCAGAAACTGATAAATATGAGGTGGCAAATGGGGAGATATACATTCCCCGCCATCTCCATTCCCAATAAATTGCGGCAGCAACTCTCCATGCTTTGTGCTGCCTTATAACGCACCAAACGAAAGGTTGCGGCTTCAGTTTCCTAAACTGTTAATAAAATTGAGGGCAGAATGTAAAGGAGTCTTTGTATTATTATAAACCATTTTTAACTAAATTATTTAGTGTAAATAGTCTATAAAAAGGGAGAAAATTAAGTCCTTATGTTCAATGAAATAGGTTTCAACCTTTTTTTTTTCTTTTACTCACACGTTCAAGTTTCTTAATAAAACTAGTCGTTAGAATTTAAATCCGTAATATCTTATTGTAAGAGACTATTATTATTGAACTATAAGTTTTTTGTTATTTTAATTTAATTCGGCTTAAGTAAAATTACATGCTTAATGCATGACAATCTATAACCCATTTAAGACGAGCATCCAATTTATTTTTATCTTGAATAACTTGTTGAGAGATTATTTGTGTTTTTATCAAAAGCATAGATGGGCTTGATACTTAAAAAAAGAAATAATTTTTACGTTTAATTTTATCCAACGGCTGTTTCCAGTCAATCATTTTTTGAGAAACTTCTTACACTTCGACCGCTAAGGCAAGGATCCCTCGTACATTTTACCTTGAAATTTACAAACCGTATACTGCGGAACTTGCAAAAGAGAAATGATGTCGCTACTCCATTATTGATATTAGCACTCAACTCAATAATGTCATTAGAAGCTTGAATGGAACCCTTTTTTTAGAAGCAAAAAAATTCAATTTCATTAATACTCAAAATAGAATAACTAAATCACTGTTTTTGCACTACATGACATGAAATTATGTAAATTACATATTATTTAAAAAAAGTATTTGACAATACTAATAGATAATCTATTGATAACATTTGGTTCTTTGAATAATATAGACAGTAAAGAAAACTCTTTAAACTTTTCAAATCTAAACTAGACAAGAACTGGTTGCAATGCACGCATACAAATGTGTTTAAGCCACCATGAATCAACAGAAAGATGTGTTACACTATCAAAGTATTGGTGGAAGATATAAAACCGTCAATTAAAGTCAATCTTTTCTATTTAGCTAAAAATAATCACTAATCCTTTATTGAAATGGAGAAAAACCACTATAAAGATGAATAACATACATTTGACAAACGACTATATAAATCTGAATACAATAACTAGATGTATAGATATAAAAACTAATATAATATAAAACTATGAAAAAGAAAAAGGAAAAGGTTGTCCTGACCGTAGCTAAAAAACTGCTTTATGGGAGGCTGTGTTTTGTTTAAGATTTTTTGTTTGAAAGAAAAGGAGAGATGGTGCGTACAGGTTAAATGAAACTATTAAGGAAATGTTGATTTAATTGGTTAGATAGTACAAAACCAAAGTGATATTCAAACTTCAATTGTTTTTATAATTTGATCACCAAAATTATTTTTTAATTTGTAATGAAGTTGAACGATCTCGTTGATCAACATCCGAACACGCATGATGGTGAAAAGATTGAAAAACTCAAATCTAAATTAAATTATCAAACCCAAAATCTTTGCTTATTCTCCTGCCTAATTTCAATGAAAAAAATATGTTTTTTTTTCCTAACAAGTCTAAAATCATTGCACAATTTCTATAATTTTAATAAAGATCTTTTTTTTTCTTTCCTAACAAATATAAAATCTTTGTCCAAATAAGGAAAAAAATAAGTGACAAAGTTGATTTTTTTTTTTTTTTTGGTTCGAAGAGAGAGGGCTTTGGAGTCGTTTGATAGTGATTGGTGTTGGGATTTAATGTCGTTGGCTGAAGAAGATGGTGGCTATGAGAATTGTAGTGGTCCAAGTTGGGTCTTGATCGAAAGAGAGAGATGACAAAGAGAGCTATGGCTGATGTTGGGTTTGATGAGATAGGGATGATTGTGGTTGGTGTTGGGTATGATTGGAGGAGAGGTAAGGTCGATAGGGTTGCAATGGCTAGTTGGTCTCATTGTTGTTTGGTTAGAGAAGATGGTGGCTCACTTGGGTCTTGATTGGAGGAGAGGGATGGTAGAGAAAGTTGTGGCTAGCATTGGGTTTGATTGAAAAAGAGGGATAGTGTGGCAAGAGAGTTTGAGAAGATGATAGCTATCATGGTAGGGGTGGTTGTGACATGAGCATTTGAGAATATAGGAAAATTTGTTTTTAGGTCTTAGTTTTGTTTTAATTTACGGTGTGAGTAATTTGAAATTTCACTTTAATCAGTTGGTTGGCAAAAATTAAAGATAATTGGATAAATGAATAAATGTGTCTTTTATTTATTAGGTTATATTACCATCATGTGTGAAAAGTGTATTCAAATGTTGATTAATAAAATCGTTTGATTTGATTACAAATCAAAAAATAATTTTGATACTTAAGTTAAAAAATTAAAATTTGGATGTAAGTCTTTATTTGACCGACAATAGATGATATTATCAAACTAATTAGTCTAAATACTATCATAAAAATATGCAGCAACATTACCATAACGGAAAAAAAAAAAAACTTAACTAAATTAAAAATTAATATTGGATGAAAATGGGTTTGATTCCAGGTCACATGACATCCTTGTCAAATATTACTAGCAAGGCTAGGTGCGTAGTACTCACAAATATATTCATATACTTTAAATTGTAGTTTAATTAAGAGCATTAAAAAAACCATTTTTAAACTATTATTAAAAAGTTAAACTTTAATTATTCTATAAATTTTTAAAAAGAAGATTCATAATAAAATAAAAAATATCTAACATTTGCATACAATTGCAATTGAATTCATAAAATTAAGAAAAATGGTTTCAGTAAATTGGATTGGGTATAATTTAGAATTTAAAAAGTTTTGACGAAAAGCAAATTTGATTTTTCAAAAGTTTGAACCGGGGTAATACATAGTTGTTAGATCCGATCCAAAACCTAACTCGGGCTTGACTTGGCCAAGATCCGAGGTTTCTGGATCTTGGATGGACCCACCGGGTTAGCTAGTTAATTTGTTTGATGCGTGTGTGATAAAAGCACGTTTATATGCATGTGTATTTGTATCATGACATGGATTTTTTACTTTTTCTTTTTCTTTTTGGTTATCTGACATGACTAGAGTACGGCATACAACTCAAGCAAATTTTTTTTCTTTTAAATCTTTTTTTTCAAGGAACTGGGTCGGGATCAGATTTTATCGGATTAGTCAGGTTTTGATCGGGTGGCTCGATTTTGATTGGGTCAACTCAGGTTAGCCTCTAAATCGTTGCTTTTTTTCATCAAGCTATCGAGCTGATTCCAGTTTAAACTATGGGGTAATATGCAATAGTCTAAAACACTATGGCCAATCAGTAACTATATCGAAATGAAAGGCAAACTGTGTACTTGCGCTTTAGTTTTTAGAATTCAACTTTAATTAACCAATACTCTCTTCGTACTAAAATAATTATCTATTTATTTATTTATATATATTTTAAAATATTTATTTGGTCAAAGTTTAAAGTAGTGTATTTTTTTTTTTTTAAATGTCTCTAATTAAAATTAATTTTGTAAAAAACTGTCCAAATACATATTTTTATGGTTAATGCTTTTATGAAGCTTAATTTAGGCAACTTTACCAAAAGTAGGTAACAGGTGGACCGAAGATCATTAAATTGATTTGCAATGTTTTACTTAAAGATGGACAGTTTTTGTTGAAATGGAAAATGTAGTTGTGACTTGCAAAATAAAGCCACTAAATTTCAAAAATATTTTTAATTCTTCATTTGTTTTTTTTTTTTAAAAAAAGGGGGGCTAATTTGTGCAGTTAAATCTTGTAAAGAATTCATTTTTGGCTTGGCATGTCTTAAGAAGTTATAAACGTAGAAGGTCTCTTTTATTTTATCCCACCAAGAACTTTGAATTTAGAGTGTGATTGGAAAAAAAAATTACTTGGTAACTTCATCTTGGGACTAATTTTTTTTGGCTTAAACCTTAAATTTGGAAGGACAAAAATCTTAACTCGCCACTTTAATTTTGGGACAATTTTTTGGGTTAAAATTTTGTGAAAAATTGAAAAAAGTTTAATAATCTCTAGATTTTTCTAAAATTTTTGGGATCTAAAATTTACGACAGATGAAAATTTTAATTTACTATCTTAATTTTCAGCCTAAAATCTTGTGAGGACTTTACACAGCATATCAAGGAAGAAAATATTTTTTTAATATGTTAATTTTTTTCATTATTTTTTTAAAAAATTTGATAGTTAATTAAGTTAATAATTTTTCTTTGATTTACCATTTTAATTTTGAATATATTTTCTTCTTATATTAACATTGGTTTCATGTCATGTAATATTAAATTTGATAACTAATAATTTTAAAAGAAAAAATATTTTTTTAAAAATACTAATAAATGTCTTGATATGATATAATAATTAATAAATTTTTAATAAAAAATAAAAAATAACAATTTCTTTGGATAGAAATAAATATTATTTATTGTATATTTAAACATTCAAATATTCGTATCCTGCATGTTTAAATGATAGTAGCTTTTAATTGTAATATCGCATCAAAAGGTAACGACGCAGTGCTGCAGTTACACAGGCATCGGAAAAATTACATCCACTAAAGGAGAGTAAAAACCGAAACAACATGTTAACGATTTAATGAGAAGTTTTGAAACGATTAGGACTTAATTGATAAAATTATAAGTTCGATACTCAATTGAAAATGAATATATAGATTTAAGAATAAATTGATGCTTTCTCATTTCATCACATACAAGTATATTTCATACATGTAAATAAATGTGAGATCACTGACGTGCATTTTTTTTACTTCTGTTATTCTGTAAAGAGAATTTATTAGACTTCTCACAGATATTAAAAAAATATTAAATATCATGTAAATTCATACACTCTTTATTATATTTACTATAATTATTATTTAAAATTAATTACAGTTAAAAAATGTGAATTCAATTTAAAAAATAATAGTAAAATTCTATAGTTTTTTTTATTTATGGACAAGAGATATATATTTGGGAAATGTGCCTAGGGAAAGAAGAGCGTCTTCTATTTTTAAATCTTGTCGGTCCGGACAGGAAGTAGATCAAAATATATTCAAGACAGACCACAAGAAAAGTGGAAGAATGATTAAAAAGAAGACAATCCACATGGATGTAATGAAAGTGAGGGGCCTACGACAATTAGCTAGCCACGTAGAGTCTCCTTCAAACGAACTCTATTTTCTAAGTGATGAATTGTGGTTGTTGAACTTTCGTCAATTTCTGCGACCTATCAATATGATAAAGCAGCGCACGAAATTTGAACATCACCTATAGGACAACTCTCTGTACTTTCTGCTGCCTTCACTGCACCAAACGACGACGCTTTTCAATAAAGAATGAAACTACTGCAATTAAAGCGGACTGATAAACAAAACATCGTTCACATTTCTGCTCTGAATGGGTTATAAGTCAATCTCTTCCTAGCAAATCTTCTATACCACCTCTCTTTTTCGCTCTTTGTGTGACAAAACCTTCAATTCAAGAGAACAATGCCTTCAAAGTCACCGGACCACCTACCATGGAGGATCAAGCTCTTCGTCTCCACTCTCTCTTACGCTGTGGATTTCACTCGCCGCTCTGATGGTTCTATCAATCGCCGCCTCATGAGCTGGTTCGACCCAAGAACCTCTCCCTCGCCCAGCAAGCCCATTAATGGAGGCAAATCCATGGATATCACTGTGGACAAAACTCGAAACATTTGGTTCCGCCTCTATAATCCTACCACCACTACCACAACCACCGCTGATGACAACGACATGCCAGTTATTTTCTACTTCCACGGTGGTGGGTTTTCATACTTTGCGCCCAGTTCAAAACCCTTTGATGATTTTTGCTATAACCTTGCCCGCGAATTGCAGGCAGTCATCATCTCTGTCAACTACAGGCTGGCTCCAGAGTATCGATATCCATGTCAATACGAAGATTGTTTGGATGCTATGAAATTTATTGATGACACAAAACTTGAAGAAATTCCAAGTGAAGCCAATCTGAGACAGTGTTTCCTTGCTGGAGACAGTGCAGGCGGCAATTTGGCTCATCATGTTGCCGTAAGAGCTAGTGAATATGAGTTTTCCAATATAAAACTCATAGGGTTTATGGCCATACAACCATATTTTGGAGGGGAAGAACGCACTGAATCCGAGATTAAGCTTGAAGGAGCCCCATTTATTACAACAAAGCGTACAGACTTGGTATGGAGAACGTTTTTGCCAGAGGGGTCAAACCGTGACCATCAAGCGTCTAACGTTTTTGGTCCAAACGCGGTTGACATTTCAAGGCTCGACAGGTTTCCCCCAACAATTGTCTTTGTTGGAGGATTCGATCCTCTTCAAGATTGGCAAAAGTCGTACTACGAGGGGTTGAAGAAATCTGGAAAAGAAGCGTTTCTGATTGAGTATCCCAATGCAATCCATTCGTTTTATGCTTTTCCTGAGCTGCCTGAATTTTCCTTGTTCATGAAGGAGGTGAAGGGTTTTATGCAAAACAGAATCCATGGCGCAAATTAATAATGTAACTTAATTAAGAGGGTGATAATTATGGGTCCACTGTAGGTAGAGGGGAGACTCAGGTCGATGGTTATGGAGGGGCTCGTTCATGTGGACAATCCAAGATAAGGATAATTATCCTTTTTTTTAATAATATAATTATCCTCCATATTAAATAATAATATATTTATGTGTAGTGAGGATATGAAAAGTGGATGAACATGATGATGGATATTCATTATTTTATAACACTCCCTCTTAAATGTTCATTGTACGAGTAATATGTCTCATTAAAACCTTACTAGGAAAAAACCCAAGTGGGAAAAAAATCCTAGTGAAGGAAAAAAAGTACAATATTCCTCGCACACATTAATCCCCATTTTGGTCTCCCCTGTTGAAGGCATTATTTAAGATCTCTAAAACACTCGCATTTCAATCTTGTGAATCATCTTTTTCAAAAGTTATGGTAGGTAACGCTTTAGTGAACAAATCTACGGATTGTCACTTTGATGTATTCTTCCTTTAATGGAACTATGCAAGCAATATTATCCTCATATGATATTGTTGGAACTTCTTTTGCTAATAGATAAACCGTATGTCTCTGGATATGATGGATCGTTGATCTTAGCTAAACACATTCTCGACTTGCCTTGTAAATTGATATTTTTGCATGATTTGAAGATGTGGTAGTCGTAGTTTGCTTCCTAGAATGCCAAGATATAGCCGTATCTCGATATGTAAATATATAACTAGTTGTGATCGAGCTTTGTGTAGATTAGATAAATAACTCCGTATCCGCGTAGCTAATTAATCTTATCTTTGATTTATTGAAGTAATATAAGCCCATATCAATTATTCCTCGAAGATAACGTAGTATATATTTAATTTTATTTCAATATCTCTATATTGAAACGGAACTATGACTTGCTAACAAATTTATAGAAAAGACTATATCGAGTCGAGTATTATTAGCAAGATACATCAATGCACCAGTTGCACTAAAATATGGTACTTCGGGACCATGTAGTTCTTCGTTATCTTCTCGAGGTCGAAAAGGATCTTTTTGGATATCAAGTGAATGAACTACCATTGGGCTAGTCAATGAATGATCTTTATATAGAATCATTGTAGAACCTTTTTCGATATAAATTGATCGATGAATGAAAAACTCATTCTTTGAGTGCTCGAACTGCGAGTTGAGATAACATTTTGTTTTCTCAAGATATTCACATCAAATTCTCTTTTTAGGTAACTTATGACATTTGGAATCTCTTCGGGAGTTCCAATAATATTTAAGTTATCAATATATATAACAAACCCCTTTTGAAATAAAAACATATGAACAAATATGATTTTTTTTATAACTTTCTTTCAACAAATAATCATTGAAGTGATTATATCACATGCACATGGGTTAGTAATAAAAAATATATATAAAAATAAAATATAAAGAGTATAAATTGAATTTCTAAAAACTAAAATAATAAAACAAATACTAATAATTCTAATAGAGATATCTATAATTTAATTGAATTCTTTTCTTGAGAATATGTATTATATGCTTCGGCATGTTAAGTCCTTCTAGGACTTTCATACCGATATCATTTCAAATGAAAAAATAACCGTGATCATATTCATTAAATGCATGCATATGAATTTTTTTCATATATTTTTCCAGAGCTAATGAGATAACAAAAGACAGTTGCATCTATTATAAGAGAATATGTCTCCTTATAGTCAATCTTAGTTCTTTAAGAAAATTTTTGTGTTAAAAGTTTTTCTTTGTATCTTACAATCTCACTTATTTTATTTTCACATAAATACATATTTGGATCCCACTAGCTTAACATCTTCATGTATTTTAGCTATGAGTTCAAAAAACTATTTTATTATAAGAGAATATAATTTCGCATGGATTGCTTTTTTCATTTAGGCCAATCATCTTTATGTTGACATTCTTCAATAATTTAGACTCATGATCCTTATTTTCATTCAATATATCAATTGAAACATTATATACAAAAAATATTTCTTTTCGGTCCTTATTTTCTCCCCGTATTGACATAATTTATCAAAATCTCTTGATTTCTCTCAAGCATTTGGACTTCTTCGCAAGCATATTATCGAAATATCTTAGACCATTTTATAAATATTGTTATCTTTTATATTTTCATCTTGTCCTTTTCCTTTAAGGATTTTTTTGTCTTTAGAACCGATCGATCTTTCACGCTTCGGGCGTGCTTTAGATTCATTAGCTATAACATTAATAGACTATCCTTCTAGGATATCAATTTTAATATGAGCATTCTCAACGAGGACATGCATTATAGTTACTCATTTAGGATCCGAGAATGCATCTAGCAATCGGTTTGTAATACCTTAAAAATGAATTATCTTTTGAACTTCGGTTCGCATTATTTTGTATGAGATTCAATATGATATAAAGATAGAGTACTCTATATAATTTTTTTTAACATTTTCAACCGCTTATTTTGCTTATTCTCTCCTCCTAATGTTGAAAAAACTATTTTATCAAAATGACAAGTCGATAGATCGGGCCGTAAAAATACCTCTTATTCATGAATCAAGAGATCGAAGAGGATTCAAATTCAACATATATTCCCAATCTCCTTTAGGTGTCCATTTTATTTCGTTATGGAGGAGTACTACGGATATGTACTCGCAATATCAAAAATTCTTAAATAAGAAATATTTGACTCATAACCATAAATCAATCGAAGATGAGAGAATTTCGATAACTTATGGGTCCGATACGAATAAGTGTTGCTGCATGAAAGATTGCATGTCCCCCAACATAAACAGGGAGTTTTATTTTTAAAGAATGGTTTAACTATCAATTGGACTCTTTTGATAAATAATTTTGCTAAACCTTTCGAGTATGAACATGAGCAACAAGATGTTCAACCTTTATTCTAATAGCCAATCAATAATAATTTAATACTTGAGAAATAAATTCACCAAGCATAATCAAGGTGACTTACTTTAATGGCATAATTTAAAAATTATGCTCAAAATCAAATTATTTGCTAACAATATCGAAAACGTTAGGTTTCGAGTAGATAATAAGCATATATGTGACCATTTTGTGGATGCATTTATCAAAATCGTAAAATATTTAAATGGTCCATATTGTGGATGAATTGATCCATATATATTACCTTGAATATATTCTAAAAATACCGAAGAGTTAATCTCAATTTTACTTGGTGATGGCTTAATCATCAATTTGCCTTGGCAACATGCGAGAATATGAAAGTTCATTAAATTGAAGAATCTTCTAGCTTTTCAATAGATATTCATATAAATTTTTTAATAATTTTTTTTGCATCATGAAAGACCCAAGATAACACAACTGATCATTTCACATAGTAAAAGTATTTGAATTAGTAAACTTCTGGTTTACTACAATATTTGTTTCAATCATTTCAATATTTGTAATAAAGACTAGAAAAGAAAACAAATAAATTTTTTTAATAGATATTTTCTATCCGATATAATAATTATAACATATAAGTATTCACATTTGCTATCTTGATATGATATCAATTCAGATAAATATCTTTGAAACTCAATAAATTTTTATAAGACTTTGAAGAGTATCATTCATAATAAATTTATCCTTTTAGCTAATAACATATTTGCTCTTCTAGGCCTTTAAATTAGTCACTTCAAGTAATAATATATCGACTCTTCTAGAGCCTTTAAACACTTTCTCTTCAAGTAATAATTTATTCAATCTTCTAGAGCTTCAAAAATTTATCTCTTCAAGTCGTGATATAATCGCTTTTCTAGAGTCTTCAAAATTTATCTATTTAGATAATAATATAGTCGCTCTTCTAGAACTTTCTATTAGATTGATATTATCATATATAATATTAACATAAAATAAATAATCAAATAAATCAATATATGCCTCATAAACATAAACAAATAAATAAATAGTAAAATAAATTTGTAACCATCAATATACGACATAAATTATAAGAAATATAAAACATTTTATTTATAAATAGAAAAATTAACACGTAATTAATTTTAATTACTATTATTTTGGTATATAAAAGCGGCCTTCATATTTTACTTTTTATTTTTCAATAAGGCTTGACAACCCTCAATGAGGTGCTTTGGTATACGACAAGTACACGATCAATATTCATTCATTCCATATCTATATTATTTATTTTTTAGAATACCGACTTTATCTATTTTTATTTCTTTTTTGTCATAGTTATCCACTTTTGGTGGTGAGATGTAATATTATGGTCATTACGATTATAATGATAATTATTTCAATCATATCCATAGCTATGACCACATCTTCATCCATGTCTAAAATTATTATAAATTGTTACATTCACTTTAGGGAATGGAGTAGATCTAATTGGATGAGATTTATTCTTTTTCATTTTATTTAGCCACTAACAAGTATAAAATCGATCCAAAATATTTCTTAAACTCTTTTTTTTATATGCTATTGCAAGAGCATATTCAAGACATAGAAAGTAGAGAATATTTTTTCAAAATCAAGCACTCATAATTAATGATTCTTATTCAAAGTATCAAGAGTCACCAAATCAAGTTTATGAGGTTTGATATGATAAAAATTCTATAATACAATATATAATAATAATAATAGAAAATAAGAACAAATATAATAATAAAATTAAAGCTTTTTAAATAACATATATTAGATCATTAGTAGATCATTTAAGTTTTTCAAATATCATGTATCAATAGATTTAAAGTATATGAATAAATTAGATACATACCTCTTAATGATCTAAATAATTTAGATCTTTTCATAGAGCACTTGTGTAGAAGAAATCCAATTGTTGAAGCAACTGATTAAATCTTTTGGTAAATACATACCTCATGGTCTATTGTCTCAATTGGTTAGAGCTTCGTGCCGATAACGTGTTATAAAATAAATAGAAATAATAGGAGAATTGAAGGAAAGGATGACAAGAAAATGAAATCACTATAATGTGGATACAAATGATAAGAACTTTAAAGTTTCTCTTATTCTCTCTAGAAAACTTGTATATCAACTAATGAACAATCAAGCCTATTTATAGGCTTCAAAATTGAGGAGAGAATTGAAAGAGATTATGAATAATCAATTGCATCACCCTTTCAATTTCTCATATTGAATGATGAATTGAATCATATTAAGAATTATGAGTAATGGGGATATGAAAAGTGGATAAACATGATGATGGACATTTATTATTTCATAACAACATTCTAACTTTTTTTAAAGGGATAAAGATATTATTTTTAACTCAGTTTTTTTTTAAATTCTTTCATTTATTTCTTCTTCTTAGTATTTATCTATTTTATATTAAATAAGTACCATTAATTACTCGTTGACTGATATAATACGCTCTTAAGTACAGGTTGGATAATGAGAATCTACATAACAACCACAAAGAAAGGCAATTCCCAATTGGTCCCCGCCTATCAAACGTTTGGCGATTAAAACCTATTGAATTTATGCAAAAATGGCGTCCCTTTAAATAAATACCTCTCAATTTCTTTGATTTTAAAGTATAGTTATAAATACCAATAAATTAATGATCCAAGGATAAATAAGTTGATCTTTAAATGAATATCTGTTAATATGCAAGATTTAAATTCTAAAATCATACTTATTAAAAAAAATTAAATTTTATCATTATTTTAAAAAATATTAGTGATAGTTCTAGTGTAGAATAAAAATATACTAGAGAAAACAAAAAGCATGGTTATAAATTCTGTTCGTTTCAACATGAAACGAGACAGATTTTCTCGTGCCTGTCTCAAAAACCAAACAATTTGCCCTCATACTATCTCACTATAGATTTCGAGCCGTTTTAAAAATTTTGGGCAAATACTAATTGAAATTTTGACACCATCTCACTACAGTCCGTTCCAGTGTTGCATGAATGAAATTAGAAATAGAACATGACAAAACAAATTTTTGCAAAGGAAAGGGCAATAGACATAAATAGAAAATGGCAGATTGAAATAATTTTGTTCATGGCCAGGCATGAAGGAAATTATAAATTTAAGAATTGCAATTGAGCACCGAAAGCACACATTCAAAGTACTGGTATTGTTGATGATGCTTTGATTTACCTTCAGGATCTTTTAATGGCTATTTTCAAGTATGGCATATTTTGTGTTGGATTCAACAGCCTTTTGATTAATTAGTCTACCTACCCCACCGCCACCTGCACCCTTTAGCAACAGGAAGCACTATCGAAGCAGTAGCCTCTTTGGAGTTGAAGCCACAGCCGGACCATCACCAATTCTGACGTTCCAGATAACCAAACGCGTCACAAGTATTTCTTGTTCGCCCCGGTCCATGCGTCTCATGAGTCAACATCAACACTCAACTTGTTAGTCCTCTAATATGCTCTCATTGCATATCGGCTCCTAAACTTTTAATTCTGGTAATTAAGCACCTAATCCTGTAATTTCTATTTGATAGTCTCCTACATTTTTTAGGTTAAGTGGATCTACCTTTGGCTTGCGATTTGTTATTTTTCTTAATGTGTTCAACATCAAATTTAGAGCATTTATTAAAGTTTATTGAATTGGATTTGTGGGAATACTGTTTATTTTGGAATGATATATATATATATATAAAAGAGGTGGAAGCTAGCATGCCCACAAGCTTGCAAATTTACTTTAACTATTTGGAATTAAAGGTTAAAACGCCTTCAACACTCGCGCTAATATGTTTTACTTTGCTTTGTTTATGTTATCTTCAACCCTAAATTCAAAACTCAAAAAAAAAAAAAAAAAAAGAAAAAAGAACAACATCCGAGAAAGACAAAGTAGTAAGAATCAAAATTCAATGAGATAGAGACATCGAGAATAGGTACACTAATCTAATATAATTTCCTGTGCTTTGTTTCGTCATCTTCAATCCTAAACTCGAACTCAAAAAACAAAAAGAACAACATCCGAGAAAGACAAAGTAGTAAGAATCAAAACTCAATGAGATAGAGACATCGAGAATAGATATTTCTTTGGGGGTTTTGTTTACTCGTTATGATTTTGTTGTAGGCTATAATTTTTTTGTGATATTTTTTTGTAATTTTTCTTATTTTCTTTTTTCATTCATGTTGCGGTGATGGAGGACTAGTTAAAACAAATACCTAAAATTTTTTGGCATTATGGTGGACAGTTTGTTAATGATTTTAAATTTGAATATTTGGATGGTAAAAAATTATTTATTTTGTTAAAAATATGACAACTTATGTATGTGGGATATTGTTGATTTTGCCAAAGAAAAAAGGGGTTGAACATATTCCCGACATATATTTCCCAAACCTTACTAGTGGAATAGAGAAGGAGCTTTTTTCTTTTAGATTGTGATCTTGTTGTAATACAGCTTAAAGTTTTTAGAGAGATATAATATTGTAGATGCTTTTATTGAGGTAGGAGATTACACTAAGCAATGCTATGTGAAGCTTGAAGAGCATATGGGTGAGAATGGCGTTTATAGTTTTATTGGTAGGACATATGAGGATAATAGGAAAGTGTCAACTTGTTTTGAAAATAATGGTGATGTGTCAACAATGAAGCTGAAAATGTTGGTGACGTAGGGGTCGATAATGAAACTAAAAATGATGATGAAGTTAATGATGAAGTTAGGGTCAATAATGAAGATGAAAACAATGATAAAGTTAGGTTCAATAATGAAGTTAATGTTAACAATAATTATAGGGTGGACATTGAAAATATTGATAAAAGTAATGAAAAAGATAGTATGCAGATTCGAAGTAGATGAAGTTGGTTGATAATGATGTTGATTGTTTGTTTGATTATGATGATGAGGTGAAAACAATAAAGGTGAATTTGAAGAAGTCCACACAAGAGAGTTTAAGGGTTAAGTATTAGAAAAAAGCATCAAATAAATTATTGGAAGTGGCTAATGGCAACAAGGATTGTGGAGTATTTTAGAAGATGATAATCATAGCTATGAAAAAACAAATGTTGAATATGATGATACTACAATTAAAAGAAGGAGCAAGGCATCGGTTTTGATGCAAAAATAGAGAAACCTTATTTCTACCTTGACATATTATTTAATGATCCAAATATGTTTAAGAAGGTGTTGATAAAGCATTCAATTCTTCGAAGCATAAATTTATAGACAAGAAGAATATGATTTCATTGTGAAGGCACGGTGCATGGCTCTAAAATATAATTGAGAAATATATGCATCATATGAGAGAAACTCATATGATTTAAAGGTAAAGACATACCTTGAGGAGCATCAATGAATTCTTTTTTTATACAATGAAAAACTTACAAGTGCTTGATTAACCAATAGTATGTTTAATAAAATGAGGGCTCTACCATCAATGAAGCTTTCTAAATTAAGAGATGTCGTAAGAGATAATTGTATATGGTCTAAAAATTGTTTTGTCAAAATATAGTAGAGCTAAAGACAAGGTGATAGAGTAGATCATGAGTGAAACTAAAGTAGAGTATGCTAAACTTGAAGACTAAAAAGGTGAACTAATAGTGGTCTAGTCCCGGAAGCATAATCTTGTTAAGTTGTCAATGTTCCGGACTATACCTACGCTTATTGCTAATTTTTAATACAATATATATTGCCTCGTAAGTGTTGGAAGAAAAGATTTATTGCTGGTTATAGAAAAGTAATAAAACTTAATGGTTGCTTTCTTAAGACAATGTGTAAAGTGGTAACTTTCATCTATAATTAGTCTAGATAGGAACAACCAAATGTCTCAATTGCTCGTGTAATGGATGATATAGAATCTTAGGCAACTTGGTTGTTATGAGGAAGAAAAAGTATGATATTAGGGGTGGGTTTGGTGACGATTAAGTTTGAGTAGGTAAAAAATAAGAATAGAGTCACTACCTATTATTAGGGAACTAAAAAATCCAAAATGCCTAGCGAGTACATAAATCTAGGTAAGGGATTGGTTATGGGCGGGGATGATCAAAATCATCACTACCATGTCCTACTTGAGATAGGTTGCATTGTATGTATGTTGAAAATAAATGTATAGTCTTATTATGCTATCAGTTTATGCCTATTTGAGTGTACTTATCTTATCGAGATGGGTCAATCAAGTAATTCAGATACTTAGGCTCATCAAAAGCCTTCTTCTATGCTCTAAAAGTAAAAGAAAAGGATGTTTAAGATAGTGAGCCACTAATGGCTTTGAGCCTATGATACACAATTAACGAGCCACTAATGACCTCAAGCCCATCGGCATGAAATCGACAAGCCATTAATGGTTGCAAGCCCATACACACAAAATTGGCTAGCCGCTAATGACTTCGAGCTCATTACATGAAATTTAGTGAGCTACTAATGGCTTCAAGACCATAAACACGAAAATGGAGAGCTACTAATGTCTTCAAACCCATAACTATGAAATTAGAGAGCTATTGATGGTTTTGATCATATAAACACCAAATTGGTGACCCACTAATGGTTTCGAGCCCATAAACATGAAATTGATGAGCCACTAATTGTTGCAAGCCCATACACGTAAAATGGCAAATCACTAATGGTTTTGAACCTATATACATGAAATTAGAAAGCCTCTAATGGATTTGAGCTTATACACATAGAATTAGTAAGCCACTAATGGCTTCAAGCTCATAAATATAAAATTGACGAGTCATTAATGGCTTCGAGCCCATAAATATGAAATTAGCAAGCCACTAATAACTTTGAGTCCATACATATAAAATTGATGTGTTACTAATGGCTTCAAGTCCATAAGCATGAAATTAGCGAGCTACCAATGGCTTCAAGTCTAAAAACATAGGTACGATATTTAATTATATGCAAATATGATATTCGCTCTTTGAGCTAACTCCGACAAACTTAACACATCCCTCACACACCACATTTTAATTCAACACAAATGAAGCATCAACTTTTGAAGTTAACCTTGATAAGTTCGTTGCATTCACACACACATAACACACACCATTATTTAATGCATCACAAATGCGTGTTAACTTTTAAAGTTAACCCCAATCAATTTATCGCATCCTATATGCATCATGTTTAATTTAGATAAATCACCCGAACAACACATCATGAATCCCATATTCAGCAGACCACACTCGATGTAAACATCGTATTTGAATCAATCATATCATAAGTCACAAACAAACATGCTTAATTACAAACACTAGGATTGGCATTTGCATTGGATAAACCATTAGAATAAAAAAAAGTTAATAATTATTATAAAATCTAAAAAAAAAATCTAAATAAATTTTTTCGAAAATAAAACTGAAAAAAGTAAAAATCAATTTTTTTTAAAAAATAATTAATAATTATTATAAAATCTAAGTTGACATATTTCACCACTTGATTTGTGAGACATTAATTAACTACCAAAAAATGGTCAATTAGATGGAAAGAGTTAAGAGAAAAGCTTTTTTGTATCAATGTCTAATAATATAAGATTCATTCTATATAATATTTGAGTAGAAAGTTACAATAAAGTTTTTAGAATAGTAAAAAGGCATATAATGTCTTTAATCCTTTTATCAAATGTATTTGCATTGTGTATAATTTAATAATAATTCAATACACAGAAACTTAAAGAATAATTTATTTTTTGTTGGAAGGTCCAATAAGTCTTCGACTATGCAATACGGATAGTTTTTTTTTTTCCATTATAATAAATTATAATAGAAGAAAGAAAATGGAATCATTAGTATTCAAAATTTATTTTGTTAAAAAAAAGAAAAAAACAAAGCTACCGAATAGATAGTAGTTAAACGAAATCTACTTGTTTATATATACACACATAAATGGGAAACGGAGACTACTAAAACAAAATCGATTTCCACGAAAAATAATTTGATTTGAATGATTAACCATTGGTTTTAAATTTTGTTCTCATCTTTAAATAAAAGCCCCATTTGGGATATCAATATGTATAGCGATTATATATGTAGTAGATTTATTCTATATATTAAAATTAAGTTCGAATAATTGTAGTTTTTTCAAGAAAGAAATACCTCAGATTATGTAGTCCAAAATTCACTGTACCTCCCCACGAGCGGAAAAGGAAAGGAAAGGAAAAAATAAAATAAAATAAAATAAAAACCAATATGTCAAACAAAGTACTAGATTGCTTAATTAGAGAGCTGTTAAAAAGTCAAGAGTCAATTGAATGGGTAGGCAAGATAACCTATTTTGTCAAAATAAAGTAAAAAAAAAAAAAAAAATAGCACCTAAAAATTAATCTAGAAAGTAATAATATATATATAGTTTTGTCTAAGTTTCTTTTACAATTATAAATTAATTGGTGATTAAAAAAATCAAATTTATATTAGTAATTATTTTATTATGATCATTATAAAGGATAAATATATTTAGGTGAATTCTCTTTCAAATTTAATTCTTGCTACTTATGTCTCGGTGGAACTGGTATTTATGATACAAGTAGATAATTGTTTAATCTAAAATACTTTTTTTGTTATGAAAGTTATGGTAAACTTCTTTTTTTTTTTGTTCCTCTATGTAGATTCATTTAAATTCCACTTCTACACCTATAATTTTTTAAAATTTCAATCCATCTTTTTAATCTCCAAAATTTTTGAATGTTATTTCAAAGCATTGAATAGACTATTTTTTATTTTATTTTTGAGATTTTTAACTATTTTTATGAGATATTACGAAAGATATCAGAATTCAAGAAGAAAAGGAGAGAAAAACAAGAAAATATATATAAGAAAACGTGCAATTTATTAGTTGTTCAGTGACAAATGGTAAAATCTATAATTTTTTTTTTAAACAATAAGTACAATATTAGGAAAATTTAACTATTTAGAGTGGAATTGTATCACAGTCGACATTTAGGCGATTTTCATGAAAAACTCAAATGTAATGAAGGAGTCATATAGTTTTTCAGTTAAAACTAAGAGAACTTAAACACTAGTTCCAAGAGAAAAGGTAAATAAATTGTTTGCATTGAAAGGAAAACCTAAGTCATCCAATGATGCTTTAGGACAAGTTGTTGCCATGTTCTTGTCTAGGAGAATTTATTATTCAAGAAATTTTATTAACCAAGTGGTTATAAAATGAGTTCAAGTATTTTCGCAATGCTAACCAATTCTAATTATGCAGGTGATTGGAGATTGGAGCCAAATAGGTAATCCTCATTCGCACGAGTGTGCTTTGAGCTTGAATGGAAGGGAAAGGGATTTGAAACCTATCCCATTTTAAAGCCATTTAGGTCTTTGGACCTTCATTTATACTTATTGGACCCATGTGGAAATTGGAATCCTATTAACGTAGCTCGATAACTTTTCAATATGAACAGTTAAAAAAAATGAGACTAAAATTTAAAATAGGCTTTGTAACCCAAGGCTTTCTGTTGGATATGCCGAACACGGCCTTGGGGAAATTTTACGATGTCATTGACAGGAAGGCCCGAATCTTGCATGAATGTCCAAAAAATAAAAGTAAAGACATCCAAAAAAATCCCACAACTCCAAGTATCAAGTAAAATCGCCCGTCAAGTAGACTCATACTAAAACAAAGTTATACAGATTTGTTTCTTGAATTCAACACTCTTAATGATGGACATCAAGGTGGTTCAGTAAGACAAAATGACCATTGACCAATTTTAGAGGACCCATGACTTGGGCTAAGGCTAAGAAGGTCAAAAAAGCTTTGTTAAGCTTTGTACAAGTCATTGGCTCAAGAGTAGTTCATGAAAAAGTGTTTATGGTTCATGATGGTCTATCCATGGTCAACATGGTTCAAGCCATTACCAACCAAGTTAAAGTAACATGAAAATAAAAGGCTTAAAAGAATTCAGCTTTGTTTTGAACTTGTTGGGTCTTATTTATTTGGAACTTGTTTTATTTTAATTTGTTGAGTCTTATTTTGTTGGGTCTTATTTGTTTAGACCTATTTTTATTTAGCTTGTTATGTTTACATTAGACTAGTTTCAATAATATTTGAAGTTAGACCCACATAAGCTATAAGTTTTGGGTTTAGATTCAAGCCTTCTTTATTATGTTCTAATTTATCTTCTTATTTGTGTTAATTTAGGTAATCTGATTAAGGAGGGGTGGCTACGCTTAATTCTAGCGTTCAATGTTCCTTATAATATTGGAGGTTATGTTCATTATGGTGGAATTATTACCTAATTACATTATCATGACAAGAGACGAATACATAAAGGAGGTTATAAGAAGAGGAATTTGGCTATCATAATGATAAAGAGGTTACATAAGAGAGGTTATAAAAGAGGCATTATTGGTATTATTTATAAATTGTATTTTCCTTTATTCCAAAATTACCCTTAGCTTTTCACTATATAAAGGCAAGGCTTTATCATTTGTGGGGCGTAATATTCGAATACAATTTCTATATCTTTCTCTAGTGAGAATTGTTTTTTTAAGCTTTTGTTTGGTCCTTTAGAACTTATCAAACTTTTGTTTGTGGTGTTCAAAATCCCAAGCACCTAATATGTATAGTCTTTATCTCATTATAGATAAAAGGTTATAGTTTTTATTCTTAAGGTCTTTAGCTCAATATAACTAAAAGGTTTTAAGATTATTTTCTTTTTTTTCTCTCGAATCTTGATTGATAGATCCTAAACATAAAGGAATTGTTTTTAGGGTTTTGAAGTTGTTTAATCTTAATCTCTTTTGGATCAATATATCCGTTAGGTTTGGAGTTGCAAATTCAACGGTTCTAATTCAAATTTTATATCATTTGGGATCAAAGCATAGGCTCAATCTTAGATTCATCTAGCCTTGATTGATTCTCGCCATTTTTGTTTCCTAATTCTTGTTTCTTTTAAATTCTGTAATTTTATGCTCTTGATTGCTTGTTTATTGAATTTGGAAATCACAAGTAATTGGGGATTATCTTTGGCTTTTTAAGCTTCTTTAAGGCCAAATGGAGTAGTATTTAAAAAGAAAAAAGAAAAAAAAGAAAGCCTACTTCTACATTAGGAATTCGAGCTTACTTATTTCACTCCATTGAACAAATTACTCTCTAATTGTTTGATTGTGTTCTCTAAGTGACTTATAAAAGCTCAAAAAGGAACAATTGAGAGGAAAAAGGCAAAGAGTGGTGAGTACATCAAAAAGAGAAAGCCAATAATTATCTAAAACATGAGAGTTTAGTGATTCATTTTTTAGTGTAAACACGTATGGGAGTGGTGAGGATTTACAAATTCTTAAATCTTTTGAATTTGTGTATCATGTCTAAAAATACAATTGAGGAGACAGGACGTTCCGGAGGAGGAAACGATGCAAGGAAAGGGGTTTTTACCATGTAAACCATACAAGGGACATTTCAATCCATTGAAAGAAGGTTCATGGAGATGAATGATAGAATGGAAAGGTATTAGCAAAACCAACCAAGGCAAATACTTAGAGAACCGAGAAGAGTGGCAAGACAACTAGATCCGTTTGATGAATTTGAGGATGAAGAAGATGGTAATGTCACCATTCAGAATTTTAGAAGGCAAGAAGAAATGAGGAGTTGGCCAAATAGAGTTGATAGAAATATTAGTAGCATAAAGATGAAGAAACCACCTTTCAAAGGAAAGAATGATCTTGATGCATACTTTGAGTGGGAATGAAAGATAGAGATGATCTTTGATTGCCACAACTACTCGGAGGAGAAAAAGGTAAAACTTGCTGCTGTAGAATTTATTGATTATGTTGTTGTATGGTGGGATCAAATAGTAAAGAAAGGCAAAGGAATGGAGATAGGCCTATTGAAACATGGGCTGAAATGAAACACATCATGAAGAAACAATTTTTCCCTAATCATTACTATAGGAGCTTTACAACCGACTTCAAAGGTTGACTCAAGGGAGTATGAGTGTCGATGAATATCACAAGGAAATGGAGATGGCCATGATTCATACAAATGTGGAGGACGATCAAGGGGTAACCATAGTAAGATTCCTTAGTGGATTAAACAAAAACATTGTTGATCAAGTAGAGTTATAACATTATGTAGAGTTAGAGGATATGGTAAATGTTGCCATGAAGATTGAAAAGCAATTCAAATGAAGAGGCACTTCAAGGTATGATTCTAAGCCTTATTTGGGTTCTAGTTCTACATGAAAATCGAGTTAGACTTAAAGGGATGAAAAACCTTTAAAAAAACCTAAAATTGATATTAACAAACCAAAAGATGATAAGGGTAAAGGAATAGAACATCCAATACAAACAAGAAGTATTAAGTGCTTCAAATGCCTAGGTTATAGACATATTGCTTCATAATTCCCAAATAGGAGAGTAGTGTTCATAAGAGATGATGGGTTGGTGGAATCTTGTAGTGAGCATGACAATAGTGATAGTGAAGATGGTAGTGATCACCTTACCTTAAAACATGATAGTGATATGGAGATTGCAAAAGGTGAGGATCTTGTTATCCAAAGAACATTAAGTGTACAAGTAAAGCATGATGATGATGTTGAGCAACGTGAAAACTTATTCCATACGCATTGCTTGATTTCTAATAAAATGTGTAATTTAATTATTGATAGTGACGAGTTGTACTAATGTTGCTAGCACTCTTCTTATGAAAAAGCTTAAGTTACCTATATGGAAACATTCTAAGCCATACAAGTTACAATGACTCAATGACATCGAGATTCAAAGGGTAACAAAACAAGTTTGATTTCTTTTTTCATTAGGGGTAATAAGGATGAAATTCTTTGAGGTGGTACCTATGTTTGCTGGTCATACGCTTTTGGGAAGACCATGGTAATATAATAAAAGGGTATTAAATGATGGATACAAGAATAGATATTCTTCAGTGATGAATGGACGTAAGTTCACTTTTGGACCTTTATCACCTAAAGCTATTTTTGAAGACCAAATGTGCATTCGGTAGCAATATCGGGAACTATCTAGCAAAAATGATCGTTTGGGGAGTGTAAATGAACAAGAGAGAAAAAAAAAGATGAGCCGAGTGAAGTGAGAGAAAATAGGAAACACAAGGGGAAAACCAAAAAAGATAGCAAGAATGTTAAACACATGAGCTTTTATTTAAATGAAAGAGAGGTTAAGAGAGCTTTAGCTTGTAGGCGACCTTTACTTATACTTATGTACAAGAAAATTTTGCTTAACACTAACGACCTTAACAATTCTTTGCTTAGTGTTGTGTTTGATCTTTTACGGAATTATAATGATTTATTTCCGAAGAGGTTCCAAATGGCTTACCACTTCTAAGAGAAATTGAGCATCAAATAGATTTCATTTCGGAAGCAACCATACCAAATAGACCAGCCTATAGATGTAATCTAGAGGAAACTAAGGAGATTCAAAAGCAAGTAAGTGAGCTTATGGAGAAGGGGTATGTACGTGAGAGCATGAGTTTATATGTGGTTCTTGTTTTGCTAGTACCTAAGAAGGATGGGTCATGAAGGGTGTGTGTTGATTGCCAAGTCATCAACAAAATCATTATAAAGTATAGACACCTTATTCCTAGGTTAGATGATATGTTAGATGAATTGCATGGTTCATATGTGTTTTCAAAAATTGATTTGAAATCCGGCTATCATCAAATTAGGATGAGAGAGGAAGATGAGTGAAAAACTTCATTCAAAACTAAACAAGGTTTGTATGAGTGGTTAGTCATGCCTTTTGGTTTAACTAAAGCACCTAATACATTCATGAGGTTAATGAATCATGTTTTACATGTATTCATCGGCAAATTTGTTATAGTTTATTTTGATGATATATATACTCGGTATATAACAAGAATTTGGATGAACACATAACACATTTGAGGGCTGTTTTTGGTGTACTTAGGAAGGAAAAGTTATATGCTGATTTGAAGAAATGCACCTTTTATACTACTGAAATTACTTTTCTTGGTTATGTAGTGAATGACAAGGGTATACATGTTGATCAAGAGAAAGTAAAAGTAATTAGAGAATGGCCTACACCTACTGCGTTAGCGATGTAAGGAGTTTTCATGGATTAGCTAGCTTTTATAGGAGATTCATTAAGAATTTTTCAACAATTGATGCACCAATAACTAAATGCATAAAAAAGAATGTGGGATTTAGGTGGAAAAAGAACAAGAGAATGCTTTTAACTTACTTAAAGACAAACTTAGTTCTGCACCTTTGCTTGCTTTACCTAACTTTGCTAAAACTTTTGAGATTGAGTGTGATGCAAGTGGCATAGGTATTGGGGGAGTTTTGATGCAAGAAGGAAGTCCCATTGCATTCTTTAGCGAGAAGCTAAATGGAGCATGTCTAAATTACCTAACTTATGATAAAGAGTTCTATGCTTTAGTGAGAGTTTTGGAGACATGGCAATACTACCTTTGGTATAAGGAGTTTATAATCCACACCAATCATGAATCCTTAAAGTATCTCAAGGGGCAAAGAAAGCCAAGCCGTATACATGCTAAATGGTTAGAATCATTGAATCCTTTCCATACATCATCAAGTACAAGTAAGGTAAAGAAAATGTGGTAGCTCGATGCTTTATCATCAAGGTATACTTTAATCTCACAACTTGATGCAAGAATGATGGGGTTTGAATTCATTAAAAATGTTTATGCTTCGACCTTGATTTTGTCACTATATATGATGCATATGAGAAAGGAGGTGTGGATATGTTTTATAGGCATGAAGGATTCTTGTTTAGAAAAAAAAACTTTGTGTGCCATAATGTTCTTTAAGAGAATTATTAGTGAAAGAGGTACATAGTGGGAGACTTATAAGGCATTTTGGTGTGAAAAAACTTTAGACATTCTAGATGAACATTTCTTTTGGCCTCACATGAGAAGGGATGTAGAGAGATTATGTGAGAGATGCTTAACTTATAGACAAGCTAAGTCTAAGGTAATGCCTCATGGGCTATATACACCACTTCCTATTCCTAGTGAACCTTGCGTAGATATATCAATGGACTTTGTTTTGGGTTTACTTAGGTCTAAAAGTGGCAAAGATTCTATTTTTGTTGTTGTTAATAGGTTTAGCAAAATAGTGCATTTCATATCATGTCAAAAGACCAATGATGTAACACACATAATAGGATTGTTTTTCAAGGAGATCTCGATGTTGCATGGCATTCCAAGAACAATTGTGAGTGATAGGGATGTCGCATTCTTGAGTCATTTCTATAAGACTCTTTGGGGAAAGATAGGAACCAAACTCTTATTCTCAACCACTTCTTATCCATAAATCGATGGGTAAACTAAAGTGGTGAATTGGACTTTGTCCACACTTTTAAGGGCAATGATCTAAAAAAAATTAAAGAATTGAGAGGAATGCCTACCTCATGTGGAGTTCGTATACAATATAATAGTGCATACTACAACTGAACATACACCTTTTGAGGTGGTATATGGCTTCAATCCACTCATACCAATGGATTTATTGCTTTTACCAATTGATGAAAGGGCTAGCCTTAATGGAAAAAGAAGGTCGAAGCTATAAAAGCTTTACACGAAAAGATGAAGTTGCAAATTGAAAAGAAAACACAACAATATGCTACTACACACAACAAGGGGAGAAAGAAGATGTTATTTGAACTAGGTGATTGGGTTTGGTTTCACCTAAGGAAAGAAAGATTCCTAGCTAAAGGAAGTCAAAACTCATCCCTCGAGGAGATGGACCATTCTAAGTGCTTGAACGCATCAATGACAATGCCTACAAACTTAAGTTGCCAAGTGAGTATGGTAATGTATCTCCTATTTTTAATGTGTCTAATTTATCCTTTTTTGATGTAGGTGATGATTCAAGGATGAATCTCATTAAAGAAAGGTGCAATGATGGATATCAAGGTGGTTTAGCAAGGCAAAATGACCCATTGACCAATTTTGGAAGACCCATGGCTTGGGCTAGGGCTAAGAAGGTCAAAGAAGCTTTTTCAAGCTTCGTATAAGTCATTGGCTCAAGGGTAGTTCATGAAAAAGCATTTATGGTTCATGATGGTCCAGCTATGGTCAACATGGTTCAAGCCATTACCAAATAAGTTAAAGCAACATGAAAATAAAAGGCTTAAAAGAATTCAGCCTTGTTTTGAACTTGTTGGGTCTTATTTATTTGGAACTTCTTTTATTTTATTTTGTTGAGTCTTATTTCATTGGGTCTTATTTGTTTAGGCCTATTTTTGTTTTAGCTTGTTATGCTTACATTAGACTAGTTTCAATAATATTTGAAGTTAGGCCCAAATAAGCTATAAGTTTTGGGTTTAGATTCAAGCCTTCTTTATTATGTTCTAATTTATCTTCTTATTTGTGTTAATTTAGGTAATCCGATTAAGGAATGGGTGGTCGTGCTTAATTATAGCATTCAATGTTCCTTATAATGGTGGAGGTTATGCTCATTATGGTGGAATTATTACCTAATTGCATTATCATGGCAAGAGTCGGATACATAAGGGAGGTTATAAAAAGAGGAATTTGGTTGTCATAACGATAAAGAGGTTACATAAAGGAGGCTACAAAAGAGGCATTATTGGTATTATTTATGAATTGTATTTTCCTTTATTCTAAAATTACCCTTGGCCTTTCACTATATAAAGGCAAGGCTTTATCATTTGTGGGGAGAATATTCAAAATATAATTTATATATCTTTCTCTAGTGAGAATTGTTTTTTTAAGCTTTTGTTTGGCACTTTAGAACTTATCAAACTTTTATTTGTGGTGTTCAAAATCCCAAACACCTAATAGCTATAGTCTTTATCTCATTATAGATAAAAGGTTATAGTTCTTATTCTTAAGGTCTTTAGCTCAATATAGCTAAAAGGTTTTAGGATTATTTTCTTTGTTTTCTCGAATCTTGATTGATAGATCCTAAACATAAAGGAAGGGTTTTTGAGTTATTTAATCTTCATCTCTATTCGATCAATATATCCATTGGGTTTGGAGTTGCAAATTCAAAGGTCCTAATTCTAATTTCATATCACCTAAAAATTTATTTTAAAAATGTTTGAAGTCGTATATTGGAGAGTGCTCTTTAACCATATTCCGAAAGAAATTAATCTAAAAATGTGCAAAATTAATATGAAAATAAATTAATCTGAAATTTTTTGAAAATTAATCCGAAAACATCCTTATGGTTGAACCTAAAAATAAAGAAAAAGAAAAAGAAAAGTTATATAAATCGAATTAGGAGATAAATTCTAGCTACCACCTAAGCATAAAGGGAGATCCGAGTAGATCACGGAACAAAGGGATTCGAAGAAAATGACTTAACAAATAATTGAGCAATCTACTTGTTCTAGAAAGAAAAGGTTCCACACGAGCTTTCGTTCGCGACGTGATGGCAGGATCGATAGGAAATTGGCTCCGGGAATAGATTCTTTTGTGATTTTCATTTTTATTATACATTAGTACTTCTCCTTTCTAAGTTTGAACCCTAAAGATCAAGGTGAAAAATCACCCTCCTACCAAAAGAGTCAACTCTTTCCTGTTTATATTGATAATCGAACGTGCGTGCTATACGTAATAGTTTATGAAACTCGTATTCTCGTTTTAAGAGAATTCGAAGTTCATTTTGAGGCTACCAAAAAATAAAAAATCAATAAATAACAATGCGTAAAAAAAGAAAGAACTAAAGAAAAAGAGAAGTGGATTGGCTTTTTGTGAAGCAACATCTATAAGAAAATAATGTCAACAAATCACACTCGCCATGCCAATATTATATGGCAATATGTTTTGTGAACTTTTATCGCTTAAACTAAACCTAGATCTAATATCGAAAAAAGAAAAAAAAAGAAAGAAAAAAAAATGGCAGATGGTGATGAGTTCAAGAAGCTCTATATGTCCTCTCTTTTGAAAAAATAAAAAGAAGTGAAAAGAAAATATCTCAAAAGTCGACTAACCTTCCATGAAAGGTAAGGCTCTTTGCATCCTCGTCTCATTTGGCTTCAAAGTCATGATTCGTTGCTCGATGGATCTCCGAATCGTCGCCTACTCAACTTTCCGGACTACAAAACCTCTCAATCGGCTAATAAACCCATAGATGGTGTCAAAACCATCGATTTCACTATTGACGAAACCAACAACCTTTGGTCCCGCCTTTACACTCCCGTCTACTATCGACAGTCATCATCTCCGTAAACTACGAGTCGGCTCCCGAGCATAGGTGTCCATGCCAATACGAAGATGGTTTTGATGTAATAAAATTCATTGATAAGGCGAGCTTGAAGGCCTTCCAAGCTATGCCAATCTCAAGCACAATTTTGTTCCCGGAGACAATACGAGTGGCAATTTAGCTCATCATATGGCATTAAAGGCTATCGAATGTGAATTTTCCTTTATAAAAATCATTGGAGTTATAGCCATACAACCATTCTTTGGAGGAGAACAAGCAGACATGATCTAAAATGAAGCTTTCTTGAGATCCTTTTGTTCCTATGGATACTACAGATTGGTCGTGGAGATCGTTTCTATCGGAGGGTTCGAATCGGGACCATAAAGTGTCAAATGTTTTTGGGTCTAACTCCGTTGACATTTTAGAGCTCAAGTTCCGTCGAGTAATTGTTATGATTGGGGGATTGGATCCTTTACAAGACTAGCAAAAGAGGTACTATGTTAAAATTGATAGATGAGAGATGAGAGAACGAATAAAGGAATTCTCATTGATGATTAAAAAACAATCACTCCTTTTTTATTCCGGTATCACACACTCTCTCTCTATATATATACACATTGTTACTACATTCTAGAATTTATTTACAAAAGAAAATTCTATAACTAATTTCTAATAGTTGTTTTCTTTATGTGCCAATCATTGTGTTGTAGGTAAAGGGAATCTCCTACTTCTTCGGATTAGCTGGCAAATAGAAAAGGCTTGGATGCTCGACTTCAGTGTTGCGGGCGTGATCGAAGCATTGTAACAAACACCCGATGGGCAAGGTTTGTTACAACCGATTCTCCTTCTAATTATTCCCATAAGGTTATCATGCATTTCACCATGCATATTCCCCAAGTATATACCATCCTCCATACTATATTTACATGTTTTAACACTCCCCCTCGAGTTTGAGATTAGTAAAGATGTTTTTAATCCCAAACTTGCTTAGTAAATGTTTGTGTTGTCCGTCGCCTAGTCCCTTTGTGAGTAAGTCGGCTGGTTGTTCTTCGATAGATACATGTTATGTGACTATTACACCTTAGTTTAGTCGCTCCCTTACTAAATGACGAGTCTAGGTCTATATGCTTTGTTCTTTCATGAAAAAATGGATTGCTAGTCTGTGAACAAGATCGATTTATTATCACAATAGAGTGTTGCTAGCTTTATGTTCTCTTCTTTTAAATCCGTAAACAATCTAATTATCCACATGACCTCACATACTCGCATTTGCCATTGCCTTATATTCGATTCAGTCGATGATCTAGAAATGGTACTCTATTTTTTACTCTTCCATGATATTATAGGCTTCCCCAATTTGATAAGGAATCTTGAGACCGATTTCCTTGTCATGCAACATGATCCTCAATCCGAATCACGAGTACACTTCTAACTTCAATTGACTTGTAGAGGACATTAGTAACCCTACACCTGGATCTCCTTTTAGGTACCTTAGATACCCGTGAGTCGTTGCCAAATGTGATCGCTTCGACCTATGCATGAACCGACTTAGGAGTTGAACGCTATAAGAGATGTCCGGCTCGGTCATTGTCACATAAATAAGCTTCCTTATGAGCCTTTGGTAGCTCGTAGGGTCCGATATTTCTTAGTCCCTCATGTTCTTCTTGGTTCCTTCATCAAAATCTAATGTAGTAAGCTTCAAATACTGCTCTACATGTGTGTCTAGGGGTCTTGCATTTGTTATTCTAGTTTCTTCAAATAGCTCCGAATATATTTTCTCTGTGTCAAACAAATTCCTTCCTTAGACCTTGCTATCTCTATCCCTAAGAAATACCTTAGGTCACCAAGATCTTTTATGTGAAATTTCCTATGCAAAAAACTCTTTAGTAGTCGTTATTTCTTCCTCATCATTTCCTGTAATGATTATGTCATCTATGTACATAAGTAAGATGACTATTTTCTCACCATTCTTCTTCACAAAGAGTGAATAATCATTCAAGGATTGATTGAATCCAGCTTGTATCATAGCTTCACAAAACTTTATATTCCATTGTTTACTTGTCTGTTTTAAACCATATAATGATTTCAATAATTTGCAAACTTTCTCGCTCCTCCTTAATCTCAAACCCCTATGGAATTATCATGTAAACTTCTTCATTCAAGTGTCCTTGTAGAAATGCATTAGTTACATCCATTTGCATTAGTTTCCATCCTTTCACAACGGATACAGACCAGTACGAGACCTCACTATCACCATTTTTGCAACTAGTGAAAAAGTCTATTTGTAGTCAATTCCTTCATTTTAAGTGTATCCCTTAGCAACTAGCCTTGCTTTAGACCTCTCAATGCTTGCCATCTAAATTACATTTCACCTTATAAACCCATTTGCACCCTATTGGTTTCTTTCCTTTTGGCAATGCCATCGAACCCAAGTCTTATTTAGTATCGGTGCTCGTATTTCTTTTTGCATAGCTTCAATCCATCTAGGGTCTAATTTTACCTTATGATAGCTGGTGGGTTCTCGTAACATTGGCTAGGGTTGAAATAAATGCTTTGTAGGATAGTTTCAAGTATTCATAAGTGATGTAATTTGTGATAGGGTAGTTGATTGCTCGTCTAGTGTTGATCGAAGTCGCTTTAAGAGATTGTAGGACATTCATAATCACCGACCGGATTGGTGGTGGGATTATCCTAGTTGATCTTCTAAGGTTTACTACATGCTGCGATTGATGTTTAGGTGGAGAAGATGAGTAGACTTGTGTGTGTGTGTGTGTTTGGGGTAGACCGAATCGAAGTGTTATATGGACTAACTTGAGTGACATAAGAATGTACAACGAGAGGGTTTGAGATTGGAACCGACTCATCAAACAGACAAATCATTGGATTGATTTTGATTTGGAGTTGAATTTGTTAGCTTTAATTCAAAAGGAAACATATTCTCACAAAACAGAATGTCTCTAGACACAAAAACTTCTTGGATTCTATGTCATAAACCTTATAACCTCGATTGACCAAAGGAATATCCAACAAAGACACAAGGTTTTGATCTTGGGCTAAATTTGTCAAGATTATTTAAGGTTTTGACATCGCAAAGGGTTCCAAAAACTCTTAGGTGATCAATTCTAGGAGTTTTGCCAAAAATCATTTCATAAGGGGTTTTGTAATTCAAAAGTGGAGTAGGAATTTTGTTTATCAAGTATGTAGTCGTTAATATGCAATCTCCCAAAAACTCTATTGGCGCATTTGATTGAAACATAAGGGATCTAGCAACATTAAGAATGTGTTTATATTTTCTCTCTACCCTTCCATTTTGTTGTGGTGTATATGGTATGGTGCTTTCATGAATGACTCCTTATTCTTCCAAAAATGACTTGCATTCATGATTTAAAAAATCTCTTGCTCTATCTCGTTCGATTCTTTTAATGGTTTTACCAAATTGTGTTTTGATGAGATAAATTTTTTTTCGAAAGTGGTATTTGCATCACTCTTATAGTTTAATAAAAATGTTCATGTTCCTCTTGAATAATCATCTATTATTGTAAGGAAGTATCTTATCCCATTGTGTGTAGGTGTTCTATATGGTTCCCTAAATGTCAAGATCTATTAGTTCAAATATGTGTTTAGTTTTGGTTTGTGTTTTGCGAAAAGGTAATCTGGTTAACTTTGCTAGTAAGCATACGGAACATTGGTTTTCTTCATCCTTACATATATCTTTCAATGGTGGTAAAAGTTTGAGTCTTAAGTTGCTAGCATGTCTAAATCTCATGTACTAAAGATTGCATTTTATTGATTTAGAAATTACATTACAACTTGATTGAAGAACTACATCACTCGATGAACTTAGAAACCGACATGACATGAGAGTACGAATTTTAAGAATTTGTGTGTTGATGAGACTTGAGAACTTGTGGTGAATGAGCATGTGATAGTGTTTCTTTCTTGAGATAGTATAATCCATTGTGCATCCTACCAATCCCCTTTATTAACCCGATCTTTAGGTCCCGAAATAAGCAAAAATCAAGGTAAAATGCTACAAAGCATTTATTATCTTTGGTGCATTTCGAAATGGACAATAGGTTGAACTTGAAATCTGGTATGTGTAACACATTTTTCGGTTTAAATGTAGAAGATAAGGATATGATGCTTATGTGTGTTACTTGGGATGATTTACCATTTGGCAATTGGACTTCTAGATGATTTGAAGTAATGTTAGAAATTATTACATTATCATCTACTTCACAAGACATGTGCTCATTTGCCCCATTATCAATCACCCAATCATTTTTCAAATCAATATTCATTCTGTTTGCACAACAAGTAAGGGTACTTACAATATTAGTTGAAGGTTGGTTTGAGGATGATCCTTTTCCACGAGTCTAAATCGTCCCAAGCAGTTGTATGATTTGATTGTATTGTTGCTGTGTGAAGGTTGATGCATTTCCCACTTTCTAGCCTCCTTGTTCTTCTTTTTTGAGATCAAATCAGCGGACTCGCCCCTCCATTACTAGATTAATTTGCATGATAACTTCTTCCTCCATTGCCACGACCATATGGCCTTCTTCCTCCTATTCCGAACCTCATCTAGGTGTGCTTGGATAGCCCACCAATTTGTAGCAATCCTTCTTTAAGTGTCCTGTCATGTGACGAGTAATCACAAACAATAACATCCTTCCCGCTCATATTCACTCGTTTTGAAGTGATTATTCAAGTAGAAGCTTGCTAGAGAGTCACCGACTTAAATATCGTTGGATAGGTTCCTTTGAGATTCTTCACTCGCTCACTATGAAAAAAGCTTGGGTATGTGTAGGTAATGATATCATCATAAGTATTTGTGACCTTACATTGGCATAACTCTCATTCAAACCAATTAGGAACTGTAACATTTTGAGGTGTTGTGTGTGTTATAGGTATAGTTTTGAATTTGGGTAGTCACGGAGTTGGAAATGTTACTAAAGTCTCAAATTCATCCCATAGCTTCCGAAGCTTGCAATAATAAGTTGATATAGAGAGGGTACCTTGCATTATGTGAGAGATTTCTCTGTGAATGGCAAATATCCGAGGGCCGCCGATCTTATCGAATCTGTCTTTAAGATCCTTCCAAACCATTGTTGCGGACTTGTAATAGACCATAGCATTGTATATTTCTTGTGACACGGTGTTCAATAGCCAAGCAAAGATTATGGCATTGCATCTAACCTAGTGTGAGTATAGAGGAGATGTAGGTTCTGATTTTTCACGGAGTTCTATCAATAAAACCATATTTGTTTTTTGCTTCAAGAGAAATCTTCATTGCTCGTAGACCACACACCATAGTTCTCTATGCCTTTAAGTTCCAATTCTTTTGGAACTAACACCGCATTTGGTGTATTAGAAGCATGAATGTGAAAGGAGTTTGTGAAATCAATGACCGGTGCATTGTTTGTTGTGGTGATTTCTTCAATATTCATGTTTAAAAAAAAATGCAAGGTTTCGGTAGAAAATGTTAGGCTATGATACCATGTTAAAATTAATAGATGAGAGATGAGAGAACGAATAAAGGAATTCTCATTGATGATTAAAAAATAGTCACTCCTTTTTTATTCCGGTATCACTCTCTCTCTATATATACATTGTTACTACATTTTAGAATTTATTTACAAAAGAAAATTCTATAACTAATTTCTAATAGTTGTTTTCTTTGTGTGCCAATCATTGTGTTGTAGGTTTGCAGGTAAAGGGAATCTCCTGCTTCTTCGGATTAGTCGGCAAATAGAAAAGGCTTGGATGGTCCGACTTCCAATGTTGCAGGCGTGATCGAAGCATTGTAACAAACACCCGGTGGGCAAGGTTTGTTACAACCGATTCTCCTTCTAATTATTCCCGTAAGGTTACTATGCATTTCACCATGCATATTACCGCATTTACATGTTTTAACACTACGAGGGACTTAAGAAATGTGGAAAAGAAATGCATTTAGTTGAGCATGAGAAGGCATTCCATTCCTTTTATCTTTTTCCCGGGATGCCCGAGTTTTATTTGTTTATCGAGGAAGCGAAAGAATTTATGCAAACAAAAATCTCCACTTGAAAAAAATAACTCGGGACGTTGTTTCTCTTTCTTTATGTCTTTTCGGGCGTTTATGTTAAATTAGATTTTTTTTTTAATAAGGTAATATTGTGACATGTTCATTGTGAAATTGTTAGGAGTGCAATCTCTTACTAGTCATCCTGTCTTTTATCAATTTGCATAATAAGAAAATGAAAAGAGGTGATTGTAACAGCTTATTTTATCTTTTTTTTTAATATAAATTTATTCATTATTATGTCATATTAATATATACATTTTTAAGATATATTTTTTAAAAATTGCATTTGGATCATCTTTTATAAAATGAATTTTAATTAAGAATATTTTAAAAAAATACACAACTCAAAATTTTAAATAGATAAATATTTTGAAACATATATATATATATATATATATATATATATATATATATATATATATGAAATGGAAGAAACAATGATTAAGAAAATATTTTTAATAGTCAATCTTTAACAATTAAGGTGTTATGAAAAATAAAGTGGCAAGAATGAAAATAGAAATTTTATTCTCACCTTATAGTCGTTAGGTTATTTAGTTAAAAAGAATGAAATAAAATAAGAATAAAAATTAAATATAGTTTGATTTTTATGTAGTAGGTGGAAATAAAAATAATGAACGAGAATAAATTTTTTTTCAAAAAAATGAAATGTTATTTTTATTTATTGTGTATCAATTACTTTTATGACCACCACCACAATCATTACTACCGTCGCCATCGCCACCACCTAGTATCTCTATTAACGGTGGTTATAAATTTTTTTTAAAAAAAGCTATTATTATTATTTTGCTACCACTTTTCTTCAACCATCATTATTATTTTTATTATAGCACAATCACAATCATAATCATTATTGACGAGTGATGATAAAAAGAAATTATTATTATTTTATCATCACTTCTCCTCTACCACCAATATCATTTTTATTATATCACAATTACAATTCTTTCTCCACTACTACTTCATCCTCATCTTGCTCTACCACAACTATTATAAACACTACCACAATTATATCTATCATTTTTATTGTGATCAGAATCGATGAAATTATTTTTTTAATTGCTATTTTTATTTGTATTAAAAACCAAATATATATAAAAAATAATTTTCATTCTGTTTTTAATTATTATTCTAAATATAATATGAAAATATAAATATCATTTTGATTTTTTTAATTTTTATTGTGAGTTTGTATTTTCGTTCCAATTTTTTTATTTTTTTACAACCAAACGAAATCTAAAATTTGTAAGGAGTTCTAATTTCACTTGAAGTTATAGTTGATTGCATTTGATATCTATGTAACAGAAAGAGTAAAATAGACGCATTGAGAGAAAATGCTTATGAAAGCTGATAGTAGGATCTCTAACCAGTCTAAGAGTTCTAGAAATGTCAATTGGGACAAATTATGTACATGATGCATCGATAAAAATGTCTTGGCCTTTCGTAATTGTCCGAGAAAACAATACAATTAATGATAATATTAATAGAGTATTTTAAATATAATTGAATATTGTCCTTAGTTTACTTATCTCAGGGATTTTTCCTTTCCCGACCTCTGATTCTAAAAACAAAATCCACATTTCTTCTTTTACTTTTACGGCATAGATACCAATCGATTGATTAGTAATTGATAAATACTCTCTGATTCTTAAAATAATAATAATAATTAATTAATTAAACACACAAATCTTGAGATGAGTTTTCTGTCTCTTTATGTTCATGCCTTTTGATTTATCAAGAAAAAAAAAAAGTATTACTCAGAGCTTTAGAAGGAATTAAAGAAAAAGACTGATTAGCCCATAGTAAAGCCAACGTGCAGAAAGAAACAAAAGCAATCTCGCCGAACCAAAACGACAACATTATTAAATATGTACTTTCAGTTACAACAGAACTGAGTAAATTATAAGATTAGTACTTTTTGTTTAGAAAAATAAATTAATTAGTTTTTAATTTTTTTGTTATTTTTAATTTAATTTATTTTTTTAAGAAATAGAGAAGAAAAAAAGTAAAAATTATGAAAATATTTTTGAGAAGATGATATATATATTACTCAAAGCTTTAGAAAAGAATTAAAGAAAAAGACTGACTAGTCCATGGTAAAGCCAACTTGGGGAAAGAAACGAAAACAATCTCGCCAAAACAAAACGACAACATTATTAAATATGTATGACCTTTCAGTTACAACACAATTGGGTAAATTATAAAATTAGTCCTTCGTGTTTTGAGAAACAAATTAATTAATTTTTTTAATTTTTAAATTTAATAATTTAATTTTTTTAAAATTTTTTAAAAAATAAAAAAATAAATAAAAATTATGAAAATATTTATAAAAAGATGATACTTTTTATAAAATAAAAAATATTAAATTAATCGTAATTATTACTATTAAAATAATTAAATAATTAAATTTTTAAAATAGAAGAATTAATTAATTCATTTATTGAAACAAGAGGGGTTAATTTATAATTTATTCTAACAGAACTAGATCTCTGTGAGAGAGAGAGAGAGAGAGAGAGAAGCCAGACGGCGAAGAGTTCAAGGAGCTCTATTTCCTCTCTTGAAAAAAATAAAAGCAAATAAGAAAAGCTCTATGCTAAAACACGGAAGCTTTGTCTCCTTTCTATCAACTTATTAATTTATATTGGTAGCAGAGCTTCTCTTAACAAGGAGGGTGGAAAAAAAATGTCTCAACAGTCAGCTAACCTCCCATGGAAGGTCAAGCTCTTTGGACCCGTCATCTCCTTCGGCTTAAAAGTCATTCGTCGCTCTGATGGATCTGTGAACCGCCGCTTACTCAACTTGCTCGACCGCAAAACCTCTCCATCGCCTAACAAGCCCATAAAATGCGTAATAACCACGGATGTTGCCGTTGACGAAACCCGCAACCTTTGGTTCCGCCTTTACACACCCGTCTCCAGGACCTCAACCTCCGATGATGATATTGCCATCCCTATCGTTTTCTACTTCCACGGCGGCGGGTTTACTTACATGGCAGCCAATTCGAAGCCGTATGATGATTTATGCTACAGCCTTGCGCGCCTACTACCAGCTGTCATCGTCTCTGTCAACTACAGGCTGGCTCCTGAGCATAGGTATCCGTGCCAATACGATGATTGTTTTGATGTAATAAAATTCATTGATAAGGCAGAGCTTGAAGGCCTTCCAAGCTATGCCAATCTCAAGCACAGTTTTGTTGCTGGAGACAGTGCAGGTGGCAATTTAGCTCATCATATGGCACTAAAGGCTAGCGAATGTGAATTTTCCAATATAAAAATCATTGGAGTTATAGCCTTACAGCCATTCTTTGGAGGAGAAGAGCGGACAGGATCTGAAATCAAACTTTCTAGAGATCCATTTGTTTCAATGGATCATACAGACTGGATGTGGAAGTCGTTTCTGCCAGAGGGTTCGAATCGGGACCATAAAGTGTCGAATGTTTTTGGGCCTAACTCTGTTGACATTTCAGAGGTTAAGTTCCCTGCAGTAATTGTTATGATTGGGGGATTGGATCCTTTACAAGACTGGCAAAAGAGGTACTGTGAGGGACTGAAGAAATGTGGTAAAGAAGTGCATCTAGTTGAGTATGAGAAGGCATTCCATTCATTTTATCTTTTTCTTGAGATGCCTGAGTTTTCTTTGTTTATCGAGGAAGTGAAAGAATTTATGCAAAAACAAATCTCCACCTAAAAAAAAATTCCTCTTTCTTTCTATTCAGGTGTTTATGTTATATCAGGTTTTTTGTAACGAGGTAATGTTGTGATCCGTTCGTAGTGAAGTTGTTGAGAGTTCAATCTCCCGTTAGGCGTCCTAGCTTTTATCAACTAGCACAATAAGAAAATGTAACCAACTAATTGTATAATATCTTTTGTAAAATAAACTTTAATTGTAAAAGCTGTTATTTCTATTCTAAAATGACGGCTCTCAACAAGATTTTCTTATTGTTCCTGCAGTAATTGATATATATATATATATATATATATATTTGATTTATCGAAAGTTTAATAAACATTCTGAGCTATATAATGAGCATAATCTTTTTTATTATATAATCATTAAAAAAATAAAGTTATTAGAATTTGAATTTTACCTCATTGGAGAAGTTAATTAGGCTTAACTCGTTTGTGTTATATGTACAATTTTTCTAAAATGAAGAAAATAATAATTAGAAAAGTATTTCTGATTGATGGCCAATCTTTAACAATTCAAAACTTTCTTTTTTCTTTAATTTCACTGAAAGCGATAATTGCTTGCAATCGGCATCTATCTGATAAAACGAGTCAAATAGATGCATTGAAAGAAAGTGCTTTTGAAAGCTGACCGTAGGGTCGGTAACTACGCAAGAGTTCTAGAAAAGTCGACTGTGACAAATTATGTACATGAATGCATCGATAAAAATGTCTTAGTCTTTCTTAATCGTCGGAGGAGAAAAAAAACAATACATTTAATGATAATATTAATATAGTATTTTAAATATAATTGATTGTCCTCAGTTTACTTTACTTATTTCATGGATTTTTCCTTTCCCAACCTCTACATCTCTTCTTCTACTTTTACGGCATAGATACCAATTGACTTGTAATTGATAAAAACTCTCTGATTTCATAAGGAAAAGAAAACACCTCAGCATCTCATCTTCTTCCTCCTCCACCCTTTGACCTCAAATAATAATAATAATAATAATAATAAAAAAAAACCTTGTCGATCCTCTTTATTTCTTTTCCATTTCTTTATGACCCTATCACAAACAAAATAAATGCATTATGAATTTGCTGAAAATGTAAAATGTTTTCGCAAGGCTGGGCAAGGTATCTAATTCACTTTGCTCTTTTTTTTATTTATTGAAAACTCCGTAAATTTAATTAGAGTACTGTCAGTTTTATTTTAATTAATTACTCAACTCTTCTTATTTATGTAACCTGAAAAACATCTTTATATATAGAATTTTCTATTTTTATTTATGTTTATGTTTATATAGATTCAATTTATCTATGAAAATTAATTAATTTATCTATTTTATTATTATTATATGCTAATCTATGATTTTTTTTTTTTTCAAATTACTTCACAAATGGATGGAACTCGAAAATAGACCTCACTCAATGTAAGGTTATAGATTACAAGGATGGACATAGATATTTTGACTAAACTAGTGTCCATATCTTATTTTGAAATTCATTAAGGAGAATCTTCCTCTTTCATTGTAAATATTAACCTCGTATCATTGTGAGAGGATTCTAACTTTTGATCTCTATCAAAAAAAATCCTTAAACTCTCCCCCTCAAAGTTCTCTCATTCACACTCCGGATAATACCTAAGATTTTAGCAAATAAGAACACCAATCCTCGCTACTAGCTCAACCACCTACAACAATGATGATACCTTACTTGATCCTAATCACAATATTAACAACACTAGCCTACTTAACTCTAAGAATGACAACAATTCTCTAAACCCTTAAATTGCTAGCAGCAGCTTGCCAACACACTCGAGAGGTGGTCTACCTCGACTCGTGCCTTAGGCCACTTGCCATGACTATTCCATATTCGGGTTTTCGAGTCATGATCGAAGTCTTGAAGATTTTCCAAGATGCTCGGCATAGACTATAACAAGAATAATTACAAATGTTCAAAGTCTTTTAAGACAACAATATTGTATTTACTTACACTCTTAGTAACATGACACAACTACGCCCACGGGCGGAATCCCTTAGACTCGTTATCCCTCTAACTATGGCATTGTTAATTGTTAATGTTGATGATCATCCAATGCCATATGTTCTATCGGATGCTAAGAAAGACATTCTCCTCACCAAACACCTACCATGTGGCTGTACATAACCACTAACCACCTCATTATATTGTTGCTTCTAGTGATTAATACCATTATCTTACCGAGAAGGAATAAAAAAAAATTGAATAGAAATTGATAAAATCTACTAGCAAGTTTGATCTCAAACTTTTTTATTCAACTCACATCATTATGAGAATTTACCCCGAAAGAGTATGTGAGTCCCAAGTTTAATTTTTTCAATAAAAAATAAAAAGATGCTAAGAAACATCTTATAAATTTTGTAAAGACCTTGGGTATTTATCGCTTAGATGATGACTTGAAGCTAAAAGAATTTTTGAAATCCCTAAATGAAAAGGCATACACTTAGTATGTAAACCTAGCCTCCGGTTCGTCCAAACTTAGGCAAATATGTGCAAACTATTTACATAGCAATTTTTCTCTACCTATAAGAATGTGACCATACTCGATTTAGGAAGAGAGAATGAAGGTTCTAGAGAAAGATTGCTAGAGTATATTGAACGGTTATGTGATCATAATCGGGATGTCTAGGATGGTTTTAATGAGAAAAAAGCTATTAAGCCATGTATTCAAGACATGTACAAAGAATACAAGATATATCTTAAGAATTTAAAATTGATCACTTTTTTTATTTTAGTAGAAAGTGCTCGCTAAACTAATAGTTTCATCATCTTCTTAAGAAGGAATGATTTTACGGATGCATATCGAATACAACAAATTTAATTTATTGTTCTTACTATAATTTGGAGTAAGAATAAGTCTAGGTCGAATCTTAGAAACTGGTCAATTAATTTTGTTATATGTAAAAACTAGAAGGTTTTGTTGTTTGCAAAGTCGAATTTAAAGATAGCAAGTACAAAATAAGAGATAATTCAATTTTAAAAAAACTTATGTTCAAGAAAAAATTCAAACATTCAATTTACATATTAATCATTGACACCTAAATTACTATTCTTTTATTGAATACTTAGCTTAGATTTACCTAGATGCTAGAATAAACCCAAATCTTCTTTAAATTTATTAACTCAAAACTTCACGCTCGATTAAATTCTTATTATTGATTGATTTCGATATTGACGTAATCCTAGTCTAATCAACAATAGAATTAAATTACTATTCTTTTATTGAATACTTAGCTTAGATTTACCTAGATGCTATAATAAACCCAATTTTCCTTAAATTCATTAACTCAAAACTTTACGCTCGAATTAAATTCTTATTATTGATTGATTTCGATATTGATGTAATCCTAGTCTAATCAATAATAGAATTAAGAGTTAAAAAGATATTAAGACTAAACAATAATTTTAGGATGCATAAATCATTTAAATCTTCTTTTTATCTTTCTTAGGTAATCAAACCTAATTTACTATTTGTATTAACTTTTCTTAACAATTAGGGATTAAGAGAGTTAGCTAGCAATCAATCACAATAGATAATTAACTAATAGACTTCTTAGATAATTACCTAATCAATCATGATTTATTAAATTCAAAGATAAATTAATTAAGCTTAGAGAAGCAAAAGATACTCAAATCATAAATAACGGATTAAAGATCAAATCTGTCTCACAATCTTTTATAAATTGAAGTTGAAATCACTTGAACTCGAATTGATGACATTAGCTAGACATTATTTGAAAAAATCAACCCTAAGTTATATAAATGAAAAGTATATATAAAGCGTATCCTTTACTATGTAGCCACGAAGGCTATTTATACTTGTAAAGAGATAAATATGACGACTAACAAAGTCTTATTTTAGCTAGTTTCGAAATTGACTAAGACTTATTCGTTGAATAGAACTTTAGGTTATGTTATGAAATTTATGAATTGATTTAGGATCAAAAGGCGGTAGAATATGGACTTAGACTATTCATGAAGATTCTAAGCCTAAATGTACTCTTTATATAGTATTTTGAAATATGCTAACCCAATGTGTATAACTCCGGATGTGGTCTAGACATTAGGAAGTGTTCTCGATTGTTAGAAGATCCGAATTTCTTTCCTAACTTTGCAACCGACTTTAATAGCCTAAAACAAAATGGATTTGTGCATTTAATGTAACACCCCTACCTAAAACCTTATAGGTTGAGAATATTAACATCGTTAACCTACATTCAAAGTATATTGAATGTAAGCGAACAAGACACTCGTGTCTTTCATATGGTGTAGTAGGTATGGGTTATACCGTGGAAGCCTATTAAATAACGAGATAAGTCTTAAGTTTCAGCCCAAAATAAGTTGTTAAATTTTTTTATTTTTTCATTTTATTTTAATAGTTTGGATTGAATTGACTGGATTTTTGACGCTCAATTTTGTCAAATTCTTTTTCTATAAGTCTCTAGAAATTTACTTTACTATTACCTATTATTCGATAATTAATCCGTTTTACCTTCATTAATTGTCATTTATTATAATTAATTTCTTATCATTTCATGGCCACATTTTATTATCTATGATAGAATATAAGTAATTAATTAAAAGAAAACTACCACTACTTATTACTATACTAATACATATCCATGTTTTACATATTAACTAACTTTGAGCTACCCTACTACAAAAGTGGCTTATTTATTTACATCAATTTTCTCATTTTCAACTAACCATCTACTTACTCATGAATTTTACTATCGTATAGAACATAAATGTCGTACCTAGTACATAAACTAAAATATCGATCACTAATAAAGTAACGAATGTGCGGGAGGTCTAGCTTACATCCAAAAGTAAGTACACATGACGAACTCGTTGAAAGTGATCCTTTGGTAATTAGCTCACAAGAAAACATCGCCATCTTTCTTACTTTTAGTTCCTACATCATAACTAAATGAGCGAGTTACTCGGTAAGTTAATTATGCATGACATTTATGTATTCAAATGAAATGTACATGAAAAATCATTTTCATGTCTTTTCCGAAGTTCTTGTTCCATGCCATAAAAATCCTTTTCATAGCTATTCGAAAACTCATTTTTGTTTTCGGACGCATCCTGTCGAGTATTAGGAGGTACACATCTATATCCATATGACCATCATCCTTGTGTAATTCTCCCGTAGGTATTAGTATAGGTGATTAGATGGTTAGAGTTATTATATCATTGCATTATTTATTTTATTGATAATAAAAAGTCTTTCCATTACTTCTTATAATTTATATTTATTTATTCAATAGAATTAGATAGAAGTTTATATGATATGCATTTGCATTAATGATTGATCAAAAGATGCGAGATAAAAATTAATTCACTTAAATCATATCATTAAATGTACTAAGTCATATCATTGTTAAGAATGGATATTGATTATATACGGTTAGACTTGTGAGTGCTATGCTTAAGCTATAACATAGGAGTAAGGGATCTCACACCTATTGACATGGTGATGTCAAAGCAAACGCTCGGGTGATTTATATTAAAGAACATATCGCTAGATTTGACTCGCCATGAGAACCCATTTGGTTTAGTCTATGAGAATGTCATACGTGATGAGTACAATCGGTCCTTTGACTTTAAAGTCATCATGGTTATCTCATTAAATGATTTATATATTTTGACACTTGTTTTGATGGATCAAGTAAAGGATTGTATGTAGGTGATTTATTGGGTGCACTAGAAATCTAATGGAGGTAGGTGGATGACTAAGATAGGGACATGCCATTCCTTGTATGCTAAAGGAGTATCATATTTCACTTCGATGAATATCTCGCTCAAGAAATCTATGACCACGGTAGAAGTGCACTCGATAGAGCATAGTTGGTTTACTCTAAGAGCTAAGACATTTAGGAATCAAAGAATGATGGAAACCAAGGAGCCAAATGGACCAACAAGGTGGCATCCCCAAGAGAGGTCCAAGATGACGAGTTTGTAAGTCCAAGATCTAATCCATTGCACATTAAAGATGGTCTAATGATGCGGGCTCGGCTAAGAAGCTTAAAGAAGCTCTCTATGGGTTGATTCAAGAGTGTTAGGTAGAATGCACTTCCAAAGGCCCAAAGAGCAATATGGCACCTTCTTAAGAGATGAGAAGGATCCAAGACTTATCAATCTAATATAAGTCCAATATTGAGCTCCTTAAATCACATTGGACCTATCTTATTATATCTAGCTTAATTATAATTAGACTAATTAATTAAGTTAGATTTGGGCTTAATGTTTTAAGCTCTATGATTTGCATATTCTTTTAAGTTCATTAGGATTAGTTTCTTTTCTCCTTAGGTGGGAAAGACATATAGAGTCCTTTTAGAGTTAGGAGTGGCGTTTTAGCCTATTTAAAGACTAGTTTAGTTTTGTTTTAGACTTCGTAATAATTTTGAGAGTTAATAAATTTGAGAGAATTTTCTTCCTTTGTTCTTTTGAGAGCTAAATCGACTTATCAAAGATTACAACCCTTGTGGCATCTTTAAACTTGTCATCCCGCATAGGGTGTGTCATTTTTCACTCCATTGCATCATAACTTTGGTTCTTACCTCCTTGTAGGTAATCGGTGGGGTTCTACTTATTATAACTTGATTGGACACGTTCTTAGAGTTATCTAGTAGTAAATTTGTTCGGGTCTCTCATCTTTATACGTGAGGTTCACATCGGTTGGTATCAAAGCCTAGGTTATGCAAAGTCAAGTTTGTTATCTATAATCCTTGTACCTTCAATTTTGTATCTTTCTTGTTTTTTTTTTATTGCATCTTCATTGTTATTCTACCATAGCTTTTCTTGTTTAAGTCTTGTGTTCCTTTTCTTCATAAATTGAGTCTTATATAAATAAAAAAATGTTTGATTTGTAATTAACTTTTTTTCTCAATATAAATCAAGTTCTTTTTCATTATCTTTTGTGCTATTTCATGTCTTTGTAGTTAACTTCATTTTAGTCCAAATTGAGTCAGTTCTAATTTTAAAAAAAAAGAAAAAGAAAAGAAGATGTCCGATTTGTTTATATCCCGTTGTGTCTCATTTGTTGTTGTTTTGTTTAATCCAAGTTTATCTTGTCATGCAATTCCAAAAAAAAAAAATTATTGTTCCAAATTTGAAAGAAAACGCCCTAAAGCTAACAAAAGAAAGAATTATTATGATATTCTACCAATTATTAAAAAAAAAGAAAAAAAGAAATGAAAGGGTGATCCGATTGGTTATAAAAGAGAAGTGTGTTTTGTTTATTGAATGTTTCGGACAAGAATTAAAATTTTAAACCGAATTAGATTTGTGAATGTGAGCAAGATGTGATCTTTGAATAAAATTCAAGAAATGAGTCATTATTGACCCTAAGCATCGTAAACATTCGTGGAACTTATATAATCACAATTCGATGATTGGAAGCCCAATTGAATGAATTAAGGAGAGAGTGAGGAAGCTTACAAAATCACCTTGATTTATTATCAAGAGTTTAAGTTTAGTTTTGCCATTTATATTATATTTTTTAGAATTTTCTAATTAGTTTGATTAAGAGCTTAGTGGAGCAATAAGAGTAGTAAAAGGCAAGAGGGTGAGATCATTATAACAAAAGCCTAAAAGAGTGTAAACATGAGTGTGAGTGATATCTTATACAAGCGCAAACACACGAAGGAGTGCTATTATGAGGCTCTATCAATTGCTTCTATTTTCTTGTTTTCTCTAACCTTGTAGGTTTTTAATCATAGGAGATAAGCAAAAAGGAGTTATTGGAGATAAATCGGAGGAGAGAGTTAAAAATAAATTATTTTAAGAAGTAACCTAATCTCAATAGGGTCAATTAATGCACTTCATTAGGGATATTAACAATTGAATGGAAACCATAGAGTTGAGGCAAAATGAGATAGCTCAAACTACTCCCAAAGCTAAAAGGCAAGTACGGGATGAAGATGAGCTATTTAAGGAAGAGCTTGATGATTGTGCAACTTTCTTTCAAAATGTAAGAGGTGGCCATGGCAATAGAGGTTGTGGTGGACGTGGAGGTAGTGATCATCCCGATTGGAGTCATGATTTTGAGTGGCTAAAATGGGAGCATAAAAATTATGAAAACAACATCAATGGACTTAAATTGACCATCCCTCAATTCGAAGGTAAAACAATCCCGATTTATATATTGAATGAGAGAGAAAGTGAGAATTTATAGTTGATCGTTATGAGTACTCACAGGAAAAAAGGGTGAAGTTTACTATTGTAGAGTTCACATCCTATGCTATTGTTTGGTAGAATCGCATGGTTTTAGGGAGAAGATCGAATGGAGAGCGTCCTATTACAACTTGGGATGAGATGAAGGTCGTTATGAAGAAACAAGTTTTTTCTAATCATTACTATCGAGATTTACATTAAAAGCCACAAAGGTTAACTCAATGTACAAAGTTAGTGGATGAGTACTATAAAAAAATAGAAATTGCCATGACACATGTAAATATTAAAGAGGTTCGAGAGACTACTATAACAAGATTTATAGGTGGCCTAAATCACGAGATTACAAACATTATAGAATTGTAACATTATGTCAAAATGGAAGAGTTGGTGCATTTAATAAGGAAAATCGAAAGGAAACTTAAATATAAAGGCAATTTATATATTGGGTAGAATGCGAGCTCTTTATCTTGGAAGAACTATTAGAGCAAAAAAAGGAGAAACACACGTTTAAGCCCGAGGTCGAGGAGAGTAAGCCCGTAACTTATTCTAGTTTCAATAAAGACAAAGTACTTCTAACATCCAAACTCCTAAAAATCATGATATTAAGTGTTTTAAGTGTTTGGGTATGGAGCATATTGCTTCGTAATGTCCAAACAAGCAAACAATATTGATTCAAAATGGCTTGTATGATTCTAAAAATGAGCATGAGGATGATGATGAGAGCATTAGAAGATCATAATGATGGGATGGCATTTCTCGTGTATGGAGAAATGCTTGTTGCAAGGAGAGCCCTAAGTGTCTAATTGAGGGATGAAAAAAGGAACAATGAGACATCTTTCACATATGCTACCATGTTATAGGAAAGGCATGTAGTCTTATCATAGATGGGGAAAGTTGTACTAATGTTGCTAGTATCATTCTAGTTGGGAAGCTTGGTTTAGCTTGTGTTAAACACCCTAGGCTATATAAACTTCAATGGTTTAATGATTGTGGGGAAATTAAGGTGATTAAACAAGTAGTTGTGTGTTTTTCTATTGTTAGGTACCAAGATGACATAATGTGTATGTTGTACCTATGCAAGTTGGTCATGTGTTATTAGGCCGTTCTTGGTAATTTGATAGATGAGTCATACATGATAGGTTTAGAAATCGTTACTTTTTTTTTAAGGAAAAAATGTAACTTTTATACCTTTGATTCCTAAGTAGATTTATGATGATCAAGTGAGGTTGAGAAAGAGTGAAGAAAAGAGAGAGTTGCATGAGGAAAACAAAAATGAAATGAGTGAAAAAAAGAATGGAAAGGAGATTATGGTTGTGAATTCAAAAGAGAAATGGAAAGAGAGGCCAATAAAGCAAAAGAAAGAGAATACAAGTTTTTATGAAAAGAAAGAGAGATTAAGAGAGCAATCTAGTCTGAACAAAAAGTACTTTATACTTATATACAAGGAAGCATTTTTGAACACTAACGATCTTACATTTTCTCTTCCTAATATGGTTATGTCTCTTTTATAGGATTTTGATGATGTGTTTTTCGAAGAGCTTGAGCATGGATTACTACCAATTTATAAGATGGAACACCAAATAGATTTCATTCCTAGGGTGCAAATTCATAATCAACCACCTTATAGAAGTAGTTTGGAGGAGCCAAAGGAGTTATGAAGACAAGTAGAGGAATTGATGGCCAAGGGACATATGCATGAAAGTATGAGCCCATACGCCATTCCTTTTTTACTTGTGCCTAGGAAGGATGAGAATTTGAGGATGTGTGTTGGTTGTTATACAATTAATAAGATAATGATAAAGTGTAGACATCCCATTCGAAGTTAGAAGATATGCTTGATGAGTTGCATGGTGTTTGTATGTTTTTTAAAATCAATTTAAAATCTGGATATCATCAACTAAGAATGTGTGAAGGTAACAAGTGAAAGATGACCTTTAAAAAAAAAAGTTTATATGAGTGGTTAGTTATGCTTGTTTGGCTTTACTAATACACCTAGTACATTCATGCGTCTCATGAACCATGTCTTACATCAACTTTTAGGAAAATGTTTTACGATCTACTTTAATGATATTCTAATCTATAGTAAAACCTTAGAAGAGCATGTTATTCATTTACAATAAGTTCCAAGTGTTTTGTGTAATGAAAAGTTGTTTGCTAACCTTAAGAAGTGTGACTTTTGCACGGATCGGCTTGTGTTTCCTGGTTTTATAGTTAGTGTAAGAGGTGTCGAGGTTGATGAAGAACAGGTAAACGTAATCAAAGATTGGCCTACACCTAAGTCAGCTAGTGATGTGAGAAGCTTTCAAGGTTTGGCAAGTTTCTATCGATGATTCGTTAAATATTTCAATACCATCACGACAAAACTAATTAAAGTTGTTAAGAAGAATGTGGGTTCAAATGAGGAGATGAGTAATAAGAAGTGTTTGCTTTAGTTAAGAAAAAGCTGATTTCGAACTTCTTTACTTGCATTACTTGATTTTACTAAAACTTTTAAAATTGAATGTGATGTATGCGGTGTTGGCATTGGTGTAGCTTTAATGCAAGAAAAGATGCCTTTGGCATATTTTAGTAATTAAATGGGGTTATCTTAAATTACCCTAAATATGATAAGGAGCTTTATGCCTTGATGCGAGCATTGGAGACATGGCAACACTACCTTTGGTATAAGGAGTTTGTCATACATACTAATCATGAGTCCTTAAAACATTTAAAGGGACAAGAGAAGCTGAATTATAGACATATGTGATGGGTAGAATTTATTGAGACATTTTCATACATGATTTAGTCTAAACAAGGTAGGAAAAATATGGTAGCCGATCTATTATCACATAGGTATTCTCTAATCTCTACACTTGGTTAAAATTACTCGCATTTAAATATATTAAGGAGTATTATGCAAATGATCCAGATTTTTCTAATGAGTTTAATCCATGAGCGAATATTGCTTTTGGGAATTTTTATAGGCATGAGGGTTATTTGTTTCATGAAAACGAGGTTATGCTTGCTTATGAGCTCTTTAAGAGTGTTAGTTGTGCATGAGGCATATGGAGGAGGCTTGATTGAGTATTTTGGTGCCTTAAAAACTTTAGCTATTCTAACTGAATACTTCTTTTGGCCTCACATGAAAAGGAATACAGAGAGGGTTTGTGAGAAGTGTGTGGTATTTAGGCAAGCTAAATCTAAAGTTAAAGCCCATGGCTTGTACACACCATTACTTGTTCGTAGTTCACCTTAGGTTGGCATTTTCATGACTTTTATGTTGGGACTACCTCGGACTAGGAAAGGAAGGGATTTTGTTTTTGTTTTTGTTGATAGGTTTTCAAAGATGGTGCACTTCATTGTTTTCCATAAGACGGATGATGCCAATAATATTCCGGACTTGTTCTTTCGAGAGATAATGCGTTTGCATGGAATGCTAAGGAGTATCATTTACGGTCATGATGCCAAGTTCTTGAGCTATTTTTAGAAAATTTTATGGGGTAATTTGGGAACTAAGTTGTTATTTTGTACCACTTATCATCCATAATTTATGGCCAAAATGAGGTAGTGAATCGAACCCTTTCTACTTTATTATGTGCTATTCTAAAAAAGAACATTAAGAATTAGGAAGAGTGTTTGTTATATGTTGAATTTACATATAATAGGACTATGCATACTACTAGTGGTTATTCATCATTTGAGATAGTTTATGGTTTTAATCCTTTAACTCCATTGGATTTGATGCCTTTTCCTGTTGATAAGTATTCTAGCTTAGATGGTGAAAAGAAAGCAAAATTAGTGAAGTTCTTGTATCATAAGGTGCGGTAACACATATAAAAGAAAAATGAGTAGTATGTAACAAACATAAATAAGGAGAGAAAGAAAGTTATCTTTGAACCTAGCGATTGGGTTTGGGTGTATGTGCGCAAAGAGTGGTTTCTAGCTCAACAACATTCTAAGTTGTTAGCACGTAGAGATGGTGGTTTCCAAGTGGTTGCAAGAATCAATGACAATGCGATAAGCTTTATTTTCCGAGTGAGTATGGAAATAGTGCTACTTTTAATGTTTTTTTTTATCTCTCTTCTTTTGATGTAGATGTTGACGATGAAGATTCAAGGATGAATCCTTTTAAGGAAGGAGGGAATGATCGAAACCAAGGAGCGAAATGGACCAACAAGGTGGAGTCCCTAAGGGAGGTTTACTATGGTAAGTTTGTAAGTCCAATATCTGATCCATTGCACATTAAAGATGGTCGAATGATGTGGGCTAAGGCTAAAAAGCTTAAAGAAGCTTTTCATGGGTTGATTCAAGAGTGTTGGGCGGAATGCACTTTCGAGGGCCCAAGGAAGCAATATGGCACCATCTTAAGAAAGGAGGGGGATCCAAGACTTGTCAATTTGATTCAAGTCTAAGTTGGGCTCCTTAAATCATATTAGGTCTATTTTGTTATATCTAGTTTAATTATAATTAAAACTAATTAATTAAGTCGATTTGGACTCAATATTTTAAACCCGAGCTTAATTATCATTAGAACTAATTAATCAAGTCAAATTTGAGCTCAATTTTTTAAGCTTTATTTTTGCATATTCTTTTAAGTCCATTAGCATTAGTTTCTTTTCTCCTTAGGTGGCAATGACATGTAGAGTTTTTTTAGGATTAGGAGTGGCGTGTATAACCTATTTAAAGGATGGTTTAGCTTTATTTCGATTTACGTAATAATTTTGAGAGTTAATAAATTTGAGAGGATTTTTTTTCTTTGTTCTTTTGAGAACTAAATCGACTTATCATGGATTAAAATCGTTATGGCATCTCCGAACTTATCATCCTCCATAGGGCGTAGCATTTTCACTCCATTGCATCATAGATTTAGTTCTTGCCTCCTTATAGGCAATGACTTGGGTTTCGCTTATTATAACCTAATTGGATACATTCTTGGCGTTGTTTAGTGAAAAAGGTGTTGAGATCTCTCGTCTTTATATGTGGGGTTCACTTCAACTTTTGTGATCATAATCAAATAGATTAATAACCAAATTCGAGATCACACTATGATAAATTGTATGGTAACCATACTCATGAAAGGTAATTGTAAATTAATTAATCCTCCTAGAGAATTACGTAGTCATGATGCCTTATTAGAAGTCAATCTTGATTTATGTATCAAGAAATAAAAGAGGTGTTCTTTATTCTTGATACATTGCCAACATATCCGGGAGCCTATTAAGTCACACATATATGTATACGTTTAAACATTCACATAATAAAAGAGAAGCAATAATTTTGAAAAAGGTTTTGAATTTGGAAAGTTTCCTATTTTGGGAAAGATTTTTAAAAATTGAAAGTTTCTTATTTTAGAATTCAGTTTTCTAATTTGGAAGTTAGTTCCAAATTTAGAAGTAAGTTATCTAAAAGGAAAATTAGTTTCCTAATTTAGGATTAAGGGTAATTTAGAAAATTATTTCCTAATGTGGACTTCCTAAAAAATATTTAATCTAATTTATTTGGATAGTCCAAATTAATTAGTAGTTAATTGTGCCGAAGGAGTTTGGGTCAATAGGTTTAATTTAAAAGCTTATAAGATAGTTTGGTGGGAGAATAAATATCCCTTATTTGATAAGGATGAATGTTTAAAAGGATAAGAATAAAAAGCCCACATGTATAATAGCTCCTAATTCTTGGAGGATCGGGAAGCAACAACCAAGAGTCCTTTTTTGGGACACATTGGTGCCACTTCATGGTCCTTAGAGGACAAGGAAGACACTCTCCCTATAAATATAAGGGGAGGTAAGGCAAAAAGGAGAACTAGAGCTAAGGATACATGAGGTAGAGTTAGAAATAAAGAGAATATAGTTTTCTCTTCCTTAAAAACATGCCACACCTTCCCTTCGCTCTCTTAGGGTTATCATAATATATCATTGAATAGATTTTTAAAGAGAAAACACTAAACAAGTCGGAAAACGATGGAACTACCACTTTATTACTTCGAATGCTTCTTGTGTGGATATTTGGACTGCATGGATTATCAAGAGCGGTCGGACGTTTGGACAACTCCTTTTCTTCAAAGGTTAAATTTTGTGCTACAAAAAGTAATCCATTACTTAAGCTTAAACTCATGTATGTATAATTAGTTGATTCAATGACTTGATCTTGGGAGCCTTAAATGGAGAAAAGGTTTTGTTTTATTCTACACTTTCATAGGATGCATGATCCTTCAATTGGGTCATCATTAATTTCCCCATAGTCAAGGCTAATATAAATTCCCTTGATGAGAAATGTCATTTTCTTCTATTAGGGTTGCCCCACATGAAGAATTTCTTTGGCCTTGAACATTTTCGACTTACGGGTGATGGATATGTTAAGGACCTTGAAAATTATAAAAACCATGAACCATGAAATCCTTTTCCCTTACCTTAGAAAAATCATGAAGAAAGCCTTTTGATGATTTGAAATCTTTCCGTGAGCGTGTCATGCGTGTCATGCGTATGCATTGCAATGCAAATGTATAACCTTATAATACAATATAGTGGATGCCATGAATGATGTGCATTTATGCAATGATATTGCATAGTCAAACATAATAAAATGCACATCCTTACCGTTCCATATAACACATTTCAATCATGGTACATAATTCATCAAGACAAACATTCATTTGCACCATTCCACATTATATTAACAATGTCATTTCAAACATTAGGAAATTGTACAAACATAAGCACCCATGAACATTTGTAACAACACCAACTTAAGACCTAATAAGTTAAGAATATTATCGTCATTAACCTACATTCGAAGTGCAATAAATACAAGCTAACAAGGCATTGTGACTTGTTCATAATACTTCTAGGTATAAATTACACTACGGAAGTCTAATATAAGGTAATTAGGTCTTACATTTGGTTTCAAAATGCACTATAATTTTTTTGCATTTTATTTTTTTATTTGACTTCTTTGAACTAAAATAATTGAATCCGTGACTTTTGATTTTCTCAAATTATTTTTCTAATAAATTATATAAATTTATTTAATTATACTCGATTATTTGGTAAGTACTTGATTTTTTTTCGTTCATTAACATTTATTTTAATTATTATTTATTTAATTATATCGTCTTATTATTCTGGTGATGCTAACATGGAAATAATGATTTAAAGAAACTACACTAGTTACATTTATATTAATGTTTTACTACCGATCTTTTGTAAGTAAAAACCATTATTTACATATGAAAGCTCGGTTTAGTACCAACTACTCGTAAAAATAACTTATTAACTATCAACATTCATTTCTCGATAGTCAACCATCTATTCTTTTATTACTTTAACTATTATATGAAAAACACGGACATAATTAAAAAATAAATAAACTAGGATACCAAGTTCTAGGACTCGTCAAGGTATGCACTAGATCCATCTTTCAACCATAGCCAACATACACATGTTAGACGATTCCTTCGATAGTTAACCTCAAAAGTGATCATTACCATTTTTACCTGTATTAGCCACACCATAAACAAATAGGTGAACGATAGCTCGGTAAGTTAACTAATGCATGCTATGTATGTAATGAAAATATGTGTATAAATCATTTGCATGCTCGTGTGAAAACCCTTTTTCGTGTCATAAACATTTTTCATGATCGATCCGAAAATCCTTTTTCATCTTTGGACATATCCCATCATAGGTACTTAAGGGTTTTCATAGTATGTCTAGCGAACCAAACCCGTCTACCGGTTTGCACCCTATCGAGTCTCTGGAAATGCACGTCCGCACTATGCTAGACCGTGTCCTTTAAACCACGTACCATTATAGGTATGGAAAACCCATGAAGTCCTCATCATAAAAATCCTCATAGTCATGAAAATATCAATCCATAAATTTTTCCAATTCTTATTGGAAAATAACGACATAAAAATACATTTTCATGACTTTAAAACCTTTTTCCTTAAATTGGGCATGCATATGCATTTATGAAAATACATTACCAATATTGCTTCATGAGATGTATGCCATGGTAAAACGAATTTATGCCATCATGATGTATCATTTAACACCATAAAATGAATCATGAACATTACCTTAATAACATCATCATAAACCATTCCAAACAATCCATCATTCCCATCAATCCAACAATTCACCATTGCACAACACAAACAATATAACTTCATAACCATAAACATTATAAGCAACATTATAACTTTTTTACAACATAAACATGTCAAACACATTAAATAGCATTCAAGTAATTCAATTACACTTTAAATTACATAAACCAAACCATTAACCTTAACATTTTAAACTTGGGGCGAAAAGTGATCCTAAGCTAGCCTAAGCATTTTCTTTTAATTTCAATACCAATTTCTCATATAATTTTATTCAATTAAATATTAACATCAAGAACTAACTCAATTAAGTATTAATTGATCAATTACATGCATAAACTTTATTCAATTGGGCCTTATTGGGCCGAAACTTTAACTTTACTAACATTAGCTAAATTTTAGGTTTCAATGAAATTTTCCATTCTAATTCATCTCATTAAATTATCCTAAGTCTAAAATGATTGATTTAAGAATTAAAAACCAAATCAAACCTAAACCCTAACTTACCCTAATTTGGGTCGAATGCCTCACTAATTCTAACCTCATTATTTTCCTCTCCATTCCTTCCTAAATTCTAATATCATGTCAACCGAACTACCACCGTAACGCCTCCGCCCTGATCATATTTTTACTACCCAAGTAGAGTGCTTGGACAAGCGCATTACCACGACATACCCTAAACTCTAAGTAGTTTTCTTATGATATTCTTAGAACTTTAACGAGTACATTACGTATATAACTCATTAAGATAAAATTTACATAACATAATTAAATACATTAATAAAATATTACGGACAATATTCAATTTCTCACGAACTCCATACCCTAAATTTACGGACAAAATAAAAATTAATATATGGTGCTTCACATGAGCTAGTTAGGAAGAGCCGACCGCATCCGTACCAACTTGTCCTTTTTCTATCAAGACATAAAAAAAATAACAACGGGGTGAGCCGAAGCTCGGTAAGCGGGGTGATGCACGTGATATGCAATGTTATTTTGACTTCCCACCATACTCATAAATTTTAATCTCGGGTACCACGGGTATTAGCCGATCTACTCTATTTATCATCCGGGTGGTCCGCGGATCACCTTCTGCTACAACGGAATTATCCCTCATTGTAACTACTGTTAACGGGAATCCATAGTCTAACGAGTGCAAGCACACGAGCTTGATTTCATCCGGATGATCCTCGGATCATCTTCTGCTACAACGGAATTATCCTTCGTTATAACTACTATTAGCGAAAATCCATCGTCTAATAGTGCAAGCACACAGACCTAGAGTACTTGGACTACTAATACCCATTTATTCCGGTTGGTTATCAAACCTAGATGTATAAACCATTTCTCAATCAATTGACTTGTCTTAAACCACCCACTATGCACATGATGCACGTGATGACATATTTAATCACATTCAACCAAATTCGGGTACCAACCTTTCATTCTTATGCCATACTCACGGTCCAACTCACACTTAAAATTTATCCATTGCTCACATACCACTCTTGATACCCACAACGGGAACCCAATCTTCGCTCATCAATATTGTTCATTAGTTTTATTAATATTTAAAAGAAGGTCCAAGTCCATTTACTTTAATCCGAGCCCATTAACTTTATCCTAGGTCCATTGAATCTATTTAATTCCATTTAATTTAGTCCAAGCTCATTTAGTTTATTCCAAACCTATTAATTTTGTCCAAGTCTATTTTTTTTTTTTTGGTTTTAGGGTTTATTACTTGGGCAACTCCTAACCGAGTAAATAATTTTTTAATTTCAGAACATAATTAAATCTTACTCATTTTATTTTAGATATTGGACATATTTATTTATAACATATCCAAAAATTAGATTTAAATACCAAGTACACAATTAATTATAAATTTTTGAAACTTAGGGAGCAATCTGCCTAATAGTAGTTTGTTTAGAGCTATCCATACTAAATCGGATATAACCCTTTGTACACGAATCCAATGACCAAGAAATTTTAAAGGAAGTTATTTGAAACATAGATGAACAACTTTTATGCTTTAAGTTGCATCTAGAAATCGATCTAAAAGCCTTGAACATACACCCCAAAATTCGGACAGAATTTACTCCTTATCAACACTAATTTATTAGTTCATTCCAAACAAACTTTAAACATGTTTTAGTTCACTTAAATTTAGTCCAAGTTCAATCCAACCCATCATCACATACTTGGACATTTTTTAAAACATCATAACATCATAAATCATCACAACAAGGCATCCATACATAGATTTATCCCAAGCATCAAGCATATAACCATTGAAAATTATTACAACCCATGAAATAAACACTAACAAAAATAACTTAAAAAAAATAATTTAAGACATTAATGAGCCAAAAAAAATGAAACCTACTCACCTCTTTTAGGTTTGATTAGAATTTCCTTAGCTCTTTTTCTTTCCTTTTTCCCTTTCTCTTTGTCTTTTCTTTCTTTCTCTCTTTTTGCTGTTTTTCTCTCTTCAATTTGGCTTTTCTTTTAATTCTGGATGGCTACGGTTTTTGACCAAAAAATGACAGCCATTTAACCCTCTCTTTCCCTTATATATCCAAATTTTATCCTCTCATTTATTTATATCATAAGTGTTAAAATTTAACTAGGTCAAATGTAAAGTGGAGGAAGTTTGGAAGGCAAAGCTGGCATGTTTTGCAAGTCAAAAGTGATGATTTGGCTTCCAAGCATTTAATTCAAGTGCTTAGGTGGATAAAGAAAACTTAGGATAAATAAACACATTAATAAGCTGGGTTCATATAATTAGACATAATTTCTTTCATAAAAAAATTCGACAATTTTCATTTTTAAAATTCGGAATTTCTTTTTTTCCAAAATTTCAGCAGTGTTACCTCCTAACCCATCTATACTAAAATGTGCATAACTCTTTCTATATGCATCCAAAAATTATGAAATTTTATAGAGAGCTAGTAAACACATAGAAAAACAACTTTTATGCTTTAAGTTTTTCTCAAAACGCAATCTAACAGCATCAAATAAATCTCACAAGATTCGGGAAGATTCTTCTCCCAAAATTCCAGCAGAATGCATTTCGAAACAATCCTTACTATAATTGGTATAACTCTTAATGTATAGGTCCAAATATTATAAAATTTTATACAGGCCTATTCCACACATATATGAACAAATTTCATTCTTTAAGGTTGACCCAAAAGGTACCCTAAAGTCCTCAAATAATTCACACAAAACTCGGGCAGAATATAGTCCTTAAAACACTGATTTTGCATATTTGATTTCTTTAATAATTAAACCATTAATCTTAAGCACAATAACTTTAATTTAACATAAATAAAATATTTCAAGCATTAATTTCTCATGATGAAATGATAATTATACTTACTCTTAATATATATATATATATATATATATATATATATATATAGAATTATTCTAATACATATCGCGTTACGGATAAGGGTTTTTACGGGGGTTACATACACATTAGCATTAGGATTAAATTTAAATAACATTTCTAGAGCAAATTCATGCTTAAATACTAATTGGGCCCTAATGGGCAAAAATTAGGCCTAAGCTAAATTATGCCATTTTCTTCAACTTTTTTACAATTTTTCTTTCCTACTCTCAAATTATACTTATTCAATCACAAATTGACTAACAATTCATGAATTGAATGAAGGAATCAAAACCCTAAAAATGTTAGGTTTGGGCCAAATATAAACCCTAGAAATTTATGAAATTTTCTTCAATTTAAATGAGATTTTTCACTCCCAAATACTAATTCATAACTAATTAGGTCATAATCAAGCTACAAAAATCAATTATATCAAAGGATCAAAAAGCTCTAATTTGTTAATTTGGGCCAAATGCTTGCCCTTCTCCTAGAATTTTTTAGTTTTAAACCTCAAATTCAAGTCCAATTAGCCTAACTTAACTCTAATTTCATGAAATTTAGGGTTAGAACCATTTCTCCTAATTCTTCTTAACTAAGAACCCTAACCCTTATTTTAACAATTTGTACAATTAAATTAAATTGAAGCACCAAACATAAAATTAACATGAAATTAAGCTTGCTTATGTGTAGGTGAAGTTAAATTAATGATTAAACTCTAAATTAACCTTGGAAAGCTAGGTTGCTTGAGAATTCCCTTCCTCCTTCTTTTGCTCCTAAATTTGGATTAATTATCCAAATTTTCTCCTTAGAAATCTTTGGCTCCCAACTTGAAATTGAAACTTATTCTACTGATTTGAAGTGTCTAAAATTGGTTGGGAATATTTTGGGTGTATTTTAGGTGGAAGTTTTGTAAGAGTTTCCCTTGTGTTTTTCTATTTTCTTTGCATTTTTAATTTTTTCAGCAACCCTATTTATAGAAGAATTTTCTATAATTATTGACTGCATCTCTACCCTTAATTTGGGTAAATCTTATCCCTTAATTCAATTTCCAATCCTTTCTTTTCATTTGGCTAAAGTTTTGGCCATTTATCCTTCTTTTTGTTTAAGCCTTCTATCTTGCTTAATTTTGGCCACAATTGTTATTGGAATTCATACTTAATTATGGCTCTAAGTTGACAAAATATGGGAGGGGGGGGGATAATTTATTTTTCGTCCCTCAAATTTCTAGATTTTCCATGGCCTATTCTTTCCTAAATCCTTCTTTTATTCAAATAATCACTTTTAAACCTTATTTTTCAGTATTTAGAACTAATTTTTGACCTTTAAAATTTCTAGATTATTTAATTTAAAATTTTAAAATTTTAATTTTATGCAATTGAGTCTCTAATTTTATGCAATTAAGTGCCTAAATCAAAAATTGCATTCTATACCTTTCCAAAATCCAAATTCTCTTCATAATAAATTCAAACACTTTCTAAAATAATTTAACCATGATTTGCATAATTTTTATACTCTTATTTAAGCCTTCAAATTAATTATTTAGTGTAAAAATTTAACTCGTTTCCTATATAAAATATTCTTTATATAGGGAAAATTAATTTAAATTTATTAGATACTCCTACACATCCTAAATGATTTTTCTATGTCCTTTAAAAAAAAATCCTCATTCTTTTTAAGTGCCTAATTTAATTATTCTACCTCTAAAACACTATTCCTACACATAAAAATTCAAATAAAATATTCTCAACTTATAAGAAAATTCATACAATCACATAAAATAATTTAACACCTCGCTAACAAATATTCTAAGAAAAAAGAATTCATGCATATAAAGTATGCTCAAAATAATTATTTCACATAAAAATTACTATTCATGCACCTCAAAATCAATAAAATATTGATTGAACCTAAAGAACTATTTTAACTAATGTGAATATTCTTTCAAGCCTTTTTGGATTAATTCATGCCTTTTAAAATATTTCTGACATGTTTTTAATATTTAATTTTATTTTTAGCGGATACCGAGTATTACAACATCAATCATCCATAATTACATGAAATCATGCAATTGAACATAAATTTATCCCATCAAATATTCATGGACCAAAAGCATTAAAATCCTATTTTTCACCCAATTTGGCCAAATATATGCTTAACGTAACTAGGTGAAATTTTTTATTTTAATACAAATTCTCATGCTAAATCATCTATTCATATATAGATAACACATAATCAATCAACAAATAGTCAAATAGAAAGAAAAAAAACATAAAAAACCCTAAATTACCTAATTTGGGTCGAATGGTCCACCATAAAATAGGCTAGGGAATTTTTATTTATAAGACTTACTTTTATGCTCAATTAACATATTATAACTTTAATTTCATTAATTTCTATGTCTAAATTGGTTTTCTCAATGTTTCATAACCAAGAACCCTAACCCTAATTTTCAAAATTCATACAATTAAGCTTGAATAAATTAGGCAAAACCATCAATTAATAACCAATAATCATTCTTTGTGATGTAGGTGAGATTAACTTACCGTAAAAGCTCTAAATTAATCCTTGGTAAGTTGGTTTTCCTTTGAAATTCTTCCTCCTCCTTTTTCCCCTTAAGTTTCGGCCAAAAGCAAAGTTTTTCCCTCTTGAATTTATTGATCTTCCAACTATGATTTTAGGTCTAATTAAGTGTTTTAAGGATGGTTTAAGTCATTAGGTGAATTTAGTTTAGGATTTTCTAGGAAAATTTTGCAAGCGTTTTGCCTTGATTTTTTAATTTTTCAATATTTTTCTCCCATCTTTTTTGCCCATGTTTATAGTGAGATTGGGTGGAATTTTCTTGTTTTTTACTTGATCTCCACCCTTCATTTGGTTAAATCTCTACCCTTGATTTACCTTTTAATCCTAGCCATCAATCTTTCTTTAAATCTTATCCCTTCATCTCATGCATTCCTAGCCATCCATTTAGGTAGTCAATTATTACATTCATTAATTAAAGGGGGCAAGGTGGATAGATTTTTCCAAAAGTGTCAATTTTAGTTCCTTGATTTATCATGATTTTTCAATTATACCCTTACGTTGAGTCCTTCCAATTTTAATTTAATTCTTGGTACTTGTTTAAAGATTTTCTAACAACTTTTTGCCTCCTTAAAATTCATTTACAATTTTTTTTTTGAAACTTTAAAATTTTAATTTTATGCAATTGGATCCCTAATTCTATGTTGTTAAGTTCCTAGGTATATATAATTTATTCCACACCTTTTCAAGAATTAATTTCTTTCCATAATAAATTCAAACACTTCCTATAGTAATTTATTCTTCATTCACATAATTTTTATGCACATATTTAAGCTCTTAAATTACTTATTTTGCATAAAAATGCACTTATTCCTACAAAAATATTTCCTAAGCACATAAAAATTCATCTAAGTGCATGGAATATTAGTACACCTCTCTATCATTTTTTCTATGCTTATAGAATAATTTTCTTACACATTTAAAATGCATAAAACAATTAATTTTCACAAAAAAGAATTGTTTATGCATCGAAAAAGCAATTAAAATATTAATTGAATACAAAAAAATTCATCTAGATAAACATAATATTCTAGCACCCTTTTAACAAATATTCTATGCATACAAAATAATTTTCACACCCAATTAAAATATATTAATTCATTTATTCTTAGGTTTGAGATATTTCTCGTCCTTATAAAAATTTCGTCGAAATTCTTAACTAAATAACTCGGGATACCGAGCTTGCATTTCTACCTCTCTTTCCCTTGTTACCTCTTCAACATTATGGTTCCTCTATAATATTTTCATCAAAGAAACCTCTTTATTACGTAATTGTTTGACTTAGATTTTCTCTTCTTTCTTTCTTCCTTAACCGACCTCTCGGTTCCAATTTCTTCTTTCTTACACCTGCATAATTTTTTTTGTTAACTCTTAGAAACTTCTTCCACATTCGCCATTCCATTTAGACTTAGCATTTTCCCTTTTCATTCGAGTGAGAGGCGTAACTATCCTAGAAAATCCTTCCATAAATTTTCGGTAATTGCCGCCTTTCTCAAAAAACTCCATACTTCGACATACTCTTAGACTATTTTCATTTCGCACTTGCTTGTACTTTATTATGATCTATCATGATCCCATCTTTAGATATAACATATCCAAAAAATGCTACTTGCTCAAGCCAAAATGCATAATTTTGAGTTTAGTATACAATTTGTGCTCTTGCAAGGTTTGCAATGCTTTTCTTAAATGTACGCATACTCCTCATGACTCTTTGAATATATCAAGATATCATCAATGAAAATAATTATAAACTTATCTAAGTATTCATAGAATACCTAATTTATCAAATCCATGAATAATGTCGGTGCATTAGTTAACTCGAACGACATCACTAGGAATTCATAATGCCCATATCGAGTTTTAAAGGTCATTTTCTCCACATCTTCCTGCCTAATCCTTTAGTAATATCCCGACTGGAGATCAATCTTAAAGAACACCTAGCTCCCTCTTAATTGATCGAACGGATCATCAATCTTACTTGTTCTTAATGGATACTCAATTCGGATATCGATAATCTATACATAATTATAATGACCCATCCTTTTTCTTTACAAATAATACCGATGCTCTCCATGGAGAACAACTAGTCCGAATGAGGCCATTTATCTAGCGGTTCTTGTATCCGATTCTTAAGCTCCTTTAGCTCTGTTGGAGCTATTCGGTATGGTGTCATGGACATAGGTGTTTTTCCTAGTTCTATCTCAATTTCAAAGTTGATCTCCCTCCTCGGAGGTATTCTTGATAAAATTTTAAGAAAGACATTCGAAAACTCCTTAATTACTTCAATTTCTTCTAATTGTGGGCTCTCCTCCTTTTTAGCAATAACCATGTTCACTAGATAGCTCATACTTCACTTTTCATCATTTTCTAGGCGAGTCATTGCTAATAATGATTATGGGTCTTATCCTGGTCCCGACTTGCAACTCAAAGGGTTACTCATCTACCAAGTGGAACATCACTCTCTTAACTAAATAATCAATCAATGCTCTATTCTTAGGTAGGCAATCCATGCCTAGGATAACATTGAAGTCTTAAATATTCAAGACTATAAGATCATCTTAACAATGGGAGTGTCATTTTGTAAATAGTATTTAACACTTCGGGTGTCAAACCTAATCATCTTAACAATGATTATGCAATGAATCCATGGCTCTTAAATCTACCAATAAATATGCAATAATATTAGACTAAGACATTACCGTACATGACATTGGCATGCTCCTTATCTGCTTCCTTTTGCATCATCGTGTATACCTAACCAAGAAGTCGTTGTCCTTCAATAATTTTTTCCTTTAGGCAATTGGTAGCCAAATGCCATACTTCCCAACAAACATAGCACATGTTCATGCCAATCAAGCACTCTTCCGGATGCGGGTGACCATATTTAGTGTAAATTGGCATGCCTCATTCTCTTGTCTTCTGTGGCCTTACTTGTTCCTTTCCTTCCTTGCTATATGTATACCAATTTTGATTAAAAGACCTCTTTCTACCAAATTGGCCTTGAAACTTATTTCACATGCTTCCTTTTTTACTTGAATTAAGAGGTACTTGTGTCTATTCATTTTTATCTATTTTGATTCTCAATGCCTTCTTGATCATGTCCTCATAGTTGTCTCGCAAACATTCGAACAAAACTCCTAATCTCTACCTTTAACCCATAGAGAAAATGTTCCTTCTTCCATCCTTCATCTTCAGCAATAAAAGTAGCATAATGATAGCCATGTTCAAACTTATGAACATATTTTGTTACCGACATGTCTCCTTAGAACAATTATAAGAATTTTTGAATTTTTTAGGATCTCACGAGTATCCAAAAAATACTTCTCATTGAATAGTTTTTTAAATCGATTCCAAGTCATACCACATCGAGGGAGGCTTTCACTGCTCCTACTAGTTTTAAGCATCTCCGACTACCATAAAGGTTTCACATGCTATACTTGTTTGCATCACTCATAGCTAAATTTTTTAAAATAACCTCCATGAATTCCATCCATTCCTCCGTAATGATGGGGTTTGGGCCGCCTCTAAATTCCTTTGGATTAAACCTTTGAAAAAATTCCATCACCTCGACCATGTGTCTTGGTCGTGCTTTAATTGACACGAGCCATCACTCCTCTATTATCCTTTGTATATGTTCCTCATGCCTTACTTTTTGTTGTTCCATCATTTCTTACTACCTTCTAAACAGACTCTATTAACTCTCTTTCTTGGTCTAATGTTGCTCGGCTTGGACCGAACCATTATCGACATTATTATTACCAACCTTCTTCGGTGGTATCTTTTCCCTTTCTCTAATTTACACACATAAATAACATAAATTATGTTATCAATTCAATCATATCATTCATAATCATCATTCATACCATATTCACTTATAACATTTTATGCACATAATATTCAAGTATAATAATTTCTCACAATAAAATACATGCCATTCATATTCATCACACACATACATTGAGTAATCATAACAATCAATTATCAAACATACTTACTAATTAATGAAGGTAACCTCCTTTGTGTCTTACTTGCGCCATTTGTAATTTCTCGATAAACTATGCTCCGATACCACATCTATAATACCCCCAAATTAGGACCTAATAGGTTGAAAATATTACCGTCATTGATCCGCATTCGGAGTGCAATAAATATAAGCCAATAAGACACCGTATCTTTCCTATGGTGTACTAGGTATAGGTTATATTGTAGAAGCCTATCAAATGACGAGTAGGTCATAAGTTTCAACCCAAAATGCACTATTAAATTTTTCTGTTTTAAAATTTTATTTTAATAGTTTGGACTGAATTTATTGGATTTGTGATGCTCGATTTTGTCAAATTTATTTTCTATAAATCTGTAGAAATTTACTTTACTATTACTCGTTATTCGATAATTAATCCTTTTTACCTTCATTGATTCGTCGTTTATTATGGTCAATTCCTTATCATTTTTGTGGTCACATTTTATTATCGATGATAGCATGCAAGTGATTAGTTAAAAGAAAACTACCACTACATATTGTTATACTAATACATATTCATATTTTACATATTAACCGGTTCTATGCCACACTACCACAAAAATGGCTTATTTATTTACATCAATTTTCTCATTTCTAACTAACCATCTACTTACTCATGACTTTTATTATCATATAAAATATAGATGTCATACCTAGTATATAAAATAAAATGTCAAGTACTAATAAAATAACGAGTAGTGCGGGAGGTCGAGCTTACATTTGAAAGTAAGATACACGGAATGAACTATTGGAAGTGATCCTTTGGTAATCGGCTCATAGGAAAACATCGCCATCTTTCTTACTTTTAGTGCCTACATCATAAGAACTAAATAAGCGATTACTTAGTAAATTAATCATGCATGAAGTGTATGTACGTAAATGAAATGCACATTAAAAATCATTTTCATATCGTTTCTGAATTTCTTGTTCCATGCCATAAAATCCTTTCCATAGTTATTCTAAGAAATCTTTTCTATAATCGGACGCGCCCTATCGAGTATTAGAAGGTAAACGTCTATACCAACTCGACCATCTTCCTTACGTAATTATCTTATGGGGCCATCATAGATTCCCCCACAATTGAAGCTAATATCAATTCACTCGCCGAGAATGCTATTTTGTTCTAATGGGGTTTACCCCATATGAAGAATTTCTTTGGCCTTGGTCATTTTTGGCTTATCGATGAAGGAAATTTCGGGGACCATCAAAACCATGAACCATGAAATTCTTTCCATGAAACCATGAAATACTTTTTGCTTGCCTTTGAAAAATCATGAAAAAAGCCTTGTCATGATTTCAAATCTTTCCATGAGCATGGCATGCTTATGCATTGCAATACAATTGCATAACCTTATAATGCAATGTAGTGCATGCCATGAATGGTGTGCATTTATGCAATGATATTGCATACTCAAACATAATAAAATGCAAATCCTTACCTTTCTATGTAACACATTCCAATCATGGTACACATTCATCAAGACAAACATTCATCTTAGTGCATTATTCCACATTATATTAATAACGTCAATTCAAAAATTATGACGTCGTACAAACATAAGCACTCATGTAAATCAATCACGCATAAATTCATGCCAATTGCACATAAATTTAACCCGTCAAATATTCATGGACCAAAAGCATTAAAACCCTAATTTTCGACCAATTTGGCCGAATATGTGCCTAATGTAATTAGTTAAAATTTTTTTATTTTAATGTAAATTCTCTAAATCATCTATTCATACTTGGATAACACATAATCAATTAACAAATAATCAAATAGACAAAAGCATCAAAAATCCTAAATTACCTAATTTGGGGCAAATGGTGCACCGGAAAATAGGCAAGGGAATTTTTGTTTATAAGACTTACTTTTATGCTCAATTAACACATTCTAACTTCAATTGCATTAATTTATATGTCTAAACCGTTTTTTTTCTTAATTTTTCATAACCAAAAACCCTAATCCTAATTTTTAAAATTCATGCAATTAATCTTGAATAAATTAGGAAAAACCATCAATTAATAACCAATAACTATTTCTTGTGATGTATGTAAGATTAACTTACCTTGAAAGCTCTAAATTAATCCGTAATAAGTTGGTTTTTCTTTGAAATTCTTCCTCTAACTTTTTCTCCTTAAGTTTTGGCCAAGAGCTAAGTTTTTCCCTCTTGAATTTCTTGATCTTCCAACTATGATTTAGGTCTACGTAAGTGTTTTAAGGATGGTTTAAGTGATTAGGTGAATTTAGTTTAGGATTCTCAAGGAAAAATTTGCAAGAATTTTGCCTTGATTTTCTAATTTTTCAACATTTTTCTCCCATATTTTCTACTATAGTGAGATTGGGTGGAATTTTCTTGTTTTTGACTTGATCTCCACCCTTTATTTGGTTAAATCTCTACCCTTGATTTACCTTTTAATCCTAGCCATCCATTTAGTTTAATCCTAGCCATCCATCTTTCTTTAAATGTTAGCCCTCCATCTCACGCATTCCTAGCCATCCATTTAGGTAGTCGATTATTACGGTCATTAATTAAGGGAGGCAAGTCTGGAAAGATTTGGCCAAAAGTGTTAATTTTTGTCCCTTGATTTATCATGGTTTTTCAATTATACCCTACTTTTAGTCCTTTCAATTTTAATTGAATACTTCTTGGTCCTTGTTTAAAGATTTTCTAACAAATTTTTGCCTCCTTAAATTTATTTACAATTTTATTTGAAATTTTAAACTTTTAATTTTATGTAATTGGGTCTCTAATTCTATGCAATTAGGTCCCTAGGTATGTATAATTTATTCTACACCTTTCCGAAAATTAATTTCTTTTTATAATAAATTCAAATACCTCCTATAATAATTTATTCATCATTAACATAATTTGTATACACACATTTAATCTCTCAAATTAATTATTTTGCATAAAAATTCATTTATTCCTAAAGAAAATATTTCCTAAGCACATAAAAATTCAATTAAGTGCATGAAATATTCCTACACCTCTCTAGCATTTTTTCTATGCTCATTGAATAATTTTCCTACACATTTAAAACACTTAAAATAATTAATTTGCATAAAAGTACTATTCATGCATTGAAAAAGCCAAATAAAATATTCATTGAACACGAAAAATTCATCCAAATACATAGAATATTCTAGCACCCCTCTAATAAATATTCTATGCATACGGAATAATTTTCACATATATTTAAAATATATTAATTCATTTATTCTTAAGTTTGGGATATTACATTTAAACACAATCTAAAAAGCTTAAAATGTCCACTTTGATTCTCAACAAGGCCTATTTTATCTTCTAGAGCTCTAAGAAAGTGAAATTCTCATTTTTTTCTTATAAATATCATTTTACCAACACAGGAAATTAGCTCAAATTAACACGTTTTTGCTCCTTTGACTCAATCATCCCCTAAATCATAAAATAAACTTCATTTAGCACATAGAATCTAAAATTATATCCAAAAGACTAAATAAAAGAGAATAAATATCATCAATAATTTCCATTATCATTTACCCCTTATGTTAGTAGTATTAAGAGAGGTCTTTTAGTGAATGTCATTCAACTAAATGAGTAACTAAACGGAAGAGCAAAAAGGATGGATTTTGAGCCAACACTTTGAGAGGTTAATATACCATCGCTTTTTCTATGCATTATGGGTAAGATCAATGCTTTGTTAGATTTATGGGAGACTGATTAGGGTATCAAATCACCATGAGTAAGGAAGTTATCTTCTTTAAAAGACAAAGCAAAGCCTAAGTATTGTTGGTACCATAAGTATGTAGGGTACCATAGGTAAGAGAGATCCTTTAGTGAATGTCATTCAACTAGATGAGCAATTAAATAGAAGAGCAAAAGGGATGGATTTTAAGCCAACACTTTGAGAGGTTAATCTACAACCACTTTTCTATGCATTATGGGTAAGATCAATGCTTTGTTAGATTGATGGGAGGCTGATCGAGGTATCAAATTACCATGAGTAAGGAAGCTATCTTCTTTAAAAGACAAAGCAAAGCTTAAGTATTATTAGTACCATAGGTATGTAGGGCACCCGATAAAGGAATGCCACCATTTGAGGTTTTTTCCCATAACAAGCTTAATAAAATGGAGATTATTCTTAACAATGAAGATTCTATTTTAAAATATCATCTATCACAATATTAGAATCACTACAATAGGAAAATGATTTTTATCTCTCATGATTCTATTGAGTTAAAGTGAGAGGATTTGAGTATGCGAGTCTATCAAGTTACTTCTAACTACACTTTATATGGAAGAAGCATATGATATTGATAACTATATTGTGTAATCATTATTAAAATTTCAAACATTCATAATTTTGTCAATCTGTTGGGGTTTAATGAAGAAGCCAAACAAGAAGATGTTGTAACCATTGTGCATATCTCTAAAGGCTAGCATGGTGAGTATTTTATAGCTAACTATCTAGAGAGAAAGATGGCGAGAAATAATAAGATTGGTGTGCCTTTCACTAGTGCTAATTATTATATCAAAAAGACCAACCATAACTATTCACTTTATGTGGAGAGTAAGGTGAATAATAAACCCATTCATAGGATCTTTATTGACAACAATTCATCTCTAAATCTTATGCCACTTAAAACCTTAAAGGGACTAGGCATTAATAAGAAGCACATGATCCGCACACCAACCAATGTCAAAGATTGTAACAATGCTACCTTTCGCACTCAAGGTCATATTGTAGTAGACTTCTATTCCCTTTTTACCCCTTATTTTCCTTCTTCAATTGCCTAGCTCTTAAACATAAAACTTAACTTGTTTAAACTGAAAATAAACAAGTCTCCCTTTCCCTCATGTTCTTCCTAGATAGAACGTCCAATTATCAAGCTCCTTAGAAATTTATTCTCCTTTGAATGGAATTCCCCCCCAATGGCACTCAAGCAATTCTTAAACTAACCGGATCTTGTCTCTATTTCTCCATCTTGGATGGATTGAAGGATTTGAGCCCCTATACTCAATTAATGACGGTGACAATGTCACTACCATTTTTCTTTACTCATTTGGAAAATGGAACAAGAACTAATCAAACAATATGCATGAAGAAAGAGATTCGAGGTTACCTAATGGAAGTTGAAGGATTGGGATGAATTTAAAAGATCGAGCTTTGTTGTTTTGATTTTCTTTATCGTAAGTGGTTTATGGTGATGATTGCTAGGTTGGATTTGTAAAGGATACCGTAATCAAAGGCTTGTAGAGTGTGTTGTTGTTGTGTTTGGGGACTAGACAAATGCTTGAAGCATTAGGTTTCTAGTGTTATTAAAACCTAGATCGAAACCTAGAAAACCAAAGTAAAAACCCAAAAACTTACAAACCCATAATACTCTTTTTCTCGCCTTAATCTCCCCTCTAATTCCTCCAATCCACCTCAATTTATAGTTCAAACCCTACCAAATTCCTATCGTATGATTGTTTCCCAATCGATTGAAACCCTCAATTGTTAAAGCTAAAGAACACATTTTTTTGTGCTATTAGATTCTTATGTGTATAGAGTGAATTTTGAAATTGAAGAGCGGGATGTACATTGCTCGTGGATTATAATGGTGGTGCAAGTGGTATAACGGGGCAAATTAGTGGTGTAAAGCATGATTCCCGGGCCGGTACAAAGGTCCAGCCAAGCATTTTTGGCATCGATCGATCATGTCTTCTTCGATAGAAGACGATGAGTAGTATGGGTGGGAGAAGGTTTCTAGGTTGAAGCAAACGACAGGTTGTTCACTCAATTTTTGGTTTTGTCGTTCACTCTTTAATTTCAACTTAGTCCTCGCACATTTCAATTGTTCAAATTATAACCTTGAGGCCTACAATTTTGGTCCTTATTCTTTCATTTTTGTTTTCAATCTGGACCCTTGTATCTTTTAATTTCGGTCTTAGAATTTTCAATTGTTTCAATGGTATCCTCAATTATTCCAATTTTAGTCTTGAGTTTAGTTAATCCTACTCCTAATTAATTATTCCATGAAATTTATATATATATATATATATATATATATATTATTCTTTATTATTTTTCTTTTTTTTGTAGTAAATACCAAAAATAAAATAAAATAAAAATAAGAAATAAATAAAACAACACAAATAAAAAAAATAAAAACCTAAAATTGATAAATTAGAGGAAAATATATAATTCAAATTTTGGGTTATAACGAGTCGATAATAAGTGGAGATATAGACGATCTAATTTTTTTTTATCCAATTGATAAAAACTAACTAAATTTATATACCTCGTTTTTAAAAGGACACAAAAGGGACATGATAGAGGTTATGGTTTATTTTCCAAAATTATTCTCTTAAACATTTTTTAAATTTCAAGATTGTTCTATTTTGCATGTTTATTATGATACTATCTTATCTTTGATGCACCATGTGTCCATCTATATGCTATTTAAGTTATCAAAAACCCTATCTCATTAGACCCAACTCAAAACCTCAACAATAAAATAAAATAAAAAAATAATTGATATCCTTTATTTGTAGTCAATTTTCCATCTCTCCTACAACAAACAAAACTAAAAGTGATTTTAAAAAAGAAATTTGGACATCTAAAAAAATAGCAATTAAGGAACTAACTTATGATTTTCAAAACCAAAAGGATTGACTTACGTAATCGCAAAGCACAACTATTAAATTATCATTTTCTCATGAAGAAAAAAGAAACGAGAGGAAAATGTTGATTTGGCTAACATATGCTTGAACAAGCAAAAGGGTTAGGACTCGGGTTTTATGGGGATTGGTGGTTAGAGATGGCGGATTTTGAAGGTCTTAGTGGTTGTAATGGGTTTGGTGTAGAAAGGTAATGATAAATAGTAAAGGTTAAGGTTGTCTGGTTAAGGAATGACAGGAAAAGGAAAACAAAAACAAAAAAGAAAAAAACTATTAAATAAAAATAGGTGACGGATGTCAACATATGATAGAAGTTACTTGCTGATTGATTGGTAACCATGACTTTCAATCAAATAAGTACCCAACCAAGATGATTTTCAAAACGGAGATGAGATATTAAGACAAATAAAAATAAAGCGAAAAAAAAAGGAATAGTACAAAATCATGAATAAAGAGCTGCATAAAAGCTTTTAACCTATTATTACCACGTTTAACGTGAGATACCTCCCATTTATGGAAGGAATTTAGCGAAGATACATATTTCTTGATATATTGGATACCAACTAGAGCAAGGTCTATTACTTCTTCAATCTGCATCTTTTCGGAAAACTTCAAGGCCCATAGCATCATTGATGCTTCTACATACTCGACATTAGTAAGGTTTCCCATCTTCTTAGCAAAAGAAGCCAAAATCATGTAATTATTAAATTAGAATGTCAAGATTGAATTTCATTCAAAAAACTTCGGTTTTGCAATAAGTAGTTCACTTTTAACTTTATATATTACTTATTTATTGTTTATTTAATCAAGTTAGATAGATTTTTTAACATTCATCTTCACTTGTAAACCATCTTTTAAGATCCGGAAAATAATTTGAGATCTCGTGATCTTTGATGGGCTATTGAACCTCTTCAAGACTCTGCTACAATATTAAATTAGAAAGTTGAGATTATTAAATTAAAAAATTGAAATTAGAAACAACTCTTTTTCAATTTTGGTGGGATACATTACCTTGTATGGAATAAATATCAACCTTAATGCGATACGTACTTAAAGAAACTATCCCACATCGAATAAATAAATAATAAATAAAGTTGATAATAGCTCATCTATCACAAAATTTAAGTTTTTTTATTTATGTTTCATTCTTGAGTTTATATATTATTCATCTATTATTTATTTATTTGATATAAAATAAGTTTTTTTATATTATTTTTCACGAGTAACCACACCATATCCTACCACAATCCTACAATCCCATCGTATAGGCTTCCATTCAATTTTATTTAACAATAGTTGGAATACACATTTTTTGCGTAGTTGTTGGGTAGTAATTGTCTAAACTTTTTATATAAAAAATAAAAATGAAAATAAAAATAACAATGGTCCCGTAACTAGTAAAAAAAAGAATACTAGAAAGATGAGATGGTTTTAATGTTTTCGTTGGTTTAAGACCTAATATTATATACTCATAAACTTCAAGGACCAAATATAATTTGGCTTTTTGTGTGTTGTAAATCCGAGTCATGATTGCCTGTCGCCTTGTATTTTTTAATAAAAACTTTCCCCAGACGTCGCAGAAAAATGCATATAAATCTAACTCAAACTTGCCCAAGTCTAAATTTTGAAACTTTCATAATTTCCATGGCTAACAAGATTTTCTTGCTTCTTCTGCCATTGATTTTATCGTTTTCGTCCTCAACTTCACCATCTGATAGTTTAAGCAAAGGCTCATCTTTGTCAGTGGAGAACCCAAATGATGTTTTGACTTCACCAAGTGGTATTTTCTCCGCTGGATTTTTTCCGGTTGGAGATAATGCTTACTGCTTCACAATATGGTTTAGTAAACCTTTCTGTGACGGCAATTGCACAACAGTTTGGATGGCAAACCGTGACCAACCTGTCAATGGAAAACAATCAAGTCTGTCTTTGTTGAAGTCTGGTAATCTTGTCCTAACCGATGCCGGTCGGTTCACTGTTTGGTCTACAAACACTTTCTCACAATCTACAGTGAATTTACAGCTCAATGACAATGGAAATCTTATCTTATATGACTTGGAAGCCAGTGTAATACTTTGGAAGAGCTTTGATTTTCCCACAGATACTCTACTTCCTGAGCAGCCACTCATCAAAGACAAGAAGCTTGTGTCATCAAGAAGTCAAAGCAACTTTTCTTCAGGTTTCTTCAAGCTTTATTTCGACAACGATAATGTTCTCCGTCTTCTTTATGATGGTCCTGAGACTTCAAGCATTTACTGGCCAGATCCAGAGCTGATGAGCTGGGAAGCTGGGAGGTCCACTTACAACAGTAGTAGAATTGCTGTTTTTGATTCTTTGGGAAACTTTAGCTCAACTGATGATTTTACTTCTATGTCAGCAGATAATGGAGTAGGGATCCAGAGGAGATTGAAAATTGATTTCGATGGTAATCTTCGGTTATACAGCCGAGAAGATGGGAGAGACACATGGGTTGTTTCATGGCAAGCCCTGTCTCAACCTTGTAGGATTCATGGGACTTGTGGTCCTAACAGTTACTGCAGCTATGTTCCTGATTTTGGTAGAAAATGTTCTTGCCTTCAAGGATTCAAGCTCAATGATCATACGGACTGGTCTTTGGGTTGTGAAACAGAATTCAATCTTTCTTGTAGCAAAAACGATAGCGGCTTCCTTCAGTTAACTAATCTCGAGTTTTTTGGCTACGACTATGGCTTCTATCCTAATTACACCCTAGAGATGTGCGAGGATTTATGCTTGCAGACATGTGGTTGCAAAGGGTTCCAGTTCAAATTCATCAAGCACGACTATCCTAGTAACATTCCGTATTGTTTCCTGAAGACCGTATTACTAAATGGGCATCATTCACCAAATTTTGAAGGAGACCTCTACTTGAAAGTGCAAAAAAGCAGTCTCAACTCTGGAACTCCTGCTGAAGAATTCAGGTTGGATTGCTCTGGTGCAGTTGTCACCCAGCTGGGCAGAAGGTATGCAGAAAGCCATGAAAATGGAACGATTAAAGCTATACTTTGGTTTGTTTGTGCAGCTGGAGTAGTTGAGTTGTTTGGTGTTTTATTGGTGTGGTGTTTCCTGATAAGAAACCAAAACCACACGGGTGCCAGTAAACAAGGTTATTTTTTTATCGATACTGGCTTCAGAAAATTCACTCACTCTGAGCTAAAAAAGGCAACTCGGGGTTTTAGTGAAGAGATTGGAAGAGGTGGAGGGGGAATTGTATACAAAGGAATACTACCTGACGGTAGAGTTGCAGCGATTAAGCAATTAAACGAAGCCAATCAAGGAGAAGCAGAATTCCGAGCAGAAGTTAGCATAATCGGGAAGCTCAATCACATGCACTTGATAGAGATGTGGGGATATTGTGCTGAGGGAAAGCACAGGCTGTTGGTCTACCACTACATGGAGCATGGATCCTTGGCAGACAAGTTATCTTCTGATGCACTTGACTGTGAAAAGAGGTTCGACATTGCTGTGGGAACTGCTAGAGGCCTTGCTTATTTACATGAAGAGTGTCTGGAGTGGGTTTTACATTGTGATATAAAACCTCGAAACATACTCCTAGGTTACAACTACCAGGCGAAGCTCTCAGATTTTGGCCTATCTCGGCAGTTAAAAAGAGAGAGCCAAGCAGGTTCAAGCTTCTCTAGGATAAGAGGAACTCGAGGTTACATGGCTCCAGAGTGGGTTATGAATCTGCCAATCACATCTAAAGTAGATGTTTTTAGCTATGGGATGGTGTTGTTGGAGATGGTCACCGGAATGAATCCAACAGAGGACATGCAAAACAGAGGGTTGGTTACATGGTTGAGAGAAAAGATGAAGGAAGATAATGCAACCGATTCTTGGATAGAAAAAATGGTGGACCGTAATTTGAAAGGCAAATATGACAAAGACATTGGTAAGATGGAAATTCTGGTTCGGGTGGCTCTGAAGTGTGTGAATGATGACAAAGATGCAAGACCAACCATGGGGGAGGTAGTTCAGATGCTTTTGCACCATGAAAATGGTTCCGTATCCATCTAAGGAAGCCTCAAACCCAGTTTCTGATCATTCTGTACAAATGCCCTAAATATTATGTATCATAGATTTTATGCCACATTGTGTTTACTGCTGGAATGTAATGCACTTCCCTCGGCTAAGTAATGTTTATATTTTGCATTATCATATATATATATATATAGTCATAATTGTTTACCGGAGAGAGAGCCTCTTGGCTGATACGCGTGCAAATGAAATACAATTCAACTTGTACCTGAATTTTCGAAGTAAACCTCACCCCCAAAATAATAATAATAATAATAAAATAAAATCTGATACCCGTTGTTCCAAAGATCGGGCACTTCAGAAGACCCACTCAATCCTTCTCTGTTGGTCAACCTATAGTGTCAATGTCTGGCGATCTCCGGCGTACGACTTAAAAAAACAAAAAACCTCACGTTGTAAAATTTTATTTAAAAATTCATATATTAATAAATAAAATTATATTAAAAAATTAATTTGATTAAAATTTTAGTCAGAAACAAATAATTGAATAAAAAAATTTTAAACAATAAAAGTAAAAATAAAACTAAAAAAAATAAGAAAAAAAGTAATAGTGAAAAAAATTTTTAAAAAGAAAAAAAAACTAAGATTAAGTAGTATAGTATGAGAGTAAAGTAAATTCTCATACTGTGCAGAAAAAAATAGCGATTGATTTTTAAAAATTTTAACACTCAATAAAATAAAAAAAGAATATAAATTGATGAGAAAAAAAAACCAAAGAAAAAAATATATATAGTACATCAACTAGGGATTAAAATTTTTATTTTAAAATTTTAAAGATCAAAATAAAATAATTAAAAAATTAAAAAAAAAAACCTAAGACAAAAACTAAGGGTGAAAATTAAAAAAAAAATAAGAAAATAAGTAAGAATGAAAATTAAAAAAGGAGGAGAAAAAAACCTATGATTGAATAGTATAGTTGAAGGTAAAGTAAAAATAAATAAATAAATAATAAGATAAATATATTGTTTAAATTAACAGTACAATAAAAAAATGAAATAATTTTTAAAAAATAAGAAAATAAGTAAGAATGAAAATTAAAAAAGAAGGAGAAAAAAACTATGATTGAATAATATAGTTGAAGGTAAAATAAAAATAAATAAATAATAAGATAAATATATTGGTTAAATGAACAGTACAATCGCGTGATGGCTTCATTGTTCATCCGAACAGTGAAACCATCACACGTTTTAGTTTACTTAAATACATTATTCAAATAAACAGTACAATCACATGATGGCTTTACTGTGAAACCATCACATATTTTAGTTTACTTAAATATACTATTTAAATAAACAGCACAATCGCGTGATGGCTTCACTATTCATTTGAACAGTGAAACTATCAAATCTCCAGCGTATGACTCTGTCCACATAAAGATACCGTCTGATTGTTCTGATTAAAATCATAAAGATGCTGTCTTTTGTACGCTCAAATAACTAATATGAAATAAATTTTTGTTAGAACAAACAAATTAAATTATTAGTGCCCCTTATATTTTTCAATAATCTAGTCCAACTCCGATATTAAACAACACCGTATGATTTATTGATGACGCTTGTGCAAATGCAATAAGCTATTCGTTTCATTTTTAAACCTATTTACTAACACTAAGCCATTTTCTGGTTCAGAAGTTGAGTCAAAATTTTCTTTTCTTTTATGGAAAATACGATACATACACTCATCTTTCCATCTTCAAAATAACATTTCAAGTGGCTTATTTCTCTCCACAGAACCTTTTAGTTCTCACCTTCTCTGAGTTTCTTGCTTTTCCATCTCCATTATCTCTTCTGACCTATGAATCTTGTATAAGCTTGACACACAGCAATTGTAAAATGGAAACACTAAATAATCGATCCAATTAACAAATCATTTTGGGACTTCATTTGGTCGGACTCCAATCCCGAAACATATTCGGTAGCAACTTGCGGCATGAAGTGGTGAAATGTCTGCTGTTGCATAACTAAGAGGTGCGGTAAAAGAGTGAACCGGATACCAATATACTGCTTCTAGCAGTCCGCAAACCACTATAGTCAACTCAATTTGAATATGATAAAACAGCTTATCATCTCCACAAAGAGAAACTTCATACAACTCTAATCTGGAGCACAAGAACTTCTGTACACTCTTTTCATCGTATTGGAAGCAAGTTTAAAACTGATTCTAACCTCTCTTTAGCAACCATTTCTGGATTGCAGCCATTAACTTCAGTAAAAGAAAGAGCTTGAGGTTGAAAGTTGTTATCAGACGCTTCCATGATGTTCTGTAACCTCACAATTGCACAAACTTGATTAAGCCTGCATTGGATTTAATGAGCAATATTTATTATGTACAGAGGGATGAAAAAACATTGAATAGGTACACGTCCAAAAGAACAAAGAGGTGACGACGACTTGGGGTTAATTATTAACCCATATAAACCAGAAGGGCACTATAGTGCTCTAAACCAAAAATGGTGTGCCATCAAGCATCAACACCTTTAAACTACCAGTACCTAAACATGAATGATGTCTTACAAGATTAATTGGGTATAGAAAACTAACCAATAATCACTTCTTATTTTTTAGTTTTATCAAGAATCTCAATGTATCTTTTGGGCACCCCATACTGTTCAACCAGATGTCTTGCCACATCATCAATTACACCACCTTGAATAAGGACCTCATGCCCTTTCTTACCTGAGAAAATAAAAAATGAGCACACAATTTCAGGCACATCATATAAACAAAAATGAATTAAGCAAATCATAAAAAGATTCAAGAGTCAGGAACCACAAAACATGGAACATAATCTAGTCCTGTAACTAAAGTTCCAAACATTCCTCAGATGCACTTATTTAAGGTTATGCCATTCCAAAAGAGTAAATAGAAATCTGAACAGCTGCCACATTACAAGCAAATAGAGATTTTTTCCTAATCTCACAACTCCACCACAAACCATCCAACTTCCTGACACCGCAACATCCAACACTATCATTGCAGTCACTTCCACCACTACAACCAACATTGGCACTCCCACAATGTTACAACTTATGCAATCTCTATAAGAGAACTCTTATAAACTAGGATGCACTTTTTCAGTTGCATTAAATTATAATTAGTTTATCCCTGCTTAATTGCTGAAAAGAATAATAATAAGAAGCCCAATCCAACAAGAATAATAATATAAATCCAATCCAGAAACTTAATTTTAGGTTACCCAATAAACAAAACAAAGGGTTCCATTTATATTATAGGATCAGAGCACTTCAATCCTACTACTTTCTACCTACTTGTAATTTTTGATCGACCAAGTTGTGCAGGATAGTGGCACCTTACGGTTCAAATCCAAATCAACACTTGTCCCTCTGGCAATTCTCACCTCCACTCCACTAATAACATTACAACATCAGTCCCTTACTGATACTGCCACATAAATTGCTCTCACTCTTACAGAAATTTTATCACAACTAGCACAAGCACTTTGTGCCACTGAGGCTACTTGCTACAACTCACGCTAGCAGTCAACTTCTTGTTTAAAGGGTGTTTGAAACTGGACACTGAAAATGAAATTCCAGTACAAGGCAAAAAAAAAAAAAAAAAAGAAGAAGAAAAAGAACTAGACATCAACCTGAACACACAAGACACAAATTACCCACCTTCAGTATCTGCAGGCATTTGATCTTGCTACCAGTGTCTGTGGGAAATATGCCTCCAATTTAGGAGGAACGGAATCTTCCTATTTAGGAAGAAATCAATCACTGTAATCACAGAAAATCAGAAGGAAATATGACCCTAATTTCCTATTCTAATTTTCCTAAATTGTGGCTTCCTATTCTGGTGTATATGGCTACTATAAAAGGAACCTGCTGCTGCTGTATTTTGTGTGATAGAAATAAAGAGTTGAAACCTTTCTCCTATGGATGTAGGTCTTCATGACCGAACCACGTTAAACTTTGTGCTTTTTTCTTATATTTCTGTTTTATGGTATTAGAGCCAGGTTATCCTCTAGCCAAAGAACCAAACCAACTCTAGCCAACCTTAGCTGAATAGATGGCAAGCTCCACCCCAACTACGGAGGAATCAATTAGGATCCCTACCGTTGTCAACCCACAAACCTCAATTTTATCCAATCCTACCGATAACTTCTCAATCCAAATCACCTCTCACAAACTAAATGGGAGTAATTTTAGGGAGTGGTATCAATCGGTTTTACTAGTGATCAAGGGCGGAGGGAAGATGGGATATCTAACCGAGGCAAAGAAGGCACCACCATTAGAGTCAGCTGATTATGGAGTTTGGGAGGCTGAAAATTCTACGGACATGGCATGGCTAATAAACTCTATGACCAAAAACTCAAACGGCTGTATTTATTCTACCAAACAGCAAAGGAAATATGAGATTCAGTGAGAGATAAGTATTCACATTTGGAGAACATATCACAAAATTTTGAGGTTCGTTCCAAAATTCGAAATATTCATCAATGTACATCATCCGTTACTGAATATTTCAATAACATGTCAGAATTGTGGCAAGAAATTGATATGTTTCACAATATATCTTGGAGATATGCTGATGATGGGGTGCTCTATAGCAAAATGTTAGAAAACGACCGAATTTTTGATTTTTTGCACGGTTTAAATCAAGAACTAGATGATGTCAGGGGACGAATACTTGGTATAAAACCATTACCCTCATTAAAGGAGGTCTTTGCTGAAGTTTGGTACGAAGAAACAAGGAGGAAGGTGATGTCGTTGCCACTCGCTGAATACAACGAGTAGAGGCAGCAATGCAAGGATCAGCTTTGGTGATAAACCGAAGCAAGGAAAACAGTTCAAAGGGGGCTGATTTGGGAAGGATATGCAGGTATGGTGTGAGCATTGTAAAAGACCATATCATACTAAGGATAAATGCTGGAATCTCCATGGAAAACCTAGAGATTGGAAGCCGAGAAATCAAAGGAAGAAGGTTGTCTATTCAGCTGAAACAACAGTAGATGCAAACCCTCAACCGTTTACAATTGAACAATTAGAAGTCCTTAAGAAATTGATGAAATCTAATACGGAAGAATACAAATCTGCTCCCTCTAATTCCACTCGGTTCCTCGACCCTAACAACTCACAAAGGTACGAGTTCCTTTTTTATCATACAAGACAAAATATGATTCTTGGATAGTAGATACTGGGGCTTCGAACATATGACAGGTTCAATTGTAAGGATGAGCAATTATAAACCATGCAGAGAGAATTTTGGAGTTACGAGTGGCAGATGGAACTATATGTACAGCAAAAGGGAAGGGAGACTTGGACATAAATGAGCTAAATTTAAAATCTATGCTTTATGTTCCGGAATTAAAGTGTAATTTATTGTCGATGGGTAAAATTACTAAGGACCTGAATTGCTCGTGACATTTTCTCCCTCTCATTGTGAATTTCAGTATTTTTCATCGGGGAGGACGATTGGGAATGCCGAGGAGCGACATGGTCTCTATTATGTGTCGTGTGTTGGACCCTCCTCAAGCTCTAGGTCATCTAGTGTTTTGTCCTCATTTTTCAATTCGATGTTCGGTTATTGCACAATAGATTGAGTCATCCTAGTTTTCATTATTTGAAACATTTATATCCCCATTTATTTTTCAATAAAAATCCTTCATGTTTTCAATATGAACATTGCATCCTATCCTCCCCATCCTTACAAACCTTCAAGTCCATTCCATTTAATTCATAGTGATGTATGGGGACCATCACGGAAACAAAATTTTATAGGAGAACGATGGTTTGTTACTTTTATTAATGATCATACCCGTGTGTGCTTGAGTCTATCTAATGAAGGAAAAATTAGAAGTAATAAGAATTTTCAAGCAATTTCATAAGCTTATTACAAATGTCTTTCAATTATCCATTCTTATATTTCGAACGGACAATGCAAAAGAATATTACCCTAATGAACTAAATGACTATCTCCAAGAAAATGAAATTGTTCATCAAAGTTCATGTGTGTCTACCCCACAACAAAATGGAATTGTTGAAAGAAAAAATCGTCATCTTTTAGAAGTGGCTAGATCCATCATGTTTGCACGTCGAGTTCCAAATCACTTTTGGGGGAAGCAGTTCTTACGACTACAATCCTAATCAATCATGTTCCTTCAAAAGTTCTCAAATACCAAACTCTCCTTGATATTTTACTATTTGTCTTCCCTACTTCACGAGTCCATAATACTCTTCAACCTCGAGTTTTTGGGTGTGTAGTATTTGTTCATAACCTTCAACCTAATCGAGGCAAACTAGATCCGAAAGCCCTAAAATATGTTTTTCTTGGTTATTCTCCCACTCAAAAGGATTATAAACGTTATCATCCACCTACCAAACGTGTCTTTATTTCTTATGATGTGACCTTTCTCGAGAATCAGCCTTTCTACTCCCAAGTTTATCTCCAAGGGAAGAATGATACTCAAGGAGATAAACATTTGGATCTCACCTTTCCAGTAATTTTTCCTTCAATTACACACCCAAGTGGTTTCTATATTCAAGCCTAATGGAACCGATCAAGGGAGAGGGTCCGATCTTGGTCAAGGAGGAGAGTTGAATAATGTTGATCCAAAACCGATTCAAGTCTATTCTAGGAGACCACGAGCTCCAATGCAAACCCATGAGTCCGAACCAAGTGGCGATTCTAACAACAACAATGACGAAGAGGATGGGTTAGGTGGTGAACAGACCTTATGATTTGGATCTTCCAATTGCTTTAAGGAAAGGGATAAGAACTTGTGTTAAAGCTCCTAAATATCCTATCTCAAATTATGTTGCATACTCTAAGCTTTCAAGAGATTTTAAGGCCTTCATTGCCCATATTGATGAAATACAAGTTCCTAAAAATATTGATGAGGCTCTTCGAAATCCTAATTGGAAAGAAGTCGTGTTGGAAGAACTGAAGGCATTAACAAACAATGATACTTGGGAAATGGTGCAACTACCAAAAAAGAAGAAAGCAAGTTGGAAGTAAGTGGGTTTTTACAAGTAAAATATAAACCCGATGGAAAAGTGGATTGGTTGAAGGCAAGACTCGTAGCACAAGGCTTCACTCGTACCTATGGAATTGATTATGAAGAAACTTTTGCACCAGCTTGCCAAACTCAACACTTTCCGAATCCTATTGTCTATTGCCGCCAATCTGGATTGGAGATTACATCAATTAGATGTGAAGAATGCATTCCTTAATGGTACACTAGAGGAAGAGGTGTATATGAAGTATCCCCCAGGATTCGAGAAAGAAGGAGAAGTAAACAAGGTCTCGTAGATTGAAAAAATCATTGTATAGCTTGAAACAATCTCCTAGAGCTTGGTTTACAAGTCGGTATACAAGCTATACTCATTGTATATGTTGATGATATGGTGATCACAGGTGATGATGAAGTGGAAATTAGCAATCTCAAGAAAAGACTTCGAGCAGAGTTCATGGTAAAGGATCTAGGAGAACTGAAATACTTTTTAGGGATAGAAGTCGCAAGGAGTCGCAAAGGAATTTTCATCTCACAAAGGAAGTACACACTAGATTTACTCAAGGAGACAAGAAAGCTTAGTTGTAAGCCTTCTAGTACACCTTTGGAAAGACACTCGGAAGCATAAAGTATCGGATGATGATCCCCCGCAAATAGAGAAAGGTATCAACACTTGGTAGGAAAATTGATTTATTTATCACTCACAAGACCGTGACATTGTCTTTAGTGTAAGTATAATAAGTCAATTTATGCATGCTCCCACTAAGAGGCATATGGAAGCAAGCAAATCAGATTCCGAGATACTTGAAGGGGAGTCCTGGCAAAGGTCTACTCGTTTAAGAAAAATGAAGCTAGAGATGTTGCTGGCTTTTCGTATGCAGATTGGGCAGGAGGTATTGATGTTAGCAAGTCAACAACTCGGATATTGTACCAAGGTATGGGGAAATCTAGTGACTTGGAGAAGCAAGAAACAATCTGTGGTGGCTCGGAGTAGTGCGAAGCCGAGTATAGAGCTATAGCTCAAGGAACTTGTGAACTTATTTGGATTCAGAAGTTAATGAAAGACCTAAACATGCCAAAAACAAGCCCTATGAAGCTGTTCGAGTGACAGCAAATCAGCTATCGAGTGTTGTTCACAATCCAATCCAACATGATCGAATGAAACATGTGAGGATTGACGAAATTTTATCAAAAATGAGATAGACAATGGAACTATTGTTCTGTCTTATGTCCCTATCAAATCTCGTGAAGTCGATATTCGACAAAAGCTCTTCGTAAATCAAGTTTTAATATCCGTCTTAGCAAGCCGGGAATGACCGATATCAATTGACCAACTTGAGGGGGAGTGTGGGAAATATGCCTCCAATTTAAGAGGAACGGAATCTTCCTATTTAGGAAGAAATCAATCATCGTAATCACGTGAAAATCAAAAAGAAATATGGCCTTAATTTCCTATTCTAATTTTCTTAAATTGTGGCTTCCTATTCCGGTGTATATGGCTACTATAAAAGGAACCTCGTTGTTGCTGTATTTTGTGTGACAGAAATAAAGAGTTGAAACCTTTCTCCCGTGGTTGTAGGCTTCATGACCGAACCACGTTAAACTATGTTTTTTTCTTATATTTCTGTTTTAGTGTCCGGTAGGTGACTCATTTGATTTGCTACCTCTACCATCTTCCTTCATTAATGTCATTGTCTATTAAGCTCCAAAATGACTAACAATGAAATTCCATCAAGACAAGATGACCATCCTTGTTACTTTGAATTCATCTTCTTAAATGATAGAAAGGATCATCATTTGATGTGGTCGCATAAAAAGATTTTTGCATCTCATTTTCTTAGGTTTGATGGCAAATTTTCCCCCCATTGTAATGTGATTTCGTAATTTCAGACCTATAATATCAAATTGCATAATTTAAGCCCAAAATGTCGGAGATTGGGCAAATATGATCCAAATTGCCTTATCTCCATTAAATGTAACGAGTTAACTCGGATTGATCGTTACTTGGAATGTCAAAACGATGTCGTTTTAGCATTCCATTGTTAATAATTTAAAAAATATATATTTTTAACCCCCATAATCTTCAACTTTTTTTGAAAAAAAAATTTCTTATAAAATTTTATAAACATTTTATAAATTACATAAAAAACATTTTATAAATATGCTTAACCCTCTAATTTCAAACTTTTTCTTATAGAATGTTATTTTCAAAAAGAAAATCATTAACAATTCACAATTCCAAGCCTTAGAAAAACATTTTATCAATTAAAATAAGCATGATTAACCATCCTAATTTTATAAATTATAAAAAAAAAACATTTTTTTATAAAATATTATAAATATTTATAATATTTTATAAAAAAAAGTTCAAAAAAAAATCAAAATTAGAAGGTTAAAAATATTTATAAAATGTTTTTTTATATCATTTATCAAATTTTTATAATATTTTATAAGAAAAAAGTTTTAAAATAAGTTCAAGATTAGGAGGTTAAAAATATTTTTAAAATATTTTTTTTAAAAAAAACATAATTAACAGCGAAATATCAAAGCGATGTCGTTTTGACATTGTTGGGCATTTTGGATCGCATTTGCCCAATCTTCAATATTTTAGTATTCAAATTACGCAATTTGATATTATAGATTTGAAATTGTCAAATCACAATAGAATGGAGGCAAAATTTGCCATTAAACCCATTTTCTTACCATGTGATCTATTACAACTGATTTTGCAATAGATTAATAGACAAAACAGACGCTTTCACGCATTTCCCTCTTCTTTTTGTTTCATGTTTTTGTAAGAGAAGATGTCACAAAAAGAAAAGAATATATAGAAATTACTCGGAGAACAATTAATACTCCAAAATGTCCATAGAACCACCTTAGTCCGATTATGAGACACATGAAACCTATTCTTTATCCCTTAAGTAGATGAACAAACTTGGATTGCACAACATCCAAACAAAATTACACAACTAGGGGAAACTCCAAGTAACACAAAAGGCGAGAAATGCTATGGCTGAAGAAGTCCATTCAATAATATCAGCTAATTAAGTGAAAGATTGCTGAAAGTTTTTTCTTTTTTTGTTTTCTCTTTTTTTTCTTTTTTATAAATTAAAGGATGTAGTATACAAAATTCACAAGCAGTTTAACAGCATACAAGAAACTTCACATAAAAGTTACTTCGGTTATTCCTCATTATCCTATTCTCATTCTCCCAAGATGCTTTGATAAAGAAGCAACACAAACAAGTTCTACCTACAGCCACTACCACAAAACAAGAGGAGAAAAAGTTACCTGGTAACTCTGCCACTGATGTACTGCAAGCAAACTTTTTCTGCAGCTCTGATGCCCATGCATCAGCGTCCATCAAGAATGTTTCCATGCCCGAGACTTTTGTCACCTTCTTGTTACCTTGACGCCTTTCAGTCACTATCTGAATTGTTTTCAGCGAACCTTTACGAACAACTGATTCACTTCCTCTAGTCACGATGTGGTGGGCCTGCATCCGACTTACAAATGCTGATCCCAAATCTCTCTTATGAATCTCAGTCGGGTATGTCGATCCTTTCTTAATAGCTCCCTTGAACAAAGCATCACATAATTTTGGATCCAGAACCACAATAGACTTGTTCATTGGCTTTACCAGGTTTCCTTTTTCAATGTACTTGAAGACAACATCAGAGGCTTCTGAAGCACTGTATAGCTTACCAGTATCAGCTCCAACAGCAGCAAAAATGGGATTGACATGCACACTTGGTTTATAAATCTCAGACACTTCAAGCAGTTTTGGCGATCGGGTTTCTTTAACAGCCTGCTCACCACCCTGATCAACCTTCTGCTCCTGCCTTCTCTCTGGCTTGAAGGATAAGTAGTCTAGGTGACAGCGGTTCACAGAAAATAAGACAGTTTCCTTTTTATATTTGTCTTCTTTTACTGAAATCTGTTCAAAGAAAAAACCGTTGCATTCTCAGCATTAAGCGTATGTACACTTAATACATGTGCAACTTAACACAAAGTAAGATTGATTATACAACACACACACACACACACAATATGTGAAACAACATTCATATGCAGATCCTGCATCAATAACCCATTTCCTATCTCCACTTGCATTGATTACATTGCCATAAGGAAAGAGACATGCAGACACAAAGTTGAAGCCCTCCACTGGATTTTTTTCTCACCCATTATCATACAAATCTACCAGAAAAGGCCACATAAACATGAACTCAAAACCTTACCACTTTCCCTGTGATTGATTGGCAACAGACTCGAGAAGGAACAATAATTTTTCCTTTGTGATCATACAATTCAGTAAAAAACAATCACTACTTAGACTGGAACTCCATGGGAGCATATTGTTGTTCATGGAATGGAAGCTCTCAAAGACTCAAATACTTAATGGAACCTATCTCTCAGCATTCCCCGCCACGGTAAACTAGAAAGCCCACGTCACCTTTATCCATGTTTATGTAATTAGCAACAGCAGCACTATTATCAGTTGCCATCCCAAAGAGAGAAAGAAAGAAATTCTTCAAAGCCTTCTGCAATTAAACAATAAATCCCAAAATAGCAGCACATTGTCATTCCCCTCGTTATGACAAATTTCTCCTGCTTCCATGGAGAACAAACAGAAACCAAAGCAGGCTACACCCACTTATACCTTTCTTAGTGTTCTATGCTTTGTCAACATGGTTGTTCACTGAGATTTACGGTTATCTCAGCAATACACCCAGCTGCCACTCCTTATGGGTATTAACTATAGAAAAAAATGATCTGACATCTTGCACAGCCATGCAATAGACTATATACTGACACCTAGATGTGCGTCAGCAAGTACCTGAATGTAAGAACTACAATGGCAACTCAACAGCATTCTCATTGCACTCAAATCAACTACTTCTACCAAACCTTGTTATTAAAGCCTTAATTCTCAATATGTGCAACTTCTACAATCATGTGAATGCCCTAATTTGTTCCAATTCCTCCACACATTTTAAATACCTCTATTATTAGTTATGCCATTTTATGGAAACGTACCATTGTCTAGCATTCCTTATCATAAAGCAGAGCCAGCCCAATCGGAGTTTTTATATACTTCATCCATCAAGCAAAGCCTTATTAATAGTGTTATAGACACCAGTGGCATCTTTCCTCTTTAACCACCCAATTTCATTCCACAGGTACGATCATAAACAGTTAACCCATATTTCAAGTTTTGACTGATTTTATCTACGGGAAATGAATCATGTCTGGTATCTGTCAATGACAAATGTTCAAGGTTTTCAGCACAGAACACTGACGATTTATCTAAGGGAAATGAATCATGTCTGGTATCTGTCAATGACAAATGTTCAAGGTTTTCAGCACAGAACACTGACGAATAAAGGAGCAGATGTAGATTTTTTTTCTGGAGTGAACTCAATGATGGAGAAGATATTAGATCATTTGATCCCTAGGGTGGTGTCACAAATCCCAAGAATGTAAGCATGACCACTCCCCATCAGAACCTTATTATCAAGGACAAGGTCTTCCAGAGTACATGAATATGATACTAAGTTTGGATCATCTGCTACTCATGCAAACCAATGGAAATTCTTCTCACAAGTATCCTTTTGTTTCGTCCCTCTAATAAAATATGAAAGAGGTAACAGTAGATCTATGAGTAGAAGATGCTTCTTTCTCTAATGCATTTCCTCACTAATACAGAATGCATAAAGCTCACATTTCTTGGCTTTTGTAATGGGGAGGGTTTCGTGTCTTGTGCCATTCTCATTTATTTTGAGAAACCAGACTGAGAGAAGTCTTGATTATTTTCTATAATTCCATTCCTTATTCTTCCACTGATACCTCAAGAGCTAATTGCAGGATATAATCTACAGAGACATCTGGTAATTTCTCATGTGCATAAATATTTTCATACCTCACTAAAAGCCTGCTATATTTGTAATCTCCTGATCAGTTCTATCTAGAAAGTCATGATAAATGTTGACAGATGGTAGTTAATGGGCATAACACTATGTTGCTTGCTAAGAGGCCACATAACTCCCTAGCATGCATGCTAAGTGTCACACCTGCGAATTATAATATTGCCCTAAACTGAAACGTTTTTGTTATTTCTAACGAACAATGGTTTTTTTGTTAAACGTATAAAAAACAATAACAAGAAAAAAAAAAGGTTAGCATATTAAGACAACGCTATAGAAGAACAAAGAAAAGATGCACATTGTTTGTACAACATGACTAACTGACTAGAAAGAGAGGAAAATGGGAAGCATAAAAATGGAGGGAAGAACCCACCAATCCTGCAGATGATTTAGCTTGTAGCCACTTCGACAATTTCTTGTGCGATGATTTCTTGATATCTAGTGTGATACCTGAAGGCCTACAAGGTAAAACATGGTTGGACCTGCACCAATCACAAACATTTGTTATAAAAGTGAGCAAAAGAATCGTGGAAAAAAAAATCCCACTCAAACATGAAAAATGCAAGCTAAAATCTTATAGGTAACTTAAGTTCTAGGCCAAAAATATTCAAGTAATATGCAAATCAAATTCTCAGTTGGAAAAATGTCAAGCCTTGTGCATCTGTGTGTGTAAACAGTAATATAAGAATCCAGCTCAGCTACAATTATCATGATTCCACAGTCAAATTTAACAGAAGTCATTATGGAATTCATATATTCTACATTAATGCAGATCAAATATACTGATCCAAGGTTTCCAAACTTCTGGAATGCCAGTTAAATCTATAGAATTCTAGAAGATTTCACATTCATCTACAACCAAATTCCTGAAGCCTGATGTTAGAGATTGCATAACCAGGAATGGGAAATAGTGAAGGGAATGGTAATAACACAATTCCATCTTAATAACATCGGTTCGAAGGTCTCTAGAAGAATGGCATGTGCATATGAAATTGGACGACTGCTACACTTTCCTTTCTCAATTTAGCAATGGCAGTTTTTCCAACACTACAGACTGGACACTTTAATATTCCCCCAACTCAACATGCACACAGAGCATGCAGATGCACAACCATGAAACATCCATGCAAAAATCCAAAACATAAGTTTTGAGGCATCATGTACTTGGATTCTCCCAAAAAAAAATGACTTTAATCATCTGAATTCAAGGCTAAAAAGATCATCTCTTAGAAGGTGTAAGGTTTAATCCCTTTTTTGTTTTTTTTTTCATTTCATTTGAGAGCTAGCAGTTTTAATCAGTTTATGGTTTTAGGCTTCGCATTGGTTTCCTCACATTCTCTTTTGGTTGTAGAGACTTAGAAGAGTTTTTTGAAGGGAAGAATCCTCAGGATTCTAGGCTAAAATATTTTTCCTTGAATGATCTGCCGAGCAGACAAGCTCAATTCTAAGCAATTTGACAACAACTAGCTTCCTTGTATGCTTACAGGGTACAGGAAGTGGTGCCCCTCTTTTGGAATCTCGATTAAGATACCTTTATCCAACTGATGGAAAAATGACAAAAGGAGATGAACATTACCATAAAGTGCTTCCAGGCATTGGAAGATCTTTGTCCTTGACAGTTGTATGCAAGGCTTGCAAAAGACATTTGTCCAAATAAGCATCCACATCTTCAGTAGATAAAGTATGCTGTTCTTCAACAATAGTGGTGGATTCATCAGCAGCAATATTGGCTGTAACCTTCAAATCACCCACAACTGTAGTTACTTGTTCTACAATATCCGTTTCAGAATCAAGTTGTGTCATGGAAGTGGGATAAATTTCTGATATGGAACCTTTTACATCAGCAGATTCCTCAACGTCTTTTCTGTCAACACCATTATTATCATTTGAAGCATTGCCAGAACCTTCACATGAATCAGGAACCTGGACAGATGATGAGAATACAGGATCCTCAAAGACAACATCTTCAAAGAAACCTGCATTTGGCACATAATGTCCCTCAACTGACTCCCTGCAGATGATTCCTCTAGCATGTCAAAGATGAAAATACTTAATAACCAATCTCTCCAAATAGAAGGTACACTAACCAAAGTAAGTCACGATAATAGTGAGTTATCCTTAAAGCCTTTCCACGCAAGCCAGCCTTCAGGGCTTCAGCGGTGCTCATAGTGGTAGACCCAACCTGCACAAAAGCAAATTTTCATCATCCTTACTCATAACAGTCGTAATCTAGATCGAATCAGTCATGATAAAGATAGAATCAGAAGTGTAAACAACTCTCCAAGAGAGGGCATGAGCAATAATACCCAAGTGAAAAAGAGAGAGAGAAGCTTACGGCAATAGGTGCTGGATTCCCAGGAACTTTTACAGCCCATGTTTCCCCTGCTAAAAAAGAAGGAAGACCTTCAGCAGGTATACTGATACCAGGAAACATCAGATCTGCTCCTCCAATCACAAATCGTGAAACCTCACCCCCTTTCAGAATGAAAGAAGGCAACATTTCAGGGACCTTCCAAAGGGAAAAAACTGCACCAAGAGATGGACAGAATTAAAATCAAACAAGAAAACAAACAAAAATGTATTTCACCACACCATCAAGATTTATTCCAGAAGTTCTGGTTTATATAATTGTGTTGTTTAAGATTAGAGAATGAAATTGGAGGTTCATTTGCTGGAGGCCACTTTATTCTTCCTTTTAATGGAAGAGAACTCATATATTATTAGTCAAATATGAAGAGAAGTATATCCTTTGCATCATCATCCAATAGTAAGACTGAACACCGATTCAAATATTTACTCCAGTATTTTGTGATCACCATCTCCTGTCCTTGTGTCTTGACTCTAAATTTAAATTGTGTGTTTAATTAAGTTTAATTCTATTTCTTAACATTTCAATTACTGAAGCAAGACACAAAATTTCAGGTTGCTGGTTTCTATCAAATAGCTAATAATTCAATCAAATTCTCCACAAGAGATAAACTTTCTGAGAAGATTATTCACATATATATAAGCTAAAACACCAAATAAGCTTCATGTAAGAACCTCCACAGGCCCCTTCGGCAAAAGCTCATTTATCCTCAATTCAATTCAATCCATTCTTGATAATTTGATTTAGCTTTCCCACTCAAAATCAACTAAAAAGTGACTTAGAAGAATCCTCATCTATATAAAGTGATTTAGAAGAATCTAAAACCACTAAACCATCATATATTCTCCTCACTTTCAGGAAAAACAGTATAACAAGCAGGTATGGCATGAAAGCATTCCGGTTCATACATACATTTTAACAAACTTCAATTGCTTGTGAATTAAATTCAAGATAGTAGATTGAAACATAGCCCATGAAAGAGTGAAACCTAACCTGTGGGAAAAATTTCAGAGCCTCGGCCATCAACATCGAAAAACGTAGGAAAGCTACCTTCAACACCATATACAAGAACCCTATTTTGAAACTTGGAAACCGTAATCTCGGCCTAAACACAACAAACATATCAAAACAAAACATAAAATCATCAGTCCATAAAGCAATAATCAAAACAGCAATCATCTCTTCCTATTATCGTTAACATATTGACAACGAGGCAATTTAGCACAAAAAACTAATTGCTTCTTCTTTCCAGCACATTTCGACAGGAAAATTCTTTTTTTTTTTTTTACGTGTAAAAAAGAAAATATAAATTTTAATACTAAATTTAAAAAAAAAAATCAAATGAATCAAAATTAGAACTTAAGAATAAGAGAAAACTATTAAATTCACTAAACAGATAATAATAACGTTTCATATCAAATAAATAAATTGAGAAAAATGAGAAAAAAAAAAAAAAAGGCGTTACTTTGGGAGGGAGCAGAGCATCGATATCGGCATCAGAGGCACGAGGAAAGCGGTCTCTTAAGGTTCGTTTGAGCTTTTTCCGGTCGGCTCCAGAGAGTCTCTGGTGAGATTTTGCCTCTATTGCCTTCTTGAACATCTTTACTTTAATTAATAATTTTGGGGGAGAAGGAAGTGGAACTGGAGTTATTTAGAAAGTGTGTAATGGAATCAGTGTAATTTGTGTTCTGTTTCTTTTAAGAAGAGGATGTTTCTGGAGAACCAGCATGGCGGTGCCTGGCAGAGAAAGCAACGATTTTTTTAATATATATTAAGGTGGGATTTCAGAACCGTGAATTTTACTGTTCATCTCCTCATAAAGCAATGTTTACTCAGTTTTTTTAATTTTTAAATTGTTTCATTTTGATCCTTGAAATTTTAATTCCTTAGTTGATGCAGTACATATATTTTTTTCCTTAAATTTTTTTCATCAATTTATATTCTTTTTTTCATTTAATCGAGTGTTAAAATTTTAAAAAATTAATCGTTATTATTTTCTATACAAACTGATTTAGCCTTTAAAATTTTAAAATAAAAATTTTAATCCTCTAATTGATATAGCACACTTGTTCTATATAACTAAAAGAATTGAAGTTTCGTCACTATTCATTTATTATAGCTCTAAACTCATTTACACGGCAGACAGTTATTTTGTATTTTTTGGACTTTGGTGGATGATAATATAAAAATTATACAACTTTTTATAATTTGATTCCCGATATTTTTGAACGAATATTTCGATCCACATCTTCATTTACTTATACATTTTGATCCCCGCATTTAGAGAGAAAGGAGGGAAGAAGAGAGAGATAGGAGAGGCCAAGCTTATTTAGGCTTCTTTGACCGACGAAAATCCATTAAATTTTTTTATATTTGAGAGATGAGTTTGTCCATGGTGGTTTCAAACCATTAAATAATCAAAGGAGATAGATCGAAGCCAAAAAAGGAAAAAAAGTTCGATTTGATTGTGTATGTTTTTATTTTGGTGTACATTAAAATCATTTTAAGGTTTTAAATGTATTTATTAACTTTATTTTGGTCATTTAAAGATGTTTGGAGAAAAAATAATGCCAAAATTGAATTTTTCGAGATCTAAAACTTGACTCTCGATTTTTCGACGAAGCTTCGACGCGACCTTGAGTTCGTAGAAAGTTATAAATTATTTTTTTTTTTTTTTTTTTTTTTTTTTTTTTTTGCCCAAGTAACCTAGGCCTAAAGAAGTAAGCCCAAGTTGCCTTGGCTCGTAAGCTTGAGTAGTCTTTGCTTGGTGCTCAAGCTTGCACATGCGAGCCTCGGCTCGTTAAGGGCCAAATTGGCCTCGTGTGCCTGGCCTCGCACAAGCATCCCAAGCACACGAGCCTAACCCTTTTTTTTCTTTTGTTTTTCTTTTTGTTTTTTCTTCCAATAATTTTTTTTTATCATAGAATTAGGTGTGCAAAAACATAGAAAATAAATCTTTATTTTCTTTAGTTTTACATATAGTTTGACAAGTGATAGGATATATATAATTTTTTATTATTTTTTTTGTTGGAACATGTATGTCTAATTATATTACTCTTATTTTTAAAATTTATTTCTTCCATTATTTTTTTCTTATTAAAATTCTCATCAAATTAGTTTTTTAATTTTTTGGTATAATATTTGTTAATAAATTTGGTTTTTTTATATATGGATTTTGGAATAAAATTTTAGAATGTAGGTGTTTTATTTTTTAAAATATATTATTATAATTTATACGATAAATTATTTTTATGATTTTTAAATAAAAGTAGCATAGTTGCATATATATAAATATAATTTATCGAAACCAATTTTGTAGTGGTTTCGGGAGAGAGAGAGTGAATGAAAAGTGTGTTTTAGATAATTTGAATAAATTTTTTTAAAAAAAATTAATAATTGGTTTAAAAAACTCACGGGTTTTATTTGCTTTTTTACATATATGATTAGGAGTTATCGAACCAATTTTATAATAGTTTTTATTTTAATCTATTCACTTCGATATATTTCATACAATTTAGGTGGGTACATATACATGAATCATTAGTTTTGTTATAAATTAATCTATTCTCTTCAATATATTTTATATAATTTATGTGAGTATATATATACATAAATCATTACTTTTGTTAGAAATTAATTATTTATGTACATACATAACATCAATTATTGATTTTTATTTTTTTTCATGTTCTAAGATATGTATTTTTAAATAAAATAATTAAAATAATATTTTGAAAGGGTCTTCCAATTATTCAAATACAAATTTTTATGCTAATATTATTAATTATTTTGTTAATAAATATGTATAAATCAAATAATTTTGCTCAATATATAGGTTCGATTTACATTAATCACCGAAATAAGATTTCTACTCACACCACACTATATGAACCGTTAGCCCTACGTGAGTAAAAGTTGTCCGACCGCAGCGTAACGTAGATATCTAACTAATATATAATATAACTCCTCGAGGGTATGATAAAATTCAAATCCTATCTATTTATTATTATTATTGAGAATTTTTTAGTTCATGACATAATTCTCATTTGGCTTTCTTATAGAATATGTAAAAAACATAATTAAAGATGTACTTACATAATCAATATTTATTAGATTTGATTATCTTCCATCAAAATAAACAAAGAGAGGATTTTTTATGTCTAACCTTTAATTTTTTTTTCTATTTTAGTACCCAAAAGTTGATTTCCTATGATTTGCTACCTAAGTTTGAATTTTTTGTTTGTTTTAGTGCTTGAGTTCACCCGAAGTCCAATTTTGCTGACGTATCGGGCGAGATCCGTCACGTGGTAGTAAAAAATGCCACATGACAAGAAAATGTCATGTGGCGATTAACTCTACCATGTTCCAATCAACCCTCGTCACGTTGTAATAGTCAACTTTGTCATGTAACAAAACACTCAACCCGACCACGTCGACACGTAGCAATTAACTTTGTCATGCCAACACCTTATACTCTTAGGTAACTATAAGCACTAAATAGAGGGGAAAAAAATAGGCATTGAAACCAAAAAAAAAAAAAATATTAAAGATTAAGTACCAAAAATATAATTTTTTTAAAGAAATTTATTATCTTGAGATTGCAAAATTAATCCAACAATTTCTAATAATATTTTTCATATTATACTCATGGCATTTTTCTTTTACTTATCATTGGTAATTTTTAGTATTTTGTATCGGTTAAAAATTATTTTAAAAAAATTCTAAACCCTTTTACATATCTAAACAAATTTAAAATTATGTCATTTAATTTAAACATATATAAGGTCCAATTAAAATTAAATTTTGAAAAATAAACACATATAAAATATCCAATTATGATTGTCATTTGTAAAACATATAGTTGATCAATAGAGAGAGTTACAAAAAATAAAAATTCATTTCTCTCGTCTAGGGAGAAATTGACCAACATATCATGGATGACATAACCTTGTTGTAGCCAATAACTTGTTGAACTTCTTATAGTAAGTCGAGATAAGATAGAATCGACATAAATAAGTTTAGTGATCAAGTTTTTTAATTTAAGCATTTAAAGTGTAATTTTTTTTGTAGTGATGCCGATAATGATAGAGGTAATAAGTAAACTGTAAATTAAACTAATAAATAAATATATTGTTAAAATTACTTGTGCAACTAGCATAATAACAAACATATATATATATAATTGTTCTTGTTTTTAGAATTTAAAATTATATGACTTTCAATATTAAAAAGAAAGTTTTGAGAGATTATCTATATATAAAGATTATGGAAGCACAAGATATGTATGAAATCTATTTATAATAAAGAAAAGATATATCGGAGTACAAGAAGGGAATAAACATTTGATGTGAGAAAAATGAAATAAATTTCTTGAGAAAACTATGTTTGTGGTGTCTAACTATTGATATTTTTTTCTATTTCGGTGCCTAATTTAATATTCTCCAAAAACCTCTTGAATATATTTATATATATATAAGGAAGAAATAATTTAGAATTTATTTGGTAAGCATGGATGATTAATTGTTGAGATAATAAATTTTTGGGATTTAATTGAATCATTTTTAGGGAGGAAATTGTAAAGGTTTAGCTATTTAATTTAAATAATTATGGGAGTTAAGAGATCAATATTAATTTAGAAATTACCTTAAATGAGGGTTGGATTTTTGTAATTAAAAGTGAGAAAGCTGAATTGTAAGGGTGTGATTGAATAGAATTATAAAGTCAAGGATAAAAGTGCCAATTGTTGGCAAAATGGAGGAGCATTTGAGCCAATCATTTGATCGGAACTTATTCAGAAATTTCAGTTTAGAAACTAAAACTCTTGGGTTGGATCAATCAATCAAAAAAAAAAAAAAAAAAAAGAGGAAGAGAGGAAGAAATGCTAAGGAAGGAAGAGAGAGATAGAAAAAATTAAGCTAACCCCACCCAAATTCCAACCAAAATCAACACTAACCTACCCATAAAACCTTAATAGAAAACCTAAGGAAGTAAGCATAAGGAGATGGAAGGAAAAGAACCTTGTCCAAAACCAAGAGGAAGAAAAATGAGGGAGGATTTTGCGAGGATCAAGTGAAACTAACTATAAAGGATACTCATTTAAGTGTAACTTCATATCACCACAAGATTTAGGATGATTAGGTATTGAATTGGTGCAACTATGTCACTACTCCAGGAGTGGGCCATGATCGATGTGAGAATCGAAGGGATCTCGAGGCCCATCTCAACCCAAGCAAGCCTCGGATACTTATACTAATCAAATATCATTTCCATTCACTTCATTTCATAATAATCCAACCCAATATCCGTCACATTATATACTTCAATACAAATCATAATTTTAATACCATTATTGCATTTCTCAATCTATATCATAATTAATTCTTAATACTATACCCATAGCTATAATCGTAGAGTTTCTAAGATTATAATTTAAAACAAATATAGATTCTAGGAAATTACAATTAAAGTAAGTCGTACGACCAAAGTGCCAACTTCAAATCAAACAACCAAAAGGAAGTAATGAGCAATCCCTCAATACCCTATAACACCGAAATAATGAGAGGTGAGTAATCAACAATTTAGTAAGTAGATATTATATAACATATTAACGGAGGAAAATAAACTAAGGACAATACTTTCAAATTCATCTCAAAATGCAATGCTTATTTCTTCGAAACACATGCATATCATAAAACATATCGTACATCACAAATCAAATAATTTAAAATCATTTCATATGAAATCATCAAAATGTTTATTATCATGCATATATCGTATTCACACGAAATCTCATATACGAGTTTTTATACACCTCCGGGGTAATAATGTATTATTGGGTGCAAACACCTAAAGGTCATGTCCTCCGTGACTAAGTTTTCATATATTAGCCGACAAATGAGCTAGCAATCTACCTCTCTTGCTAGCCGGAGCCTCGTATTATTGAGCTCAATGGCTACCTCCCGTAGTGAGGTTCCCTGTGGTCTCGAAAACATTTTTGAAAACCAAACATACTTATACATTTTTCAAACCGAGATTTCAAATACCATGCATCCATTCTCAAAAATTATACGTATGATCAAAATAATGATTATAACTTATACATGTTTAAATCGAAAACACATATCAAATATCTTTCCAATTCATATCAAATCATTTCAAAATTCATGGTGTCTACTCCCATCTAAGTTATAATGGAATGCTTCTAAATCATTCATAAATCAATGAAGCATGATGGATACAATCAAAAGAATTAAAACATGATACGTTATATGATATCCACTCACTATACAAATGATGGATCATATGGATTTCAAGATGGCTAAGATGGAGTCATCCACTTTGAAGAATCTCATCACATAATGATGGACAACTCGTCAATATCGTATACGAAGGAATAATCCAAACAATGAATTATTCTAAAATTAAAATATAAGATTATCAAGTAAAAATGGAAGTGATTGGAAAGACTCAAACTAAAAACCTTACTCGAATTTTATAATCCCATTATTGATTTTAAATAATCATCTAATCATATTCCATTAGTAATCTTTAACTCATTCCTTAAACAATCTACCTCCATAAACCAACCCTAAAATCGATTAAATGATCAATTATATTCTAATTCATCCAATAATCATTCAATTAACCTTTAATTGCATTTACATAGCTTAATTCCTCATTTTTCCTAATTTTTGGACTTGTTACTATTCATCATCTTGAACCTCTCAATTTCTTAAATTCACTTAATTTCACTTCAAATTAACTTCTTAATTCACTTACCCAAGACATTTAAACATCATTTAATTCATTATAATCACCTAGAATCACTTTTTTCTAAAATAGGTCTCAAGGACCTTAACATTAATCTAGTCAATTCTCTAAGCTAATTCAATTGTATTTCTATATCATTATCAACCACACATAAACATCTCAATTCAATGATCAATGGATCAAAAATTTTACCTTTGATACTATTGCTTTCTACTCTTAAGTTCTTTCCGGTTCTCTAAATTTCTCAAGCTCCAAGCTAGCTAAACTCCACTTAAATCAACTAATTTATGGTTCTCCTTGGCTAATTTAATAAGGAATTAGTTTAGGAATTAAAGAGAGAATTAAGAGAATTTTTAGGAGAGAAAATGGCATGAGAGAGGAAGAGAAGAAGAAAAGAAAATTCTAGAAATATAGGCAATTACTACTCCTATTTATACCAACCCAAAATTTCTTCTTCCAAGTTATTGCATTCTCCCCTTAAGAAAATTTATCCTCGAATTTAATCCCACTCGAACCTTAGTACATGAACAAATAAGGATACTTCCTCTTTGTTTCCTCCTCGCCTTCCTAAGTGGCTTCTTCGATCGAATGGTTCTTCCAAATATCTTGACGGACACAATCTTCTTGTTCTATAATTTCTTTACATGATGATCTACTACGACCATTGGTTACTCCTTATATAAAAAATTAGGACTTAATTTCATCATTTGTGGTTCTAAGAAATGAGATGGATCGGGTACATATTTCCTTAACATTAAAGTATGGAACACTAGATGTCCACTTTAGAATTATGGTGACAATGCTAACTCATAATCCATTACTCTAATTCGACCCATAATCTCAAATGATCTTATGTACCTCGAGCTCAACTTTCTTTTTTTGCCAAATTGCATTACTCCTTTCATTGAAGAAACTCTAAAAAATATAAAATCATTAATTTGAAATTCTATATATCTCCTCTTAGGATCCACATAACTTTTATGTCTACTATGTGTAGTCTTAAGGTAATCTTGCATCAACTTCACCTTGTTAGTAGTGAGCTGAATCAATTCCGACCCTAAAGGTTCCTTTTCTCCAACTTTCATCTAATGTATTGGCGATCTACACTTTCGACCATACAACGTTTTATATGGTGCCATACCGATGCTAGAATGACAACCGTTATTGTTCGAGAACTCAATCAATGGCAAGTGACAATCCCAAATACCTCTTAGATCCATCACCCATGCCCTAAGCATATCCTCTAAAATCTAAATTATCCTTTCGACTAATCATCTATTCGAGGATGAAATATCGTACTAAAGTTTAATCTCTTATTAAGTGTCTCTTATAACTTCTCTCATAATTAAGATGTAAATTGAGTACCTTGATTTAAAATGATAGAGATCAAAATATCATGTAAAGACACTATCCAATCAATGTATAACTAGGCATATTGAGCATACCCATAGGTAGTCTTTACGGAGTAAGAAATGAGTGAATTTAGTTAATATATTTATAATCACCCAAATTGAGTCATACCCTCCCTAGGTTCGAGGCAAACCCGTTATAAAGTCCATTGTCACTCTTTTCCAATTTCACTTTGGTAGTGGTAACTCATGTAACATGCTTGTTAATGTCTAATACTCATACTTTACTTGCTAACATGTCAAGCATCGTGAAATAAATTCTATGACATCCTTCTTCATCTCGATCAACCAATAGTTTTCATAAAGATCCTCATACATCTTTAACATAATCTGGATGCACATAATAGGTCGTACTATGAGCCTCTATCAAAATTTGTTCTCTTAGCTCTAGAATTTTTAACACATACAACCTCCGATGAAAATAAAATGCCTCCGTTATCAACTCTAAAACTCAAACTCTTTTTTTCTTGTATCTTAGTGAGAATCTCTTGGATCTCCTCATCATTCACTTGAGCCTTTTGAATCTTGTATCTTAGTGAGAATCTATTTACTTTTGATACCAACGATCGTTTCTCCTCTAATATGTGAGCTAAACTTTCGACTAACATCCTATTTAAGTTATCAACTACCACATTAGCCTTACTCGGATGGTACAAAATGTTAACACCCAATTTTGGGTCCAAAAAAAAAACAAAGGAAAAGAAAAAATAAAGGAAAGAAAAAGATGCAATTGGGGGAACAATTGAAAAATAAAGGAGAAAAGAGCCAAAATAAAGGGAGTTTTTAAAGTGAGGGACCAAAAAGACCTTTAGCCATAAAAGCCCTAAAAAATACCTAGTATAAAAATACCCCATTCCTAAAAAAAAAAAAAGGCCACCGACTATTGTTCACTATTGCTAAAAAAAAAAACCTTAGTTGAAGCTTTTTTAAACCTAGCCGCCAACCCCCTCACCAACGAATGACTACCTTCCTCACACACCACGAGCCTTCTCCTCCACCACGCTAAGCACCCCCAACGCCACTAGCCTCGGCGCCTTCTTCCACACGAGAACTCGTCCTCCGACGCCTTCCTCAGCCCCACTCTAGCACATCGGGCATTTCGAGACACACGACGGCGCCTCCCGCATGTCCGCCGGTGCCTCCCGCACGTCCGCGGCACCTCTCCAACGTATCCGCTAGCGCCTTGCTGGAGCGTCCGCCGGTGCCTCCTGCGCGCCCGCCTTGCCGCGTGCGTGCACGCTTGTCGCTGCCTTGCTAGCGCGCGTTTGCCTCCGCCGGTGCCTCAACATGCCTCGCTTCGGCGCGCGGCCGCCTTCGTCGACGAACCGTCGCTCCATCCACCTTTCCTCCTCTATCGACTAAATATCAATCTTCATCGGGGTTGAAAAGGTCGGATCTAACCTCGAGATCGTCAAGCGAGTCGACCTAGCTCATTTTTCTTTACAAGTAATATTTTTTTCACTTTATTTTATTTTATTTTTTAACATGTATTAAATTTTCTTTATGATTGATATGCGTCATGTAATTAATTGAATCAATGTGATGTAATTATTTTGATCTATTTATTCATATGTAACTTACTTGAATTACGATGATGTGCATTTTTTTTACGACATGATGATGAATGAGGCGTCGGCTTGAACGTGTAGATATTTGTTGTTAGTCGAATGTATATTTCAAAAGCGCATCTTATATGGTAATTTTTTTTAATATAAAAAACACACGTCGAGCCATGTAAGCTTGAAATGTTGTCATGTAATTTCGTTTTCGTCAAAAATGATTGATTATGTACGTTAAAGTGATTAATTTTGTCAATTTTTACATTTTCTCTTATTTTGGTCCTATTGTTAGTTCTCATCAATTTTTTCCTATATGTGTTCGTTTTATTAATTTTAGCCTATTTTTGCCTAAAGCCACCAATTTACGATTTCGTTATCGATTTTAGCCAAAGCTGTGGCTTTCATTTTTCGTTGCCGATTTTAGCCAAAGTCGTGGCTTTTGTTCTTCGTTGTCGATTTTAGCTTACTTTTACCTAAAGTCGCCGATTTTTTATTTCATCGCCGACTTTAGCATATTTTTTCCAAAGTTATCGATTTTCGCCTATTTTTGCCCAAGTTGTTGATTTTTGCTTGTTTTTATCTAAATTGTCAATTTTTACGTCTTTTTGCCTAGGTTGTCGATTTTCGCTTGTTTTTGCCTAAGTTGTCGATTTTTGCTCATTTTTGCCTCCGTAGCCGATTTTAGCCTATTTTTGCCCATGATTGCCTAAGTTTGCCTATTTCTACCTATGATTTCTTATTTCGCCTAAGTTTGCCTATTTCTACCTATGATTGCCTATTTTGCCTATTTGTCGATTTTTGCCTAATTGCCTATTTGCCTCTTTACCGATTTTGTCAATTTGCGTATTTATCGATTTTCGCCTATTTGCCTATTTCTATATGTGTTGCCTAATCCGTCATTTTTCCTGTCTTGTTTATTTGCCTATTTGCTCATTTTAATTTCTGTTTCCCATGTATGTCGTTTGAGCCGCACTAGCGAGATATCCTCGTGTTTATCATTTTTAGCCATTTATTACGGAGTGAGGACAAGGTCTTCAATCGACCAAGTCCCGAATCACTTGACAAATGGGTCACTTTTATCGAAGTCAAATTAAGGTTGTATGTAATGCGACTTGCCTTAGGCAAGATGAGGTAGGGTGTCTTTTGGTCTTTCATACACGTAATAAACTCCTTATCCGAAACTCCGAATAGACCGGTCATGAGGTTTTCTAGTAACCATAATACTAGGTGGCGACTCCAATCATTTTTCTTATATTTTACCTCATCGCCCGACATTACCCCGTGATAGAATGGCGACTCCACTTGGGAGAAATACTTAAGGTTAGGCTTTGCATGCAGCTTTGAGTTTGATTTTTGATGATGTGACCTATTCTCTTATGCATGTTAGCCTATTTTTGTAATTTTCCTATCGTGCTTAAATTTATGCCTTTTGTTTTATTGTTTGCCTCAAATTTTATTTTTATTTTATTTATTTATCTAATTATTTGCTCATTTTTCTTGATTCTTACTTGTTTTTTTTCTTTTTCTATTTGTATCCTTATTTCATTTTTGTTTTTATTTGAGACTCGGATATGGAATAATGCTTATGCACACACTATATTGCATAATTTTATGACATTTGCATTCGCGTTAGAATCTAGAGAGGAATTATCGGTGCCCCGATGAGTTTCACCATGGGTAACACTCACGAAACCTCAACTCTTTTGAAAAGCCGCCACTCGTCGCGATAGGTATTCGATGGTCTCCATGATTACTAGCTTCGCACTTGGTCGACCTCGGTTCTCTCGGGCCAAAAGGGATCCTTTGAGACTTAGATAGAGCATACCCAATCATGTAATGGCTAGAACCGGACCCTATGACCAACTTTCCCGTATAAATTCACTAAGCAAGCGATATGTCGAAACCTTGACCAAACAATCTAGTCGCGATGTTTCGGGATGGATGATAAGAGAACTCGGATCTAAACTCACTTGATGGTCGAATTCAACAAAAATTCGAGGCTTTGCAACGGACGGAGGGAGATTGCCTAGGATTAGAATTTCGTAGCAACCATAAAGAGATCACATACTTCCGATCGGTGATCAATGACACCCAAAAGCTATTTGATTATTGGAAGATGCCGAGTCCCGATGACCGAGTATAGGTTTCGAGCTAAATATGAAAATCTTATAGTGTTACTAGAAGTGCCGGTTCGAAGCCCACTCTCAAGGCCTTGGTCCGTCTATGTGACCTTTTATACGGATATTTCACCATAAGGGGACTAGACATGACCCCGACCTTGGAGGAGTATCATCGGCATCTAAACATGTCGAGTACTCTACATTGGGTATATTTGTATCGAAGAAGATCGAATGCTGAAAAAAGAGTAAAGGATTGGCTAGAAATAAGCATAACTCATGGTAAAGCTAAAGGAAAAGTCGAAGGATGGCACTTTGAAAGCTCGGTTGGATATGTTCAAGCAAAAGCCGAAGGACCCAAGAGCTACCTCTAAACGGCTTAAGATTCTAGCACTTATGATCTTTAGGTTGGTGTTTTTTCCCTCAATAATCGGGTTAATCAATCTAGATGCGCCCAATGTCTTCATCGAGGTAAAGAAACACTCCATAAATCCTATCATTGTCATTCTAGCTGAAACCTTCTCCTCATTGAGTCACCTGCAGAAGGTCTAGAAAAGGGAGTATGAAATGTTGTGTTCAGTCGCTTTTTGTATGGGTAATTAGCCATTTCGAAGCCCATAAATCATTTTCAAGACATGCTGGTGGACCGATCAAGAACCATTGAAAGAGTTCTTGGGCAACAAATGCAAAAACAAGTCTAAATGAGAGTGGTTTTCATCATTTTTAAGCTTATCGACCGGGGCTTTCGTGGAAAATAGTTTGGATAAATTGAAGGGCATACATAGCTTATTGTGGAGCACGACCTTGGGTTCCTCTAATAGGAGCAACTAGGTATACTTGTTATGCTCCCTCCATAGTATCGAGGAAATTGGACTATGAATAGGTTGTCCTTAAAACCATGGGCCTAAACGGGTTTGAAGAAAAGCTTGAGAAGGATGCCACTTCCGAGTTCCTCGAACAGGTTCTACAGGATTGGTTAACTCCGGGAGTAGTGGGAGGGGGAACGATTGATCATGAATTAGCGAGTGATCAAGAGATACCTCATATGGCAAGCAAACAGGGTGAAAGAATGTAAACAATTAGTTGACTCGACCAAGCCATGAGAAATGGATGTCTAAACCAACTCTGTCGAGGGGGTGAGCCGGTAACACCACAAGATCCGAGTGTTGTGCCTAGCCGGTCTAAAGAGAAGAAAAAGAGAAGGGAGGACTTCACGGAATTAGTCCCTACCGACCATTCGAACCTCACTAAAGAGATCGAGAGGCTCGAGGCGGAGAATTAGAAACTAGCATGTGATTTGGCTAAGGAAAAATGGATGAGAGGGAAAGATAAATAAAAGATACTAGACCTAGAGCAAGATTTGGAGACTTTGTAAAGTATAGGCTGTCGAAGAGGAATACCGAAAGTCAAACTATCATCGATCTCAAACGGAACTAAAGGTCAAATATGCTTCGAGATGGATAGGTTACAATCACAAGATAGGCGAGTAGAGCAAGAGTTAAGAGATTTAGGGTCGAAATACGGAGGGTTAAAGAAGGTAATGAGAAGTGGTAGTTGACACTAGACAATGAAAGCGACCATCGACGAGTTCCAATGAAGCAAGTAGGAGAGGCACAAAGTCGGATCATAGCACTCAAAAAGGAGAATCGACAATTGAAGGGAGAGTTAATTAGGTTGTCCTCATATTAAGCTACCATACACAACCACTTGGCTCGAGTCGGTACTAAACGAGGCAAAAGCTTAGCCGTGCTAGACAATCAAGCAAAGAAAGTCTACAAGGAAGCTATAACACTTCGAGAGCTATGTCCGGCCATCAATGAGCGTAAAGTGAAAAATCATAATGAAGTGGTGGTCGACTACATAAGGAGATGTGACTATTTATTGTTTGAAATGGCTAGAAGAGGGAAGGTCTTTGGAGTCCGAGCAAATTACCGAGTGAATGCTTTTCTTATTTTATTTCATTTCCCATTGTATGAGTCTTCTTCCTTTTGTTATGTAAAAGAAAGATGTATTATGAACTAATGAGAGCTCTTATACTCTCCATTTTGAATAATAAAAGCTTTGACATCTTTCTTTAAATTATGACAACTCATTTGTAACGAAACTGCGAGCCTCACCCATTAAAATTAAGATAATATGATGGCTCCGAATGGAAAGTAACTTTAAGGGCTGACTTTTGCTAGTACCAAGGCCGTCAAGTTACTTATTATCATTCTTCAAAACAAAGCGGCACCACAATCTAAAGGGAGAGACTTGTTAGATGTCATCGGGATTCGAATCTAACTAATGATCGGTGTTGCCACTTGTCGAAGTAGTCTTCTTTTGGGAATTCCTAAAGTTACTAATGAATCCGAATCCATCTTTAAACTTGAAAGGGCCAAGCAATCAACGCCACCATCTATCAAGACACGTTCCATTTTTGTAATCCCAAAAAGCTACCGATGAATCCGAATTTGTCCTTAAACTTAAGAGGATTGAAGAATCAACGATCCGAGTTCTTTTGTCACCCCCCGTAGATGGCTATTCCATATCCAATCTCGAGTGTCATTTTATTTTTTCTCTTTAACTTATTATTTATATCTAGTGTTTGTTGCCTTTTCTTGAACGTAAATATAGATCGATCTCGCAAAACTACACTTCCTTCGCGCTTTCACCACACTAGGGCGAGAACGAGGATGAAGAATGAAGAAAGAGCTTTACTTGAGCAAAATCACCAACGAGAGGTGGAAACACCGAAGGAAGAGATTACTAGGCTTGATGCTCCGGTGGAACAAAGTCAATAAAATCACATGATACCGAAGTTATCGTTCGGGAAGAAATTGACCAGCCATCGGCATCCCTAGAAATGTTCATTACCATGACTCCACCAATCACTCGGACTCGCCGCTCCGACACCACCGTTTAGCATACCCCATACGGAGCTTACCGGTACTACTAACCATGCCCATCATCGGATACCATGAGGGGCATATGATTTCGCTTCCGTAGGGCCTACCCTAGTGTTGCCTCGGGCTAGCCAAGCATCGATGACGAGTCACTCCCGATTTCATTCTCGAAGAATTAGCCGAGGAGAAGATAGCCTCGGGATTGGAGATGGAGAAACTCACAACCATCGAGGAATGTTTGCGAGCTATTGAAGGTGCGAAATATACGATCCACTCCTTAGCATCGATAAGTGTTTAATGTCGAATGTGATGATTCCTAAGAAGTTCAAGGAGCTTGAGTTTACCAAATACATTGGGAGTTAGTGCCCTAGAACCCACTTAAGGATTTATCCGAATAAGATGAGCGAGGTGGCATATGATGAAAAACTCGTTTATCCACTTCTTTCCCGAGAGCCTCGATGGGTCCGCCCTCAACTAGTTTATTGACTCGGATCAAACCAAGATCCAAAATTGAAAGGATTTAGTGGATGTTTTTATGAGGCAATAAAAGTTTAACTTAGAGATAACCCCCGATAGATCAAGCTTGTAGGCTATGAAAAAGGGCTCGAAAGAATCGATCGGGAGTATGCTCAAAAATAGAGAGAAATAGTCTCTTGCATTCGTCCACACCTTCCGGAAAGAGAGTTGGTTACCCTCTTTGTTAACACTTTTAAAGCTCCATACTATGATTATTTCGTCGAGTAACGGTCGAATAATTTTGTTAAAATAGTATCTGCACTCGATCGTATCGAACAAGCTATCAAGTTATGAAAGATAGCCGACCCTTCAAAATCTGGACATAAGAAAAGTAACTTTGGTAGGAAGAGAGACTCGGAGGTGCACCAGATTGGGGAGTCTTTCAATAATAGAGGTAGATGGAACAACTCGTGGGGGAATGGTAACCAATACACCTCTCATAATATAGCCAACTCGAATACTCGGTTTGGAATCCCAGTAAACACCTTCCCAAGTAATGTAGTTGGACCGACGACCCAAACACCAACCTTCCCACTATATCAAATGCCACACAACCCTTACCAAACCGCCCAAACACACGTTCAACCCTAATGATCGCCTCAAACACACTACCAAAACCAACCGCAATTCATAAATCAACCAAGACCACCGAACCAAAACTTCTCAAGAAACACCACCGGGGGCAATTTAATGACATATTGCCACCTCCGCCTATATCCCTCGGCGACCTCTTTAAACATCTCTTAACCATTGGTCGGTTAGTCCCGGTGACACTCCTACTATTTCAACCGTCATTCCCTCATTGGTACAAGCTAAATAAAGTATGTGACTATCATAAGTGGTGCTAGCGATCATAACATTGAGAATTGTATGAGCTTTAAGAAGCGGGTGTGAAGCCTAATCAATTAAGGTCGATCCAAATACCTCGAATACCAACTCCAACCCTCTCTCGAATCATACCACGATAGGGGTAAATATGCTATTAGTAAGAGATGTGAGGGGTGATAAAAGAATATCGGCTTTGAAGATGTCCATGTCAAGCCTATTTGATTTATTAAAGGCTAATGGTTTTGACAAAAGCTCGTTGAGCCTCAAACTGCCGACCATATAGAGCGATTCTACAAGTTTCATGAAGTAAGGGGACATGATATTGATGACTCGTCGTGAGTTTCATCAAGAAATTCAAATTATGTTGGCCTTGGGGACCTTAAGAATAGAGAAGGGAGAGACAGAGCCTACGGTGAACACTCGACCTCAAATTCGAAAATAAAGAGTCGAGTTAGTCATATATGAAGTAAATGGGACCGGTCCTATAAAGTCGATCTTAAGGGCCCCTGTTTTTACGAGTGTCAATTATCAAGCCACCCCTCATAAATATGGGGCTTCTCTTCTAGTCGGTGGATCAACCGTTGTGATAAAGATCTCTATTAATGGGATAGTTGATATAGGAGGAGTTACACGCTCGAAAAGATGCTTTACTCTAGAGGAATTGAGAGAAATAAATGGTAAAGGATGAGAGACCGCTCCTCGAATGCTATTGTAAGCAAGCCTATGAACGAAGAAGAAGTAGTTGAGTTCTTGAAGTCGATGAAACACAAGCAAGTACGAGTATGGTTAGAGTAGCTAAATAAGACCCCCGCTCGTATCTTCTTATTGGCTTTAATACTCGGCTCGTAACCTCATCGTAAAGCACTTCGGAAGGTTCCGAATGAGGCATATGTGCCTCAAGATATCACCTCCGAGTCGATGGAGCATCTAGTGGGCCGAGTACGAGCTACTAACTACCCGTATTTCACGGAAGACGAGCTAGGACTCGAGGACACTAGGCATAATAAAGCTCTATATATTATCATCAAGTACAAGGACTATACGATAGCGAAGGTGCTTATTGACAACGGATCCGCACTCAATGTGCTACCCAAATGTGTGTTAGATCACCTACCAATTGATCCTTCTCACATGAGGCCAAGTAAGATGATGGCACGAGCATATGACGGTACACCTCGACAGGTTATTGGTGATATAAATGTGGATCTTGGTATCGGGCCTCATCGGCTTCGGACGACCATGCAAGTGATCGATATCCAACCTACATATAGCACGTTGTTGGGAAGGCCTTGGATTTATTCCGTCGGTGTAGTTACCTCCTTGTTGCATCAACGATTAAAATACATAGCCGGTGGGAAGCTAGTTACCGTAAAGGCCGAGGAAGCGATAGCGAGTGGTTCGTAATGTATCGATCCCATATATTGAGACGGAGAGGGCACATGATGGGGATTTACATGCTTTCGAGGTGGTCAATGCCGAGTTGGTCCTAGAAAATTCACGGATAAGAAAGCCCAAGTTATCATAAGTCGTGAAAATGTCAACTAAGTGCATGATAAAGTGTGGGACATATCCATTTGAGGTGATTGACGACCCGTTAGAGGCAAGGATCCATATGAAGTCTAGATACGGAGACCACCCTTTCGGGTTAGATTTTAAGCCATCTAGAAAAGACTACCGGAGGATGGTAGAATATAAGTGAGAAAAGAGAAGGGATCGTGTCGAGGGGCGTGATCCGAACGATGAAAGAATTGATATTCCTTATATTCGTGTCACATTTTTAAAGCCTTCGTATATAACTCATGTGAATGATGAGGATCCGAGTCCGGATCAGTTATTCCAAGATATGGTAATGAATACTTTAGGGGTTGAAGAAATTGATGAGGGAGGTCAATCAATCCAGCCAATGCCGACCTTAGCCGGTGCAAGTACGGATGTCCCGCCCCTACTCACAATCAATACATCGGGAGACACCTTTGATCTAGATCAACTCATCCGTAAGTTCACTAAGGAAGAAGAGTTGTACAATTGGTTCGACGAAGAAGCACCTTCGTCTTCAAGATCGAGTAATTTTCTTATCATTTTTGTTTTTTATTCTTTGAACATTGTAGTATACTAAACGTATATTACTCGTTGTTATTTGTCATAAAACCATTAATTATTGGATTGCACAAAATTTGTTTAAATTTTAGCCTTTGTCTTCTACTATTCTTTTTTATTTACACTTTATTTCATTTCGGGGACAATCAATATGATCACTTCTTAAAAAACCAAAACGATTCTCCTAAAAATATATCGCCTAATTTTGATGAAACCTTAATTACAATGGACGAAGAAGAATGGGATGACCATGATATTTGAGAATTTAATAAGCTAGTTGAGCAATCGTAACGATTCCTTCGACCGCACGAAGAGGGTTTGGAGGTAATAAATGTGGGGACTAAGGAGAACATGAGGGAGCTAAAGATAGGTAAGCCGATAAAGAGTACGGAAAAAGAGAGATTGATTGCACTACTAGAGGAGTATACGGATGTATTTGCATGGTCGTATGCTGATATGTTAGGTTTAGACAACGATATAGTGGAACACAAACCGCCTTTGAACCCGGAAAGCAAGCCGATGAAATAAAAGTTGAGACGAACAAGGCCGGATACTTTGTTAAAAGTCAAAGCTTAGATAAGGAAGCAGTGGGATACTCGGATTTTTAGAAGTGGTTGAGTACCCTCGGCAAGTGTCAAACATTGTCGTCGTGGGGAAGAAAGATGGTCGAATCCGAGTGTGTGTGGACTTTCGTGATTTGAATAGAGCCGATCCGAAGGATGATTTCTCGCTCCTTTATATTGATGTCTTAGTGGACAACGCATCAAAAAATGTAACTTATTCATTCATGAATGGTTTTTCGGGATACAACCGGATCAAAATGACTACGAAAGACAAGGAGAAGATAACTTTTTATCACACCTCGAGGAACCTTCGCTACAAGGTTATGCCTTTTGATCCGAAGAATGCATGAGCCACTTATCGGAGGGCCATGGTCACACTCTTTCATGACATGATGCATAAAGACATCGAAGTATATTTAGATGATATGATTACAAAGTTAAAAGAATGCGAAGATCATACTCTCACATTAAGGAAACTCTTTGAGAGACTAAGAAGGTACAGATTGAAGTTGAATCCCGTAAAATACATATTTGGTGTAAAATCGGGAAAACTACTAAGGTTTGTGGTAAGCAACGGAGGAATTGAAGTCGATCAAGATAAGGTTAAGGCGATCCAAAGCATGCCCGTACCTTCATCCGAGAGGGAGATTAGAAGTTTCTTGGGTCGTTTGAACTACATAGCTCGATTCATATCTCGGTTGTCCACGACATATGAACCAATCTTTCGGTTATTACGAAAGAAGAATCTCGGGGTATGGGACCAAGATTGTCAACTAGCCTTTGATAAAATCAAGCGAGTACCTATAGAATCCACCATTATTGGTACCACCGGTTCTTGGAAGGCCTCCGATTCCGTACTTAACCATGATAGAGGCAATGTGGGCTACGTCCTAGGCCGGTGTGATGAATCATGAAGGAAAGAGCAAGCTATCTACTACTTGAGTAAAAAGTTCATTGATCGTGAGTCCCCGTATAGCGTGGTCGAGAAGATGTGTTGTGGCTTAGTATTGTATACAAGAAGGCTTAGACAAGTACATACTTTATTATACAACGTGGTTGATTTCAAATATGGATCCACTTAAGTACATCTTTGTAAAGCCATAGTTATCTAGCCGTATTGCACGATGGTAAGTTATGCTTGTTTGAGTATGATATTATGTATTTGACGAGAAAAGTAGTGAAAGGGAGTGTCATAGCCGATCAAATAGCATATAGTGTAATTAATGACTATGAACCTCCGAAATTTGACTTTCCCGATGAGTCAATTATGACCATAGATGAAGAATTTGAATCCAAAACTGGCAAATGGACCATGTATTTCAACGGGGCGATCAATGTGAATGAAAATGGTGTTGGATCGGTCCTCATCTTACCGGATGGAAAGCGAGTTCCTAATGGTCTGTAAAATTATAGTTTGAATGCACAAACAACATAACGGAATATGAGGCATGCGTGCACGGGTTAGAAGCAACCTTAGAAATAGGGATTCAAAAGTTAGATGTGCATGGTGATTCGTTACCGATAATCCGTCAAGTCAAAGGAGAATGGCGGACGAAAGATGAAAAGTCGAAGCCATATCGTGAATACTTAACAAAGCTAGTCGATCATTTTGATGAGATAAAGTTCATTTATTTAGGTCGAGACAAGAACCACTTCGTCGATGCCTTGGCCACACTAGCAACAATGACAAAGATAGCATATGGTATAAAGGTTTACCCCATATGCATCGAAGTCCGAAATGCCCCGACCCACTCGTGTTGTCTATAAGGTTGAGCTCGATGAGAAGCCATGGTATGAAGACATCAAGTAGTTCATAAAACATCGAGAATACCGATCATGTGCTTCAAATATTGATAGGAAGACACTTCGAAGGTTGGTAGTAGATTTTTACTTAGATGGCGAAGTGTTATACAAAAGAAGTTTCGATGGGACTTTACCGAGGTGTCTAGATTCCGTCGAAGCTAAAAAGTTGATTGAAGAGGTTCACTAAGGGATTTATGGAACCCATGCCAATGGACACATGATGGCTCGTCAAATTCGGAGATGTGGTTATTTTTAAACTATTATGGAAAGGGATCGCATAGACTACGTACGTAAGTGCCACAAATGCCAAATCTACACGAGATCGGATAAATGCTCCTCATGTACCCCTCAATAACATGGTGTCTCCCCGACCGTTCTTAATGTGGGGAATGGATGTGATTGGGTCGATAAATCCGAAAGCTAGTAATGGTCATCGCTTGATCCTAATAGCAATTGATTACTTCACTAAATGGGCGAAGGAACATCTTTGGCACATGTTACCTAAAGAGTTGTTCGTCGATTTGTACGGAAAGACATCATTTGTCGATATGGGCCTCCGGAGACCCCGATCACGGATAATGCATAAAATTTCAATGGCACGATGATTACGGAATTATGCGAATAGTGAAAAATCAAGCACCGTAATGCTTCGCCATATAGACCCAAGATGAATGGGGCCGTGGAAGCTCGCAAATAAGAACATACAAAAGATCATACGGAAAATGGTAGTCACATACGGAGATTGGCATGAAGTGTTACCGTTTGCATTACATGCTTATAGGATGCTAGTGAGGACGTCAACCGGGGCAACTCGTACTCATTGGTATATGGGATAGAGGCGAGTGATGCCCATGAAAATAGAGATACCATCTCCGAGGGTGTTAAAAGAAATAGAGCTAGATGAGTCCGAATGGGCTCGAATCGGATATGAACGAGTTGAACTTGATTAGTGAGAAAAGGTTAGCGACCATTTGTCATGCGTAATTGTATCAAAAAAGAATTACTCGAGCATATGATAAGAAAGTCCGCACAAGAAATTTTAGTGAAGGGGACTTAGTCTTAAAGACGAGTACTCCGATCCCATGACGAAAGAAGTAAGTGGGCATCCAATTATGAGGGTCCATATGCGGTAAAAAGAGCATTCTATAAGGGAGCCCTCTTTTTGATGAAGATGGATGGTGAGGTCTTGTCGAAGCCGATGAATTCGACATTGTAAAGAAATATCATGCTTAAGCATGCGAAGTTTTTCTTTGTTCCGTTGCGAAAAGGAAATAATCGAAATTATGTTGAATATTTTCTAGTTTAATCATTTTACTTTTGCTTCTCTTTTCTTTCTTGCCCACCCCATATAAACCATTCCCGACTTTTTCTTTATCTATCAAAATACCCCGTTTTCATAAGTTAATCGGTCCACGAAAGAGGAACAAGAATCTTTTATTGGTCTCATGTGCGATCTAATGCTTAATGTTATTTATGAAAAATGATAGTACAAAAGAGGACAAATGATAGAAATGATAGGAATTTTATTCACCCTTGATAGATGAAAATGCTTTTTCATTAACTCTTTGTCTAAAAAAAAACCTATGAATAGTATACAACGATAATCAAAGGTTGTCTCGACCATTTCGAGAGAGTACACCCCATCAATATGAAATGGTAAAGAATAAAGCATTTGGTAATGACGATCTAAGCATACTTGTAGAAAGTCGGCCGATCAAAAAAAAAAAAGAAAAAGAAAGAAGAAAAGGATTAAGGAGATGTGCGATTAAGTAGACAAAAACCCGCAAGATCGACCAGACTTAGAAATCACGAACCTAACCGAATGAAGATGTACCGCAACCGGGAGGGAAGTGTAGGTTTTGGCATTAACAATTTTTATGTTTCGGATACATCGCTCACACTCTAGTGCATTGCCAAAGGAAAGTCACCTGTTTGACCACGAGGACGATCACCTGCGTCAACTTCGTGTTTGAAGAAGGCCTTTGAATGTACTTTGCCAATTGATTATGACCCTTCTATGATTTTCTTTACAAGCTCACTATGCAAAGCCAAAGAAAAGTCAAATTTTCAATGGCTTCGCGTCGTAAGCATTGTAAAGAGGGGGCAACTCGTTAACACCCAATTTTGGGTCCAAAAAAAGGGAAAAAAGGAAAAGAGGAAAAAAAAATAAAGGAAAGAAAAAGATGCAATTGGGGGCATAATTGAAAAAGAAAGGAGAAAGGAACTAAAATAAAGGGAGTTTGTAAAGTGAGGGACCAAAAAGACCTTTAGCCAAAAAAATCCTAAAAAAATACCTAATATAAAAACACCCCCTTCCTCCAAAAAAAAGGCCACCGACTACTCGTTCACTATTGCTAAAAAAAAAATCTAGTCGAAGCTCTTTTAAACCTAGCCGTCCGCCCTCCTCACCACGGCCAGCCTACCTTCCTCACACGCCACAACCCCTTTCCTTCACCACGTCGGCAGCCTATCGCCCATGCCCGCCACCACGCCAGCACCCCCAACGCCACCAAGCCTCGGCGCCTTCTTCCACATAGCGACTCGCCCTTAGCGCCTTCCTCGGCCCACTCCAAGCACATTAGGCGTTTCGAGCACGCGAGCGGCGCCTCACTAGCACGTCTACCAACACCTCCTACTCTTCGCCGGCGCCTCTTAGATGCCTTGCTCCAGCGCACCGGCGCCTTTGCCAAGCAACCACCACTCCATCCACCTTTCCTCCCCGGTTGACTAAATATCGATGTCCATCGAGGTTGAAAAGGTCGGATCTAACCTCGAGACCGCCAAGCGAGTCGACCTAGCTCATTTTTCTTTACGGTAATATTTTTTTCACTTTCTTTTTATTTTATTTATTTTTTTAACATGTATTAAATTTTCTTTATGAATGATATGTGTCATGTAATTAATTGAATGAATATGATATAATTATTTTGATCTATTTATTCATGTGTAACTTGCTTGAATTGCGATGATGTGCATTTTTTTATTTTGGCGGCATGATGATGAATGAGGCGTCGGTTTGAACATGTGGATATTTGTTGTTAGTCGAACGCATATTTCAAAAACGCATCTTGTATGGTAATTTTTTTTGATATAAAAAACACACACCGAACCAAGTAAGCTTGAAATGTTGTCATGTAATTTCGTTTTCGTAAAAAATGATTGATTATGTATGCCAAAATGATTAATGTCGTCGTTTTTTATGTTTTCTTTGATTTTGGTCTTATTCTCGGTTCTCGTCAATTTTTGCCTATGTGTGTTCGTTTTATTGATTTTAGCCTATTTTTGCCTAAAAACGCCAATTTACGATTTCGTTGTCGATTTTAGCCAAAGTTCGTGGCTTTCATTTTTCGTTGTCGATTTTAGCCAAAGTTGTGGCTTTTGTTTTACGTTTTCGATTTTAGCCAAAGTTCGTAGCTTTCATTTTTCGTTATCGATTTTAGCCAAAGTTCGTGGCTTTTGTTTTTTGTTGCCGATTTTAGCCAAAGATGTAGCTTTCGTTTCGCATTGTCAATTTTAGCCAAAGTTGTGGCTTTTGTTTTTCGTTGTCGATTTTAGCCAAAGTTCGTGGCTTTTGTTCTTCGTTGTCAATTTTAGCCTACTTTTGACTAAAGTCGTCAATTTTTGCCTATTTTTGCCCAAGTCTGTCGGTTTTTGCTCTTTTTTTATCCAAATTATCGATTTTTGCCTCTTTTTGCCTAGGTTGTCAATTTTCGTTTATTTTTGCCCATTTTTGCCTATGTAGTCGATTTTAGCCTATTTTTTTTCCATGATTGCCTAAATTTACCTATTTCGTCTATGATTGCCTATTTTTCCTAAGTTTGCCTATTTCCGCCTATGATTACCTTTTTTTGCCTATTTGTCAATTTTTGCCTAATTACCTATTTGCCTCTTTACCGATTTTGCCAATTTACGTATTTATCGATTTTTGCCTATTTTTCAATTTGCCTATTTCTATATGTGTTTCATATTCTGTCATTTTGCATGTCTTGTTTGTTTGCCTATTTGCTCATTTTAAGTTCCGTTTCTCATGCATGTCGTTTGAGCCGCCTTAGCAACATTTCCCCGTGTTCATCATTTTTAGCTATTTATTACAGAGTGAGGACAAGGTCTTCGACCGACTAAGTCTCGAATCACTTGAAAAATGAGGCACTTTTATCGAAGTCAAATTAAGGTTATATGCAATGCGACTTACGTTAGGCAAGACGGGTAGGGTGACTTTTGGTCTTCCTTACACGTAATAAACCCCTTACTCGAAACTCCGAATAGACTAGTCATGAGGTTTCCTAGTAACCGTAATACTAGGTGGTGACTCCAATCATTTGCCCTACATTTTACCTCACCACCGGACATCGCCCCGCGACACAAAATAGTATAGTCATAGTCCTTCGGTAATTCCATTCATCTCCTCTCGCCTTAAATTCGGATTCTTCGGATCAAATATGTACTTCCAACTCTTATAATTTATATAGATTTTATAAATCTTTTTATACGAGATAATGTCTTGAAATCTTTAAGGTAAAAACCATTGTTTCCAATTTTAAGTCATGTACGGGGTAGTTTTATTCATATTTCTTCAATTGCTCGAAAGAATAAGCTACCACCTCATTATGCTCGCATTAACACATATCCTAACCCCACTCTTGAAGCATCATAAAACACCAAAAATCCACCATTAATCGAAGATAAGCTAAGGACTAATGCTAGGGTCAAAATACGTCTTTAGCTTTTGAAAGCTCTCTTCATAGTTATCTAACCACTAAAACCTTATATTTTTCTATGTGAACTTAGTTAAAAATGCTACAATCCTTGAGAAGTCTTGTACAAACCACTAGTAATACCTAGCCAAACCCAAAAAGCTTTGAATCTCCGTTATTGGAGTAGGTCTCAACTAATGGCTTCGTCGCTTTTACCTTCTTCGGATCAACCATAATTCCTTCATGAGATATAATGTGTCCTAGGAATGCTATATTCTCTAACTAAAATTCATATTTTGAAAGCTTGGCATATAACCTTCGATCCCTTAATGTTTGTAGCACTTTCCTTAGATGATTTTCATGTTTCCTCTCATTGTTAGAATACACCATAATACTATCGATAAATACAATTACAAATTTATTAAGGAAGCATCAAAATACTATTCATCAAATTTATAAAAGTTACCGGAGTATTGGTAAGGCCAAGCGACATCACCAAAAATTCATAGTGGTCATATCGCGTCCTAAAGGTAGTTTTAGGAACGTCCTCCCTCTTAATACTCAACCGATGGTATTCAAACCTCAAGTCAATCTTTGAAAAGTATCTTGCACTTTACAACCGATCAAACAAGTCATTGATCCTTTGTAACGGATACCTATTCTTCACCATCATTTTATTCAATTGACAGTAGTCAATACATAGCCTCAAACTCTTATCCTTCTTTCTAACAAAAAAAAAACTAGATCATTCTATTCAAAAAATGCTTAATCGGATAAACCCTTTATCTAACAAGTCCTAAAGTTTGACATCCAACTTCTTCAATTCTACCGATGCCATCCGATAGGAAGGTATAGAGATAGGTTCGGTACTTGAAATAATTCAATACCAAACTCTATTTCTCTATCTATAGGTAAACCAAGTAATTGATTTGAAAATATATTAAAAAACTCCCTAACGATGAGGACTTGATCCAAACTAATCACATTATCATCAATCTCCTCCACATAAGCTATATAGGCTATACACTCCTTTTTCATCATCTTACTTGCCTTAATGGAAGACACTAGGTTAGAAGGAGCTACACCTGCTCTCCTTGAAAAGAAAATCCTTCTTCTTCTAAATCTTTAAAATACACTCGTCTTATTATATTAGTCTAATGAAGCATGATGATCCGCTAACTAGTCCATTCCTAAGATCATATCAAAATCATTCATCTTCGATAATATCAAATATGTAATTAAATTTCTATCCATTGCCCATATGTCATAGTTTCTAAATACCAAATCGGTTATCATGCTTTCTCTTACCGGTGTTGACATCATTAAAAACTACTTTAATATACACGGACTCATACCATACCTCTTAGCAAAATATGATGACATAAATAAATGTGTTGCTCCCGAATCAAATAGTACATTTGCATCATACGAAAAGACTTGAAGGATACCCGATATAACGACATTGGATGCCCGAGCATCTCGTTAGGTGATGGAAAAAATCGAGCTTGGCCACGATCGGTACTTGTTTGACCACGACCTCTAAAGCTTTCATGATTTTCACCGGTTTATACTCAACCTTGTAGTGCTCTACCACTAAAATCTTAATCAAGCCGTCCACTAAATCTATCACCATACCGATTTGGGGATGGATTAGCCATATGAGGAGTTTGTACCCTCTCGAAGTAGTGACTTTGTAGCGCTCTACCACCAAAACCTCGACTAAATTGTCCACCAAATATACAGCCATACTGATTTGGGGATGGGTTGGCCATAGGAGGAGTTTGTACCCTCTCGAAATAATGACTCGTCCCATTTTGTATCTAAGGCGAGTCCCGTATCAAATATCTTTATTGATGATAAAAAAAATGCTCCTATCCCCTTAGAGCATATACCCGGATGGGTTTTATTACACACTTGACAAACTAAATATCCTATTCTAAAACCTTGATAAATTGAGTGAGACGACCATTGATTGATGCTCATTCATGATCCTTCATGGCTACTTTGTCCGAATATCTCCTCCGAGGCCTCGAGTAACTCTACATACTTATATCTCGACTAGATCCACTATTACGACCCTTATACCCACCGGATGATGAGACTTTTAGCCTTTTTTTGTTTCTTAGTTTTCTTACTCTCCATTCTCTTCATCATGAGCTTACGAGGCATAATCAACGGCTTTAAAATAACTTTGAAACCTTTGAGGAAACACCAATATAAAAAGTGAATCTACTAGCCCATTCATTCATTCTCTTTGCCTCGGTCGGTATTATCTCTAGGGCATATTGACTTAGCTTGGCAAACCTCCTTTCATACTTTGTCATCGTCATATCAAAAGTTTATACTAACCTTTCAAATTCCTTGGCCCTTTCTTCCTTGATACTCTAAGGTAATTGCTCCTCTAGGAAAGCTTCCTTAAAATGTCCCTAAGATCAATCATGTTTTATGTCCTGTTTATATCATTCATCGGCACTTCTCTTAAGCATGAAAGTCGCCAGTTCAACCTTCCTCTCCTTAAGGCATTGAAGTATTACTAACCCGTAACACCCCCAACCTAGGACCTAAAAGGTTAAGAATATTACTGTCATTAACTCATATTCGAAGTGCAATAAATGTAAGTTAACAAGACACTATGACTTAATCTTAGTATCTAGTGTGAAGTTTAAGCCTTAATAACCTAATATTTGTCGAGTAGGTCCTACATTTTAATTAAAAAGGCTTTACAAATTTTTCACATTTAACCATTTGTTAATATCCCTTGAACTCGTACTCATGGCTATTTATTATTTTAAATTCTTTTTTATTAATTATCGTAACTTTGTTTAGGTATAATTCATTATTACTATTATTATATCATTGATTATTTTTCTTATTTATTGTTCTGCTTAATCGATGAGCATTTGATCAATTTACTTAAATGTCCTAAGGATACTAGTATGCGAGTGGACAATTCAAAGTAACTACCTTACTATCAACACACTACCGTTTTACTATTAGTAGTTTGATTACATACATCTACCATTTACATACAAAATCAGTTTTATGTCAAGTACTACAAAATTAGCTTATTTACTACTACACCATTTTTCAAATCACATCATCTTCTGTTTCATAGCCTTTATTATAGTATAGAATAAACCAACTAAACCTAGCACATATAAAACTATAGCCAATATCATGATCAAAATAGCATGTGGTAGGTCTATCCGGAAGCCAAATCCTCATCCAAGATATAAGCATTCGGTGTATCCCTCGGTAGTCAACTCTACGTAAAATTAAACCATGGTACCGTATTTATCTACACCACAAAGAAGTATATGATCTACAACCCAATAAGTTAACATATGCACATAATGTACGTGCATGTATATGCATGTATAAAATACCGATATATGCATAATAAATCTTTTTTCTCATGTCATAAAACATTTCATAAATAGTCCGAAAATTCTTTTTTATCTTTGGACATGTCTTATTTAGGTACTTTAGGGTTTTCATAATATATGTATGGTGAACTAGGCTCGTCCACAAACGTGCCCTACCAAGCCTACGAAAGTGCATGTCCGCACTTGTTCAACCCCAAACCTTTACCATTATCATATGGAAAACCCATGAAGCTTATTCTCATAAAAATCCTCAAAGTCACGAAAACAACATCCTTTAAAACATTTTTGATTGCTATCGAAAAATCATGACATAAAACACGTTTTCGTGACTTAAAACATTATTTGTGAGTGCATATGCATTCCGAATAAAGTTGCATGCTACATTGGTTCACAAATGCTTTCCTTAAATGGTCATGTAACCAAGTCATAAGAATATGTATAAAATCGAGTAGCATAACGGCATAATAACATTACCTCCCATAAATCATTCCAATCAACACATACCAAATCATCACTATAACAAGAACACAACTTCACAAGTATTCATATTTCAACCATAAATAACACTTATCATTCAAGTATATTAAATCAATTCAAAATATAAACAAGCATAATATCACACAAAATGACTAAGTTTAAACTTTTCTTTACATTAGGCTAACTTTTATTCTATTACTATTCAGTCATTTCCTTTTCTCAATACCCATTTTACATCCATTATGTCCGAACTTAATTAAAAGTTTCTAATTGTATAATGTTTGACTAATTGTGGGTATTATTTTCTTCTTGGGCCTTATTGGGCCAACTTTCAACTTTCCCATTTTAGACCTATTCTTGGTACCCAATAAATTTTTATATTCTCCTTAACCTTATTACATAATTCTAACATCAAATTAACCATTTGAAGGATTAAGCGTTATTTAAACTTGATACCTAAATTTCTCTCCTTTAGGCCAAATTTTTCTCATTTTCAAATCCTAATAATTTATTCTCCTTTGATCCTAAAATTTTGACACTATGTAGCCTAAATAAACAAGCAACTATATGGATTAATTTAATTGACATTTAGGGTGTAAATTTCCGTCCAAACTCGTATTAGCCCTTAATGGGCCTAAGCCCATCTAACCAATTTTCTTTTATTTTCATCAAATTTTCCATTCCTACACATGAAAACATACTTATTCAAGTGTGAATCAACCATGAGACCATAAACTAAGTGCTTGGAATGCAAATTCTAAAATTTTCAAATTAGGCCGAATATAATCCCTTTAAATTAGTGAATTGTTTTTCAATTAATGTGAAATATTTCATTCTAAATCACTAATTCAGACCTAAATAAGCCATAATCAAGTCCTAAAACACTAATTGCATTGAAGAATTAAAAACCCTAATTTAAGCATTTGAATCGAATCTTAACAAGGAAATAACCCTAAGAATTTTTAAGTTTTAATCCTCAATTTCAAGCCTAATCAACCTATTTCAATCCCAATTTCATGATTTTCAAGTCAAAATTCGTTTCCTCCGAATTAGGTAAACAAGAACCGTAACCTTAATTTTTCTTAATTTATGCAATTAATCAAATTAAAGAAATTAAACATAAAATTGGCATGAAATCAAGCTTTTTTGTGGTGTAGATGAAGTTAAATTACTTATTTGAGCTCCAATTAGACTCTAAAAAGGCAAGTTGTTAAAGGATTTCTCTTTTCCTTTTTTTCCTCTAAATTTTGAATCCGATCTTCTAATTTCTTCCTTAAGAGTTTTCCACTTTCCACTTGAAATTCAAGCATCGATTGGAGGTGCTCAAAATTTATTAAAAAACTTTTGGGTGATTTTTAAGTGAAAATTTTGCAAGAGTTTTGTTTGGGTTTTTCTATTTTCTTGCGATTTTAGTTCTTTCAGCCATAATATTTATAGAGGGAGTTTTTAAAGATTTTTAGTTGATCTCTACCCTTAATTTGGGTGAATATCAACCCTTAATTCATTTTCTAATTATTTATTTGCATTTGTCCCAAATTTTGGCAATTTATTCACCTTTTTATTTAACCCATCAACCTTACTTATTTTTTGCCATAATTTTTGCTACAAGTCAACCTCATTAATTGCCTTTAGTCTGGCTAAATTTGGGAGGAAAATGATAATTTTTTATCCTCCAAGTTTCTAGACTTTTTCATAACCCATTCTTTCCTTAATCCCTCTTTTATGCAAGAACTCAGTTCTAATCCTCAATTTTAGTTTTTAGGACTAATTTTGGACCCTTAAAATTCCTACATAATTTAATTTGGATTATTAGACTTTTAATTTTATACAATTCCTTAATTTTATACAATTTAGTCATTTCTTTTAAAATTCCATTATATACTCTGCAAAAATCCAATTTCTTTCCAGAATAAATTCAAAAATTTATTAAGAGAGTTTATTTTAAATTTTCATAATTTTGGGACCTCATTTGAGCCTCTAAATTAATTATTTAGTGTGAAAATTATACTATTTTCTATTAAAAATATTCCCCATACTTAATAAAATTAATTTAAATTTTCTATACACTCTCACATGTCCTATATGATTATTCTATGTTCTTAAAAAAAATTTCTCATACTCTTAAGGTGCCTTATTAAATTCTTTACCTCTAAAAACACTATTCCAACACATCAAAATTCAAATAAAATATTCAAAGCACATAATAAAATTCACAAAATTACATAAAATAATTCAACACCCATCTAACAAATATTCTAAATGAAGAAAAAAATTTTCTTGCACACACAAGATGCTCAAAATAATTATTTCATCCAAAAATCAGTATTCATGCATCGTAAAATCAATATTCATTGAGCATGAAAGGATTATTTTACCTACTCCGAATATTCTTTCAATTCTTTATGAACTATTTTATGTCTTTAAAATATCTCACATATGTTTTTAAATATATAATAATTTTTTTTAATTTTAGTTTAAGCGGGTACCGGTTACTACATAACCTCTTCTCTATCTCACTAATGAAATGGATTGGGTCCTCATCATCTTTATCATCCGAATAAGTTAGTGGCTTCAACTTCAAGAAATCTGCCACATAAAGGTCTAATCCCATTAGTCCCGATTGGGTGTTGGTTACCAAAGACTCGCTTCACCCAATTATTGATTGGCAAACATCAATCCTGTCATAGTCCGAAAGGTTTGTTGAATAACCTCGGCCATCATCTCGATAGTGTGTTGCATAGCATGAAACCCAACCATTATGTCAACCGGCGCCATCATGTCAAGGTCTTCTTCTTCCTTAATGCTAGACCTCCCATGTGACCATGAAGGTCTAGATGATGCCTCAACCTCGACACCTCTTCTATAATCACCGACCTAGTCCTCACTATAGTAGCTCTATACAAAATATATTCCACATTTAACATAATTCAAAGGAAAATATACTTAATACCTAATTCATATAAATCTTGTTTCCTCTTTCATTAGGCTTACTTATACTTAAGAATAAAATAATAATTTTGGGTTTACAAGAAGGAAATAGTAATCAATGTGAGTAAACCCAAGCCAAGACACATACAAATCTAAGAGCACGACGAACAAATGAAACAAGCATGCAAAATCAAGTTGAAAGAGAGAAGTATACGAGGCAAAAGGGAGTACATATGACTTAAAGAACAAATTAACACGCTCGTGCGTGTTTTAGCTCAAGAAGTCACACGAGCAGAAGGGATAGACACGACTTGTGCAAGAAAGTGAAATGCCCATACGTGTTCTAGCCACAAGGAGAGACATAGCGTAAGGGCTCAAACATAGTATGTTTTAAAAAGTCACATGCCCATATAGTGAATTAATGAAAAAGGGAGACACAAGCGAAGGGATCAACACGATTTGTTTAGAAAAGAGACACGCTCGTGTGTGTTTTTACACAAAAAAGACACGAAAAGAAAGATTAAACACAGCTTGCTGCGAAAAATGACATGCCCATGTATGTTTTTGCATAAAGAGAGGCAAAGGTAGAAAAAATCAAACATGGTTTATAGAGTAAAGTCAACACGTCCATGCATGTTTTAACATAAAGAGAGATAAGAATAGAAAAAAACTTAATATGATTTGTGTAATAAATTAGACACTCCCTTGTCTAGCAAATAAAATTGCAATCCAAGGATGAAAAAGGCCACACGGGTAAAGACAATTGACAATGCTTGAAGGCAAAAGTGACACGATCGTGTGTCACCATAAAATTGTTCAAGAAAGAAATGCCACACGAGCAATAGCAAATTTACATGGTTTTGAAAGGAAAATTGACATGATTGTGTGTTAATTTAAGCAAGCCATGTAAGGGATTTTCATGTAATAAAATCCTACTTCTCGCATGCGATACTAGACTATAAAAATAGTGACTAAGGTGCACACTAATGGATCAATCCATGTGATTCAAGGCAAAAACATGGATTATAATGGAATCTATGCTCTATAGTTATCCTATACTCGATACCAATACTTGTCATGACCCTAGGAGTACGCTATAATCGATGCGAGAATCGAAGGAACCGTGAAGCCTATATCGACCAAAGCAAGCCTTAGATACTTATACTAATCAAATATCATTTCCATTCACGTCATTTCACAATAATCCAACCTAATATTTTTTATATTATATACTTTAATACAAATCATAATTTTAATGTCATCATTGTATTTTTCAATCCATATTCATAATTAATTTTTAATACAATACCCACAACTATAATCGTAGAGCTTTTAAGATTATAATTTTTTTTTAAAATGGGTTTTAAGAAATTATAATTAAAGTAAGTCGTATGACCAAAGTGTCGACTTTAAATCAAACGACCAAAATGAAACAATAAGCAATCCCTCAATACCCTACAAGATCGAAATAATAAGGGGTGAGCAATCAACGACTTTGTGAGTAGACATTATATAGCATACTAAGAGGGAGAAACGGACTAAGAACAATACTTTCAAATTCATCTCAAAATACAATGTTTGTTTCTTTGAAACACATGCATATCACAAAATAAATCGTATATCATAAATCAAATGGTTCAAAATAATTTTGTATCAAATCATCGAAACATTTATCATACATATATCGTATTCATATGAAATCTCAAATATAGATTTTTATACACTTGTGGGGTAATAACGTATCATTGGGTTCGAACACCCAAAGTTCACGCCCTCCGTGACTAGGTACCCGTATGTTGGCCGACGCACGGTCTAACACTCTACCCCTCCTACTAGCTAGAGCCTCATATCATTGAGTTCAAAAGCTATCCCTCCGGTAGCTAGGTTCCCCGGGGTCTCAAAAATATTTTCGAAAACCAAACATACTTATACATTTTTCAAACTGGCATTTCAAATACCATTTATGCATTCTAAAAAATTATACGTATGATCAAATAACGATTATAATTCATACATGTTTGAATGCGAAAACACATATCAAATCTCTTTTCAATTCACATCAAATCATTTTGATACGAAATCATTTCAAAATTCATGGATTTTGTTCCGATCTAAGTTCTAATGGAATACTTTTAAATCACTCATAAATCAATGATGCATGATGGATACAATCAAATGAAGTAAAACACAATATGTTATATAATATCCACTCATTGTACAAATGATGGATCGAATAAATTTTAAGATGATTGAGATGGAGTCGTTCGCTTTGAAAAATCTAATAACATAATGATAGATAACTATCAATATCATATACCAAGGAATAATCCAAACAAAGGATTATTCTAGAATTAAAATATAAGATTATCGAATAAAAATGAAAGAAATTAGAAAGACTTGAACCAAAAATTTATCAAATTCTATAATCCCTTTGTTGATTCTAAACAATCATTTAATCACATTCCATTACCAATCTTCAACTCATTCCTTAAACAATCAACCTCCAATAAACCAATCCTAAATTTGATTAAATGATCATTTCTATTCTAATTCATCCAATAATCATTCAATTAACCTTTAATTGCATTTATATAGCTTAATTCCTTATTTTGCTTAAGGTTCAAATTTATCGTTATCATCATCTCCAACCTCTTAATTTCTCAAATTCACTTAATTCCACTTTAAATTTACTTCTTAATTCACTTACCCAAGATATTTAAACATCATTTAAGTCATTACAATCACCTAGAAATCACTTTTCTCTAAATGGGTATAAAAATCCTAACATTAATCTAATCAATTCTCTAAGCTAATCATAATCTAATTCAATTGCATTTCTATATCATCATTAACCATAAATAAACATCTCAATTCAAAAATAAATGGATCAAAAATCTTACCTTTGATACTATACCTTTTTACTCTCAAGTTCTTTCTAGTTCTCAAAGTTTTCCAAGCTTCAAGCTAGCTAAACTCCACTTAAATCAACTAATTTATGGTTCTCCTAAGCTAATTTAACAAGGAATTAGCGTAGGAATTAAAAAGAGAATTGGAAAAAATTTTAGGAGAGAAAATAGCATGAGAGAGGGAGAGGAGAACAAAAGAAAATTTTGGAAATAGGGGTAGTTACTACTCCTATTTATACCAACCCAAATTTTTTATTTTATTTTCTAGGTTATTAAAAATTATGTGCTTAGAAGCTAAGATTTCAAATTATGCAATTGAATTATTTGTGTTTAATTAATGTTTGATTTATATAATTGATGATTGATTAAACATTGTGATGATGATAGGTAATTATGATCTCACTCATATTAAAAGTAGTTTAATGCTTTGAATGATTAATTGTTATTTTGTTATGAATTGAAATTTAGGGGTTTATGTGAAATTATATAATTGGTGAAAGGTTGGTAGTGTTGGTTGATTGAATGGGAGGAGAAGAAGCTTAAGGAATGGGTTCATGGGTATGAACCGTTCAATTAAGATTAGAAAAGTAAGGGAAAATTATGTTATAGGAAATTGATGCAACTAAGGTGTTTAATGACATGTGTAAACCATGTTTTGACTTGAAACTAAAAAGAAAATTGATGGAATTGAAAGGCTAGTTAGGCTTAGTAGATTTGACCAATTAAGAAAGTAGAGTGAAATTTGTATATGCATGTATTATGAATTAAATGATGATTATGTAACGTTATGTAATGATGTTTTATGATTTAAAGAGAAGAAATCACTTTATTTTTTTTTTTTTGTGTAAACCATTTATCCAAGTCCTAAAAGCAAGATATTATTGAATTTGATGGTTAGACCATGGAATTTAAAGACTTTAACCTAGGTTAGTTGGAGTTAAATGCATTAAAATGGAGAGTTAGGATAGTTTAGCTTGAAAAGTAGATTAGGCCATTAATTCTAATTGACCTAAAGACTAAGTTGAATGAATTTAATGAAAGATTAGGTTTGAACATGATAAGATGACTTGTATTAAATGAATGATTGAGAAAAGCTTCTCTTGGTTTAATGGATGAAACATTCAGCCAAGAGAGGAATATTTGAATTATATGCTTAATGTTTTTGTTGTGATGGATTATGATGAATATGTATGTTTAAGGAAATTTTCTCTTAGTTGAATGGATGAAACATTAGGCCAAGAGAGGAACCTTTGAATTATTGCCAAAAGCTTCATGTTATACTTGGATTGTAATGAATATGTATGTTTGAGGATTAATGGAAATGAAATGGAATGAAAATGATTGATTGAGTCATTGTTGTGTGTTTTCATTGATGAAAATCATGATCTCATACTTTAAAATCCTTTCAAACGTATCTTGAAGGTAAATGAGTGCATAACGGGAGAGAAAAAATACACCCATAGCTGTGTGTATTATGACACACGATTGTATGTGTCAAACCACACGACCAACAACTACCCAAAATGGTTTTCTTTGAGTAATTAGCTTAAATAGACTAGATATATGCCTATTTAGAGTTTTCGTCTCGCATGAAAAGTGTAGCCTTATCTCTTAGCTTTCTAAAACATTAAGTCTTGAATCATTTAGAGATCACGACTCTTATCATGGGCTAAATACTACCAATGACTCGGTTTGTCTACTCATCTTTAGGATTCCAACTTAGTAGTTGAATTACTCCATCGAATGACCTAGTTTGGACTCAAAACCTTATAAGAATTATAGGTATACCTCTTAAGTATTTCATGGGCTTAGACTTGCATTAATTAGAGTTTTGAAGCTCCGGATATGAACTAAACGTCATAATCGATCCGGACTACGAATGGAATTTAGAACGGGTTTCTAAACCAGAATATGAATATATGGTTTTACTAAATATATGGAATCTTTGGTTGAATGATATGAAGGGTAGGGTTGATGGAGGATGGTTCAGTCTAGGTAAGCTTAATGAAGAATTCCATAATCGCATCTTGTGATGAATTCAACTAATGGCCAAGTAATTGTTTAAGTTGTTATGGCTTAATGGGTTTGAACTAAGGGAAATAATTAAGGTAGCTCAAATTATATTCATTGATGGTTTCCTCTTGATGTTGAATGGTTATATGCTTGGGGTGCTATGTGAGGGATTCGATTAAGTGTTGTTATAAGTTATGTTCATAAATTATTGATGACATTTGAATTGTAGCATGGTTGGTAGGCTTGATGAAATTTGGCCTTATCACGTCATGTAGAATGTATTCGGAAATGGCTTATTGCCATATGACTTATGTTTATGCTTATGCTTGATATTGTATTCTAATTGCATTCACATCATGAAATGTTTTATGTCGTGATTTAAAGCATTCGAGAAAGGACATGTATATGATTTCATTAAGGCATGACATGGTTTTATTAGGACATGGTTTTAATAAAGACATGGTTTTTATGAGGACATGACATGGCTAGGCATGTTCAAGAGGAATAAAGGAAATGATCAACCCTTGTGAAATTCATTTAATGAAATCAAACATATCTAGAGCCTTTATGGAAAAATGAGGACTAAAACTATATGTATTCAGCGGGATGCATTCAAAAAGAAAAAAGAATTTCAAGCATGAAAAAAGATAGTTTTCATTACATCCATGCATATTTACACTTATTGAGCTTTAGCTCATTTTATTTTGTCTAGTGGTGTAGGTAACTAAAACAATACTCAAGAACATGTAGAGGTGTTGAGGATGCGAGTCGTAAGCTATAGAGTTTGCCAAATCATGTACTATATGTCTAAGTATGAAGTTTAAAGGTTAAATCATTGCTAGAAGCTCACTTTTGACGAGTTATTTAGACTTTGCCATTTTTGAGTTGTAAATGATAAACTTTAGGTCATGTTGGATATGTTTATAGATATATTGATGAGATCAAAGGATAATAAAATGTTTATGTTTATTTTAGATATGTTGATGAATTTATCTATTTAAAGATTTTAAGTTTATGTTTCAATTATGAATAGAAATGGAAGAGTTTATAATATGCATTTAGTGGCGAAAAAATCGTTAGCACTAAATTTCAAATTTAGTAAGCCTTAAACTTTAAATTGAATAAGAAAATTCCACGAGTGCAATATGATAGAAGTCCAAAGTAGAAGACACAATGGATTGTCCTATACTCTCGGCTCCTTGTTAGGTCGTCATCATTCCACCCAATCTTTAATTTTTTTTTTTTTCGTTTCAATGCCCGACCTTTGATTTATTTATTTTTTTATTTGAGTGTTCATAGCTACTTGAGAGTATGAAGTTCTAACGTGGCAGAGTTGATTGTCACATGATATGTTTTTACTCGCCATATGACATATCTTATCGAAAATGTGAGCAAAATTGAATCTTAGATGAATTCGGACAACCAAACAAACAAAAAGTCAAAGCTTCGTGAGCAAATCATGAGAAATCAATGGATGGGAACAAAAAAAGCCTTTTTCTCAAATAAAAATTACTAGGTTGGTGGCTCATTTCTATGCATATATTATTTTTTTACATAAAATTATTATAGTTATTATATTGAATAATACAAGTATTAATATTTAACATCTTCACCGATTAGATGGTAATTATAACGTCAAACATTCTTATACCATTCGAACGAGGTTTACCATACAAGTCAACCTAAGAAAAAAGCTTGACACTCGCCTTTTAAATCGGTAAAGAAACATGCTCAAGGTTGTTATTTGTGGCAATGGAAAAAAAATGTGAAATTTATACGATTAATTGAAGACACATGAAGTCATTGCATGTTGAACATTTTCTCCTATAAATTAATATTGTCATGTCGTCAATAGTTTTAAATAATGACCATTACGTAAAGTAACGATCATTATATAACATTAACGAGAACAATTTGTTATCATTATTCGATATTATAGATCCTCCGAAACTATTTCATAGGTATAACAATAAATAATGACATTATCGCTATACAACACGATTATTTATCTTTATATAACGACGTTATACATAAAAAAAAAAAAAATGAAACTCGCAATAACTATACTAGGGTCCGTGTGCTTTTTTATTTTTTTATTTTTTTCCTCATCATATTCATGCCAATACATACAAATTTAGGTGATTTTAAGGTAGCACAATAGCATTTCGTTGCAAGCTATCCGTTTTGAAAGTTCGGAGGTCGACTCTAATTGGGTTGGAATATGAAAAGATAAATAATTTCTCGGTATATAATTGCTTGCCTAGAGGGATATTTAATTAGTTTTAATCGTCATAAGTAGATACATAACCATTCATGTAACTAACCTCGTAAAGCTTAATTTTAACGAAGATTACACCTTGTTCATTATGGGAACGAAGACAGTTCTTCATTGATGGATGCAAAGGCTTGAGCATGTGTAATGCCTATAAAACCAATAAGTGACTCAAATAAGGTTTTTAAATGAGGAGCATTAGGGTAATTTAAAAGAAAAGAAAAGAAAGAAACAAAAGGGAAGAATTGGCGGAATGGTTTCAAAAACAAAGGAAAGAAGAACGAGAAAGGGAGAAGAGAAAGAAAAAGAAGAAGAGAAGGAAAGGAGAAGGAAGGAAAGAAAGGAGACGAGTTGTTGGTGGCCACCCACTCCAACGACGACAATAATGGAGTAATTCGGGTAAGAAGAGGAAAAATAAGGATAAAAAGAGGTTCGATAAGGAAGAAGGAAAAAGATTTATCAAGTTAGTTTTTGAATTATTTTTTTTTGAATTTTTTAGTTAATTATAACCTTAATTAGGATGGGTTATAGGTAATTTAGTAAATTTCATCTTGAATTAAGAATTAGAATTATGGATTAGGTTTGATAAAAATTAGGGTTTATGTTAGTTTAAGAAATTTAGGGAAAGTGAGTGAAAGGGTAATTTAGGGGTTTAATTAAGCTTGAATTTTAATTTATTAGTGTCTAATGATTGTTATTTATAATAAATATAAATGTATGATGATAGAGGTAAGAGAAGATTTAGTGAAAAAAGCTACTTAAGAAAGAGATAATTGTAATTTGGGGTGTTCATCTAGATTAGAGGTAAGTATAGCACATATTATGAGTCTTTACTATCATATATGTATATATTGCTTGTGAAGTGAAAAATTGATTGTATGGATAAATGCTTCATTAGTACAAATAATTGTATATGAGTTGAATTATTTTAGTATGGGTGTTCTTACTATAAGCTAAATGAATTGAATTGGTATGTTGCCATATGAATTATGGTTATTAAAGAGAATATTGGTACATTGAATGGTATATGTGCATGTTGATATGATGATCACTTGCATTAAATGGAATTATGTGATTGATATGTACTGAATGAGAATTGATATTGATGACTTGAAAGAAGTTTATGCGGGACTAACTAAGCTAACGGGGTTATAGTTAGCCTAGGTACACCTAGTATTATCGACTAGGGAATGGCCGCGATACTTCCCTCGAGTTCAACCCTTCGGAGGCCATAGTTTACCCTTTTGAGGGCTAGAGTTTACCCTGCGGGGGCCATAGTTACACTTTTGAGGGCCAAAAGAATAGACGATTCTGCATAGAGTGATTTCAAGTAATTGTTATGCTATTATTAATTGTTAAGAAAAAAGAAAAAAGAAAAACTTATTGATTGCTTGCTTGGTTACAAATCATGTATAATAGTTGGATTGGCATAATTGTATGTATAGCGATTTATAATATGTGTTATGCTTATTGAGTTTTGAAAACTCACCCCCTGACCTCAAATATTTTATAGATAAAACAAAAGCTAGATAACGTGATACGAAGCTAGATCATAGAAGGAGGACGATAGATTTTCCGGATTTGAAGGTACTACCCGGACATTATTTTGCTTCATCCGGGTATAGGACATAGTTGTTTCAAATTTGTACTCATTGTCTATTTTGGAATTGTAATTAGTTATTATATATTTTATTTTACTTAGTTACTCCATCGATAGCATCACCAAATCCGGGGATAGCTAGTTAAGGGTCTTCATGTTTTGTATTTGGATGGTTAAATGGTAATTTATGAATTTTATTATGTTAAATATAGGATTATGTGTTTGCTAGTCAATTTAGTAAATACTGAGATTTATGAGGAAGTGTGGATGTCCAATTGAGGGATTTGATGATGATTGAGAATTGATGAAGTTGATTTGAAAGTGTATATATATTGTGATTTTTATGCAAGATATATATTATTTTTGGGACCCTCCAATTATAGAGGAAATACTTGTCAAAATTTTTATAGGAAATAGAGAAAGGATTAAAGCTCTACGTAGCTCGTGGTGGGTCACCCCACTCGGGCTACGTATCGGTCGTGGTTCGACGGTTTGGGTCGTGACAAAGTTGGTATCGGAGTAATGGTTTAGGCTTGGTAGATATGCTTTAAGGTTGAACTAGTAAATAAGTTATAGGATAAGCCTTTGGTTTTACATCGTAGAGCTATAGGTTATAGGTTTTCAAATTATCTTTGAGTTATTCATTACATCTTAGTTTACGCGTAACGGTTCTTATTATATCGAGTTAAGTGTACTTGTGTATTTGTTATAAAATGATATTGATTAGAACTCTTTTATTATTAGATGGCGAGGACTAAAGGCGGTAGAGGTAGCGAAGTGGAAGAACCCCTAATGTAGGTCATGTTAAGGGTGTTAGAGCCCCACGTATAACAAGCGGCCTAGCTATCCCACATGTTACATGGGGTAGCAAGCGTAGTAGATGAGAGTTTATGACGGACGAGAGAAAGGCGAGAGGAGGAAAGAGTGATTGGGTCGCGGCCACTTTAGGGGCACGGGATGTTGCCCAAAACTTGAACTTATTAACGCAGATTATTGCACGACATGAGAGGCTACATGCACAAACGGGGATGGCACCATCCTCCTCACATGCTAATGAGGATGGAGTGCCATTATCCGAGTTTTTGAAACTTAAGCCGCCGGGGTTTGAAGGAAAACTCGATGAGGATCCTCATTTGTTTCTAGAGGAGATAGATGCAAGATATAAGGCATTGGGTTGTGATTCTCGAAAAGCGAGTACGGATAGTAGAATTTTGTTTGACTAGGACGACCAAACGCTGGTTTAAGACCGAGGGATTGTCCAACTAGATTTGGGAGGATTTCGATAAGGCTTTTATGGATAGATTTATACCGGAAAGTGTTAGGCATCAACGTGCATTTGACTTTGAGAGATTGAGATAAGATACTTCCATGATCGTTACTCGAATATGATGCACGATTTATGGAGTTAAGTAGGTACGCTCCTTACCTAGTCGGCACATAGGAGCTAAAGATGTCTCGATTTATAGGTGGTTTAGTGCCACGACTTCATGCACTTTTGATTGCTGCAAGGGTGAACACCTATGTAGAAGTCGTAGAGTGTGCCCGATTAATAGAGCTATCTCCGGTGGATCGCCTAGAAGAGCAAAGTCCTCAACCTAAAAGGAGTAAAAGTGAGGGGCGATATAATGGCCATCGGGGCCGAGGTAGTGGACTTAGTGGATTTAGTAGGGGTTCGAGGCCATCGAGCCAAATGGGCTAACAAGGCTTACGGAGGGGATACCACCATAGGCTCGGAACGTCCATGGGTAGGAGTCGGGGATCTATGAGCTACGACCGGCGGGGTTTAACTCAAGTGAGCCGGAATACTCGCATTCCTCCTTAGTCCGGGCAAAATGCTCGCACTCCTTCTCATTGTCCAACTTGTAATAGGATGCATTGGGCATAGTGTAGGGTTGGACAAGGTGGATGTTATCGTTGTGGACAAGAGGGTCATTTTGCTAGATAATGTCCATCCTTTTTGTCACGACGGACTTTCTCTCGGGGACGTGCACCTACTTCATCCGGTCGGAGTTATGCTTGTTGATCGGACTAATGGGGTTGGTGGACGAGGTTGAGGAGGTAGAGGTTTTGGTGGTAGAGGACCAATGTAATCTGTTAGAGGTCGGTCTCGGACGGGTAGAGGTTAGGGTGTAGGGGCAATAGATCGAGTTTTACGGGATGTGGACAAGCTAGGGTGTATGCCTTGACTAGATAAGATGTGCGGGCTCTAATATTATGGTGTCAAGTATACTTCCTATTGATTCTCTTAATGTAGAGTATTATTTAACATCGGGGCTACTCACTCATTTATATCTCCATTCTTAGCCAAGAGGTTGGGTAAACGGTCGGAGAGATTAGATGAGTCCTTAGTAGTGTCCACTCTAGCGAGGAGAGAGTGTAGCGGTAAATTTGGTGTATCGATCCTGTAAAGTTAAGGTAGGAGGTAGAGATCTTCTAGTGGATCTCTTATTATTTAAGTTAGTGAACTTTGATATAATATTGGGAATGGACTGGTTGTCTCAATATCATGCATCTCTAGACTGTAATAGGAAGATAGTGAACTTTAACATGCCGGATGAGTCGGAATTCCAGTTTCGGGGAGACGAAGTTTAGCTCCATATAACCTTATGTCAATACTTAGTGCTAGGCGTATATTACATAAGAGATGTTGTGGTTACTTAGCTTTTGTGAGAGATGTAAGCTCTCTAGAGCCAAAGATGGAAGATGTGCTAGTTGTGAATGAATTTTCGGATGTGGTTCCGGAGGAATTGCCGGTGTTACCTTTGGAGAGGGAGATAGAGTTTTGCATAGATGTTGTGCTTGGAGCCGAGCCAATATCAATGCCACCTTATAAGATGGCACCATCCGAGCTTAAGGAGCTCAAGGAGCAATTGTAAGATTTGCTTGACAAAGGGTTCATTAGGCCTAACGTGTCACATTGGGGTACACCGAGTCTTGTTTGTAAGGAAGAAGGATGGGTCTTTATGCCTATGTATTGACTATAGGCGGTTGAATAAGGTCACAATCCACAACAAGTATCCGTTGCCTAGAATTGATGATCTATTTGACCGGTTGTAAGGGTCTCAATTCTTTTCCAAGATAGACTTGAGATCAAGATATCATCAATTGCGTATAAGGAAGGAAGATATCCCAAAAGTAGCATTCGAAGTAGATATGGACACTATGAATTCCTTGTGATGTCTTTTGGACTCACTAATGCTCCTACGGCATTTATGGATCTCATGAATCAAGTATTCGGGTCATTCCTTGATAGCTTTGTGATAGTGTTCATAGATGATATTTTGATTTATTCCAAGAGTAAGGAAGAGCATGAGCGACACTTGCGAATGGTACTTCAAACCTTGAGGGAGCATCGGTTGTATGCCAAAATCTCCAAATATGAATTTTGGCTAAATAGTATTGGTTTTCTAGGACATGTAGTGTTAAAGGATGGGATAGAAGTGGACCCAAAGAAAGTTGAGACGGTTACTCATCGGCCAAGGCCAACATCCGCTATTAAGATTTGTAGTTTTCTTGGTTTAGCTGGATATTATAGACATTTTATGGAGAACTTCTCACGGATAGTCGCTTCGTTGACAAATTTGACTAAAAAAAAGCGAAGTTTGAGTGGACGGATGCATGTGAGCAAAGCTTTTAAGAGCTCAAGACTCGTTTAACCACGGCTCCGGTGTTAGCACTACCATCGAGTTCTAGTGGGTATGTGGTTTATTATGATGCATCAAGAATTAGATTAGGGTGTGTGCTAATGCAACATGGGAGAGTTATTGCCTATGCTTCTCATCAATTAAAGAATCATGAGCGGAATTACCCTACTCATGATTTAGAGATGGCAACGATTATCTTTACCTTGAAGATATGGCGACATTATTTATATGGAAGGACTTGTGAGATTTATACGGATCACAAGAGTTTAAAGTATATTTTCGAGCGAGAGGGACTTAAATTTGAGGCAAAGGCGGTGGATGGAGTTGCTAAAAGACTATGATAGTTCTATATTGTATCATCTAGGAAAAGCAAATGTGGTAGCGGATGCATTGAGTAGGAAGTCAACTCGGAGTTTGGCCCATATAGCGAGTTGAGATGAGGCCATTGATCCAAGAATTATATGAGTTACATGATCGGGGGATTCAATTAAAAATTAATGATAATGGAATATTGTTAGCTCACATGAATATACGATCGGTGCTCCTAGATCGGATCAAAGCGAATCAGAGCTAAGGATGAGCAACTAAAGAAGATTAGAGATGGAGTTGTTAAGGGTGACGGAAAGGAGTTTATGATGGATAGTGATGGTGTACTCGACTTGGTGTTAGGCTATGTTTTTTCGATATAGAGGATTTGAGGAGAGAGATTATGGAAGAAGCACATCGACTACATACACGGTACATCCTAGTTCAACTAAGATGTATCAAGATTTGAAAGGAGTGTATTGGTGGAGTGGAATGAAGAGAGACATTACAGATTTTGTGTCTAAATGTCTAGTGTGCTAACAAGTGAAGTTTGAGCACCAAAAGCCTTCGAATTACTTCGGGAGTTGCCTTTACCAAAATGAAAGTGGAAAAAGGTAACAATGGATTTTATGGTAGGGTTACCTCGTATTGCTAAGGGTTATGACTCAATATGGGTGATTGTGGATAGGTTGACGAAGTCGACTCACTTTATTCCAATGAAGACTACTTACATAGTAGCTCGGTATGCTCAACTATATATTGATAAAATAATGAGCCTTCATGGAGTACCTGTGTCTATAGTGTCGGATAGGGGCACACAATTTACATCACGAGTTTTGAAGGAAAGTCCAAGAAACATTGGGTACTCGACTTGACTTTAATATCGCTTTTCATCCACGGACGGATGGTCGGTCGGAGCTTACAATCCGGACACTAGAGGACATGTTCGAGCATGTGTTATGGATTTCGAAGGTAATTGGGAGCATCATTTGCCTTTAATTGAGTTTGCCTATAATAATAATTATCGATCTAGCATTGAAATGGCTCCATATGAGGCTTTATACAACGGAAGATGTAGGTCTCCTATCTGTTGGGAAGAAGTGAGGGATAGAAAGTTGTTGGGTCCGTAAATGATACGGTTGACTACGGAGAAGGTAGCATTAATCGGGGAGCGTCTTAGGACGGCTCACGGTAGGTAAAACGAGTTATGCGGATTCAAAGAGAAAACATCTTGAATTCAACGTTGGTGATCATGTATTTCTTAAGTTGTCACCAATGAGGGGGATCATGCGGGTTGGAAATAAAAGAAAATTATTTCCTAGATACATCTGGACCATTCGAAATACTTGGAGAGGGTGAGAGTAGTAGCTTATAGATTGGCTCTTCCACCGGACTTTCCAAGAGTCCACCCGGTATTTCATGTATCTATGTTAAGAAAGTATGTGGAGGATCCTTCACATGTAATTGAACCGCAAACTATTGAGCTAAGCGAGGATTTGAGTTATATGGAGCAAGTAATTGCAATTGTGGATCGTCGGGTTAGAAAAATTAGGTCTAAAGAGATTATTTTAGTTAAGGTTCAATTGAGAAATCATTCGTTAAGGAGGGCACGTGGGAATCGGAAGACGAAATACGAGACAAGTATCCACATCTATTTCGCATTCAAGGTATGTAGTCATTTCAAAATTCGAGGACGAATTTTTTTTTAGAGAGAGAGAATGTAATGCCCATAAAACCAATAAGTGACTTAAATAAGGTTTTTAAATGAGGGGCATTAGGGTAATTTAAAAGAAAAGAAAAAAAGAAACAAAAGGGAAGAATTGACATAATGGTTTTAGAAACAAAGGAAAGAAGAACGGGATAGGGAGAAGAGAAAGAAAAAGAAGAAGAGAAGGAAGGGAAAAGGAAGGAAAGAAAGGAGACGAGTTGTTGGTGGCCACCCACTCCGATGACGACAATAGTGGAGTAATTTAGGTAAGAAAAAGAAAAATAAAGATAAAAAGAGGTGGAATAAGGAAGAAGGAAAAAGATTTATCAAGTTAGTTTTTGAATTTTTTTTAATGTTTTAGTTAATTATAACATTAATTAGGATGGGTTATAGGTAATTTAGTGAATTTCATCTTGAATTGAGAATTAGAATTATGGATTAGGTTTGATTAAAATTAGGGTTTATGTTAGTTTAAGAAATTTAAGAAAAGTGAGTGAAAGGGTAATTTAGGGTTCAATTAAGCTTGAATTTTAATTTATTAGTGTCTAATGATTGTTATTTATAATAAATGTAAATTTATGATGATAGAGGTAAGAGAGGATTTGGTGGAAGAAGCTACTTAAGGAAGAGATAATTGTAATTTAGGGTGTTTCTCTAGATTAGAGGTAAGTATAGCACATATTATGAGTCTTTACTATCATATATGTATATATTGCTTGTGAAGTGAAAAATTGATTGTATTGATAAATGCTTCATTAGTACAAATAATTATATATGAGTTGAATTATTTTAGTAGGGGTGTTCTTACTATAAGCTAAATGAATTGAATTGGTATGTTGCCATATGAATTGTGGTTATTAAAGAGAATATTGGTACATTGAATGGTATATGTGCATATTGATATGATGATCACTTACATTAAATGGAATTATGTGATTGATATGTACTTGAATGAGAATAATGATAATAATGACTTGAAAGAAGTCTATGCAGAACTAACTAAGCTAACGGGGTTATAGTTAGCCTAGGTGCACCTAGTATTGTCGGCTAGGGAATAGTCGCAATGCTTCCCTCGAGTTCACCCTGCGGGGGCCATAGTTTACCTTTTGAGGGCCGAGTTCACCCTTGCGGGGGCCATAATTACCCTTTTGAGGGCCAAAGGAATAGACGAGTTCTACATAGAGTGATTTTAAGTAATTGTTATGCTATTATTAATTGTTAAGAAAGAAAGAAAAAGAAAAAATTATTGATTGCTTGCTTGGTTGCAAATCATATATGATAGGTGCATTGACATAATTGTATGTATAGCGATTTATAATATGTGTTATGCTTACCGAGTTTTGAAAACTCACCCACCGACCTCAAATGTTTTGTAGATAATACGAAGCTAGATAACGAGATACGAAGCTAGATCATAGAAGGAGGACGATAGATTTTTTAGATTTGAAGGTACTACTCGGATATTATTTTGCTTTCTCCGGGTATAGGACATGGTCGTTTCAAATTTATACTCATTGTCCATTTTGGAATTGTAATTAGTATTATATATTTTATTTCACTTAGTTGCTCGCTTGTAGCATCACCAAATCCGGGGATAGCTAGTTAAGGGTCTCCATGTTTTGTATTTGGATGGTTAAATGGTGATTTATGAATTTTATTATGTTAAATATTGGATTATGTGTTTGTTAGTCAATTTAGTAAATACTAAGATTTATGAGGAAGTGTGGATGTCCAATGGAGGGACTTGATGATAATTGAGAATTGATGAAGATGATTTGAAAGTGTATATATATTGTGATTTTTACGCGGATATATATTATTATTGGAACCCTCCAATTATAGGGAAAATGCTCGCTGAAATTTCGTAGAAAATAGAGAAAGGATTAAGGCTCATGTAGCACTGTGGTGGGTCACCCCACCCCGAGCCCCGAGCTATGTGCCGTTCGCGGCTCGCCGGTTCGGGTCGTGATAGCATGGGAGCTTTAAACCATTACAATTTGTGAGGTCTTTGTGGTAGAAGCCATTTCCTCACACACATGGTCAAACATCCGGTTCTCGGTGCAATTGGTTATGACTTAATTTATTTTCTTGAGTTCCTTTGTTATTCAAATCCCTTAGCTCGTTTCCTTTGAAGATTTTCCACCACTAGAAAGGTGGCCAAGGGAGAAATCCTTAGAAATATTGATGTTTTTTGAAACAATTTAATACGAGTTGGAGTTTTAGAAAATAGACACCATTGAAATGATTTGTGATGATAATTCTTCTATGACATCATGATTTAAATATTAGTATATAAGACTTTTACTTAAATGTATACACTCGTTAATGTATTCATGATATCGATTATCGCAATTGTTATTTTACTACCACGGTAAGCCAAAATCTACAATCGCGACTGTTTTTCTAACCTAAGACCATTATTTAAAACTATGGTGTATTCTCCCATTTTTATCCTCCCTTCTTGATTCTTCTTCCACTTCCTAAGCTCAAAACTTGTCAGACTGATGGAGCTACCTACTGATATACCTCATCTTCCCAGGCTTTCTTAAGTTGAATAAAACAAGTATCTGCTTGACCAATTGCAAATCGTAATAAGCAGCGTACTTTGGGGATATTAGCTGCTAAGCGCCAAGCTATTCAAACTGCTCAACATACGAGCAATTCTTTGACAAATCCATCAACATTCTTCTTCATTGATCCATCAAGTCATCTTCATCCTGTCCTGCACAGATCATTACAAATTTTAAACAAATATAATAAATACATACCTTTCAGAACAGAATCTTGCTAGTTATTTTGAATTGATGGCTCTCTGCTTTAGGATCTGCTCCATTAGCTTTGCAACATTTGCAACTTTTTGACGGAATTTCTTCCTCATCCTAAACCTCTTTAATACATTTCCGGCGCAGTAAATAAAATAAATGGGGCAACACAACCATTGGCTTGCCCTGGCACTAAAAATGATCACAAATTCATTCGGTCTTCATTGTGTCTGTTCATGTAAACGCAAAAGTAGAAACACAGCCATTGCAGGGCACATATTGGTTTCTTGACAAGAGAAGCATAGATTAGAGAACAAAGTCTTACGATAGGATGCATGCCAAAGCTCCCCTAACAGTCTTAACCCTTTCTCAAGTTCTCAATAAGAAAATTCAGTATGAGATCTCTGAACAATGATCCAATATGCCATTGCATCTCACTAGCCTTGAAATCAATCAATTCAGAACCTAAGAACTTGAAGTGAAATTTATCCTATCAAGTGGAGACAGATGGACCTTTCCCCTGCCAATTTATACTCTCATTTATTTCCTTGTCCTCTCTTTCAGTTCTATTCCTTTTATCAGAAAGCGTTTCTCAACTTGGTAAATAGCAACTGCATGCCTTTTTCAATTGCAAAATGGTATGAAGATTTTGGTTAGAGGCCAATTTGAAGGGGATGAAATCCTATAATGAAGAAACCATCTTACTTTGGGGATAACAGCAACCAAGCTCTTCAAAATTGATTCAATATAACGTAGGCACATCTGGAGACATTTTTCAAGGACCATAAAATCATTCTCTCCTAACCAAATTAAACCACGATTTAAGAGCAACAACAACAATAATGAAAAATAATAATAATAAGACCACCTTCAAGAGATGTAACACTGAATTCCCCTACTTTATAAGGATGGCAAATGTAGTTTGGCTACTTCATTGGGCCGATCGGGAAAGGGATGAACCTTTTGACAGTATTTATCTGTCTGAATCAAGAATAAGAGCAAAAGTAGCTTATCCAGAACCAGAGTGGATTGCGATATAAAGAGAGCATTCAGTTGAAGTGTACTGCTAACTTCAAACAATATGCCAAAAAAGAAAAATCTATCTAGAGTAGCATAAAAGAGACATACCTTTCAGAAATGTTTTGAAGGAAAAATTGCTAGTTACCTTGATCACAAAACTGGTTGCTTTAGAATCTGCTCGCTAGCTTTCTCAGGATTTGAACTCTTTGCAGGAAATCCTTCGTCATCTGAAACCTTTTCAAAATTGTTTTCCTGTAAAATAAACAAATTCGATCGGACAAGAAAACCATTGGCAAGCACCACTTTACTAAATGATCACAAGTTCATCCAATCTCGCCGCTGCAAACATGCTCACACACATGGTGCTGTCTAGGCTTCTAAGTTCGTCTAATCAAGTAAACGGAAAAGTAGAAACATGTCTTTTGTTGGAAAGAATTGGTTTTCAACAAGTAAACAGAAAAGACAAAGGCCACAGTATTCATTTACTTGTATACGAAGACAAGCTAGAGAACAATAATGCGAAAAAAAAGGTCTTGCAATTGAATGACAACAGGCTCAGTCTTACCCCTGTCTTCTTTATAAAGCAATTTCGATCAGTCCTGAACACCTTGCTAGCATTATTGCATCTCTCTGGATGTGAAATTTAAACAGTTATGGCTAAATTGAAATCATTCCCATTGGTGTCATGTCTAAAAATATGCATACAGTTAGTTATTAAAACATAAGTATTATAAGATCCTTGCATCAAGTCTGTCAGTACTAAGATAAGTGATTTGAATTGACTTCTGTGATCTAACAGTTACTGAAAAGGAGAGAGAGGATTCCTATTCCACATGTAAAAAGGCCTACAGCTTCAAAATTCTATTAGCAGACACTAATAATGCATTACCGACAATTTAATTGTCAAAATAAAATTAGAGAACCGATGGAAAGATTTTTCCTCATGCTTTAAGAGCAGATGTTGCATAGCACCTCACAGATTCATTCGTACATTTATTCAGTAATGGTTCCAGGACCAAAAAACTAGCAATAACATAAGAGCCTAACCATCGAAGGCCTAACTCATTAAAGGAAGAAATGATGATATTTTGATGAAATTGATTCAATATTTATCTTTTCACCGACAATATTTTATCCTCCTTAAAGAAAGGAAATGTTATTGTATAAGAACAAACAAAATTATAAAAAGTAAGAAACAAGAAGAAGATATAATTTATACATACTGATACATTCAAGTCTAACGAAAACCACTTTGATACTGCACTCAAATAAATATCAGATTCCTTTTGCAGGCAACATCATCACATCAGAGAATAAAAAATTCATCATCCACAAACAGACGCAAAATGTTACATAGCATACGAAAGATTTTTTAGGGTATTTCAGAAATTATAATCATGGGAAGTTCTGTAATCAATGAATACAATGAGCATTCAACGCACATAATTCAATAAAGACTTGTCCACAATATTAACATTGGTTAATTCTCTTTGACAACTTTGTTTACAATTAATCTAGCTAAGACCAAATCAACCTTTACATTCTTGAAAACTATGCCAACTTTGAACTCTATCCACTCATCATTGTATGGAATTCCATGCAATGTATTTTAGATGGGTCGGACTACCGATATATTGCATGAGCTGTGAGCCCGACTCTACCAGTTCTTCACAACCTTATTCTTTTTACAACCACTTTGATCATTCATAACGAAGCAACTTTTATTTACATCTTTTGCTTTTGGAGTATTTTCCCTTTTTTAAGTTTGGGAAGGGAAACTATCTGAGGGTAAACCTGCGCAACGGACTAAGCTTTTCATCCACTTTCTTTTTCACAGGCTTTGACTAAAGTTGAAACTAAGATAAAATAAACAAATAACCATTTATTAAGTTCTATATGACTTTTTTTTTTAGTCATCGACTTTTGGAATATTATTATTAATTCTGTCCAATAAAAGAACGTCATCTTGGACTACAAGTAAAAAAAAAAAATACAGATAATTCATTTTCTACATTAAAATTGGTTAATTCTCTTTGACAACTTTGTTTACAATTAATCTAGCAGCTAAGACCAAGCCAACCTTTACATTCTTGAAAACTATGCCAACTTTCAACTCTATCCTCTCATCATTGTATGGAATTCCATAAAGTATATGTGTCAATTTCTAAAATGCAGATACATAAATTCTCCTAACTTAGGAAATTGTTGACATAAAAACTCGAACAGTAGACATACTGTGAATCGACAATGTATAAACAATTCGCTCAAGAAATTATAAAGCAGAATAAACAAGGAACCGAACTGATCGAATAAAACAGAACAGAGCATCGACAAACATGAAGCCTTGTAAACCTTGTCCTCTAGTGCCCTAGTTCATCTCATCTCCTCTTTCGCATAAGGCGGTGGTTTCAAACCCCACCTCCGATGAAACTCTGCCCTTCTTTCTGGGTCTCCAAGAACCTCAACAGCCCTAGAGATGATCTGATAGGCTACTTTGCCTGCAACCGAACAATCATTGTCAAGACATATCAACTTCCCCATTCGGCAAAACCTACTCAAGATCTTCCCCTCCGACACCCAGTAATTATCAATCCCGAGCACGTTGTACCAATTAATCTCGCCGAATCTATTCAGTAGCGTAGCAGCATGTACGCGATACGTAGCGACGTATCTGTGAGGACAGCCATTCCCAAATGATGGATCCACTAACAAAGCAAGTTTGGCCACATCATAGGCCTCTTTGAACCTATTTTCCAAGAACTCCCTCTCTGCAAAATCCAACAATATTTCCACTATCTTACGCGAATCTCTAAGAAGTGCCACTAGAGCTCTGGAAATAAGTTCGAACGCTCCTTGTGCAGCCGCGCAAGAATTGTAATCAGGATGTATTATTTTCAAGATCTTGCAAAACCTAACCATGATTTCTTTGCGCGATGCCTTGATATCATTGATCCCTAGTACGCGGTGCCAGTCAGTATCGCCAGTGAGACGGTTCTTGTACAGTGACGATGCGTGGACTTGGTAAACTGTAAGATGTTTCTCAATACAGCCATTGCCAAAAAAGGGGTCGAGGTTTTTAGCGAGCATGGCAGTATCATAGGCCGCTCTAAACTTTTTGTCGAAGAACTGTTCCTCGGCATAACCAAGCATCAAATCAGTCATTTTTACGGCTGTGAAAGCTAGGGTTTTCGGATTCTTGAAAATCAAGAAGAAGCGAGTCACTCAGTAGAAGCACGGTGGTGGTGGAGATAGGGTTTTCGGATTCTTGCAACCAAGAAGAAGCACTGTGGTGGCGAAGGATAGGGTTTTCGGATTCTTGAAATCAAGTAGAAGTGAGTCACTCAGTAGAAGCACAATGGTGGTAGAGGATAGAGTTTTGGGATTCTTGAAAAGTTGATGGAATGCTTTGGGAGAGACAGCGGCAGAAGAACGCTGGGAAATAATATATAGATACTAACGGATTCTAGAGTCGGTCATATTAATACATGCCCTGCGGCCAGGGAATGGAAAGTCCATAAATTAAGACTGAGCTCAACTTTCCGACTGTCGTCTAGCATTAATTCTTCCTCTATTGCTTTAATTACATAATTTGCTGCTTAATTATCATCCAAGATTTTAATTTAAGGTGCATGCATGCATGCTTATAAATGTGCAATAGCATTCATAATTATTGAATTTGCATGAAACTAGTACAAATCATCAAAAAAATTTATAATACAATAAAATAATTAGTAGCATATATAGTAATTACTTTATGGATCTATTTTGAGGAGAAAGAAATAAGAAAGAGAAAATTTATAAAAAAAAAAAATTGAACAAATGTGAAAATCTTTTTATCATTTTTAGTAGATTCGGATGTGATTCAATATATTTTTATCTCCCATTTAAGTGGATCTATGAAATAACTACCGCACATGCCACTAATTATAATTTTTTTTCAAATTATCTTGTGAAAAATATGTATACGTTTTTTAACGTTGATTAGTCCATGCATGAAACTAGGACAAATTATAATAATTCGAAAAGAAAATGATATGTAACCTAATTAAGCAGCAAAACGAAGGAAAAAAGACAAGGGTGGGTGAATTGTAACAAGAAAGCATCATTTCTAATAACATTTTAATTATTATAAACATAGTTAAAAATTAAAACAATATTATTCATATCATGTTATTATTAAAAAGTTTCATGCCTTTTTTTCATAAATAAAAAGAGATATAAAGCTTCATTTTTTTTCTTGCAATGCAAGTAAATAATTTTTTCAATTAAAAAAATATTTTTTTATTTATATTTAAAGGTAAAGTTAGTTTGAATACAAATATAATCTATTAAAAAAGGATTTGGATTACTTATATTTATTAATATATACTTAATAAATAAAACTTGATACAACATTGGATCTCATGTATTAATATTTATATATTATAAAATTAATATGTCTCCTCCTACCGAAATTACTATTATATTATAATATTTTTTAATTAATTTTTTTTCTAAAAACTCTTATATATATATAACAACAATTTCAATTTGATAAATTTAATTTTATTTAATTTTAATCATTTTAAATTTTAATTATTGAAATTATTGACCTAATAAAAGCACTTTTAAAGTTTTGATAGTAAAAATAAAGTGTCGATGAATTGCTATATAGTCTAAGGGTAATTTAAGAACCTTATTTTATATTATTTAAGGCTTTATGTGATTGTATAAATAGGCATATTGAAAAAGAAAAGGATTAAGCTATTTTTATGAATTATCAATGTTTTAGAATCTTTCTGAAGATCGAAGAGATTAATAGAAAAACGAGCCGACATGTATATATATGTGTGTGTGTGTGTGTGTGTGTGTGTTTGTTGTGTTATCATATACATATAAATAAATAAATATTTTTTGTTATATGGAGTATGAGTCTTTTTAATTTTTGAGTTATAGATTTTTTTAATATAAGACGATATATTTAGTATTTGTCAATAATTTTTTTAATACTTGTGATGGTTCTTATAATTAAAGGATATTTTTGTGGGACAAATATATATTCTAATATACGTACGTAGATTCTATCAATTTTTAAAATATTTTCCCATTTGGAACTTTTAGTTTATTTCTTTGACATACTTTTGAAATGGAAATTAATTAATTTATAAGTTACTACAATGCAATCTTTTCCTCTCAAAAATACCAACAATAAAAAGTAACAAAACCACCTGACCACATTAAATAAAAAAAAATTGTCTCTGCTGATCTAGTATAAAAATTTTAAATTTAATCTCAGTTGGTCTAAAAATATCCCTTGAAATATAATATAATATAAAAAGTAAAAATTTTGTTTCGTTAAAAATATCATATCAAGATTCAATTACGTATCCCTTGAAAATATTTGTTAAAAAGTAAAATTCTTATGAAGTTTTTATTCCTGCCATGCATAGTTCAATTTTGATCGGACTGAAAAACTAAATTCAATCACGATGCATGAAAACTAATCCGAAGATGACCCCGACCATAACATCAAAAGGCTGAATTATTATTATTATTATTATTTCTAATGCCACTGCATATAGGATATATGGATATTCCAAAATATCATTTGTATCTATTAAATTTTAGGATTTTATTTTATGCATTTATAAGAATTTTAGTTTGCTATTGACATATGAAATAATTAATCTAACCACACGTACACTTATATTTTTTTCATAATCTAAAGGCACAAAATGTCGTTTTGCATTTTGTTGGCTTATATGTTATATATGTAATACCTAATTTGAAATTAAACCTAATTTCTTATATATATATATAAGAATTCTCTCTTCTCCACACCGTTTTACACTTTTAGACTCTTGTTTTTTCCTAGTTTGTTACCATTTCTTTACTCTTGGTCTCGTTCTTCTATCTTTATTTTAGAGCGGGAAAAGTTTGGAGAATGAAAGCATACGAAAGAAATGATTTGGAGATTTTTTTTTCCAAATTACTTTGTTATTTTTCATTTTGATATTTCATATTCTTCTGTTAATGTGTGTGTGTGTTTTTTTTTTAATCGCCTCTCATTAATAGGGTTTTTCTTATAATTTTTTTATTATTATTATCATTAGATTGGATTGGTCAAGAAAAACATAATCTATCTCTAGTTTTTATGGTTTTTTAGGTTTTATTTTTTATATCATTGAGGATTGTTCTTTAGTTACTCTAATCTTAGAGGATGATTCATTTAGTTATTGCAAGTTTGGAGTTAAGACTCAATAAAATTTTATTAAATTTTCTAAATGTACAAAATCTATCTAAAAGATGCTCTTTCAAAATTGTCCGAAGAAAATTTAATCTTAATTAATGTAAATTGATCCGAAAATACATTTATCGTCTCTCCTATTGATTTAACTCGTCAACTAATTGCATGCACCATGTACGTCTGATTATGTATATATAAATTAATAACTCTTTTAGTTTGACGACATCCAATTCCTATCCCTATGCTTGTTCCAAAATCCACATCTAAGTTCAATTATTCTTTTTTTATCTTAATTTCTGTTTATATTATACCTAGGTAGTAAACAAACTTACTCAATCAGATTTGACTATTTTAGGGTTACATATCAGTTGAAACAAAGAAAGACAAGGCAAAAGAATTCAAAAGTAAAAAGTAATATATCCCACATCTTCATGTAAGGTGATGTTTGGTATAGGGTTAAAAAGGTAAAAAGATAAAGTATTACAGGAATAATTATAACAAGAATTTTTTTTAACCATATAAAGTTGGTTTATAAAGATGTTCAACGTATTTACATATTGAAGGGTTACATGTTAGTGAAAGTGAAAGAAAATAATCAAATTATTAGTAATGTTCGATGAAAAAAAAATTCATTTGGTGTGTATTTTAAGACAAAAAAGTTAACTTTTAAATAAATAGGTCGTAGTAATTAATTTAAATCATTCACATGAAACATAAATAAATAATATTCTATGACCAAAAAAAACAAGAAATGGTTTTTTCAAAGACACCTAAGTGCCCTGCCAATCCATATCCAGCACAAGCACAATACTCTTGTGCCAGAGGAAGTACAATAATATTCCCCCTTCTCTCTCTTTTCAATTTACAGGAGCATATGTTCTAGGCATAGAGCAATGCTATTTCTGCTGACAAAATAACCTTATTTTCCTAAAGGAAAAGGATCTAAAGATGCAGTCTTCTCCATCTCTACAATACACACCCGAATTCATATGGTGATCATAACATCAATTTTAAAATCTTTAATACTTGAACATTTGATATTTGGGTGAACAAAGTACAACAAACTAACATATGAATAAAAGTGTATATGATCAATTTTTTCTTAAAAATTAAGTAATTTTGCTAATTTTTTATATGTGCTAATCCATGTTATTTTGCTTTTTGATTTTGACATGGATGCAAACTACATTACAAATGGATTGGATTGAGAATTAACATCACTTAGCATAAGGTCTTGGATCGCAAATATGGAAACAGATATTCGACAAAATCAATATTCATGCCTTTTCAATTGAGATGTATTAGCCAGATTGACTTGATGGGTTCAGAATAGAATATGCTAAAGAAATGTTTAAATGCTACTTTCTTCGGTGTTTACCAAAGTTGGAGTTGTTTATTTTTAAAAAACTTAAATCTTTCAAGCTATATTTGGTCATCTAAATTTGAATAGCTTGGCATGATCTTAGCAATCAAGAGCATCTTTTTTTATTGTAAATATCAACCTTACATCATTGTAAGAAATAAAAACTTTCATGTTAAAAAACTTTTATACTTCAAAACTTTTGATTTCTAGTTTTTTTTTTAAAAAAAAAAAAAAGAAAAAGAAAAAAAGAGAGACCTTTTGAACTCTTCATCTAAAAACTCTCACACTTACACATTAAAAACATTACATGTTAAACTTTGACTATTTATCTATCAATCATTACTTATACAAGTACCAATATTAATTTTCTACATCTTAAGTGGTTTGTCAACTGATCATCTGATCAATTCTCAAAAAAATATTTGCTAACATGTGAATTTTCATTTCGAGCAATCCTCCTATATATCTAATCCCTACACAATCTTTGTTTCTAGAACCCTCTTACTCATTATAGACCAGTACTTCTTTAGTGCAATGAATTACTTCTTTAGTGCAATGAATTACTTCCCCCAAACCAGATACCCACATACCAAAAAAGCTGTCCATTGCCATCAACATAACGTATTAGTTGTTGCCAGCGGCTATCAGGGAGGTTGGCGAGCTTACAGATCAGCAAAAAAATAAATTAAAAAAAAAAAATCGTCGTATGCTATCTATGGTCACAAAGAACTTAAATAACTGGCCTACTAAGAGTAATTGATTTTAGTTTTTTTTTCAATTCTTGCCAGCTATTTTCTGTTATAAAAATTTTATAATTTTTATTTTATTTTTTCTTATAAATATGAGTAAAACCCATTTATTATTCCATATGAATTAAAAACTGTCACACGTAGTAAATTTCAAATTTCAACCACATCACCATAAAATAAAATAAAAAAATCAAATTTTGAACATTCAAACAAAAAAAAATAATCACAGACTAGACACTGAATTTTTTTTTCCTAAATAATTTAAGTAAGACCTACATTTATCACGTATGAGTTAAAAACTATCAGTTCATCACAAACACATCAGTATTTTTAAATCTCAACTAATTATAGATACTCAAAAAAAAAATCAAAATTTACACACTTAAATAGAAAGATTTACTGATTAAATAGTTGAATAGAAAAAAGAAATAAAAAATTAAGCACTTAAATTATAGTTTTCCTGCAGTATCTATCGGAAATTATAATATATGGTCCCCCTTGATTAAAATATCATAAATGTTGTACAGAGTTATCAGGCACAAAAGTATTTATATATCAGAATCCATAGAAGCAAAATTGCACCTATGACATACAAAAATGATGGGGGAATTTTGAAAAAAAGAAAAAAAAATTAAAACTCTAATAATAAGGAAGCAAAAAAAAAAAAAAAAAAAAACGATAACTGGATTTCAAGGACTCCTTGAATCCATTGTTCTTTCTGGGGCAAGCAGTAAGAACCCGGTATTGAGGACCAATAGTCTTATGTACACAAACGCCCTCTTTTCTCTTCTAAAGATTCTGAAGTATAGAATTTGGAATAAGCAAATGCTCCATGATGTGGGTTTTGCAGAAACTCACCCATCAACAATGCAATGAAAGTATGAATTGTCAATTGGAATCAGTCTGCGCCTGCTTAGTATCTGGAACCTGAAGAAGCAGACAGTGGACGAGTAGGTGGCAACCGATTAGGAGTACGACGGCTGCTGGAGTTTGGACCGGAGATGACATCACCATTCTGTGTTGTATTGTTGTAATGCCGACTGTGACCATTTGATGCAGGTCTTGACAAGTTGCCATAGTCCACAGCCCCACTGGCAGCTGCATCAAATGCCGATCTCCAGTCATCGCCAGCTGAACCATTTGTCTTTGGGCTTGGGCTGCTCTCTGCAATTAGGATAGTCCAAGGATTTAAAGGACATTAATAATAATGCCAAACTACTGCCCAAAAAAAAAAAAAAAAAATCTAACTTCTGAGTCATCTTGGTCAAGAAAGTGAACGAGGATGGGAAATTAAACATACTAGTGAGTCCTAAAAAGGAGAAATGAAAATGTACTGAAACAATCAACTATCATGACAGCGAAGTGTTTAAAAGAGGCATGGCAGCTCATGGCTCAAAGGCTTATCAGTACCAACAAGAAACTGATGATCCATATGAATGGCCAAGGAAATCTTGATCTCTTGAAAAAAAAAAAACTTCAAATTGAATAGATTGTTAAGCTATCAAATTTATGCAGCATTGACAGGTCAGGTGCCCTTCTGGTGGAGAAAACACATCAGAACATATTCGCAGGACAACTGCGGCTTCATCTACCTGTTCATGTGAAGAGAAAAACACCTAGTATGCTAATCATTAGACTACCCAAACCCATCAGATGACGACCACCACTCTTCACATTTCTTCTGGTTATTATCTTGCTCCAATAGTACAGTAAAGGTTATGTAAGATAATTTTCTCCTATTATTGTGCATAAAGACTTTGGAGTGTGCAAATAGCAACACCCCATATCTTTCTCATGAAGAATTAGGAAAATTTTGTTGCAGACAGCATGAAATGGTTTGAATAAAATTTGACCAATAAATTCAGCATTTCAATGTCCATCTATATGCCTCTGGCCCTTTCTATCTGAAAAACGATTTTCAACTACAAACCTGATCCATCACCATTAGACCAGCTAGAAGCAGCAGCAGCTTGGTTGTCATGGATGCTGAGTTGGCGTGTTAGCTTCGAAAGGAGAGAGGACTGTTTCTGGTAGCGTTCCCTCCTGCGCTTCACATTCTGGTCCTCTTGAAGAAGCTCTTCAATCCGCGCTATGCTTTGAGCACTAACCATAGTCAAATACAAAATGGATCATTACAATTCCCTTAAAAAGAGTTTCAAAAATCTATGTTTCGGCCACAGGCAGATTCCTGTAGAACAGGCATCCATGTAACCCATAACAAGATAATAATAATAATAATCATCACATGAAGTGATCTAACAAGTAGCCATGCTGTATGAGCTTCCAAGTAAAACGACAAACAGAAGTAATCAGATGCAGAAAAAGACAATGCACCAACCTGATAGAGCTATACAGCTGATTTAGCATATCTTCCTTTGCTTTCTCAACTTGGCAAAGAACAACTGCCTGATTGATAAAATTACAGATTGTTATAAAAGCCTCTCATAAGTGAGCTCCTATAAGGAGAAAAGAAAAACCAACAAATGATGACAAGCTTACTTTGGGTACATTAGCAGCCAAGCTATTCAAAACTGCCTCTACATATCCACGCACTTCTTGAGACATCCATCGAAGTTCTTCTTCAGGATCCACAGGCCTTCGAGCCATCGTATCCTGCACACAAAATCAAGTTTGCTTTGAAGGAATTTCAAAGTTTAACTCAGAAATTTCCAAGTTTTGTACATTTAACCTATGTACACATGCTTTATGGGACCAAACTGCTATGCAAAATACATAACTAAACCAACCTACAGACATTGCAAAGAAAACATTGGGGATAGCAAGAGAATTTATCCAATGGAGAATTTCACTAAAATATACAAAATAATGAACTCTAACAAGTCTATGAACTGCTCCGAATGTCCCCAGCACACCACCACTTATCCCCTAAAAAAAGGTGAACCAATATGCAGTCTGTAATCATACCAAAGAACCATCAGAAAGACTATGCCGCATTGGACGACCACCTTCAGGAGATACTCCCCTCGTTTGCCCTCCTTTAGAAGGTTGAGCAACTTTTGAAATCTTGTTCATCCACTCAACTTTGTCAGCCACACTCTCAGCTTTCAAAACAACAGCGCTGTGGGCTGCAAGATAAAAGGACAGTTAGAAATATAATGGCAACTTCGGACAATATAAAATGTAAGAAAATCCACTTGAGAAGTACAAAAGATGCATACCTTTCAAAACAGTTTTATATGGAACCTTGCTGGTTATCTTAAAAACAAGACTGGGTGCTTTAGTATTTGGTCCATTGGCTTTTTTATCCTTTGAACTCTTTGGAGGAGGTCCTTCCTCATCTGGAACCTCTTCAATATTGCATTCCTGCAAAATAAATAGATCAGATGGGACAAATCATTTGCATGCACAGCCATATAATTGATCATAAATTCATCCAGTCTTTACCGTGCAAAATGCATGTAGTTTCTGGTGGCATCATATAAAGAATAGTGCAAGTAGAAACAGAGCCAGTATGGGAGGACACATTTGGCTTTCTTAGCAATAAATAAAAACAGGTAATGACACAGCCTTCACTTGCTTAAAAGGAAAACTAGATAGCACAAATAGCAGAAGAAAGAACAGTCCGCAACATGGTTGCACATCAGACTTAACCCATCCCTACACCAAGATATTGGTAAAGCAGGTTAAGTACCTGTCTCTCAACCACTTGGTAAGAAGTTTAAGATATCGGAATCTTAAAACTACCATTTTTCGGTGTACTGGCTTCCTACCTTCTAGAGCATAAATAAATAATATTCTACGACCAAAAAGAACAGGAAACAGGTTTTCAAAGACAGCTACACTCCCAATCCAACACAACCACAATACTCTTGTGCCACAGGAAGTACTACGTTCCCCTTTTTTCTCTTTTCAATTTACAGGAGAATATGTTCTAGGGATAGAGCAATGCTATTTCTGCTGACAAAATAATCTTACTTTCCTAAAGGAAAGGAATCTAAAGATGCAGTCTTCTCCATCTCTACAACACACACCCGAATTCACATGGTGCTCATAACATCAATTTTATAATCTTTAATACCTGAACATTTGATATTTGGGTGAACATCATGTAGCAAACTAACAAATGAATAAAAGCACATCAGCTAACATGTCAATTTTCATTTCAAGCACTCCTATGTATCCAATCCCTAAATAATCTTCGTTTCTAGAAACCTCACACACCACAGACCAATAATTCATCAGTGCTGAACACCTCCCCCCAAACCAAATACACAGATACCAGAAAAGCTCTCCTCCATTGCAGTCTACATAATGTACTACTGATTAAACATTTTAGTAGTCCCTAGCTAATCGAACCTGTTTTTTTTTTTCTTTTTTTTTTTTTTTTTGAAATGTTTTTGGATACCTAAAAATCCAGAATGCAACCAGTGGTGATCCAAAATCAAGAGAGTAATAGCTGACCATACCTCCAAAGTGATGACACCACGAAAATGTCTCTCCTCTTGCTTTTTTGTGTACCCGAGCTGTTAAATAAAAAATAGTTGAGTTTAATTACTGCTAATCATCAACATAAGAGACAAGAAAGATTAAATGCTAACAATTATAGCAACTAGATTAATTGTTCCGCACTTCATACTTTTCATTCACCCCCCTTCTGTAGTGGATACTTAGGCAATGCGCATTAGAGGGTGCAAATACAGGTCACTTCCAAACCATCAGACCATGAAGATGTGCACATTTAACATGCTTTGATACCATCCTGTAACAAACTCGACATCTATATGTGTTTTGAAGCAAGAAAACAAAGGTGAAACTATCGAGTGAATGTCTGAAATTAGGTTTCCCTAAACAGCACATGTACAGGGACGTAAATACTAGTCTTATTGTAACCATTAAACAAAATAACAACAGAGTACACAATATAATAACATGGAAGAAGAAATGTGAAATAAAGTTTACCAGAGAAAAATTTACAAACCTTCCCAGTCTTCTCATTCAAAACAAACCATCGCTTGCTCCATCCATTAGTCTTTGCACTTTTCTTTGATAAAAAACCTGCACATAAAATGCAAACTGCTCACTTCTTTGATAAAAAACCTGCACATAAAATGCAAACTGCTCACTAAAATTGAAACTTTCCCATTAGGAAATTAACGGAATTGTGAAGGGGAAGATTGGACAGGAAAAATAAATATGTTCATTTTCTACACCGCACAGATTATAAATCAAAGGCTTGTCCACTTCAAGATCATATCCTGAACTAGTTCCCTGTGTAAATTCAGGCACCCATTTCTTTATGAACCAATCCAGAAAAACTAATGGCCAAGCCAGCTTTTGTATCTTGAGAACTATGGTAGCTGTTAAATTTCTTTAATTGCATGAAAGAAATGATGCAATTCTGACATCCATGGCCCAACATTTTTCAATTTCAGAAGTCAACAACAGCTCTAAATTTCAGAAAATATTGACATAGAACTCAAAATGCAGCTGTACTAAAAAATTTATATACAGGGCACATGGTAGAACTACACGTTTTTACAGGAATACAGTAACCCAATAAACCTGCTGTTATTTCTCCTTCGGGACCAGCAGTCTTTAAACCAGAACCCTCCTGCACTTCCTTTTCTGCCGGATTGGATTTCTCTTTCATTGATTTCAAACTTCCACCTGTTTGCTGACCACCTGCTTGAGGACTGGTTGCCTAAGAGGATGTATAAAACAAAACAAACAACGGGTAGAACATCAACAAAACAGAACAGAAATAACACATTTTGGTTAAAATTCCTATTCCAATAAAAATTGAAATGAACGCAAACCCTGTTTAATATAGCCTGCTCAGCATCATTCCCTTTCTTTGAGGACCGGTTCTTAAGCTCCTCCTCTCGGCGCTGTCTTTCCATCCTATAGTAGAAAATGAAAGGATAATAATTAGGTTGGAGGTTAACATTCAGAGATGTACTAATATATCTAAGATACAATAAAAAAGATCCTTGCATATGCCAAAACTTATGACATGCTCAGGCACACAAACGCAATTTACAGAACCAAATTAATGTAGAAGTTGGAAACACTACATTATACAGCTTTACTATTTTTGCACCTTTTCAAGCAATTGAACCAGAGATAGATAAGCAGGCCATCACATGACATAAAAATTACATTTTTCCTTGCAATCAAGCCACCATACCCAACATATTAGAAGTAAACCAAGATTCCTACTCAGATATATACCAGCCAAACATGTTCACAATACCTCCTTTGCACCAAACGGATGAAATGTTGTGGAGGCACAAATACTCGCTCCATATCAACCAAAGCGACAACCATCTTTTTTGCTTCATTCTTAAACCCATCTAAAGCAGCACTTGCGATGGCCAAAACCTTACAGAATCAATAAAAAAAAAATCAGCTTCAAAAAGAATAATATTTGAACCATGATAGGTACTTGTGCAGGTTCAGAATATGCAGCATAAATCATGGAGCATGTAATTACAGATTAACATACCTCTCTCTTGAAAGGAGGGTACCTTCCCAGACCTGGTGTGGCATTTGCAGCAGCAGAAACTATATCCACCAGGACACGATGCACCTGTTTTTTGTCAGGAAGGAACTCCATCAGTAGCACACAACAGAACCAGTTATTGATCATAGACCTTTGAAACAAAATGTCAAAACGAATATGCAAGGTCTACCTCAAATTAGTTTCATCTGAATGAAAATTTCAGAGAGTCATTTTCCCCAAAAAAAAAAAAAAAAAAAGAATGACCTACCGCATCATTTTTCAAGTTGTAAATGAGAAATAAGTACAAGTTAACATAATGCCTTCATAAAGCACAAAAAATCACATCATATGACTGCTCAAAGCATAGCACCAGAACCCAGTACACCATTAAACAATGTATTAAAGAAGATATTAATAGATTAGAAGTCAGATATTCATTTGATGTTCACAATCACCATAATCATCAATCTCAAATATGGGGAGAAAAGAAGTGTGGAAACGTTCAAGTCATAACTACAAGAATGAAGTGTCATATTACAAGAAATGGTGGAACAAAATGTAATTCACCTCATCAACACAGAGACGTGATGGTTCTTTGGCAAGCTCCAGCACAATTTTTATTAAGGATCTCAAACCTTTTTCAGGGGATATGAGATATGGTTGATATCCATCGGCCTCTAAGACAATCTGACAGAACACATATAGAAGAAAAGATTATTGATAGTTGATAGTGCATAAAAATTCCTAAAAGCAACAGAGCATGTAGCAAAAATGGAAGGGATGAAAAGCAGCACAATTACCCTCTTGACATTATTGATATCAAAATGTCTATCCAAAGGAAGTTGCTTGATTCTATTTGGAAAATTCCCCTCGAAACTTGCAACAATTTTCCAACCAGAACCCTGCAGCAGAATATTTTAAATAACAGCTAATTATTTTGGATCATGAAACTTCAGAGAAACCATTTCTCAAGTAATACTTGTAACAAAAAGAAATGAATTTAGTGCATCACCTAGCAGATTTTAGTTTTGACTATCATAGAACAGAAGCAAATAGCTATTGGTAAGATTTTTTCAAGGTAAGACAATTGCACTCAGAGAAACAAAACCAAGAATATCATCAGAGGACATTTTAAAAAATATCTACCATTTAAACCCGAGAGAGAGAGAGAGAGAGAGGGAGGGAGGGAAATAACTAGGCCATTTGAGTGGCAAGGAAAGAGGAAATAACTGAGGAGAAGAAAAGAATAATAAGCATGGAGTAAAGATACATAGAGAACTAATAGTACAAACTACAAAGATCTATGGAGAACTACATCCTTTGCGAGTGTAGCATCAATACATAACTGATCCACCTACAGGCTACATACTAAAGAGCAAAGAACTAGAGAAAGCATAAGATATGAAAACACTCACCTCACCCGTCATAATGTGTTGGAGAAATTTATCCTCAAATTCACGACAAAGCTCCAAAGCTAGAGCTCTTGTGCCCTCAGCACTTTGAACCATCTGCTCCCCAAGTCTCACTAATTCATCCTGAATTATTTGAGACTTCCCTTGTAAGCTGCATAGATACAAAGGACAAATGTGTGAGGAATATCTTAAAACAATAGAAGCCTACAAAGGAAGCATAAATTGCATATATCGGATAAAGAAAGAAGGTTAACACAAGTGATTAAATTTATCCCACCCTTGTCTATAATGTGGTTAACAGAACAAAGCACTTTCATTTGTCTCCTTACAGTCAACAGGCCAAGTGTGGCATTATCAGGAGGAAAAACATGCACCAGTTATGTCCAAAGTGCAAATTATGTACCAAAGGAGATCAACAGTAATAACAACAAAATCCATGCCAAGAACTTCCTTGACTGTGCTAATTACAAGACAAGCACATATAATAGAACATTACATTGAGAGGTACTTTATCTCCAAGTGCAAATTATGCACCAAAGGACATCAACGGTAATAACAGCAAAATCCATGTCAAGAACTTCCTTGGCAGTGTGCTAATAACAAGACAAATATATATACTAGAACAACACAATGAGAGGCAATACAAGGAACACTAACAATAGAGCAAATTAATCAAATAAGAGATAAGCTAAGAAAACAATAAAATTTCTTAAAGAAAGAGAAAAAGTCATAAGAGAAGTCTATAACAATTACCCAGAGAGAAGATTTGGAACCCGAACTTTCATGCGCTTACGAATCTGCTGTGCCAGAGCTTCCACTAAGGCTATTCTGCCTAGCTTGCTCTGAGGGGCTCCCGTCAGTATGGATTTGAGACTCTCACTCTCTGCTTTCCATGCAGTTTCTAGAGAAGTTTCAGACCCAGACTGCCCAGCAGCAATTGAAACTGATTGACCAATTAAAGCAACCCATGGGATATCAGCAGTTTTTGGTGGCCCCTGATTTAGCAAGAGAGCCTGAACAGCCGCAAGAGCTTTCTGGTCCGAAGCAGCTTGATCTATTTTGCTAATTATACCAACGGTTCTAGTACCTGTCATTGACAGAAGAGGATACCTATTTAATCATTATAAAGATGTGTTTTTTAGTAGGTGAAGGGGGTGAAAAGTTATCGTAGTAACATTTCAACTAGTTCGAAAAAAAAAGGAGGGAAAATTTATGAAGTTTTACCCTCACAAAAAGTAATAAAACTGGACCCACTAAAAGCAATTTTCCCCAACAATTTTTTTTTTTTTTTTACAAGTCCAATCAAATTTTATTTATTTGCACCTTTTTAAGCATGGGTCTCACTAATATGCATCATTTATCTTTTTAATAATAATGGGTCCCACCATCACCTTTTATCATTTTGGATCTACTAAACATCATTATCATTACACCATTAACGCTTACACCTTAACATTTACTCTTATAACATTTCTAAGCATTTTTTTTGACATGTAACAAAAGCAACATAAGAAAAGAATTGTTGAACACATAAAATAAATAAATAAAACACCTAACAAAAAGAGATATGATGGAGATACAAAAAAGTGGAATGCATGTGCTCAAAAATAAGAGAGAAGTGTCTGATGTCACTGATATCCTGCCATTAAAATGATCACAGATCTCAGTGCAATCAACTTTATAAGCCATTTACCTTCTCCGTCATACTCCTTGGCAATCCTGAGGGCTCGATATGAAGCAATTTCAGGTGCCTGGGCAGCCGGTACAACAACTAGCAAAATGGCATCATTGTGCTCTGCATAGTCACTAACCTAAGCAATGGTCATATTGAAAAATTATTGCTATAATATTTGAGTACCATACTGAACTAAATGCATACATAAAAAAAATAAAGGAAACAGAGCAAAAGGCCTTGGTTCGCTTCACATATTGTATGCAAAATTTAATGTTGACCACCATGATGATGAAGCTGGTTGATGTAAATCCTCACATGTAATAGAGGTCTAGAACCATTAATTAACACTTACTATAGATTCATCCATGATCCGTTGATCCAGGCCAGGTAAGTCAATCAATTTCAAGGGAGGAGCTGAGAGAAACCATGTTAAACAGTGAGAATGGTAACAGCAGGATTGGTTTGTCCAATAACAGGCACAAGAGCATGGGATTAAATGAATCTGAATTAGTTAACTGAATCTTAGATGGGTGCAATTCACCCCATGCCCTTGTACTATCCAATATTTGTGCATTTCAATCCTTCTACCCAGGTATGTTGCAAAACAAACCATATACTACTCAAAGTTGGGACAAACCAGCCCTTCCATCCAACATCTGACCAATCATATAATGACACATGGTTAATGGAGTTGGATGGAAGGACTGCTATGTTCCAACTTTGAATAGTACAGAGTTTGTTTTGCACTATAACTGGATAAAAGAGTTAAAATGAACAATACTGGATAGTACAAGAGCACGGGGTGAATTTCACACAATAATCTTCCACAAACCAATAGCTAATACCAAATCTTAGAATCTTTGTTCATCAGTTAAACTAGAATGAATAGTATATATAATGAACCAACCTGTGCTTGTGCGCAGTTTCAAATATATCTCATCCCGACCCTTGCCAGTGGCGCCCTTACTAAGCCTATCCTGTAAAGAATGCCGCAAAGCACCTACAAAATAACAAAAATCATATTTCCTTTTTCAAATTAACAGGTACAAACAACTAATAATCTGAAAGGAGTCTTTGATATTAATGTTTATAGACATTTGACTGTATAGTTGGAAAAGCAATTTCTACCTCAGTTAAGTCCCATGCGTTTCTGTTTTCTCCTCTAACTCTAGTATGTCATGTTTGTTTATCTTATGAGTCAACTACAGAAATAACTTTTAGCCCTAGGCATAGCCATTGCATGTCTTATGGATCACAAAATAAATATTCGCCATAGAGAAGATGGATAGTCAAAGCATTGGTCTTGCTATCCTCCAACAATGTTAGCACTTGGCAGATGGGTTTGTTAGTTATGGCGGGAATCATAAGCTGCCAGTTCAGCAGAAGATGGTGGTATGTTAAAAAAGCATCAGTAGTAACACGAGAATCCTAAGAGGCTGTTTTTCGAGTTAATCCTTAACCATATAATCAAAAGCAACTGGAAGAAAGAAGAAAATAAATAAAAAAGCAGAAGACACCAATAATGCAATTTGAATTGAGTCATTCAATTGCAGTTACTAACTTGCAGAAACTTGTTGAGATTTGTTGTCAATCTGCAAGATAATTGATTTGCTGCTCAAAGAACCATCCCTCTGCAAGCCAATGCTTATAGGAGCCCGAGTGGCACCATTTTCACCAGTTGGCTGTAGAAAAGGAAGAGAATTTCAGGAATCACCTACATTAAGGAGAGGGAAAAAAAATACAGAACCTAATGCAGACAAACTTACCAGAACAGGGTGTCCAATTACACTATTCAAAACTGCAGATTTACCAGCACCCTAACCAAGTTGTCCACAAACAGGGAAGAAGAAATCAAACAAGGATCACAGTACCAAAAAGAAAAGAAAAGTAGAAACAGAAATTTACATAAAGGACGCAAAAATGGGAGCTGTAGCAGCAGTAATCTCAGAATTCACTAAGCTATAAAGTCTCATCTTCAACAGTTCCTCATGCCTCATAACCGCAAATTACATTCAAAACAGATTTTCTGTAAAACATCTAGCTAATGTGAGCATCTCCAATGAAAGAAATGTCACATTAAAAAGTAGATCCTATCATCCAGTTATGTTTAACAAACACGGCTGCCAATACCTCCACAAACACACACACGCTCACACTCACACTCACACAACGGCATCATCAAGATGGCATGCATTTAAAACCACACCATGAACATATATTTCAAATGCTCCCACTAAAAGGGGAAAAAAAATAACAAACTACCTTCATCAAAATGACATCGAAACTACTAATGAACGCATTCAAAAACCAAATTCATTCTTTCTCTTGGTGCTCAAGGTGATGATGCATCAGCTGATGAATTCAGCTTCACTACCTGCTTGGCTTCCTTGCACACTTACACACGAAGCATATACTGGCATCTCATGGCATTTTATTTATTTATTTATTTATTTATTTAATCGTGCGAAGCGAATTTAATTCAAACTATTGGTATTTACAATATTGCTTGCTTGTATGTACTGCTGGTGGAAGACAATCCTCATAAAAAAACCACACGTCTCACATAATTTACGAGAAATCCGCTTACAAAAAGAAGGCAAAACTAAATAAGTCAAACAGTACATAAACTCTCCTTCCTTCTAATCACTAATCAAAAAATTCAAAAAAATATATACATCTAAAACTAAATTAAAACACAAACTCCTTTTCTTAACTAAAAATATCAAACTCAAATCAATCAAATCCAGTCTATAATTCCAAGTAAATTAAGTCACTTACTACGTTGCCAAGTCCAACAACATTAAGAAAAGTTGAGTTCCGTCTTGAACTTGACCTCGAATTTTCGTCAACATCCTCATCGGCAAGCAACGCCGCTGCTTGCTTCATCGACTCCGATAACTGTGACAACTCCTCGATCGCTTCCATATTTTCAATTCTAACAATCAATGATCTAAACTAACAAGTTCGTACCAAAAATCGAAGCGATCGAGCTAATCGAAAAGCGCTAAGAACCGATGAGATCTAATTGGTTTGTAGAGATATCAGATTTTTTCAATATTCAACGATTTGAAAAGGCTACGGAATGGAACTGCCCTCTCTCTCTCTCTCTATTTTATTCTCTTTTTTTTTTTTTTTTTTTTTTGAAAGAAGAAATGTACACGAAGAAGAAGAACTCTTTTTCTTTTTTTTTTCGTGTTTCCTCTCTCTTTCTTTATTGCTTCTCTCCCACTTTCTCTCTGAGAGATATAAGACGACGACGACTACTATTTCTTAGCGTTTTGAATTGTGTGTTTTTTTCAAATGTTTTTCTCTTTCTTTCTTTCTCCGTCTTGCGTGTGTTTTAAATTCCTTTCTTTTTTAAAAGTTTGAAAATATTTCGGCCAGCTACTGTTGTTTATGTGCCGACGACGGTTATTTCGAAATAAATACCACAGTACTCAACTTCATAGTTACGGTTAAGTCAGGTGCTGCTGCTACCGCCTGATATTTACTCACTTCGAAACACCAGTTGTCAATAGTTAGTCCCTTTAATTTATAACTACAAAGCCTTAGTCCTTATAGTTTCGATCGCGAATAAGGTGGGCTTCCGGTGTTATGTAATAATCCTGGCTATATCGCATGTAAAAACTTCAGAATTAAATACCTAAAACTCTATATAAACTAAAATTTATAATTATATTAAAATTGATATTTATATGAGTTAATTAATATGAAGCTATCAATTGTAAATACAAAGCATAAATTTAAAAAATGATAATAGCTTACAAAAAGACTAAAACAATTAACAATGAACACATAAAATAAATTAAGGAAAATCGATAATAACTTAAAAAATATTTTCTTAAAGAGTAACAAATGTGACATCGCAACAAAATAATTGTTATCTTTACATAATAGTTATTACGGTATCGACACGTGTAAAACAATCTATTATGTTATAAAATATAATATAACTTATTGAAAGGATAAAATTGAAAAAAAATTGCTGTGAATTGATTCTTTTATTTTAATCCTCAATCCATGAGGCTCTAGAGTAATTAATAGCTGTAGGGATAACTGAAAAATTTCACAGATATCAAGTGGGATAGCTAAGAAATCATTCCAAAGAAAAGGCCACAAGGAAGTACAAAATTGAAAAGAAAATGGAAACCTCAAGAGGGTAATTCAAAATATTCATTAGTTGAAGGCGGTAGTTGACAGAATTCAAAACCTCCATTTGTAATTTGTCAATTGAAATTACTTGGCATGGTTAGTAGAATTGGTCCATAATACATACCATATTAAGACGATTTGATGGCATTTTTCGTCCTTCATTAATTGCAATTTTGACACATTAAATCTAATGGTTTCAAAAAACGCAATCGAGTCCTTAGACTCTTGATTCAGTAATTTGTCCCTCTGTCGGATTCGGAAGTAAAATTTGAATTAAACTTGTTCGTGCAACATGTGTCAGAATTCTAGAGGACACCACATTGAACCCAAAAATTAAATGAAGTTAATCCCCTCTTGATTACAATACAATACTGACCCACTAATTGACAAAAAATAATGGAAACAGTTTTCCATCAAAGAAAAAAGTTTAATGGCTATACTTTTTGCTTAATTATAATAATCTTTTATTTTTAATTACAATACGTTTTATTTATTTATTTAGTTGACAAAAAAGAAAAAAAATTACATAAAAAAATGCCATTATCAGGGACTTTTATGTTTGAAGGAAATACTTTTTTCATTTTTTATATTATTTTTCTTTTCACCTTGCCCGCTAAAATAAATTAAAAAAATATTGTAATTAATTAACAAGTACCCACTGATTTTTTTTTTCATGTTCTATGCATAGAAAAAAAGATAAAATATATTTCCATGGAAAAAATAGAAAAAAGTATTTCCATCGAACATATGGCTATTCATCATGGCATTTTGTATGTTGGTTCTTCTTTCTTCTATTTATTTATATCCGATAGTGTTTTTTTTTTCCTCATTTTACTTTTTTCCATTAGTTGATTAGTACTTCGATAAGGAGGGATTAAATTTATTTAGTTTATGGCTCAATAGGAATGTGCCATGTGTTCAATGTGTAGCCTCCAGAGTTCTGAAACATGAAGAACGAACCACTTTAATTCAAAATTTACCTCTCCGAATTTGCCTCCAAACAAAAAGTCGAAGGACCCATTAGGTTTAATTTGATGTGCCAAAATTACAATATTTCAAGGACAAAAGATACCATTAAACATGTTTTAGGCATAAAATGTTGGAAAATTTTAAAACGAACAATCTAATTCAATATATATATATATATGAATAAAAAATAGATATATAATAACGTGATTTGGTAAAATTATATATGCTATATCTACGAACTTAAGAATAATTTTTTACTATTAAAAAAATTAATATAAGAATATAATTGTGATTTTATATTCAAAATTTAATTTTAAAATTCTTTGTACTCTTACTCTTACATTCAATAAAAATCCTTCAACTATTGTGTTTTTACATACTAAAACCATATATCTACTCAACTTACTTATTTATAACGATCAATAATCAATAAAAACTCCTTGATAGATGAATAAAAAATCGTTTGGTAGACAAAGAATATTTAGTCAGTACTTTACTTTACTTAGTCATTACTCAAAAAGAAAACATGAGTCATAAGCATAACATATAAATGGTTAAGTAAATGATTGAACATATACATAGGCCATAAGTTTGAAACTTCAAATTTTAAAAGTTATTAAGTATTATTAGTAGTTGTTAATCTCGAAAAATGGAAAACAATTGTAAGTATTTGTGACAGAATTTAGGAAGAGAAAAGACATGTCATCTGATCTTATATCATTCAAAGGTCGTTGTCTGGTGCAAAGGTTTACATCATAAAAACTGTGGGTTGGAAATCTTGACATTTCAGTATTTTCATAAAAAATATATAAAAGAATAATTTTCTTAAAGATTCTGTCTCCCATCTAACATCCCCATTTTAATACAAGGACAATTAGGTGAATATGTTAATCTACTTAATATCCCAACAATTGGATGGTACGATGTCTTCGATTTCGAATTGCAGATTGGAAAAACCAAAAAAAAAAAGAAAAAAAGAGAGAGAGAGAGAGAGAATCATTAACAATTTAAGAATTCAATGATTTATGATTTATTGGCCAAACTAAATTGAAATGCTAAATCATTATTATAATGAGTAATTAGAAGAAATTTCGTATGGCCGGATCCAAAACCTACCCCATCAACCTAGAAAAGGAGAAATTTCTTGGGTGGCGTAATGTGAAAGGATGGCAAAAACCTACCTCATCTTCGTTCAATGTCTTCAAGTTTAAGATTACGTCAAACATTCGATACGCGCCTGGTGGCTGTTTTATTTTTTGGAGCAATCTGTTTAACCGGCCTTCAACTCTTATTTGTGTTGGATAGTGAATTTTTTGGGTGCGTTTAATTAATTTATTACGCTATATAAAATTTACATAGTTTAATAATATATTTATTTTACGATTACACTTGAAATTCTTATTAAGTTTTTCAATTAATTATAAATATAAAAAATAATATCTATATTTATAATATAGATTGGTAAAGTTATAATAAAAATATCTTAGAGCATCTCCAATGATGCTCTTTATTTTTAGTTAGCATTTTTAATGTAAATAGAGAGAATCATTAATTATATAGATTGAAGATCAATATCATTCTTAATGCTATTCTCTACTTTAACTCTTTATTTTGACAAAATCCATAAAACCCGAAAAGACTATTAGTGAATAGAATTTGAATGACATAAGAAATAGTAATTTTCATTAATGAAATATAAGATAAAAAGTCATTTGTACTTATCTAAGTATTGAAGAGCCAAAAATAAAAATCTTAATATAAAAGAGAGCATTAGAGATGCTCTTACAAGCTTATACTCAATACTTTGTATATCTTTTAAAAACTCCACCTCCGAGCTTTTTTACTCCACTCGTATTAACTTTGTATAGCACATTAAATTGCAGAACATATTCACATTAAAATTATTTTTTTTATTATATAATTTTAAGAACTAATGTCTCCCTCATATCAATCGAATTTTTTTAAGGAAATAACTTATGAGGATTGCTGAGTTAGAGATTCGAATTTATAAATGAATGGGAGAAACAAAACTACTTGATTACGTGGCCTGTAATCTCCTAAGGTGCCTTAACTGGTTTCATGCGACGGCTTTTTTGCTTTCTTGTACTTCTCGTGAACTAATGTCCCATGCCAAGCCTCTTCGGTTGATCTCTCTTTTTCTTCGTATATGTATAAGAAACCAACATCCTAAACAATGATGGGACAATCATCTAGGAGTATCAATGATATCCTCACTTCATGTTTAAGAGCTTATGCCTGACGCAGAATTAATGGATATTTCTAACAAAAGAAAAAATATATATATATTCTCAGCTCCTTCTCAAAAAAAAAAAAAAAAAGAAAGAAATTAGCAGCTTTTAAAGTGCAAATTAACCATGAGTGAAAATGATGGTAATATTGTTCAATAAGTAGGTTCCTTAAATGAGCAGAATTGAACATCCATTCTAGCACGAAGACTGCTGCTTCATCTTATTTCATGAATTCTGAACTTTTTTAATTGTCCCACTAGTTGGTCCATCCATTACAATAATGATGCTTTTTAAAAAAGAAAAATTATTTTTGAAAAGTTTTTAGTTTGATAAAAAAAAAAAAAAAAAAAAAACTTTGGGATGAGTCTGCGTATTTATCAAAATTAATTTGTTTTTTTTTTTTTCAGATGACTTTTAGGACAGACTCTCGATGTGATGTATTTAGAACAATGAATAAATTACTCTAAACATAAATTTTAAAGTTTAAAACCTGGAAAATTAAGAAATGAAGCAAATCTTTTTTAAACATAAGAATTTCTTTAAAAAAAAAATTTATTCTACAATAAATATTTTCAAATCAGTTTGTATATTAATCAAAACTAAAAATCCTTCTATTTAACCTTAATTAAATGAAAGACTCATCATGCAAAATGATATTCTTTTAGTAATTACAAGAGAGTTAAATTGTTAAGGGAGGAAGACACGAGTGCCGTCGAATCATATGACTTATTGGCATATTAAAATATTTTCAATACCGAAATATTTAACAATGCATACATCCCAGCATTGGATGATGTGGGTGGTTCTCATATGGCAACCTCAAGTTTTACCTTTTTTTGAAAAAAGAAGTGGTTGGTCATGTCAAATGATGACCTACCCAACACCCATCTCTCATTTTTTGTGGGGGCTTATCAGAAAGAAAAAGGTCAACTCAGATTTTTGTGACATTCAGATTCAAAGCTGCTCAAGTTTTACCATGGGAGGCTTTGACTACCTCCACATATATTCCATTAAACAATATATATATATATATGTCTGATCCAAAAAAATGTCAAAACAATAAATATATTTTAAGAATTTGATTAGAAAATAAATGATAGAGAAATCGTTTGCATTAGTTGCTCTAGCATACATGGATATCCACCTACTTAGATAACCAGTATTTTACTGTCAATAAAAAAAATATATACAAAAATATTCATTGACACTTTATATATATGCTAAATATTTTGTTATACATTAGCACTTCACTCGTCTCCTAAAGAGGAAACTGGGCAAAACGTGTGCGAAGTTCATGCTCCGAAATGCAGCTAGTTTGAAATATAAGAAATAAGAAAGAATAAAAAGGAGAATTGTCTGGAAATCCATCATGATGAACAATGTATCTGCAAATTATTACCGAAAGTACATCCACTCAGCTGGGACACAACGCCTATATTGTATAAACATGACTGGCGTAATACTACTTCACAACATCATGGATCCCCAAAAACAATAACAAACAACAAACTCATTGCAGAAACCACAGCAACCTGGTTCCCCACCGGATTCAAAACCCTAGCACCCCAAGTCCCAACTGAAAGCAGTAGAAGAGGACTACTCATACTTGATTTTACGCGTTCTTTAGAGAGAGATAGAGGTTAAATGAAATAGGGTTAAGCAACAGCAACTCCAGAGTGGAAAGGCCGTCTTTCCACTTTATTACTTTCCGGTATGAAGTCAGGTATAACTTTTCTTTTTGCAGCTGTTTTGGGCCCAGGTGGTATTGCCCTAACATAACTTTTCAACTTCTGCAAGCCTTCTGGTTGAAGAGGTTTTGACAGAAAATCTTCAGCGCCATCTGCAAGACACCTGTGGAGCACACGGTAATGAAATCATGTGCAATAAATGAGATTCCTTACAAAGCAACCATTTTATGATGCAATTTTCAAATCTAGTTTTTCAAGAACCATAGCTAAGATTGCCTTCCGTAGACTTCAAACCAATATATATGGCTGATTTTCACTGAATACATGAAAGCTAGTGGTGCAAAGACTGGTGCAGTTTATTTTAGCTATATTCTCAATTTCTATAGATACAGGGCGATACAAGTAAGAATGCATGAAGCTGAATAACATGCAGCCTCAGGGTGTAGGTGTAGCTGAAATGGTGTTATATTCTTGGTTTTGATTCAACACGAGCAGGTTTTCATGTGTTGTTTGATATTTTACAAAGCTGTTGTAATATGGAGAAGAAAAGCCAGCGTTGGTTTACATTAGCAAACTCAATGTAATCATCTATGTAAAACTTTAAATACACAGGACCATTGAGTTTTTGCTTGAGTCCAACTGTATCCAAATTCCACTAGTAATCTTGAACATTTTCTCATTAAGAGTGCATCTCTCAGACTCTCTTTCAACATTGAAGTGACAATACATATCTCTTTCATCAATGCTCATTGAGGAGTTAATAATATGTAAATTGTATTAGACGACAATCAAAAATGATATCAACTCAATGTAAGGCAGGAAAAAAAATAAAAAAAAAAAAAGATCACTGCAGTTCATATTTAAACCAAGTGAAAAACCTACTTGTAAGATCTAATTTCAATCATGAGTGGATTTTGAACGTTATTGACAGCACTTTTACGGAGTAAAGCAACCCTCTGATCTTTCAATATGGTGTAATCATCCTTTTTGGCTTATTGAAAGCCAAATATAACTCCATCGCAAAATAGAGAATTTGAACCATGGTAAGCCATAAGCAATATTGAAAGAAGGGGCATCTCTCAAAAACAAGGCCATTCAGAAAGGAGCAGGGAAGTCAACTTCAATCATTGCACAGGTAACATGCTTAGTTAAACTAATTATCAAACTTATGACAAATAAAGTAGTTAAATAAAGCCAGGAAAACCATTGATCATATATGATAGGTTATAATACTAAATGGTGTAAATTCATTTGGTTCTTTGGTTAAGGCCCAAGGAGTACTCCTCTGGTATCACTACGTTTCTTAATATTTCTGCTTACGCTTGTAATTGCCAGAGAGACATCATAAAAAACACCATAAGTTTTTCCGTTGTTCCAAAGAAAAAACTGGATAGAATAATAAACAAAGAGGCATTTGATGGGAAAATAGAAATTTTATCAATCCGTCGTCCCTTCGCTGATCACTATGTAGCAATCGAAAAGGCAAATCCAGGAAATTAAGTTTAGGAGTAAAACAGACCAGATTCCATCAGATAATATCCAGGAACCATAACAACTGAAGTAACAGATTTTCAGGTAGTTACAACAGTAGTCCTCAAACAAAAGAAATAATGTGAGAAAACTACCTGCTGATTCGTTGCGGATTGTACTCAGATGACATTATCACAACAGGAATGGATTTCATATTGTTGTGCTCCTGGGGATCAAGAAAGGGACTGGATTTATCACTCCCAGATTGGATTTTATAAACGCTGATTAACTAATATAAAACCATCATTTTTGTTTCTATGAACAATATAAAAGGATCGTTAACTCTGGTACTCAATAAAACATGGAATTTTGGTTGATTAAATGTAATAAAATCAACTGAAAACCCAACACATTGCTCAAGATAATCAAAGAGGTCAAGACATAATTTAGATTTAGAAGATTTCCTAGACAGAATCAATTAGAAAACGGAGACCTAACCCAATAAGCAAACGGCCCTTAAATTATTTTTACATTATAATTGTTCACATCATCGTTTAGAGTTGAGCAGACAGATTTTGCGGTTCGAATTAAGAGAAAGAAAGATGGGAGAAGGCATGTGCCGGCTTTTTACCTTCACGGCCATAAGAAGATCATAACCGTTCATCTCGGGCATACAATAGTCAGTAAGGATTAAGTCAATCTTTTGGTCCTGAAGAAAGAAGCAAAGATGAATTGCCACAGATATTAGATGCATGAAACAATCAAGAAGGTGCCAACACCAAACTCAAAAATTTTATTAGGAAACAAGATGCAGGGATATGCAAAAATACCAATATAAAGAAAAGTGAAAAATAATAGACGAAGAAAGTCAGGGAAAATATAGTTCACCTCAGAACCAAATTAAAACTAGAATAGAGATATTACTTAGGAAACATGAAACCCTACGACACTAACCGTTAGGCTGTATACTTGCAGCTGCTGATGAATCTTTAAAGCTTACCAATGGATATAAACAAAGATGTGCAGTTTATAAGGTTTTGCATCAACTTTAAAATTCAAACCTGAATAAAACTTAAGATCTTGATGGCTTGCTTCATTAATACAATCAGAATAAAGAATCATTTATCATGAATCTCAGGTGTAACAATTAATCTTGTTAAAACAAATCAATATCATTATACCATAAATTTCATAGCATAAGAAAGCTGACACTTTGAGGTTACTAGCATTATTGTGCGATGAAAGAAAAGCAACAACGTGTTTTCATGGACCACATGCCATTATCTTTTCAAATATAAAGTTATCTTCAATAATCTACTACTAATTATAACTTAATTAATCCAAAGTTTACTATAAGTAGTGTTTAATTAAATCAAAATTCACTTCCAGTACAGGAGTACTCAGAAACTTTGATAAAACTGTTATTGTGATTTCAACATTAGCACATCCCACAAATGCTGAAATCATAATTGTACCAAAGGTTTGGACTTTTCAATTATTACAGCAACACATCTCTGACTTGTTGATTGAGATCAAACAAAATATTGATTTTCACAGGCATTAGCAGTTAAGCTTAATGAAGCAGAAAAACAAAAAAGTAAAAAACAATCTTACAGAAAACAACAAACTAAATGATTACTTGCTTACGTTAATACAAGTTTTATCCACTTTTTCTTCACTAAATCCAAGAACCTCCATTGCCTTCTTTCCACTATCCACACTGGTAACTGCATTAATTTAGGCCAAAACCCTTGATTAATCAAGGCATCTGCTACTTGAACATAATAAGTATCTTTAATGAAATGCAATGAAATAAGAAAGTATAGCAAACCCACAAAAAATAATCCACAAAATGCAAGCTTTGACCGAAGAAAGAAAAGAAAGCAAGGACCTTTAAAGGAGATTTTTTTTAGTAGCTTCTCAACGATTTTCCTGTCAACAAAGGAGTCATCAACAACAAGAACATGAATGGGGTTGGCACCAGAATCAAAAGCACCAGCAGCCACCTCCACCTCTTCCTCACCCATATCTGGCTTAGCCACTAAACCTCCAATAATGCAGAGAATGAAAAAAGAAGTTTCTAAAGAAAAGCACTAAGAAAAGGGCTTTTATAAACTACTAGAAGAAAGAAAGCAGAGGATCTTCAAAGTGCTCGATGGATAAGGGGAAAAGAAGGGAGGGAGGAGGGAAAAGTGTTCGAGGGTTAAGAGCGTGTAGTTTCTGACCGAGAAAAGGGTGGGAGTGGGGAAAAGGAATACATCTTTAGATTGCGCTGTCGGGAATCTTTCCATCTGAACTGGTCCATATTTGATCGTGACTTCTTCTTGTCCCCATGCGTTCTTTTGTTTACTCCATTTAATCCTCCATGCTTAGAAATTTATCTATTTTGAGATTTTTAAGTTGTTGGATACGTGCATGCACGCCATAATCTTAATCTGGGTTAATTTATAAAATTCTTCTTATGCGTTGGAATGTACAGACACACACACACACATGTGTGTGTGTGTGTGTCTTAGGATCAATTTAATTGGGCCACTTATAAGTGTTTCTTTATTGTTGGGCCCATGTGCTTTAATTATTTATTCTGCCCAAGAAATGAAATCTTTTGACTATTTTCCCCCAGACCCCCCACTCCTTCAAATTTTAATGTAAATGATGAATCGGTTTCTTTTACTTGTGATATTACGAAATTTAGTTGTCGATGTCATCAAACTAAATTCAAGTGCGTTAGCTACATATTTATTTTTTTAATTGCAAGGATAAAAATATCTTAGTTCAGTTTTTAGGTGTTAAAATTAAAAAATATTGATTAGCTATTTAACAAATCATTCGTACCTGAATTAATATATATATATATGTTATGAAATAATGAATGTCCATCATCATGTTCATCCACTTTTCATATCTCCACTATTCATGATTCTTAATATGATTCAATTCATCATTAAATATGAGAAATTGAAAGGATGATGCAATTGATTATTCATAGTCCCTTCCAATTCTCTTCTCAATTTTGAAACCTATAAATAGGCTTGATTGTTCATTAGTTAGTGTACAAGTTTCCTAGAGAGAATAAGAGAAGCTTTGAAGTTCTTATCACTTATATTCACATTATAGTAATTTCATTTTCTTGTCATCATTTTCTTCAATTCTCCTATTATTCCTATTTATTTTATAACACGTTATCAGCACGAAGTTCTAACCAATCGGGATAATAGATCATGAGGTATGTATCTACCAAAACACTTAATCAATTGTTTCAACCATTGAATTTCTTTTGAACAAGTGCTCTACCAATTGGATCTAAATTATTATTTAGGTCATTAAGAGGTATGTATCTAATTTATTGTGTATTTTAAATTTAATGATACATAGAATATACATTTGAAAAATTTTAATAATTTAATATATATTATTTGAAAAGTTCAAATTTTATTATTATATTTTGTCTTTATTTCCTAACATTATTATTATACTTTGCAATATACAATTTTAATGATATCTTATCAACCATCACAAAACTTGATTTTGTGGCCCTTGACATTTTGGGCAAGAATTATTGATCATGAGTGCTTGATGCTAAGTTAATATCATCTATTTTTCATGCCTCGAATATGCTCTCGCAGTAGCATATCGAGAAAAAGAGTTTAAGAAATATTTTGGATCGATTTCATACTTGTTAATGGCTAAATAAAATGAAAAAGAATAAATCTCATCCAATCGGATCTACTCCATTCCCCGAAGTGAATGTGACAATTTATAATAATTTTAGACATGGATGAAGATGTGGTCATAGCCATGGATATGGTCAAAATAATTATCATTTATAATTGTGATGACCATAATATTACATCTTACCACCGAAGTGGATAACTATGAAAAAAGAAAAGAAAAGAATGAAAATAGATAATGTCGACATTCCGAAAATGAATGTTATAAATATGGTATGAATGAACATTAATCGTGTACCTGTCGTACACCAAAGCACCTCGTCAAGCCTTATCAAACCTCATTGAAAAAGAAAAATAAAATAAAATATGGAGGCTAATTTTATATATCAAAGTAATAGTAATTGAAATTAATTCCTTGTTAGTTTTTATATTTATAAATAAAATGTTTTATATTTCTTATAATTTATGTTGTATATTGATGGTTACAAATTTATTTTACTATTTATTTATTTGTTTATGTTTATGAAGCATATATTGATTTATTTATTTTGTATTGATTTATTTGATTATTTATTTTATGTTAATATTATATATGATAATATCAATCCAATAGAAAGCTCCGGAAGAGCGACTATATTATTATCTAAAGAGATAGATTTTAAAGGCTCTGGAAGAGCAATTATATTATGACTTGAAGAGATAAATTTTTGAAGCTCTAGAAGAGTGAATAAATTATTACTTGAAGAGAAAATTTTTAAAGGCTCTAAAAGAGTCGATATATTATTACTTGAAGTGACTAATTTAAAGGCTCCGGAAGAGCAAATATATTATTATCCGAAAGGATAAATTTATTATAAAGGATATACTATTCTCTTCAAAGACTCATATAAATTTATTGAGTTTCAAAGATATTCATCTAAATTGATATCATATCAAGATAGCAAATGTGAATACTTGTATATTATAATCATTATACCGGGTAGAAAATATGTATTGAAAATTCACTTGCTTTCTCTTTTAGTCTTTATTACAAATATTGAAATGATTGAAACAAATATTATAGTAAACCGAAGTTTACCAATTCAAGTACTTTTATTATGTGACATGACAAATTGTGCTATCTTGGGTCTTTCATTATGTGAAAAATTATTAAAAATTCATATTGACATCTATTGAAGAGCCGAAGATTCTTCAATTTAATGAACTTTCATGTGCTTGCATATTGCCAAGGCAAATTGATGATTAAGCCATCATCAAGTAAAATTTAGATTGAATCTCTAGTATTTTAATATGTATTCAAGGTGATATATGTGGATCAATTCATCCACTATGTGGACCATTTAAATATTTTATGATTTTGATGAATACATCAACAAGATGGTCATATGTATACTTATTATCTACTCGAAACCCGACGTTTTCGAGATTGCTAGCAAATAATTTGATTTTGAGCATAATTTTTAAATTATGCCATTAAAATAAATCACCTTGATAATGCTGATGAATTTATTTCTCAAGCATTAAATTATTATTGATTGGCTATTAAAATAAAGGTTGAACATCCCGTTGCTCATGTTCATACTCAAAAAGGTTTAGCAAAATCATTTATCAAAAGACTCCAATTGATAGCTAAACCATTATTTAAAAATAAAACTCTCTGTTTATGTTTGGGGATATGCAATCTTACATACAGCAACACTTATTCGCATATGATCCATAAGTTATCGAAATTCTCTCCTCTTCAATTGATTTATGGTCATGAGCCAATTATTTCTTATTTAAGAATTTTTGGCATTGCGAGTGTATATCCTTAGTGCTCCTCTATAATGAAATAAAATGATCACTTAAAAGAGATTGGGAATATATGAATCCTCTTCGATAATTCAATCTCTTGATTCATGAATAAGAGGAAATTTTTATAGCTCGATTTATCGACTCGTCATTTTGATGAAATAGTTTTTTTAACATTAGGAGGAGAGAATAAGCAAAATAAGCGAGTTGGAAATGTTGAAAAAAAAAGATTACATGGAGTACTCTATCTTATATCACCTTGATTCTTGTAGAATTAATGTGAACTAGAAGTTCAAAAGATAATTCATTTACAAGGTATTGAAACTAACCGCGGATGCTTTCTCGGATCTTAAATGAGTAACTAAAATACATATCCCCGCCGAGAATGCTCCTATTATAATTAATGTCTCGAAGGATAATCTATTAATATTATAGCTAATGAATTTAAAGCACGTCCGAAGCATGGAAGATCGATCGGTTTTAAAGATAAAATTTCCTAAAAGAAAAGGGCAAGATGAAAATATTCGCAAAACGGTCTAATATATTTCGATAATAGGCTTCGGAAGAAGTCTAAATACTTGAGAAAAATCAAGAGATTTTGATAAATTATATCAATGCAGGGAGAAAATAGGATCGAAAAGAAACATCTATTAATAAGATTTTTGCATATAATATTACAATTGATATTATGGATGAAAATAAGGATCCCGAGCCTAAATTATTGAAGAATGTCGACATAAAGATGATTAGCCTAAATGAAAAGAGCAATGTAGGCGAATTATGTTCTCTTATAAAAAAGTAGTTTTTTTAACCCATAGCTAAAACACTCGAAGATGTTAAGCTAGTGGGATACAAATATGTATTTATGCGAAAATGAAATAATAAAGATGAGATTATAAGATATAAAAGAAAACTTTTAACACAAAAGTTTTCGTAAAGAATTGACATTGACTATGAGGAGACATATTCTCCTATAGTGGATGCAATTATCTTTTGTTATCTCATTAGCTTGGAAAAATGTATGAAAAACATTCAAATGCATGCATTTAATGAATCCGATCATAGTTTATTTATTCATTTGAAATGATATCGGTATGAAAGTCCTAGAAGGACTTAATATGCCGAAGCATGTAATACATATTCTCGAGAAAAAAAAATTCAATTAAATTATAAAGATCTCTATTAGGATTATTTTAGTATTTGTTTTATTATTTTGGATTTTAAAAATTCAATTTATACTTTTTATATTTTATTTTTATATCTACTCGTTTATTACTAACCCGTGTGCATGTGATATAATCACTTCAATGATTATTTATTGAAAGAAAGTTATAAAAAAATAACCTTATTTGTTCATATATTTTTATTTGAAAAGGGGTTTGTTTTATATGTTGATAACTTAGATATTATTGGAACTCCCAAAGAGATTTCAAGTGTCATGAATTACCTAAAAAGAGAATTTGATGTGAATATCTTAAGAAAATAAAATATTATCTCGACTCGTAGTTTGAGCACTTAGAAAATGAGATTTTCATTCATCGGTCAATTTATATCGAAAAAGGTTCTATAATGATTCTATATAAAGATCATTCATTGACTAGCCTAATGGTAGTTCATTCACTTGATATCTAAAAGGACCTTTTTTAACATTGAGAAGATAACGAAGAACTACTTAGTCCCGAAGTATCATATTTTAGTGCCACTGGTGCATTGATGTATCTTGCTAATAATACTCGACTTGATATAGTCTTTTCTATAAATTTGTTAGCAAGTCATAGTTTTGTTTCAATACGGAGACATTGAAATAAAGTTAAATATATATTATGTTATCTTCGAGGAATAATTGATACGGGCTTATATTACTCCAATAAATCAAAGATAAGATTAATTGGTTATGCGGATGCGGAGTTATTTATCTTATCTACACAAAGCTCGATCACAATCGGTTATATATTTACATATGGAGATCCGGGTATATCTTTGTGTTCTATAAAGCAAACTATAGCTGCTACATCTTCAAATCATGCGAAATATCAATTCACGAGGCAAGTCGAGAATGTGCTTATCTAAGATCAACGATCCATCATATCCGAGAGACATGCGGTTTATCTATCAGCAAAAGAAGTTCCAACAATATCATATAAGGATAATGCTGCTTGCATAGTTCTATTGAAGGAAGAATACATTAAAGACACAATCCAAGTAGATTTGTTCACTAAGGTGTTACCTATCATAACTTTTGAGAAGATGATTCGTAAGATTGGAATGCATCACTTAGAGATCTTAAATAATACCTTCAACAGGGGAGACCAAAATGGAGATTAATGTGTGCAAGGAATATTGTACTCTTTTTCCTTCACTAGGATTTTTTCTCCACTAGGTTTTTTCCTAGTAAGGTTTTAACGAGGCATGTTCCTTGTACAATGGACATTCGAGGGGAGTGTTATGAAATAATGAATGTCCATCATCATGTTCATCAACTTTTCATATCTCCACTATTCATGATTCTTAATATGATTCAATTCATCATTCAATATGAAAAATTAAAAGGGTGATGCAATTGATTATTCATAGTCCCTTTCAATTCTCTCCTCAATTTTAAAACCTATAAATAGGCTTGATTGTTCATTAGTTGGTGTACAAGTTTCTTAGAGAAAATAAGAGAAGCTTTGAAGTTCTTATCACTTATATTCACATTATAGTGATTTCATTTTCTTGTCATCCTTTTCTTCAATTCTCCTATTATTCCTATTTATTTTATAACAATATATATATTTTTTGATTAATTAAAAAATTAAACGAATGAAATAAAAATAAATAATATTAATTAATCTAAAATGCATTATGTAGTATTAAACACCATTTGTGTATTTTATATTTAATTTTAAATATATCCTATGAATATAGTTGATTTTGACCAATAAAAAAAACATATAATTAACTATTTAGATTAATAGCTTCATCTCGCCTTTATATAATAGACTAAATTTCAATCTATTTTTATATTCTAAAATGATCATATTATGTCTCTATTATTTTAAATGGTTTCTAATATATTTTTTTAGTAATTTTTTTTTTATCAAACCACTGAAAAATTGACCACGTAACTTGTACATAACATATCTTTTAATGAAAATTCCCTCGTTCATGGGTCTATTTTTTAGGAGCGTTTTAATCAAAAGACATTGTATGTGGTCAATTTATGATGGTTTGGCTAAAAAATTAACTAAAATAGTAGATTATAAATGGGTTTGCCCCATATTTGGTCTATGTATAATTCTTTTTTTTTTTTTGAAATCCTCTATGATTTTTTAGATTAATTGAAACTTTTTATTCTTACAATTTTATTAATTCGGATTATACGTTAATTATATATCTAACGTGGTACATTATAATTAACAAGAACCAATCACAAAAGAATATGTGGCATAGTGGGTCCAACATTGTAGTGTTTGAATAAAAGAAAAAGAATTAATTTTTTTTAATAATAAACTAATGATTAGAATTTAAAAATAAATAAAAGACAAATTTACCCCACCCCATTGTCCTAAAATCCATAGAAAATATAACAACACCTTCCCCTCCTTTGCAACTAGAGCAAAATCTTCCGATTTCATCCTCTCAAAACCATATTCTCCGATCGAAATCCTTAATTTCTTCAATCTTTCAATCCCTCACTTACCTCTCAATTCTCCTTCTTCGCAACAAGAACCACACCTCCCCCTCCTCCTTCGCAACTAGAACAATATCTCTTTCGATTTCATCCTCTCGAAACTATCTCTCGCTCGAGGTCCCCATTTATATTTGATTAAGGAAATTAATTGTTGGGTTTTGTTTGATTTTGTGTTTTGAGTTGATTTGAAGAACTAGATGTTCTTAGATCTTAGGATTTTACCTTCTCTATTGTGAGGGAGCTCAAGTTTATCGGTGGTTGATGAAGGTTTCGGTGATGGTTCACATAGCTGGAGGAGAAAGGGAGTAGTGGTGATGTGTGGCTCAATGAGTGAAGGGTGGTTCAGTCATAAAGAAGCTAAGTCGTTGGGGTTTCAAATGACCGGGGAAGAATGACTATTTGGATGGTAGTGGTGAGGGCTTAATTGGGCTTTCGTGGCAATGGTGGTTATTGTGGGTGGCTCGAGTGGTAGTTTTAGTTTAGGATTTATGGTGGATTTTGGTTAGGTTCGTGGCCGATGGCATCGGGACTATGGAGGAGGAGAATGGTGTTGATGGAGGAGCTTGCAGTGGCCGCTAGGTTTATATTTGGGGTGGAGGTTGACGATTGTGGGATAGAGATAGGGCGGTTCAAGAATTTCCAATAACAAGAACAAATATTATTTAACGGAAGAATTGCAAGAAATTCGGAGAGAAAACGAAAAGAAAGAAACCTAATTTACCCGAATTGAATCCTAAGCATTTTTCCCCTTTTGATTTATACAATAGCAGTCGTTGAAGTTTTGGCTTTTTTTTTTTTCAAAAAGAAAAAGGAACGAATTTCGTCATATTTGGGTAAATTATTGAAATATTGGTTAATGAAAGTAGAATTGTGGGTTAATCTCCAATTTTATGATTTTGTTTGGATACTCGAAAAAGTGTATAAATCATTAAGAAATGAATTGAGATATGGAATTCTATTACATTTTGAGACGAGTGTTTGGAACAAATGAATTTCATAAAATTTTATGGAATTCATTTGCAAATTAATGATATCTTGTTCGAAAGCTTCAATTTTAAAAATTGTCAATGAATGAATTCCAAATCAATGAATTGATATAGCTTTGTCTAATTCCTTGCCCAAGAGGAGTTATTTGTAAATGAATTCTATACCAATTGAGAAATATTTTTATTTGGACAAATATACCCTCTATCCTAACCTTCCGCTCGTTTGTTTTTAATTTATGAGCACTTGACTTCCTAACGGAGAATGATCAGTCATTGGTGGATAGGTTCTTTGCATGTGATGATGAAATCAAGCTACCATGGCTTAGAAGGAAGATGAAAATCAATATGGATGATTAAAGTGAGGGTTGTTTGTTATAATTAGCATTCGTATAGATTTAAAGTATAATGGGATGTTTGTTATAATTAGTAGTATGAATGATTAAACTTGAATCCCTAATGTTGGATGTTTGTTATATTTTGAAATATTTTGCTTCGCATAGGTCGCAAAATATTTATGCTAATATAATGGTACAATTTTTGGACGTGTAATATGATATTGACAACCATTGTGATATTATATTATGTAAGAGATATATTCGACTTATATGAGAATGAGATCCTTGTATTATTTGTGAAAATATTATCTTTTTCTTTGTATTACATCATATTTACCTTTCAATCAACTAGAGGGTATTTAAGTAAAATACAACTACAATTCTAATTCTACATGTGTTCCAAACATAAAATGTATTTACAAATGAATGATTTGACCAATAATTTTTTTTGTTCCAAACAGGGGAATTCATTTGCAAATACAAATTTTCGTTCATTTCAATTCTACCCTTCATTTGTTCCAAACACTCCTTTAGATGTTGCAAAGTTAAATGTGAGAGTTCATAAATCAAAATCCGGATGAAGCACTAAAATTTCATTTATAATATTACAAATTGATGGGGATAAATCAAGAATTTTGGGATAATTGGGTGGAGGTAAATTTGCCTTTTTATTCATTTTTTAAATTCTAATTGTTAGTTTATTATTAAAAATGTTTTTAATTTTTTCGGACTCAAACATTGTTACTTTAGATCCACTATGCCACATGTTTATTTGTGATTGATTGTCATTAATTGTAACATATCATATCGATGAATAGTTGATGTAATTATAACGAAAAGTCTAAATCAATAAATTTCTAAAAATAGAGGTTTCAATTAAGATGAAAAATCGTAAATGGTCTTAAGAAAATAAAACTATAACGAGACTAAATATGAGATAAACTGAATTATAAACTAGTTAAAATAATATGGACATAATACGATTGTTTTAAAATATAAAAAGAGATTGAAAGCTTAAGTTATTATATAAAGACAAATGAGACTATTAATTCTAATTATTTAGTTAACAAAAAAAAAATCAAATTGGAAGAATAAAAAATCAAAATAAGATGAAAATCAACATTAAGGGGTGCTAAATCAATGTATGTTGAAAAGTCGTTTAATTCTAATAAATGAGTCTATAAAAAATCATAAAATAACTACAAATTTGAAAGCCCGGCACCTAAGAGGGGGTGAATTAGATGGTAATAAAAACTTAACTACTTATATTCTTTTTTAAAATATCACCCTACCGAACTTAATCTAGTCTATTTTAAAGTTTGCAAGCATTCGTAGTACAAATAAAGTGTTGTAATAAAAACAGTAGGGATGGAGAGAGGACACCACAATGCATAATGGTTCCGCATAATGCCTCAAATGGAAAGTTCGAGTATTTCTACAACGATAATCTTTTTCTAGACTTAAAATTAAAATCATTACATAATTTTTTTTTTCGAGTTCAAGATCAAAACCCATAAACACAAGCCGTCAAGATCTCACAACTAAAAATCTAAGTGGTTGAAGTGACATTTACTCTTGAACGATGATTTTCACTTTAAAAAAAATAAAAAAATCACACAACCAAAAGAAGACTAAAAATAAAAAGCACGAGTCCTTAGTAGAAAATAATCCAACTCTTTTGTGTAAAAGATTCGATGCAATCAAAACGATATTTAAAATTATTAAAGTATAAGGATTTAATGACAAAAATTCCCTCCCTTCTATTACAATTTGTCAATTTCGGACCTTTATTATCAATTTATATAATTTGAATATCAAAATATTGATTTTTGAACAAAGGTTATATAAATCACTTTTTTTCTATTGTTTGTAACAGATCAATCCAATTGATCATTGAACGAAATAATTAAACGATGTCGTTTAAGCATTCCGTTATTATTATTATTTTTTGCCGTTATTTAAAAAAAAAAGTTAAAGATTTGGTTAGATAAAGATAGATTTTAAATTTTTTAGATCACTTGAATTTTATTTTTCACTAATTCTTTTTCTTCATTTTTTGAAGAGAGATTTTTTTTACCTGTTTTACCTATAATGAAAAAAAATTAAATTTATCACTAAAATTTCTTTTGGTTCTTCCTGAAAAAAAGGCTTTCACTTTTTAAACCTATCTTTAAAAAACTTGTTATCACCTAATTTTTAACCTCATTTATTTTCATGATTTTTCTTTTTTTAAAAAAAAACTTGTTATCACCCAATTTTATTCTTTTTCAAGATTTTTAGGAGTTTCAAGACTTTTGCCAATTTAAAACAATTAAAAGGAAAAAGGAGAGAATAAAAGAGAGGAAAAAGAGGGAAGCAAAAATGAGTGTAAAGAAAAAAAGGGGGAAGAAGAAAAAGAATGAGGGACCATGAGTAAAATTATTTTAGACTATCCTAAATCAATTTAATTAAACCTAGTTTCATTTTAGGAAAGCCTAATCAATCTTGGAAGCTAAGCCACTTCTAATAAGAATTAGAACTAATTAAGTTAGAATTATAAATATCATTAAAAAAATAAGAATAGAGGAGACCATACAAAGAATCAGAAAAATAACAAAAATAATAAAAAATCTGTACGCACTCTCCCTCTTAAACCCGCGGGCCAACCCGAAAGAGATTTGAGACCACGTGGAAGGTGCACTCTATTACACTGTGTGTTCCGAGAATTATAAAACATGTCTATGAATATGCCTTCAATGGCTTCAGTTCCCTGACAATCAATCACAAAGAATAACTGAGCAAGAATTATCCATATTAGTGAAGTTAGTATTGTGACAGATAAAACTACTCCGTTTATCACAGTATAATGTAAAACAATCATCGACATTATACCTTTTTTCTGAAGAATTTCTCTAATCCTCTCCCCCATCTCCAGGAGAAGCTATCCAGGGAAGGGGGAAAAAATTCTTCCGGCCCTCCCACTGTAAGTGAATTGCACAGAATTTTCCTTTCTTTCGTTTATAGAGGCATTTTCCTCTTACCGTATTTGTTGTCAATACATGATAGACATCTTCAGGAATCCATAACCTGCTGCGTTTTCCAGGCTCTTTGATAGATTCTTGTCGAACTATTTCCCAACCCATTTTCTGCACCAAGTCGTGAATTCCCAAGTTCTTGTCTGAAATAGCTATGAGGCATTTATCTACAAGGACACTTATCCCAATATCAGAAGAGAAACCACAGCCTTGAAGTGTTCTTTCTCAGAATCCCCGTCCTCCCCTTTGAAGAAACAGGCAATGTCAAGAAATGTCCTTCACCTCATAATCTAAGCCATTGTAACTTATTCGTAGCACATTTTGAATTGCAGTGTTGGGGATTTTTTCTAGTTTATGCAGTACACTTTCCCAATGTCCCATGCTTCTTCTATACAAAAAGAATCCCAAAACTTTCAGAGCCAAAGGATTACCTTTAGCATAACCTACGACATGTCTTGACAGATCCAAAAACACTTTTTGTGGTTTGCTTAAATGCCTTCAAGCTAAAGAGTTGAATTGCTCCCCAGTAATTTAATCCCTCAACCTCGTAGATCTCATCTACTGCATTCTTAAGAACTTTCTTATCTCTTGTTGTCACAATGATTCTACTACCAGGTTCATACCAGTCATGCTCTCCAGCTAAAAATCCCAAATGTTTTGGATTATCCAATCCACATCATCAAGAACAATGAGAACCTTTCGATGACGATGCCTGCTCATAACAAAACTGGCTTTTACATCAGAAGAGCTAGTATATAGATTTTCATCTTCTAATACTTTAGAAAGAAGTTGTTTCTATAAATAAAGTATTCCATCCTTCTCCAATTGTTCTCGGACATTGGCAAGGAAGCAAGAACCATCAAACTGAGTAGAGATTCGATCAAACAGTACTGCTCCAATGATGGTTGCTTTGCCAAAGCCTCCCATGCCCCAAAGTCCTAGAAAGCAACATCTCATGATTTTCTCAATCCGTGTATTAATTCCAACCAGACCCTTAGAATCACATAAGCACATATGATTCAATTTCTTCAAAACATCTTTGATAACTTTGTTGAGCTTAAGTGAAATAAAATTAAGATCAATTAAAGAAAGGATTTCACAGACATGATAACAAAAACAGTGTACGTATCACTCGATGAGTTTAAATTTGCCTATTAACATAATTACAGCAGTCTTGCACCGGCAAATAAGCCATGGTTAATTATCAGAAAGAAAGATGCAGTTACCTGGTGACAAGTGAATTCCACCCCGATAAATTTGCAGCTTCTGGCAAAGCAGCTCTCCATCTTTGCACCTTGTCTAGACTGTCCATGTAGCTTTTTCAAGCTGAACAAATTCATTCCCGAAATTCCCAGTCTAATCTGCTACATCCGATGGATCGATCAGGTAGAAAACTGGTACAACCATATGCCCTGCAATCTTCTTCGCACTCAAGTATTTTCACCAGTTCATCTAGGCACCCAGGTGAAGAAGCATAATTTTTTAAGACCACCAAAAGGGCTGGTGAGATTTCTTCTCCTCTATCAAGCTCCCTATCTATAAAGGCTTTAATTTGTCTCCGATTCATGGAGATGGCTTGTAAAATGATCACGGGTGTCTGCGCCTCTGAATCTCAGAAAAACATCATACTTGTACGGAGGGATGGAAGAAGCAGAGGATGAATAAGCCATCCATATAATTATTACCTTTTCTGTTGCAAAATCACTAATAAAAGACTTTTGGATGCACAACAAAGAAATGCTAATAACCAAGTTTTTATAAGGCTATCGGCAAGACCACAGAACCGAGTAAGAATTCTCTGTCTCTGTTTCCAGCCCAAAATAAGGCTGGAAAGATGCATCATACATGAGAGATCAGCTCTGAATGTTCGGTGTTGATCAAGAGGGCTGTGTTGCTTAAGTTCAACACGATAAATGAGATAATAGAAACTCCATTAGCCTTATTAGAATGTGACAACTTGATTATATATGTAATCCTTAAATCGGATCTAACAGAGATAAACTGTATGTCAGTCGCCTGTTGGTCTTTTTATGGCTTGAAAATGAAAATTTCTGTAGTTTTTGATATAGTCAAGTCAACGAGAATCTTTTCATGCAAACATTTGATGTAAGGATCAAACTGGCGCTTGATGATTTCATTTAAAGCATATTTTAAAACAAATAAAGCCCAGATGGCCGGCAAATTTTTAATTTCTCTGTTGAATTTTGAGCATGTTCCTTGAAGGAGGACGAAATAAAAAATAAGAAGAAAAAAGATAGATCGTTGCACCCTTCTAACTAGCAAATTCCGATAATGGTTAAGTGCGCAGATATGCATGTCTAGTTTGCACCGATCATTTTGCGTTTTATCATAGTAATTGGCACTGTTATAAATCCAAAAGGTAATTCGGTTGTGTTCGTAGGTTTAAGGAACAAAAAGGCCGGCCAAATGATTCAAATCTCGAGTCTCAAACTAATTAAGGACCGACAACTTTGCTGAACCTTAATAAGACAATTTCGCCCCCCAGTGACTTATGCATAAACAACTGTCAGAAAGCATTCTGAAGATCCTCCCAGAAGAAATGGAAAGAAACATACTCGAACAATCCATCTATCACAGGAAAGAGTTTGAGACCAAGATCAGACAATTTGCGAGAATGAATCCCAGTATTGATAGTAACACAAGAATTGCAATGGGTAAGCTTGTAACTCATAATCAATTCTCCACAAATTCATTCATCAAATTTCCGCAGATCATGCTGGAAAAATTAACATCAGGGAAGCTCCTGGAACGTAATTGTATGAGAATAATCTGAGAAGTCCTTAATCACATTAAACAATATCTAAACCTCATTCATCTAATAAATGCATGTTGACGTTTTTTATGTTTTACTTGCCTCCTTTTTGATACAAGAGCCTTCTAAGTTTCCACAGATTAACCTCAGCAAAAAATTTTTAACTGGCGGTGGAATTACACTGGTACCCAGAAAGTTCTCTTTAAACGAACTTAGACTGACAGTGATAAAGATTTTCCCAGAACTAAGAACCAGTAAACTCTACTAGCAAATAACCACAGAAGGAATGAAAGTAAATATCCTCATTTATCTATTGCTATTTTGTTTTGTTTTGTATCCACATGCCACAGAACCAGAAACCTTACAATCTCACAATCATCTACTAATCAAACCAACTTCCCCCTCCCAAGACAACTTCATCTCACAATCATCTACCAATCATACCAGCTTCCACCCTCCCAAGACAACTTGATGTATCATACCACAATTATAATGATATTATCAAAATAATAAAGGTACAGCTCAATAGTAAAAAGTGCCAGGAAGAGCCTGTCCAACAAAATTTCCTGGACTCATCTGTTCTTTGAACACTAAATGCCGTATAAACACTCAACAACACATCTACGAATAGCCTCACAAAAGCTAAAATTCCAAAAATTAAACATATAAGAAACACTGCTATACCCTTATTCTCCATAGATTTCTGATTCTCTAGAACCCTTTCAACATTTGACCTGCAAATTAGAGGCACTAATCAGAACCCACGTAAGCAAAAACATCAAAGGGGGAAGAAAGGGAGATAAAAAAGACCTATTAGCATACAATTAAAAGAAACAAGGAACAAAGAATTCTGTCATAATAAATGAAAAATTGTACGAAAACAAAGATACAAGGGACAAACAGCCACAGATTTGCACTCAAAAAAGATAAAGGAGATGGATGAGAAATGGATAAACTAAATGTTCCCTTAATATCCTATTAACTATCATGGCATAATCCAACATGGCTTCAAAATCATCAACTCGAACCACTGGGAAAAAAAAAAAAAAAACCAACCATCAAGTCAACACCTATCGCTCATAGCTACTCATGATTCTTCCAGAAGTCGGTCCAACACTTGGCACATACAGTGCCTTGCATGACATTATTATACCATCTCACTGGCAATTACAAATAGTTTTGGGAATCATGTAAAGGGACCCAAGTGGATTAGGCAAAACCCTAATCCAAAAAATGGAACCATGCATGCATGCAGCTACCCTGCCACGTTCATTGCATCTGTATGAATTTAGACCGGCAATCTCAATGCTGCCACCGATCAAGATGCACAAGGGCACAGAAACCCATATTATAATGAGGCCCCAAAAAACTGCATTATGTTCCTCATCACATTATCATACGAACTGAGGGGTTTTTTTTTCCCCCTTTCTTACTCTCCCCTTTCCTTTCAAAAGAAAACTTACCAAGGAGAAAAAGGCATAATCAATTCCTACACTTCCAAAAAACTAAGCCCTCTCGCCCCAGGAGGACACTTCTTTAACGTTCCAGCCACCACAGATGAGAAACCCTCATCCATTTTTCTTTTACATTTTTACTCTTCCTTAAAGCCAGTTTCTTAAATACTTGGATTTCTTTACACAGTTTATATTTTGCTTGCTACAGCTAATATGGTCACTGATAAAAGTTGCTTAGTTGTAGTTTATTTGTTTAATTTTTGCTCAATACAACTTTGGGTTACTGCAAGTCACTAGCAAACCCCATCCCTTTCTTCCTTTTTTTATTTTTTTATCATTAAGCATAAAGCCAAAATCATTAACATCTTTGGCCATCCCATAAGATTGGAATCCTAGATCCATCTCTATATCACAGTTCAATAAAGTATATTTGTTATGCTGCAAAGTTCTGAATCCCATAAGATTGGATTCCTAGATCCATCCCTATATCACAGGTACTTTTATCAAAAAAAAATAATAATAATAAGGCAAAACATAAGATGTGGAAACACATTTTAAAAATATGATACCCAAAAAGTAGATGAAATATATCTCTAAGAAAAGGAAGCAACCTGAGAATCAAATTGTCCGTAAGGAGACCATCCAACTGTGTGGAAACAAGGGATTTCCAAGAAATAAGATCATTAACATCTTTGGCCTGCAAATTACAATAAATAGTAAAAAAGAGTTGAAAAACAAAAGCCAAAATCCAAGAATTAACCAAAACCACAAGGTTTAAGAAATTCACATACAATGACCTCCTGGCTGTCATGGAGACTCTTTACACCTGATCTGATCTTCTCTAAAAGTATATCTTTCTCCCCCAAATCCTTGTCAATTTCTTTGAAAATATTGCCATATTTGGTATTCACTTCCTCAAGGTATCGCTCCAAGATGGATAAACTTAAGTCCAGGGAACGAACTTTCTGCATCAATATTTTAAGAACAGAGTCCCCAGGCATCCTGCCAACTTGCTGATGCCGAACTTCTTCAACTGGATCTGGCACTTTATTTTTCACAACTTCATTCTTTGCATTTGAGTTTTCCACTGAAGAGTTTTCCACATCACCATACAAGTCTAGATAAATATCATCACCCTGAGTGGACTCTGATTGGGAGGCTGGTGGTTTCTGCTCACCAGCTCCCTCCTCAGACCCAAATAAATTATCTTGAGCAGAGATCAAATCCTCCAGCATTTGCTCAACAGTATCCACTCCATAAACTTCAATAACACTTAATGTACAATAAAATTCTGAACCATAATGGCTCAGAAGATTCAACCTTAGATATCTCACCCTTTTTGCCTCATGAAGGGTAAACCTCTGAGCATGCTTAGCATTTGCAGCTGTAAAATTCCCAAGCTTCACCCAGTTGTCTGTTGGATAAACCAAGCTTCCAAGCAACTCAAAATCTTTTAAATTCGAAGAATAATGCTCAAAATTTGCTATTTCAATAGTATCTACCAATGTTTCTTCCGAAAGTTCTATTACAACAAATTTCTCCTCTGCAGAACATGGATTCCGAAGGTACTTATCCTTGTCTCTGCCTAAGATATTGGAGGCCCCCTTTGCTTCCTTATTGAAAGCCAAGACCTTTGCTCCCTTGGAGGCTGAAGCATAATTGTATTCTTTACCTCCAGGCTCCATTCTATGAATTATACCTCCAACCTGACCAGTTCCAGGTTTACTTTTAGAGCTGAATGCTCTACTTTTGAATTCATCAAGACCGAGGGGCACAGCACGATGTGGTCGATCAGTCTTTTGGGCATTATTTTCAGACTTCACACCTGAACCAGAGTCTACCTCAGATTGCTCGACAGCAAAGGCATCATTTGTGTTTCCTTCACTGGTAAGCAATTTGTCATTGGAATCTCCGATTTCAGCACTATCTGAACACAAGCTCTCATCAGAATATAAAGGACAGGTTTCTTTTGATGGATTTTTATCTACAGAAGCAGAGCATTTACTGGGTTCCGGTGTAGCTTCATTCCAAGTGGATATGCCAACTGGAAGCACTCCAGACCCATCTAAATCCAAAGAAATAAAAGACCAGCTTGTCAGAATGTATGAAAACAGTGAGGCTAAAATAAGAAAGAATTTCGAAAATAGCACATATTGAGAATAAGTATCATCGATTTATACCACAGTGACAGTAAGGACAAAGAAATTAAAGACAAAACCAAATTGAAGACAAATTCTATTTCAGCAAGAGTATTATGGTCTCAGGCGCTTTCTATGAGAGGCAACGTTGACAAATTAAGAGAACACTCATCCAGTCACTAAGAGGGGAAAAAACAACCATATTAAGTTTTCCAAAGACAATGTAGTCACTGATAATGTGAAGGGAAAGAAAAACTGAGATATGTTGAAAAATAAATAAAACAAAGATTATGTTGAAAAATAAAAAACAGAGGCCAGGATGATTGCTTCGATAAATCTATTTCAGTTTGTAGGAAATGGAAGATCAAATTATGAACATCTCACACACTTCAAACAATATGGTCAGAAGAATAGTAGCATGAATCTAATGGAGAGCAAAGCCCTATCAGAAAATAGTTCACTAACCAAATGGTCTCAAACCCTAAAGAATCAACGCAAGATCAAAGAAAGCTGGTTCTTATAAAGACATCCACCACCACAGCCATTTCTTGCCCATTTCTCAGGATGATCGTTGGGTTATTAGTTAAATAAACAACTTAAGGGGGAAAAAAAGGAACAGTTTCATCTCTGGCAAATTTCCGAGTCATTTTTCAACATAATTTCCATCAGGTGAAAGCCTTGCCTCTCTTTGGATCTTTTAACTTAATAACTCACTAGGAAACACAGACTAAGAATACAAAAAATTGATAGGAAGCTTACCTGTATAACCATCGCCACGACTGATCCATAAACTCAAGAGGAAGACAAGCCCCCACAAAACAAAAACCAAAGACAAAGAAATCTTGTAGAATTGATTCTTTCCACTAACATCCTTCTCCAAAGCTCTTCTTTCAAGAAGAGCTCTACGTGATCTCTGCATCGCTCATCAATCCGATGCAAAAGCTACTAACTTTCAATCAACTTAACGAACCAAAAATTAACCTACACCAAAAGCACAAGAATTTACTTTCATTTCCACAATCAAACTCCAAAATGCAAGCATGATTTAAATAAGAACTCAGTGAATTATAAAGGGTTTTCATTTAACTTGTAGATTCAGCTAAAACAGACATTGACAACTCATAATTCAACAAAGTTGGCAAGTGGGTTTTCTTCAAAAACAAATAAAACACTCAAAAGGCAAAAAGAAAGTTACTCCTTAAGCAATGAGGCTGATATTCTATAATGGTTTCATGTTAAAACAGTTTAAAACAAATCAACTTAGCAGTAAAGCAAAATCAAAATAACCACTTGGATCATAAGCAACATAGACAGTGAAATAACTCTAACCCACACTAAACTCAATCAACAAATCCAGTAAAAACAAAAACTCAAACCAAAAGAAGCAGATCTCCATAAATTAAAAAAAAAAAAAAAAGATTCCGTGACAATCAATTTATATAAAAAGGGTAATGAAGAAATCACCTGATAATTGATTGGAATTCCGAAAAAAAAATAAAAAAGAAAAAGGAATGTTTTAAAAGGGAGTTTAGAGAGGCAAAGGAGAAGAATCGAGAAGGTCAACAAAACGTGAAAGAGGGTAGAAAAGGGATATAGATAGTTTAAGGCGAGTGTTTCCGCGTCGTTGTTGCTGTTGTTGTTGTGTGTTTCTTGAATTGATCTGCTTTTTTTATTTTACTACTACTACAACTACAACTGCTCGTTATGTGTGTGATTGGCTCCCTCTGTCCCTTTCATTTGGTAACGGATCCCTCCCCCTAATTCCCTATTTGCTTTCGGCTTCTTGTCTGAATTTGATTTGGTCTCTCTTTTTTCAAACAAAAGTTTTTGAATTGATGGTGCTCTTCTTTTAAAAAAAAAAAAAAGAAATAAACGCCACCTTCCCCGTCTCGCCTCTACCTTATAAGTATTTATTAGTTTTGAATTTACCACCTTCAGCAGAAAGAAAATGGTGACAGTTTAAAAGAGGAATTCATTCTTTGGGTACTAGGAGTGCTACAGATGGGGACTACTGTTGGTTTTCTTATTCCAAGAGGAAAGCACAAAAAAAAAAAAAAAAAAAAAAAGGACCTTTCAAAAAAAGAGTGGAGAGTAAAAAATAGTCAAATTGGGTGGAAAAGATGTTTTTCATGATTTATTCTTCACAAAAGAGAAGAAAGTAAGAAATGACGGAGAGATTTTGGGTCCCTCACCGTCTTACCGTGACCAATTTTGGATACATAAATTAGATGAGTTTTCCACTTTTTTAAGTTTACATAGAGATTGAGTTTTGAATATTTAAGTGTTCGATTTTTTTTTTCCTTCAAATGTTCTCGTGTCAGATTTTACATATTTTAAAATTAATTTTTTCTTAAAAATAATTAAAAAATACTCTACATCTACAATGCATGATTTCTGATATTTTCAAAATAAAATTTTGAAAATATTAACCATAAAAATCAAATTTTAAACTTAATTTACAAATCAATATTTGTGTATTCTATTAATAAGATTTTGTTACACAGCGAAGAATGCAGACGATAACAAGTGAATAAAATTAGGGCATCATTAATAAAAAAGAAAGTTTAAAAAAAGATGTAGAATGTTTACATATAAAAATGTTTTTTTTTTAAAAAAAAAAAGAAAAATGGAAAAGAATTGTAAAAAGATAAGAAAATGGAAAAGAATGAAACGACAAGATTTCTTAGGAAAGGATGAAAAATATTGAGATCTCGTTTCCTTCATTAATATGGAAATTTTGGTGCACCAAAAATACCGAATTTAGCTATTTTTTTTCCTTAAAATCATGCTTGTGTTTCCGTTCCTCCCATTTTTAAATACAAGAAGGAAATATACTCATTCAAGACTCTGAAGTAAAACCTTTCAATCTTTTTCAAAGTGATTTACAAAAAAAAAAAAAAAAGAATATTTATTGCATTCAATAATAAAACATAGATGAACATTACTCTTAAGAAATATAAATAATTACCAATCATCTTCTTTATGTATACCAGTCATGACTCAGAAGGCATTTACTTATGATAATTTTTTTTATTAAAATGTTTTTTTCTTTTTTAAATAAAAATTTTAAGTGATTTTGACCAAAAAATTAAGAAGTTATGTTTTATAATATACCAAGAGAGCCAACGAAAAAAGCTAACTCTAGATCTGCAAACCGCATTAATCATAATCATCGGTAGGCCAATAAATTAAGACCGACAGAGAGGGGGAGGGTTCGTGAGTGGACTTTTTAACGTGTCAAAAGGTGGACGATGACAAAAAAATGAGCTGTCGTAACGCCATTAGCACCCACATCGAAATATTGCGTCGACATGCGCTGTAATTGTATCCTTTTGACACGTGTACAGGGTGGCTAGCTGGGTCCACCTGATTAGCAGAGGCACACTGTTCACCATTTGATATTGGATAGGATTTTAAAATTTTGAAAAATGGCTGTTTAAGTTTGCCAAAACCATATTTTTGGTCCATGATTTTTTCCATTTCGTCTGTTTTCATACTTACCCTTTTGGTTAAAGCAAATTATCCCTGCATTTGTTCTTTTCTTTTTTGTTCTCCGTGATTGTGGTAGAAATCCTCTGAGATAGGTATCTATTTATCATGTTCTGCTCTTTAACAGCAAAGGATCAGACATCTACTCCAAGCTGATAAACCCTAAATTCCCTTTTGTTTGTAGCTAGCCTTTTATTTTCAGTCCTTTGTTTTTTTTTATATATAATAAAAAGAAAAATTACAATACAACATATTAAGAAATTTTATAATATGTACAATAGCTACTCTATATATTCACTTTGAGAAGAGAGATAGACACAAAAAAATGAGAGAGAAAATTAAAAAAATGAGCGAATGTGAAAATCTTCTTATTACATCCGAACTTATCAAAAGCGATAAAAAGATTTCCATGTTCGCTCAATTTTTTTTAATTTTCTCTCTCTTGTTTCTCTCTTCTTTTTTTGTGGTCATCTTTCTTCTTAAAGTGGGTCCTTAGAGTAACTATTATACATATCATTAGTTATTCGTTAAGTATTATAAAATTTCTTCAACATGTTTAGATTTGTATGATAACTCGGATAATCTTAGTTTATTTTTTTAATAATAATAATTTATACGCCCTTTTAAAGTTGCTAATACACTTGATCAATAAAATTATTGTAAATTAAGAATTATTTCTTCATATATCTTTAGGCTTAATCTATTAATTCATCAGCGTGTTTGTCAAGATTTTCTAATTTTGGCCGCTATGTTAATAATTTTTCAATTTATTATGTATCTTATTTGATTTTTTGTCAAATTATCTCATAGGTAATGTTTGATTTTAAATTAGTGAGTCTCACAATCAATTCACAATTCACTATTTTATTTATTTGTTATTATTATTATTTTTTTTTTACAAAGAAAACATTTGGATTCGAGACTTTTTGGGAGAGAGAGGAAAAACTAATGTAAGCTGAGCTAGCTACAACTCATTAACAATCAACCCTCTAATTTAAATTTTGCAGTTTTAGCCGGATAATTACGAGACCCACTAATTTCGCATGTGTAATTTTAGTTCATTTTTATTTTTCACGTAAAATATTATTAATGATTAATCATTACCTGGGTTAATGGCTCGTTATATCCTTATATAATAAAATAATATTTATATAATTTGTCTTTATATTTATAATTTAGTCAATTTTATCATTGAATATATGTTAAGTTTCTAATCTATTATTTATGTGAAATTTTTCAGGTTAAATCACTATAATTAATCACATGATATGTATATTACTATTTTTTTTATTCCTAAAACATTCTTATAAGTTAGACAAGATTTTTATATTCATATCAAGTATATAATTTTGATTGACATTAAAATCTTATAAAATTATAAATTAGAAACTTAATATATATTCATATTGCGCGTTGAATATAATAAGATTGTTTATAAGTGTTGTTGCGAAACATATTAAAGTTATATATATATATATATATATATATATATGTTTAAATAAATAAAAATTTAATAAAAAAATTATTAATAAAAAAATTAAAATCTGAGTAGCCGGGGAGAAGAGAGAATAAAATTAAAAAAGGAAATGTCTGACATTCAGAATCATGATCAGGATAATCGCACTTTTCTTTTGTACGTAGTCTGTTTCATCACCATTGAAGGCCCTGCAACCGCCGCCATTCTTAATCCTCTTAACCAAAAATAAAAAATTAAATCCCTAGCAGTTTTTCACTTTCTTTTAAATTATTTTACCAGTGCGTCAAGTACTACTCATCACTCACTCTGATTTCTTTCTTATCTCTTAAAAAAATTGGAGGATAAACGAAAACGCATCTTGTTAGATTTGTTTCTGCTGCTCGTATTTTGCTTATATCTATATAAATGCTTTAAGAATATATAAAACCTATATAATCATATTTAAAAAATTTTAAAATTTTTTTAATTGAATATGTTAATTAAAAAATTTTAAATTAGAAACTTTTACTTACTTACCTAATTAAGTAAATTCTGACTGAATTTAAATTTTAAATATAAGATTATTTAAATTATCAAACAAACTTTTTCTATTAAATACTATAATTTAATTTTTTAAACTATTTAAATAGATTATCAAACACGCTTTAAAGTATTGGATCCATTCTATTAATAAGATTTGGGCATCATTAATAAAAAGAAAGTTCAAATAAAGATATAGAATATTTACATATAAAAATGTCTTTTTTTAAGAAAAAAGGAAAAATGGGAAAGCACTGTAAAAAGATAAGATTAGAGCATCAAGGAATGATGAAAAGATAAGATTTGTTAGGAAATGATGAAAAATATTGAGATCTCGTTTCCTTCGTTAATATAGAAATTTTGGTGCACTAACCCAATATATATATATATATATATATATATATATGAACAAAGAACTCAGAAAAATACTAATTCGACACTTGATTTTTTTTTTTTTTTTTTTTTTTTGTGGTAAATGAAGACTTAAAGTTGATACCATTTCCAAAAGGATGCCAAATTTTCACGCTTTGTATATAAGTTAGGATATTGAAGAATACACCACACGTCTGCAAAAGAATATTATTTATGCATCTATCTTATGAACAGTCCATGTTAGCCAAAATGATATGCATTTATATGTGTTTTTTTTTCTTACATTAGTTTGTCCTTGCTATCTATAACCTTTCAATCCCTTTCAAAATGATTTTTTCAAAAGAACAAGAATTTTTATTGTATTCAGTGGTACAACGTACGTAGATGACCATTACCATTAAGAAATATAAATAATTACCATACATCTTCTTTATGTTTACCGGTCATGGCTAAGAAGGCATTTACTTATGATATTTTGTATTAAAATGATTTTTTTTCTTTTTAAATAAAAATTATAAATGATATTGACCAAAAATTAAGAAGTTATGTTTTATCATGTAGCACTTCCAAGAGAGTAAACGAAAGAAAATTACTAATAATACTGAAACAAAACCACAATTTACCATAGAAACACTATAAAGATATTATGCATTCCTTCACATTTCATTTTTTACTGTTCATTCTCTCATATTTTACAATTTATCCATTGTACGCTTACACTATCTGTCTAAAAATATGCACTTTGATCTCTTATTTTTTTGACATTGTTTTTTTCGATCCACGAGTTCATTTTTCATTCATTTTGATTCCTCCATGCTAAGAGGAGAGAGAAACAAGGGAGAGATAAGATGGAGAGAGAGACATACAACAAGAATTATTTCGGCTACCTCGGCTCTCAATCTTGCCACCATTTTGTTCTTCTCGAAGAATAGAATCCATTTATAGTGGTGGAAAACGATAAAATAATTGAAAGAAATAGATTAAAATTCAAAAATATTTTAATCTTTTTTGTTTTGATTTAAATTTTTATTTATTTTGTGTGAATTAAAATAGATTTTAAAATTTTAAATAGATTTGATTAAATTATTTAGTGATTTTGATATTTTTTTGGACAAAAACGGAGTTGAATTTAGTTTTTAGAAGTAGAAAATAATAACACTTCTATTCAACAATCTTTTCAAAGAAATCTAGGTAGCCAAAAATTGCAGAGGTCATCGAAAAATACAACCGATTAATTTATTTTTTTCATCCTAGGCATGCAGGCCTTTTCCTCGAGACCTAAGCGAACGAGCATGGTCCTTGTTACTTTTTTCTTTGTGTTTTTAATTAAGAATTTTTAGGCAAAAATTATTGAATATCAAGCATTATTATTTGTGTTTTCATGTAGGGTAACGAGGATAAAAATATATACTATCTTTTTATATTTTAAAACTAACATATATTCTAAGTTATATTACTCTTACTATTTAAAATTTATTCTTTAAATTTATCATCTTTTTCTTAAAAATCCAATTCAATTAATATTTTTTAATGTAAAATTTATTTACTGATAAATATGCTTAATTTTTCTCTAAATTTTAATTTTAGATTAAAATTTTAAAACATTAATTTTTTTTCTTTTTTTTAAATAAATTGATGTTAAACATATTATGAATTCTTAGAATTTTTAAATCATAGTTGCATATATATAAATATATAAATATATAATTATTTTAATCTAATAAGTTAAAAGTATATTTTAGATAATTTGTCTCATTCAACTATATATGGTCAACATATATAAAAAACTATTAAATTATCGATTTTATTAAAAATTAACTATACATTTTCTCATATAACACCAACTATTTGAGATGAGTTTTTTTTTTGTAATATTATAGAACAAATTTATTTGAAATAAAATAATTAAATTAATTTTTTAAAGAAATCAATCAAATGTTCAAATATATTTTTTTACATTAACATTATTGATTATTTTTGTAAATAAATATATATAGATCAAATGCATATATTTTTAAAAATTAACTTTATCATCAGCATCAAATAAGAATAATTTTTTAATTAGTTAATTTTTATACAAGTTTATTCATCAATTTTAAATTTATATTTTTAAATACATTCTTATAAAAATATATTTTTAAAGTATTTTTTTAATTCTTTATAAATATTTCGGTTTAAATTATGACAAGTTTTTATTTGAAAACCAATGCATAAAGAAAAATAAATTGTATTTGTAAAATAAAAAATATATAAAAACATAAATAATTTGAAAAGAGAGATAGACACATAAAAAAAGAGAGAAATTATATCTACCTATGAGAAATTTTATTAAATTTTAAAATAATTTTTTTTATCCGATCCACGGTAGGGGGTTTAAACGGTTGGTCTACTTATGAGAAATTTTATAATACACAAGCAAGTAATTAGTGATATGTGCAGTAGTTACTCATTGTACTAACTTTGAAGAGAGAGATAGACACATAAAAAAGAGAAAAATTATATCTATACTCGTTAAAAGTGATAAAAAGATTTTAATGTCTGCTTAAATTTTTTTATTTTCTCTCTCTTTTTATATGCCTATCTCTCTCTTTAAAATGGATCCAAAAATAACTATCAGTACATATCACTAGATATTTATTGTGTGTTATAAAATTTCTCGTCTTCCTATAGGGTGGTAAAAGCCATCAATTATAATGTCATTCGTAGACCAATAAATTAAAACCACGTAAGCAATACAGATCTTAGCAATGTCAGGCAATCTCTGCTCCTCTAAAACCACCTGGTCGACAAGAGGGGGTTGGGGTGCGTGCGTTGACTTATAACATGCCAAAGGTTGATGACGACAAAAAATGAGCTGTCGTGACGCCATTAGTACCGACATCGAAGTATTGCGTCCACCTGCATTGTAATCGTATCCTTTTGACACGTGTCCATGAGTGGGTATCTGGGTCCACCTGATTAGCCGAGGAACACTGTTTACTGTTTGATTTTGCATAGAAATTAATATTTAAAAAAATGGTTGTTTAAGTTTGCCAAACCATACTTTTCGTCCATGATATTTTCCATTTTGTCTGTTTTCATACTTATCCTTTTGTTTAAAGCCAATTATCCCGCATTTGTTCTGTTCGTTTTTGTTCTCCGCGATTGTGGCAGAAATCCTTTGAGATAGGTATCTATTTCTCATGTTTTGCTCTTTAACAGAAGGATCAGACATCAACTCCAAGCTGATCATAAACCCCAAATTTCCTTTTGTTTGTAGCTAATTTGGGTTTTCAGTCTCTTTGTTTTTTTATATATATAAAAATAAAAATGAAAGATTACAGTGCAACATGTTTAGATTTGTATGATAACTGCATAATTTCACTTTGTTTTTCTTTTTCATAATAATGTATACACACTGTTAATGTTGTTAATATACTTTATCAATAAATTATTGTAAATTAAGAATTAATTCATCAGCCTGTTTGTCAAGATTTCCCAATTTTCACCACTTTGTTAACAATATTTTAATTTATTATGTATCTTATTTAATTTTTTTGTCAAATTATCTAACAGGTAATTTTTGATGTTAACCAATTCACTATTTATTATTATTATTTGTCACAAAGAAGAGATTGGGATTCCTGACTTTTTGGAGAGAGAGGGAAAACTTATGAAAGTTTGAGCTAATTTAAATTTTGCAATTTTAGCTAGATGATTATTGGACCCACTAATTTTGCATGTGTAATTTTAGTTCGTTTTCATTTTTCACGTCAAATATTATTGATGATTAATCATTAATTGGGTTAATGGCTCAATGTAAGCTACAAGGCTTTCACGAGTAAATCACGGAATTAATGTTGGTTGACATTAAAATCTTATCGATAGGATATATTAGAAATTAAAAGTATATCCAATAAAATCGACTAAATTATAGATATAAGGACACATTGAAAGATTACCTATTTATTGGATTTCTTTTATTTTTAGAGGGATCCATACTTATGTTAGGGATTTATTTTCGGAGTCCTCGCTTAATTTGAATAAGATTAATTAATTCTTATTAAATTTAGATTTGACTTGTCGCTATCCGATATTTAGAAGACTCTAAAAATTATTTATTATTATTATTATTTTTTTAGACATGAGTTAGTCGATGTTTTTAGAATCACCATTTAGTATTAAAAGAAACTAGAAAACATAAAATGGACAATGGATTCGGAGATTGTAAGTAAGAAGTTGTTATGTCTTTAAAAATATATCGATCGCCTAAGGACATCCTTTATGAAGAAAAACATTACATCTAGTTTAGTCCTAAGAAAATATATCTTCTAAAAAAATCTATTTTTACCAAGTTATTTTCTAAGTTTATTTTCAAATCTGTCTATTATCTAAGTCGATTATTTTTTTATTTTTTTTATTGTGACATCATATTAAATTAATTGTCAAATCTCGATGTTGGGAGTCTTATCAATTCAACATTTGATATAGTTAAAATCTCGATATAACCACCGCGTCGGAGAACGACCTAATTACTAATGATGATTGATTTGAAGTAATTAATAACATCAATCTCTATCGAATAGGAGACTCGTTAAATTAAATTTCTCTCTCTCTCTTTTTCTTTTATCCTCTCTTTTTTATCATTGGATAATTTTTTGATATTTTTTAATGTTATGAATTTGATGGAGGATCATCATCAGTCTCTAGAATCTAGAAGACTCAACGATCCACCATCATATTAATTACCTAATTAAACTTATAAATATTAAATAATAGACATAAAGAAAAAATGACTAATTGTAAATAAATAGGAAATTAATTCAAAAAATTAAGAAATCTAACACACAACTTATATACAAGCATCCAATCATTTACTAAAAATTTTAGATTTAAATAAAATTAAGCAGCAAGCTAAACTGAAATTTAGGTAATTAAAGCAATTAATATCTAAACATAAAATTAAATAAATTTAAAATAAAGGATAAATGAACTTAAAAAAATCCTAAAATTTTAAATCTACGCTAAAAGTAACCATATGTAACACCTATAAAAATTTTTAGATTAAACTAAGCAAGGGAAGTTTATTAAATTAAATCCTAAAAGAAAGGAGGACTTGAAAGCCGATTGGGCCGAGCTCGTGTGTCTTTACTATCTCTGGACCAAACCAAGCCCAAACCCATGCCCGTCTATCCTTTTTTCTACTGGCCCAAACCGTTTTTTCTGGACCAGTCCAACTCCAACTTTATTGACCTTTCTTGTCCTTGGACCGAACTAGCCCTAGCCCAACCTTTTTCATTCCTTTCTTTCTTCCTCTGGCCCAACCCTTTTTTTTGTTTTTCTCTTCTTTCTCTCCTGGCCTTTTTCCTTCTTTTCTTCTTCTCCTTCCTCTCGTCATTTCCTTCTCGCAGAACGCAAAGCCAAGGCTTGGAATAACCAAGCCATAAAACCACAACATGCAGCTTTGTGCGTTGATACCCTAGGGAAACTGAACAGTAACCTTAGACATGAAGAAATGATCAACCAAAAAAAAAAAAAAAAAAAATGAAAGAAAACAGATGATTTGGACATTACCTGTGGGTTTGGCCGATGAAAGAGGGAGTGATCTTGCAGGGATGATTTACAGATGAAATGCTTTGGGAACCCTGATGTAAACCCAGGATGCTTTGAATCCCAGAAACGGAGATCCAGAATGGAAACCCAAAAATTCTCCTCTAAAACCCAGAAAAACCCTCGGTTTTCTAATAACAGAAAAATCCTCCCATAAAACCAGAATTAAGCCCTATTTATACCTGAATTTCCTTCTATGTCAACCCTAGGATTCTCCTCGATTGATCCTGGCCCTTCCCATTAAAAACCAAAATCAAATGCTCTTGTAAATTTTAGCCGTTTATGCTCAGAATGAATTCAGAAAAAAATAGAGGGGAAAAGACGAAATGTGTGTGTGTGCAGGTTTATAGGTTTGCAGGAATTGGTACAGGTGGTGCAAAAATTGAAGCAAGATTCCTGACCGTACAATTGCCAGCCAGGAATTCGTCTGGATTGAGCATTTGTCTTCAAAGAAGACGATGAATAGTACTGGAGGAGGGATTGAATTTCAGTTGCAGCGAATGACAGGTATTGGGGAAAACTTTCGAATTGGTCCTATTGTTTGCTCCCCATTTGAATTCAATTATACCCCCTGGGCACATTATTTTGGTCCTTTTTTCTTTTAACTTTTCATAATTATACCATGCATCCTTTAATTTCAATTTCAGCTACTTTAATACGTTCAATTGCACCCCTAATTGCCCTTTATTACAGTTTCTGCTTCTTTTAATTGCATCCCTATTTTCCTTTGATTTCAAATCTCATTTTGTTCAATTACACCCTTAATTCCCTTCAATTCCAGTTTTTATTTGGTTCAATTACATCCCTTATTCCTTTCAATTTTAGCTTTTACTAGTTTTTTTTTCTCGCGCTACACTGCGAGTTGGATAAAATATATAAAATTGTTTAGAGAAATCATTTCAGTTTGATAATCTATTTTATGGTGTGAATCTATAAAAATATATCAAATCAAAGGTAAAAAAAAAAATTATTTATAATTTTTTAATAAAAATATTTGCATTTAACTATTTTTTATTTGTGTTTTTCATAATTTTTTTTAGAAAAATGATTTATCCTTATTAATCCATGGATTATTAACTAAAAAGAAAATTAAATAATTTTTTTTTTAAAAAGCTTTAGTATTTCATAAGATTGTGTTGAAAAACATAAATAACAATTATTAAAAGCTTACATAGAATGAAACAAATATTGTTTTTTTATTTAATGTTGATGAGAATATCGATTTTTTAAAAAATATAAATTTAATTTTTATATATTTATTTACAAAATAATGAATAATATTAAAACAAAAAAAACTTTATTAATTTGAATCATTGAGTGGTTAAGTGAAAATATTATTTTAATTATTTAATTTAAAAATAAATAAATAAATAGTAAATGCTTATTGCGAGAAAAATAATATTATTATAATATGATCATAATATTAATAACATATTACTATATTAAAAAAATAAAAAATTAAAGTAGTATATTTTAAATAATAAAAATAAATAAAATAAAACGTTAAAACAAAATAGAACCAAACAATACAATTAAAGTTTGAAATTGAAAAAAATATAGAAAACGTGAGAACCATAGTGCTAAAAAAAGACTTGAATAGATGAATGAATAATGATTTGTGAGTGCGTGAATAATATTTCAAATTGTGAAAATGAATAATAAAACCATGTTTTACTTTAGTTTTTTTTTTTTAAATAATTTCTTTTCAATTGAAACCCTAATTTTGTTTTCTCAACAATTAAACATGTTTATATTTTTTTGGTTTTTTATTTTCTTTTTTAATGAAAAATAAAATTAAATAAAAGGAAATCAACCTAATTTTTATGTTTTGTTCTTTTTTTAAATGCTGATTATTATTATTTTTTGGGATAAAATGAAGGATAAATTATACTAAAAATCTAAAAGAGAATTTAAGTGGAACCAAAATAAATTATAATATTAATAAAGGTAATAATAATAACAATAAAGATAAAAATTGTGAAATAAAATAAATAAAATGAGAGGGTAAATTTTTAGTTATGACAGGACTTATTGTCCTTATTTGTTTAGGATTTAGTTTTTCTTGTGGAATTAGGCTAAAAATTTTGTTATTCAACTTGAAAAAATTTGCTTCTTCTTTTTTTTTTTTTTTTTTCTTTTTTAGTTTAAGCCAAATTTTTGAGTTATTATTTAACGCATCTTATGCCATATAGAGAAATAACTTTTATCGAGTGTTAAAGTTCTCGAGAAATTTCTCTCAAATTATCTTGCATATTATTATGCTTTTCTTAGAGCTCGTGTGCATTATCCTTGTGCCTACTTAGGATTTTGTGTTTTGTTGTATCCTTGAAATTGATCACTTAGAGTGATGCTTTTTTTATTGATCAACAAGTTTCGATTTATTCAAATTTAAGAGATGGAATTTTCGGACTTCATCAAATTTCATGTGAAGAGGCTTGGACTTCTTTGTTTTAGGAGAGCAAGTTTTAGCCAAGCAACAACACAAGAGGTTAGAGTATTCAAATTTGGTTTAAATCATCACAAAATCTGTGTTTACTTAGTATTAAAGCTTTGGTACGCTTACGTATGTGGCTTTGACAATGCTTTATGATGATGTCTCTAAGAAGACATCAAAACCAAATGAATATGGCTAATATGCAAAAGGAGTTAGAGCTTTTGTGATAGAAATAAAGGGCTTGAATGGATGGTTGAAGAGGTAAATAGTCAATAGTTAGAAGGTAAGGATTGAGAAATCTAAGGGGAGAATTCTTTTTGACCATTACAAACAAATCCCTCTTATGAGGAGAGAGGATCCATGCGAGCTTAAGCACATGATGAGGAGATCACAATAATAACATTATGATTTTGGTGTTAAGATATAGATATCTAACTTTAAGGTTAAGCTTAATCCATATGACTTCATTGAATGGATGCATATTGTAGAAAAAGTATTTGATTTTAAAGATGTTTCAAAGGGTAAGGAGGTTAAGCTCGGGGCAATCAAGTTGACAAAAAAATACTTTCATGTAGTGGGACAACTTGAAAAGCTAACGAATCTGTAAGGGGAAAGGTAAAATGACATTGTGGGATAAGATAAAGAAAGCCTTAAACCGTAAGTATCTTTCGATACTACAAATAAGATGTTTATCTTAAATTTCATACTTTTAGGTAAAGGTGATATGAGTGTGGACCTATATTGTTGAATTTAAGTTGCTTATGTCAAAGTGTGAAAATTAACGAGCCAAAAGAGCACATTATTACTAGGTTTATTTTTAGAGTATTAAGGCATGTGATTATAGGTGTTGTGTAACTACAACAATATTTTATGTTGAATGATGTGGTGAAGCTTTCTCTAAAGATGGAGCACCTATTAAAAGTTAACAAGATGGCAAGAAGAAAGAGTTTCGGCTAGGAAGACTCCTAGTCTCGTGGATTTAGTTAGGGTTCCTAACTCCACCTAAAGTGGGAGATTAGAAGGAAGAGAAAGTACTTTGATTGATGCTAACAAAAAAATACAATGGGATCCAACAAAATTTATAAAGGTGTTGTAAGCGCCAAGGAATCAAGCATATCGATTCGATTACCCTAACCAAAGGGTAATTAGAGACCAAAAATGTTGAGGAGGTTAATGGTTTGGCTAAAAAGGTATAAAAAGAGATCTTTGTAGATAATAAAGAGTCATAAATGGTTTGAAGAACTCATAGCATCGAGGTAGAGCAAAAAAAGATGGCTTAGGCATAACATCTTTTGCACTCGATAATATTTCATTAACGGATATTTAACTTGATTATCAATGAGGGAAGTTATGAGAACAAATATCTCGACGACGATGATAGAAAAGTTTAACTTATCGATTATTGATTATCATAATCCTTACAAGTTAGCTTTGTCGAATATAAGTTTTGATATTCGGGTGACCAAGAGGTGTCTTATGCACTTCTTGATATACAAAAGGCATCAAGATGAAGTATGGTGTGATGTAATTCCTATAGATGTATGCCATCTCTTATTGGAAAGACCATGGAAATACAATAGACAAGTTGTGCATTATGGATTAAAAGATACATACTCGTTTGATCTAAAAGGAGAAAAGATTATACTAATGCCTATAAAAAAGAGCTTTTGTCTAACAACAAAACTAGTCAAAAAGAGTTAGTGTGCGAGTCAATGTTTCTTAGTACGTTGGAGAAGCATGATGATGCCTAAGGAAAGGTTGTTAATGATAACTTTATTGGTGTTGAAAGTACAAAATATTCCTTCAAAGAAGATATCATGAATGGATATGAAGCGATCGGATAATTGTCCAACTTATTCAACATATTATAGCTTAAGGTAAGTTTGTTGAAGAAGAGTACAAAGAACAATTAGATGTTTGGTCTTTATTCAATTGTGTCAATAGACGTGAATGATTCTTTCTTATTGATGAAAATACATCGGTGATAGTTGGTGATTTGCTTGCTACACCAAGTGTTTTGAGCAACAAAGTAACCATATGTGATATTATTGCTAAAACAAGGAAACGACACACCTAATAGATAGGAGTTAAGGCAAACTAAAGCGCTTGAACCTGCTTGCTAATAAAGATACGATTATAGAAATTCTTATTTTCAATTTAGATGGAGGCCTAAAGAAAGAAATTATGAGTAATGCTATTAATGAACAAATAAGAACATGATATGAGCAAGTTTTAGAGAGAAAAAAAGACAACAAGTAATGATCAATATATAAAACATTTAATTATTATTTATAAAGGGTGAAATACACCCTATAACCTTACAGTATCTAATATTATTTATTTTAATCCTCTTATCCAAGTATGGTATAAAACAAATCATATACTACTCAAAGTTAGGATAAACCGAGTCCTTGTATTCAACTTCGACCAATTAAATGATCATATGTGATTAACAAATATGGATAGAAGGATTATCTTATCTCAACTTTAAATAGCACATAGTTTGTTTTGTACCATACCTAAATAGAGAGATTCAAATAGATAATATTGGATAGAAAAAGTACATAAGGTGATTTTAACCCTATTTGTGAAACATGAAGGCAAGTTGATGAAACTACCTTAAATGATACCAACTGGAAATCACATCAAATACCATTCTAAGACTCAAAGCTCACTCACATATTGCATCACTCACTTGTTGAGAACATACGTTATACGTATTGCCATCATATGCATTTTATGTCTAGCTTTGAGACATTATGAGTAATCTCGAAATACATATTACTTTGCCATATAAGCTAAATGAGTGGCTAATAATGCCCATGTTACAATGATTGTTTTATATATTTAGGACATAGTAATGAAAAGAGTTAAAACAACTATCGAAGGAGTCATGAGTTTGGTGTTGGAGTAAGTTCGGATATGGATGCGAGTTGATTGGTGCTAAGGATAATATCAATCAATGATGGATTTTCGTATTTGTTATAAAGAAGCTATTTTGTTTGACGCATTTATGCACTTATCACCGAGATTATCTTCAACATTGATCAACAAAGAAGGAATGGAAGGATGTCAATAACGACCGAGTGAAGGGTTTAAAGAAAAAAATTATAAGAGAAATATAAATGGTGCTATGGTTTAAGTTCAACGTGATGATGGTAGTTTGATTGCGATCAACATGGACTTAGAAAGAAAGAAGTTGGATTACATGTGTTGGATTATTTTGATTAGACATCCGTAAGATCGTAGAAAGAATGGATCAAAACTCAAGGTTGAATTTTCATCAACCTTAGGTGCTTCATAGAGGAGTGTGACCCATTATAACTTGACCATTTTGATTGGGCCGAATTTTCTAGTAAATTAAATAGGATTGATTTTTTTTTTATATGTAATTTTGGTTACTTAATTTATGTTAAATTACCTAATTTTCTTATGTGATTTAGTTTCCCTACTTTTCTTATTGGATTTAAGTATTTTATTTTCATAAAGATGCACACATATGTTAGGAGTTTATTTTAAGAGTCCAAATTTAATTTAGATGAGATTAATTAGTCCTTAATAAATATGGATTGGACTAGTTATCCTTATTTGTTTAGTATCTAGTTTTCCTACTAGGATTAGGCTAAAAATTTTATAGTCCAACTTGAACAAGTTTTCTTTAACTTACGCTAAATTTTTGAGCTATTATTTAAGACATCTTATGTTATATAGAGAAACAACTTTTTATTAAGTAATAAAAGTATCAAAAAGTGTTTCTTAAATTATCTTAAGTATATTTATGTTTTACTTAGGATTTGTGTGTATTATCCTCGTGCTTGCTTAAGATTTTGTGTGTTATTGTATCTTTGTAAATTATCACTCAAAGTGGTATTTTTTTATTAATAATTTTTTTTGGCCTAATTAAATTTAAGGAGTAGAATTTTTGGACTTCATCAAATTTCATGTGAAGAGGCTTCGACTTCTTTGTTTTGGGTGAGCAAGTTTCGACCAACAACAATAAAAAAACATTCGAGTATTCGAGTTTGGTCTAAATCATCATCTAAATGGTGTCAAGTTGTCAAAAGATGTTATAGATTATTTTATATCCGCCTCAATTAAAAGGATTTTGTATAAAAGAGTTAGAAAGATGGTTGAATAGCGATTTGTAAGATGAACTAACTCGCTAAATTAAATTAACTACCAAATATGTTTTAATGTATGTACTCGGTTATGCTTTTGGCATTTTTCTTTATAATAAACTAAAGTAAAGGAATTAAAAGCTAACTAGCAAACCCCAACTTGATCATGATTGTATCAAGTTTTAAAGATTGATGTAGATGAGGGTCACGGTATAAGAAATTATATAGATCTAGTACGACGATAGCGGGGGTCGAGGGGCTAGCATCCTTTGTAGGGACTCGGGAGCGAAGCCTTCGAAAGGTCTACAAAATATTAAGCCGGATGTAGGCCCGTCGAGGCTTTTTTGTTATACCCTTGTTGTCCGTACTATAAATAGAGATAACATCACATGTATTGTAGTCGACACTTGACAAAATTTAATAAAAAATCCTACTGCAGACCACAAAGTAGGCACCATTGCTTGAACCACGTAAAATCTTTATGTTTTGCTATATTTTTCACTTGATTCGTTTCCTAATGGGTTGTAAGTTTATAGTCTATCCAAACCTATTGGGAGACAGATTGCAAGACTAAGCAATTATCAATTCCTATTATTTTGAGGTTATAATTCCATTTTTTAGTGCCCAATTGCAACTTGATATAATGTCTAAATTAATTAAGTATTAATTTTTAAACATACAATATGAGAAGTAGGATTGTTGACCTTAACTTAGATTATAGAACTCGAAAATTACAATACAATGGGAAATATAGTTCTTACATTCATTAAAATGGACGTACATTGACTAAGACTCTTCCAAATATGATTTCTCATAGTAATTCAATGTGGTGGAATAGTCGAGAGCTAACAAATATTAATCATAGTACAAAAAAATATGAAGTGACCAAACTATACCTTACGAGTTTCGGTGATACTAAAGCTTGAGAGAATGCTCTAAAAACTACTTATAATTTTTAATTGTTATTGTATTATGTTGTGATTGATCTTTCCCTCGAGCATTTTATGCTCTTTCTCTCTGTCGATCTCTTCTAATCGAAATGCTCTTTGGACTCGTCATAATACTAGTTGTAGTTTTCAATTGTTGTTATATTATGTTCTAATTTGGCTTGAAAATTAGAAAGAAAAACGAAGTTATAAGTCGTAGGTCACAAAGATCTAAACCATAACCGTTTTCCTCCTTCCTTCACCATTTTTCAAGCACTTTTATTGGTAGAGAAAGGTTGTTGGAGGTCGGGGAAGTAGTACTGTAGTGGTGGCTACTATTGATATGGTTGAAAAATGGTCGATTTGGGAAGAACTTATATCCGGATCTAACGAGTCAAGAAACAGATCGGGTTCATCATCTTTCTCCTCTAATTTTTGACCTCCTCCGATATTTTTCTCCTCTCCAACTAGTAGCAAATGATCTTTAAGACTCGGACTATAAGTACATAGTGGTTGTTAGGGGTGGAGTTGGCCATGAAGTGGTGGTTTTTGGAGAGAGAATGATGGTAGGTTGGCCAATAGGTCGACAGGTTTGGTTGTGATTTAAGGGGCTCTTTGGTTTTTTCTTTTTTTTTAAGAGACAACGTCTCTAAGTTTTTCTCCACCTTATGGTTATGTGTGAATGCAATTTTTTTTTAAGATAGATGATGAATAGTAACCTTCATATATTTTTTTGGCTAGACTTTTTATGGGTAAGGGTGATGGATAATGGAGGCTAGTTTTTTTTTTTTTTTCAAGTAAGAAGATCGATAATGGAGGTTAAAGCTTTTTCGAATAGGAAGATGAGTAGTTATGACTCTCTTAAAAAATGAGGTGAAAGTTTATTTATATAAGGGTTTTTAAGGTTAGGATAAAATCAACTTTGGTCTTTTCTTGCTTCGTTCCTTTCAAGTTTAATGTACATTTTATTATTATTATTTTCTAATTAGCTCCTTAATCAAAATTATTTAATCTATATTCTCTTTATTTTTTCAATTCCACACTAATTAATTCTCAATCAAGGCTCTTAATTTTTATCCCTTTCTAGTTACATCTCTAATTGAATGTTATTTGGTCCTCACTCTTCACTTTTCAATTGGATCCCAAATCATCTTCTCAATTTATTTTCTTTTTCTTTTTTTTTTTTAAAACAAAATTAGAGGATAATGAAAAGAAATTAAAATCCTAAAAAGTTATAAAAATGACTAAAAATGATGGAAAAATAAACTATGTAACATGCCATTTTTTTTTAAATTTTTTTTATGCAAATAAATGGGGGGTGAAAATGGAGTATGATAGTTGTCTCCTCTTTACAATGCTTATAATGCAAAGTCAAATGAAAAATGTGTTTTTTAGTTATCTTCCATAATAAGCTTGTAAAGAAATGTATTTTTTTTCTTTTGGATGATAAGATCGGTTTGGTTATTCTAGATGACTCATCCTTACACTTGATAATGGTCTCGGTTGTTCCGAATGACCTTTTCTAAAAATAAAACAATAGTTCGATTGTCTTAGGTGACCTATCTTGAAAATAAAATGATGGTCTCGGTTGTCATGATTGATCCGTTTCGAAAATAAAATAGTGGTCCGGTTGTCATAGATGACTTGTCCTAAAAAATAAAAATTATGGTTTTTTCTCAAGGGTGACCTACTTTAAAAAATAAAAAAGATGGTCTTTTTCTCAAGAACGACTTGTGCTAAAAATAAAATGATGGTCCGGTTGTCATGAGGACTCGTCTTGAAAAATAAAAACAATGGTCTTGTTCTTTAGGGTGACCTACTATGAAAAATAAAAGCAATGGTCTTGTTCTTAAGGGCGAATTGCCCTAACAAAGAAAAACAATTATCTTGTTCTCAAGGGTAACTTATCCTAAAAATAAAAATAATGGTTTTGTTCGAAGGGCAAACTATCCTAAAAAATAAAAGCAACGGTCTTATTTTTAAGAGCAACATACCTTGAAAAATAAAAACAATTGTCTTGTTCTTAAGAGCAACCTATCCTAAAAAAATAAAAACAATGGTCTTGTACTCGAGGGCAATCTACCTTAAAAAAATAAAAGCAATAGTCTTATTCTTAAGGGTGACCTATCCAAAAAAATAAAAACATGGTCCGGTGCTCAAGGGCGACTCGGCATAAAAGAATAAAAACAATGGTCTTGTTCTCAAAGACGACCTATCCTAAAAAATAAAAGTAATGATCTTATTCTTAAGGGCGACCTCGCCTTAAAATAAAATGGTCTATTATGTGACAATCTTGCTTAAAATGATGAATTAAGTTAGAAAATTTTGTCTAAAAAGAGACTATCGTTAAACAATCATACCTAAAATGTTAAACTAAGTTAAATAATCTTACCTAAAATAAAAGATGATCATTAGCCAACCCTTTTTAAAACGATGGACTAAGTTAAACAACTCAACTTAAAAATGAGAAATGATTGCTAAACAATCCTACCTAAAATGATAAACTAAGTTAGATAATCCTCGCTTAAAAATGAGAAATGATCATTAGACAACCCCGTCTAAAATGATAAGCTAAGTTAGGCAACCCTGTTTGAATATGAAAAATGATCGCTAGGCAACCCGCCTAAAATGATATGCTAAATTAGGTAACTTTACCTAAAGTGGAGAATTATCACTAGACAATCTTACCTAAAATAATGAACTAAGTTAGACGACCCTACTCGAATATGAGAAATGATAGTTAGATAACCCTACCTAAAACAATAAGCTAGATTAGGTAATCCTTCCCGAAATTGAGAATTATTACTAAACAACCTTATCTAAAAAGATGAACTAAGTTAAGCAACCTTGTTTAAATACGAGAAATGATTGTTGGGCACCTCTATCTAGAACGATAAACTAAGTTAAGAAATCCTACCCGAAATAAAGAATTATCGCTAGATAACTTTACCTAAAATAATAAACTAAGTTAGGCAACCCTACCTAAATACGAGAAATGATAGTTAGATAACCCTACCTAAAACAATAAGCTAAATTAGGCAATTCTTTCGAGATTGAGAATTATTGCTAAACAACCTTGTCTACAAAGATGAACTAAGTTAAGCAACCTTCTTTGAATACGAGAAATGATTGTTAGGCAACTCTGTCTAAAATGACAAACTAAGTTAAGAAACCCCACATGAAATAGAGAATTATTGTTAGGCAACCTTACCTAAAATGATGAACTAAGTTAGGAAACCCTACCCGAATATAAGAAATAATTACTAGACAATTATGCCAAAACGATAAACTAAGTTAGACAACTCTATCCGAATGAAAAATTATCTCTAAGCAACCTTGCTTAAAATTATGAACTAAGTTAGACAACTTTACTTGAAAATAAGAAATGATTGCTAGAAAATGTTGCCTAGAAGATAAGTTAAGTTAGGAAATCTTATCCGAAATTAAGAATTATCACCGGATAATCTTGCCTAAAATGATAAAATAAGTTAGGCGACCTTACTTGAATATGAAAAATGATTGCTTGGACAGATCCTTCCTAAAACAATGAACTAGGTTATACAATCCTACATGAAATAGATAATTATTGTTAGGCAATCTTGCCTACAATGATGAACTAAGTTAGACGATCCTACCCGAGTTTGAGCAATGAATACTAGACAATCATGTCTAAAATGATAAACTAATTTAGGAAATCTTGTCCGAAATGAAAAGTGATCGCTAGACAATTTTACCTAAAATTATTCGAGGAACGTGAGCCACTCATGGTGTTATGAAATTCAAATTTTATGTCCGGGATGACTCTCTTGTCTTTACATTTAAGATGATATTCTTGAAATTTATCAAAAAGACTGATTGTGATGATTAATTTCTTTCTTGTGAGAAACATAGATTATCCTACTTTGTCGGCACTCAACTCCTTTTTTGGTGCTTCATTTTTTATCATCTAGATTTATGTACTCGAACCATATTCCGTATCATGCTAAAATTTCCTTACCTTTAAACCTTGATTGTTGTTCTTCGTAAACTTAAGTTTTTCACTTTTTTGCAAACAATCGAGGTCGATGGACTTTTATGAGCTTTTAACATTGATAACCATTCACCTATTGCGATCTACCCTATGAGACTATTCTTAACCGATTCCATTGCTAGTCAAACTCTCATTGAATCATTATCCTCTCTTAGGAATGCTATTTTTCCTTAAGTTAATGGCTTTTGGCCGTTTTGATTAATGTTCGATGCTTATTGTATAGGTTTTTATCCCTTCGACTTGCTTGATGATGTCATTGTTTGACCGGTTATTAAACTTGATTAGAGTTATTAAGTCTTTGGTCTTCCCCCTAAGTTTTTTCAATTTTGTTGATTATCTTTCAGATTGGATCATGGCATGTCCTTAAACACTAATTGAGATCAAATATTTACCACTTTCTTAACCCAACCACTCGTTTGTGTTCGGATTTCATCTTGTGATACTTGATTCTTAATTTGTAAATTGTTCTTGAGATTTTCATCATATTTTGAGAAAAATCATTTAATAGATATTTGGTTTTCATGGATAAAGTTGTGAACTTGAATGATTCTCTTAAATACAATTCAAATAATTTGAAAGAAATATACAATTTGAAAGAAATATAAAGATGTTCTAATGAAAGTACTTTTATTCATGAAGATGTTTAAGTTGATTGATCAAGAGTCAAAACAATTTGAAAGAAATATAAAGATGTTCCAATGAAAGTCCTTTTTTGGTGCTTCATTTTTTATCATCTAGATTTATGTACTCGAACCATATTCCGTATCATGCTAAAATTCCCTTACCTTTAAACCTTGATCGTTGTTCTTCGTAAACTTAAGTTTTTCACTTTTTTACAAACGACCGAGGTCGATGGACTTTTATGAACTTTTGACATTGATAACCAATCACCTATTGTGATCTACCCTATGAGATTATTCTTAACCGATTCGATTGCTTGTCAAACTCTCATTGAATCATTATCCTCTCTTAGGAATGCTATTTTTCCTTAAGTTACCGACTTTGGTCGTTTTGATTAATGTTCTAATGCTTATTGCATAGGTTTTTATTCCTTTAGCTTGCTTGATGATGTCATTGTTTGACCGGTTATTGAACTTGATTAGAGTTATTAAGTCTTTGGTCTTCCCCCTAAGTGTTTTCAATTTTGTTGATTATGTTTCGGATTGGATCATGGCATGTCCTTAAATACTAATTGAGATTAAATATTTACCGCTCTCTTAACCCAACCACTCGTTTGTGTTCGGATTTCATCTTGTGATACTTGTTTCTTAATTTGTAAATTGTTCTTGAGATTTTCATCATATTTTGAGAAAAATCATTTAATAGATATTTGGTTTTCATGGATAAAGTTGTGAACTTGAATGATTTTCTTAAAAATACAATTCAAATAATTTGAAAGAAATATAAAGATGTTCCAATGAAAGTACTTTTATTCATGAAGATGTTTAAGTTGATTGATCAAAAGTCAAAACATTCCATTCAAATGATAGGATCCAATTTCTTTGAATAGGGTTATTAAGCTAAATAGGCAAAATGTGTTCGGTTCATGCAAGATTTTTATAAAAATTGGATTTTTATGCTATCGAAGGCAAATGGTCAAATGATAAGTCAATTTTGGTGAATGGAAAGACTTGAGCATAAAGTATTTTAAAAATTAGATTCTGAAGGATAATCTTACTCAAGAATATCTTGATTCTGTTTATTTTTCTTACGTCTAAGTTAGGTGATGAAAACTTATGATTTGGTGTAATAACGAACGACAAATAGCACACCAATTAGTCATATTTTTTGTGTTTTTTTTTCTTTTTCAATCATTTTTTTTCTTTTGAGATTAAAATTCATTACTACAACTAAACTACTTTTTATCGAAAGGACTTATAAAAGCACATAATGTAGGCTATGATTTGAGCGTATTAAAAAAATAGGTATATAAAGGCTTAAAAAGTGTTTAAGAGTCTTATTACATTGGATCACTTTATTTTCCATAGAAATCTTTTTAGATAATGCCGCTTAGACTTTATTGCTTTAGTCATTGGTTAGGTTTTTATGTCAACTTGATGTCCATGAGAAATTTTTTTTTAGGTTTTCCGTTACGACTTTGTCATTTTAATTGTTGACTTTGTTTTTTAGCCTCAACTCTTGTTGTTTATTTGTCCGAATTTTGACTCCCATCTTGACTTATAATTTGCATTAAGAATGCTTTTTCTTTTTTTTCTTTTGTCTTTTTTTTGTTTTACATTCTCTTTTGTTTTTTAAATTATTAATTAGGTTCTTTTGACATGAATTTTTTTTTTAGAGTTTTATCAACCATTTATGAACTTTGTATTTTGTTTCTTATTATGAAGGGTGATCTTAGGTTGGATCATTATGAAAGAAATCATTAAGAGTCAATGTGAGATGGTAAAGGATAAAACTTTTGTGAGATAATATAAAAGATGACCTTTCTACATCTCAAAGGAATGATAAACGTTAATCTCTTTTAAAAATAATAATTAGTTTGGAAAATCCTTAGGTTAACATAAGAAGATAAATGATGAATACAATTTGAGATCATGACTCGAAGATGTGTTATTCATCGGTATTTAAGATATAAATCATTTAAGCTTTCAACTTTAGGCTTCATGAGGTTTTCCTAGATAGAACTTTCCTTTCGAGAGTTTTTTTGGAAAAAAGGAAAAAAAAGATTTCTTTTTTATTTTGGTTTCAACAAAAGAAAGGATTGCCTCTTTCCTTTCTGTTTGGAAAGAGTGTTAGGAAAGGAAAATGTATATTTGGCTTCAATGAAATAAAAGGTTGCCTTTAGCATCTATATATCATGTTTTATATTTTGATCAATTTTTTGAATAAATTTGTCATTATATTTTCTTGATGGAGGAAGATGTAATGCCAAATAATACTTTCAAATGAACATCTTTTGATTTTAGATAAGATAATATGAAATTATAAGAAGTGAGTAGGAGATACTCTTTCATTTAAAGACATGACTCGGTCCATGCATAGCCAAAAAAGTTTTTTTTATTGTAAATAGAGTTCAAAATTTGATAAAATCTAAAAACCATAGTTACAAATTATTAGCATGCATCAATTTTTTACACTTACTTAGTATCTCCATCTCATATTTTGGCAAATGTATAATGTAGGAGTAGGTTTGTATTTATATTATGAGCATTCAAACCATTATGAAAACGGATCCAACCTTTTTGATCAAATCTAAACAGACTTCTTCTTAAAAGCAAGATAATCATTGATATTATGCCAACAACACATAAATGACATTCACATCTCTTATCTGATTTGTATCATGGAAGATAAGAAGGTTTCGTTAGGTTAGGTTGGAATTGGGATGATCTCGCTCGATGCTTACCGGACACTCAAACATTTCACTCAATGAGAAAGGTAAGGGTGGTAGTTGTTCGGACTCCTTTTGTAATCTTAATTATTCCAATGATATGGGTTATTGAATGCTGATTTATTTTGGTAAGGCTTAACAATTTGGGGCAATTGAATTACTTGGTGAGTTTGATTAGGCAAATAGGATTGACTTAGTTGATTTGACGAGATATGATAGGTAGGTTTGGTTTGTCGGATATGATTGTATTTAGCTTAGGAATATGATGACCACTGTGGTTATTAGGTTGGGTGGGTATTGGGTAGATGTAAAGCTTTGGATGTACATGGCATTTTCATAGTTATTATATCTTTTTAGATTACTCTATTGATTTTTGAATTATGAGGATTTAGTCCAAACCCGATAGACTTCACCATTGTTTTTGGTATTGTCACTCTTTTTTTCTCAAAACTAGTAGGAATCTTCCCGAACTTCCGATTACTTGTTCTATCTTCTTAACGATGATGATAATATCAATAAAATTAAAAAAAAAAGGATTCTTAATCAAATACTTGAAGTATGAGGTTTTAAAAATATTAAAAAAGGTGGTGATCAATTGTTATTCATGTGGTGGCGGAAGAATCGAGTCGCCACCTCACACCACCTTTGAGCATATTTCTTGATGGTTCTTTTGGGCCTTTTTCATACCTAGTCAACTAGGTCGTTTGGAGCAAATTTTATGTTAATTTTATATTAATTTATGAAAGCATTGGCTAGATCCTTTCATTTCTTGATCTTGACCCTCTTTAGTCGTATGTACTAATATAGAACATATCCACTCGGACTTTCATGAAAAAAGTGTGTCAATAACTTTTCATTATGGACCACCTTAGCCATCTTACTACCATATACTTACGATGAGTCATTGGGTGCCGAGTACCCGTGTATTTAGAAAATTTTGAAACATTGAGCTTTTTTGAAATTATTATATTTGGTACTAAACACATCTCGATAGCCCTTGCAGGATCATGCATATCAATGCCTTTAATAACACTTAGTTGTTACTCGAATAACAAATAACGTATAAGAGTTGGACTTTTTTAATGCCTTAGCCTTATAAATTTATTCCCTAGTTATGTCTATAATAGATATACCTTGCATATGTTGGGCTTGTGGATTCATTGCATAAGAAAATGACCCATCGGAGAATGATGTTTCAATAGAAAATATAGTTGCCCCTTAGATTAGTGGGTGAGATAATAGGTGGCCTAGGTCGTCAGTTTGGCATCGAAAAGACATATGGCATTTCTTTTTGAGCTTAACCTTGATTTGATGTGCCTCTACCACTTGGTAGTACTAGTGGTGCCTTTTTTAGTAGATTAGAAAGATGGGTAATTTTCCTTTCATAGCATCGAGGTCCTTTTGCTTGGATCTATTATAACTATACCCTTTTTTTTTTTATTAGTTGTTGTAGGGGTTATGTGTAGTGTATTTACGAGAAGAGTTGAGTCTTAGCGGAGCAACCTATATTTCAACTTATAAAACAACAAAAGAAAAAAAATATATATATACATGCATACAAAAATGTGAACTGGGTTGGATTTATTGTTTTACCGTTACAAACTTCAAATCATGTCGAACTTGTATCGAGAACGAGCCGATTAGGTTTAAAGTACTTATTGAGGGTATTATGCCATAGATACTTCGAGGAATTTTGGAAACACGTCTACCCCGCTTTTTTTGTATTTTTTTTCTTGCCACTTATTTGGAACCCTAAGTGATGAATGCATCATGTGACAACATATACGAAAGAATTTAAAATTTGAATTTCTAGCACATTGTAAATGTGATTTAGAGCCATTTACATTGAAGGATAAAGATAGTACATTTGTTTGATTTACATTATAATGATCACTAAAAAAATACTATTATAACCACTTAGATTATATTACAATGTTCATAATATTTTTCATTCATGATAGATCCTTATTAAAACTCTAGACCAAAATATGAAGTGGTGGTAGCTATGATATTTTGAGTCTTGTATAAAAAGTACGACCTCCTCTTCAATGGTGTATTTGTTACTCACAAGTCCCATCTTTTTTTTTTTTGTAGCTTCGATACAAAATCCGAGGGTAGACAATCTTCGTTCTCAAACTAGTCCCATTCCGATCCGATCCTAAAATTCTCAATAGCATTATTCACTTTTTCTATCATGATTTGTTTTGATAATAAACTATCAAAAGAAAGGTTGGAATGGAAAAAATCATAAAATAATCCGTGTCTTAATGAGTTAATCTTAAAAGATAGGATATAACTTTTTAAACAGTGGTTTAGGTGAAACTTGTCTAATCCGAAAGTCTTTTCAAGTCTCCGGATTGTTTAGATTACTAGTTGGGTAATCTAGCCTTTAACCTTATATACCAAGAGTTATGAAAAAGTCATTCCATAAGTCTTTGGATATGACTTTCTAAATAGGGTTTAGGTGAAACTTGTCTAATCCGAAAGTCTTTTCAAGTTTTCAAATTGTCTAGATTACTAGTGGGGTAATCAAGCCTCCAACCTTATATTCCAAGAGTTATGAAAAAGTCATTTCACAATCTCCTACGCATAGGATGAGTTTTAGTCTAAACGAGAGTGTAGATGAACATTAATAGACTTTCATTATACTTGTCTTTGAATCTCTCTATCTAAATCTTAAAGGATTTTAGCTTAAGTCTAAAGCTTCGCAGACTTTTCTTATGGTGTCCGCAATAATTTAAAGCAAATATATCCAACTAAGTTCATAATAAATATGTACATAAATCAAATATAAAGAAATAAATTGTATAGAATAAATGACTTGAAATAAATATATACAAGAATTAAAATAAAAAAATAAATTACATAAAATAAATAACTCAAAATTAAAATAAAGAACTTGGAAAATAAATGGCAAAAACAAATAAGGAGCTAAATTTAAAAAAACTAAACCTATGACTTAATTCCGAATCCCTAGTGGATTCACCATGCCGTCACTACTTGACATCAAGGAGACTTTCAAAAAAGTAAAAATGATTGTTTATTTTGTTTTTGATTATTTATTAAGGATGTGACTTAACCTATGTTTCGGAATCACCACCTAGTATTAAAAAGAATTAGAAAATCTAAAAATAATGCTAGTTTAGAGATTCTATGGTAAGGAGTTGATTATATATTTATAAAGATATCAATCACTTAAAAACACTTTTTTTCGAAGAAAAGTATCACGTCCGATCTAATTCTAAAATTTTATCTCCTAAAATTTATTTATGCGAAATTATAGTCAATTTCCAAGTTTATTACCGAAGCCAAATTAATTTTTTATTTATTTATGACATCATATTGAATCAATTATCGGATCTCATCGTTGAGAGTATCGTCAATTCAATCTCGGATCTAGTTAAAGTCTTGATATAACCGATATGTTAGAGAACGACCTAATTACTATGGATGATTGATTTTTATTAATTAATAACGTCGATCCCTATTAGATAAGAGACTCGGTTAGACTAGTTTAAAACTCTTTCTTTCTTTTTTATTCTTTTTCCTAATTAGACTAAACATGTTTTATTTTGATTTTGCACTTATCCTAGCTAATTCTCTTTCGTTTATTTCTTTTTTATTTATGGTGGATCAAGGTTAATATCAGCTTTTATTCAAATAGGAGAGTCGTTAGGTCGAATTAAATTTTTCTAATTAATCTAATAACGAAAAAGGCCCTTATTATTAATTTTTTAGCATTTTTATTATTGGATAAAATATATCGAGACAACCATCCGTCCCTATACCTAGGAGACTCGTTGGTCCGATATCACAACCAAATGAAAATCCATCTATGAAGAAAAAATTTATAATCTAAATATTTTTATATTTTCTAACACACCTAAAATGAATAATTATTACAAAACAACATAATAAAATAATTAAAAAAAAAAGATAAGAGAAACAAATCAAATGGTCAATAAATATGTTAAAAAATGACAAAAAATACCTCTGTTTTTTGAAAAAAGATAGAATTACCCCGGTGTAAAAATGACATAATTACCCTTGATTATCGTCAAAGGTTGTTGCCCCTCGTCCATCCACCAATCAACATGTGGACCATTATGCCATGTAGGGAACACCCATGCAGAAGTCGTTGGTTCTAGGAGCGACAACCATCGTTGCTTCGAGGAAGGAGATTGATGGTTGACAAGTTTCGACTCGATCTCCTTCTTCTTCTTTCGTCAATTTTGATTGAATTTAATAACTTCCAAGGCTCCAAATCGATAAAAAATGTTCTTGGGACTTAATAGAATTTCATTTTTGTCATTGAATGGTTTGATTTGGCCGGAAAATAGAGAAGAAAAATAGGTTACAAGTTGTGGGTGACACGGATTTGAATCGTGGTTGTCTTCCTTATTTTCTCGTTGTTTACGTCACTTATATTGGTAGAGAAGGGTTACTCGGAGGACGGGGAGCCGTTCTATGGTGGTGGTTGTCATTGATATGGTCGGAACATGGCCAATTTGGGAAGAACTTGTATCCGGATCTAATGAGTCATGAAACGGGTTGGGTTCATTATCCTTCTCCTCCAATTTCTAACCTCATCCAACGTCTTTCTCCTCTCCAACGGGTAGAGAATGATTGATCCGAAGCTCGGGCTAAAAGTTCATGGTGGTTGTTGGGGGTAGAGATGGCCACGGAGTGGTGGTTTTTGGGGAGAGAATGTTATCGAGTGGATCCATGAGTCGACGGCATTGGTTGTGATTTAAGAAGTCGTTTGGTTTTTCCTCTTTTTTTAGGTAGACAATTTCTCTAGTTTTTCTTGAGCTTGTGGTTGTGTGTGCATGCAAGTATTTTGAAAGAGATGATGAATAGTAACCTTCTTATATTTTTTTTTAGCTAGATTTTTTATGGGTAAGAGTGATGGACAAGTAGAGGTTAAGTTTTTTGGGGTAGGAAGATGGATAATGAAGGATAGGATTTTTTTGGATAGAGAGATGAATAGTTGTGACTCTCCTTAAAAAATGAGGTGAAAGTTTGTTTGTATAGAGGTTTTTAGGATTATGACAAAATCAATCTTGATTCTTTCTTGGTTCATTTCTTTCAATTTCAATGTACATTTTGTTATTTTTTCTCCAATTAGTTTCTTAATTGAAATTGTTTAATCCCTATTTTCTTTATTTTTTTCAATTCCACATTGATTAATTCTCAATTAAGGTTCTTGATTTTTATTTCTTTCCAATTACATTTCTAATTGAATATCATTTGGTCTTCACTTTTCACATTCTTTTCAATTGGATCCAAAATTATTTTCTTTTTCTTTTTCTTTTTTAAAAAATTAAATTAGGAGATAATCTTAAGAAATTAAAATGCTAACAATTTATAAAAATGCTTAAAATTCATGGAAAAATAAACTTTGCAACATGCCATTTTTTATTTTATTTTTTTTGACATTCTTCTTTTTTATTTTTATTTTTTAATTTTGTAGGCAACATGCCTAATTTTGTATGACAAGTACTTTGGGAGCTGTTTGCGATTTGTAAATTGAGTTTGTTTGTATGTTGTTATATGTGTTGTTTCCATTTGCTGTAGTTTGTATTTATAGATTTTCTGATCCTTCATGCATGATCTTTGCAATGGACCGCATTCTTCTGTATTTTATCATGCTCTTTTGCAATGTTTCAGGTTTCTTTGCAACTATTCAGTCCAGGTTGTAATGCTTTATGTTTTTTTGTTACTGTCTTGATTTAGTCTTACAAACGCTAAATTTTTGCTAAATCTCCGTTAAGTTCTCGTTGACTTATTTCTTATTTCTTAGAACTGTTATCTCTTGTATTTATCAATAATTTAATTGTGCCAAGCGTCTATGCTCCATGATTTTTTTAACTCAAAGGCTGTTGGTTTCGTTGTTACGTCAGAAACATTTTTCAATCTATTCCGTCTGAACTGGATGTTGGGTCTTGGGTTAGAGACTTTAAACCTGGATTGAATGTTGGGTCTTGGATTAGAGACTGTAAACTTAGATTAAAAGTTGGGCCTAAATTGGGCATGGACCTAACAACGCTCAACACTTTTGTTGCTATCCATTGGGTATATCACCATCTGGACCGAAAGGCATCATTTCCTGGAAGGAAATGCTGCAATTGAGTTTCAAGACCGGGAGCGAGTCAACTTGCCCAACTTAGTGGACAACTCTTCAATGGAATTTTGAAGGAATTGAAGCTGATACAGAAGGTATGCAATATGTTCATGTCGATGTGAAAAATGAAAAACTGATTTGTTGTTTTAAAGGAAAATTTGAGTTACTTGCGTAAAGTTAGCAATTTTAAAGGAATTTGAAACTGCAGTGTGTTTTGAAGTGTTTGAAGAATCGAGGTGATTTGCAAAAGATGAGGCACTGGAGTGAGTGAGAGAGAAGCAAGAAGGGAAGAGAGACAAAGGGTAGTCCGAAGTGATTAATTTTAAAACATAGATGCCTAGCTCGAGAATTGAATGGAATTCCAAACACGATGCAAGGGGAATGTTGTTTCATTTGCTGAAGGACAAGACCTGACCATGGCTTTTGCTAAGCCTACTGCCCAATACGCTTTAGATTTCACTTTCATTTTCGTTTTTTTTTTCCTCCATCGAAGTGATTGTCCAAGAAAGGCAAAGAGAAAAACAATCAAAACGGAAAGGGATAGGAGGATCTGGAATTTAGTTGAAAAGAGACCAGAAGAAGGAAAAATTGGCTTGGCTTGGCTTGGTTAGATCCAGCGCCTCTCTAGTGCCTAGTTAGTCAACTCTTCCCACTTGTTTTGTTTCTGCTAGATTCATGTACTTCTTGTGGAAATTTGGTGTTATTTATTTATTTCTAAGTATAATTACGATGCGGCTTGAAATTGCTAATAGCTAGAATATTTGCCAAATTTGTTGCCATTTCCTTTCTCTCACTTTTGCTTTGTGTTGGAACGCAGGAGAAGGCTCTTACTGCAAACCAACCCACTGAACCATTCTGGTTGGGGCTAGAAGGGATCGGCATTTGTTACTATTGAGATTTCCATGGCTTCCATCGGCACACAAGCAAGCTTGACTTCTTATTTTCCTCCTCAATGGATATATGATGTCTTTATTAGTTTTAGAGGCGAAGACACCAGGAATAACTTTACTAGCCATCTATATACTAATCTGGCACACAGAGGCATTGATGTATACATGGATGATAGGGACCTAGTGAGAGGAAAGACCATCGAAGTTTCTCTTTGGAAGGCCATTGAAGAATCAAGGTTTTCAGTCATCGTATTTTCAAGATATTACGCATCTTCGCCATGGTGCTTAGATGAACTTGCCAAGATTGTTCAATGCATGAAAGAAATGGGGCACACTGTTTTGCCAATTTTCTATGACGTGGATCCATCAGAGGTAGCCGAGCAGAAAGGGAATTATGAGAAGGCCTTCATTGATCATGAAGAAAATTTCTCGGAAAATTTGGAGAAGGTGCAAAGCTGGAAAGATTGTCTCACTACAGTGGCGAATCTATCTGGTTGGGATTTACGGAGCAGGTGATCTAACTATGTCTCTATCTATCTACGGTGCCCATTTAAAAATTATTATTCGATGCAGCAATTCAAATACAATGATTCTACACTCTTTTAGAAACCCTAAAGAATTATTATCATATTAAAATTGAGAAATATTTCACATGAACATAAGAGAAGAAGAAAAAGTAAGTGCTATTGGTTAATATAGTAATTTGATCAACTTATCTTTTCTCATACATTAATCCTTAATTAGTTCATAAAGTCTCACCTTTCGTAAATATTTTACCATAGTACTAAATATTAAATTACTTGTAATTTAATGTAATTCCTAATTTCTACATAATTGAACTAAGCAAATTTAGATTTGCATTATAACTCGATACAATTTTTCATGACTAACCATGCCACCTCGACCTAATGTACATAAATAATTGTATTAACTATTTGGTACTGTGAATGGTTTTGATGCGACATATTTTTTGAAATATATTATTGGTGTGTTTTTTTTTCATTCAAAAATATAAAAAGATAAAAAATAATACAAGAAAGCTTTAAAGTGACAGCATTATCAAAAAAACCAACTATATTAAAAATAATAATCTTCAAACTAGGAAGCACGAATATGAGTGCACCATGATATGGATACAACAAAGTTTTAACTCTTAAATTTTGTTATACTGTTATGCCTATGTTATGGATACATTATATAAAAAACAATATAGTTTTAATATATTTATTAATATCTATTCTATTATTTTTTAAAAGATATAAATTGTAGGTATTAAAATTAATAGATGTAGTTAAAATATAGAAAACTACATATTAGTTTTGAACACCTATAATAAGAATGTTGAAGTCACATATTTTATTTCCTTCATCAATATTTATCCCTTGTTATCCATTTAAACTTTGATTTAATAATGTAAAAATTAAAATATTGCACTAATTTTTGTGGTGATAAAACAGTATTAGCAAGAATTAGTAAGGTTTCAGATACATATTTGAGAGATTTTTTTTTTTTAAATTATTCCCAAAAATCCAAAATAATCTTTTATTATTTATTATTTTGGATATATGTGAAGAGTATCTAATATGTTTCAGCAAGTATTAGGTCAAGTAACATATTTGATACAAGCTTGATACAGATACGTGAGGAATTGTGAAATAGTCATGCTTCATAGATGTCAAGTAAATTAGTAACACGATCAATTTCATAAATTATAGCTTAGAATGTCCGTACACACACAAAGACAGAAGAGGTAAGTGGGGATATGGAACCAATTATAGTATACCAATCACCATAGCATACACCATTGAATGTACAAATGACATAGTAGGGTACTATATGATTCACATAGCAGGGAAGTCGATAAAACTACTGGTCTATACCTGATCTCTTTCTCAAACTTCCATGCAAACAAGTTAGAATTCAATTCCATTTAAAAAGTGAGACCACCAAGGAGTACTAGTACTGTTTCTTGATTTTGTTCAAGTAAATTCCTGTTGAATTTTTTTAAGGAGTGTTGATGTGATATCCCATATCATTGACTAATGAGAAATTTATGTAAGGAACAATTTCAGAATATACGCTACAAGAAGTTCCTTTTGAACTGTAAGGATAATAAGCCCAAAACAGTGTTACAACTATGGGCCTTGCGGTTGTTTAGGTTGGGCATCGGGTCTCGTCCCCGAGTTTCGGGTGTGACATAAAGATATCAAAGCTGACCTTACCTGAAATTGTGGGTGCTAAGTGCTATGCGGGATAAAGTGCTATACCTTGGAACTTGTAGGAGCCACCTCTAGAATTCTTACTGTCTCATACTATTTTGTGAGGGAATGCTAAAGGCAATGTTTATCTATATCTAATTTATCAATCTATAAGTTATCTATCCATGTTTCATTGTCGATCCATCTACAATTATAAATTGAAGTGGTTGAGTTTTCATTATGAGCTTGACAAGTGACGAAATGATTGAAGAACTATTGGATGGCTATTTAGTCTTTTAATGGATGTGATAAATGATTGCCAATGACTATAGGTTAAAGAACCATTTAGAAAAGTTCAGCAATTTAAAATCTAAAAATTTCTTATATAAAAGTAAATGATTAAATGATCATATGATAAGTCATATTTGAGAGGCAAATTGAGAATTTTAAAGTAATTGAACATTTTGTTTTTGGGAAAAAGTAAAAATAAATAAAAGATAACTTGGTGGTTGACAAAAAATATGATAGAACTTGTTTTGGTCTTTGCCTGTTATTATTGGCTTTTTCCTAGCTTATGTTCTTATTTACATGCTTCTTTAGTGATTGTGTGTTTCTATATGTAATGAAGGTAGCTATTATAAGGCTCATTCTCAGCAGCAATTGAATTCTAGTTCCTTTTCAATTGACTTTATTTTCCTCATTCTTGAGGAGATTATCAGTGCCTTTTGTTTGTCAAATGATCACCTGTTGTTGATTTATTAATTTATCCATGCATTTACAAATAACAAGATTTTATGATTTTTTTCCCCCTTACAGAGAAAAAACCCTATTTTTGCACGCTACTTGATGAATATGTATGTATTTTTTTCCTTTCATGCAGGAATGAGTCGGAAACAATAAAGAAAATTGTTGAATATATATGGTATAAACTAAGCGTCATTTTGCCAACAATTAGCAAAAATTTAGTTGGAATAGATTCTCGTCTCCAGGTATTGAATGGTTATATAGGTGAAGAAGCAAATGATATTCTCTTTATAGGGATTTGTGGAATGGGTGGCTTGGGCAAGACGACTGTTGCGAGAGTCGTTTATGATAGGATTCGTTGGCAATTTGAAGGCAGCTGCTTCTTAGCAAATGTGAGAGATGTTTTTGTGGAGAAAGATGGACCACGTCGTTTGCAGGAACAACTTCTTTCTGAAATCTTAATGGAACGTGCTAATGTATGGGATGCTACTAGAGGGATTGATTTGATAAAGCGGAGGTTACGGCTTAAAAAGGTTCTTCTTATTCTTGATGATGTGGATGAACTAGAACAACTACAAATATTGGCTGCAGAGCATGGATGGTTTGGTCCAGGGAGTCGAATTATCATCACGAGCAGAAATAAAAATGTGTTAGAGAGACATGGTTTTTGTAGAATTTATGGGGCTGAGAAATTAAATGATGATGATGCTCTTATGTCATTTAGCTGGAAAGCTTTCAAAAAGGACCAACCTTCAGCAGATTTCATGGAACTGTCCAAGCGAGTTGTGGGTTATTCTAATGGTCTTCCGTTGGCTCTTGAAGTCATAGGTTCATTTTTGTATGGAAGAAGTATAATTCAATGGGAAAGTGCAATTAATAGACTGAATGACATTCCTTATGGGAAAATTATTGATGTGCTTCGCATTAGTTTTGATGGCCTCCATGTATTAGAGAAGGAAATATTTTTAGATATTGCTTGTTTCTTTAAGGGGATGAAAAAAGATCGAATAACAAGGATACTTGACAGCTGTGGTTTCCATGCAAATATTGGAATACAAGTTCTTATTGAGAAATCTCTTATAAGCGTCTCACGGGATGAAGTGTGGATGCATAATTTATTACAGATAATGGGCAAGGAAATTGTTCGTTGCGAATCACCTGAAGAGCCTGGAAGACGCAGTAGATTGTGGGCATACAAGGATGTCTGGCTTGCACTGATGGAAAACACAGTGAGTAGTTGATAGAAAACATTATCCAAAAGATTTCATAAGGTTTATTATTTTCAATGCTCCATCTCTGCTTTGTATTTGCTTTTTACTTATCCTTCATTTTGCTTGGTAGGGAAACGATAGAATAGAAAGCATATTCTTGGACATGACTGGAATAAAAGACGCACAATGGAACATGAAAGCCTTCTCAAAAATGAGCAAACTAAGATTGCTCAAAATCCACAATGTGCTGCTTTCTGAAGGACCTGAATATCTTTCAAATGAGTTACGATTTCTTGAATGGCATGCTTACCCTTCAAAATCATTGCCAGCTTGTTTCCAGCTGGATTACCTAGTTGAACTTGACATGTCATACAGTAGTATTGAGCATTTATGGTATGGGTTTAAGGTAAGACCCACTAATTTAAGGGCCTTTGTATTTTTTTTTCCGTTTTTATATATTATGTCCGATAGTACCATTTACTGTTCCTTTTCTCCCCTGTCTTGATTGCAGAGTTCAGTTAATTTGAAAACCATCAATCTTAGCTACTCACTAAACCTGACCAAGACTCCTGATTTTACTGGAATTCCAAATCTCTCAAGTCTGATTCTTGAAGGTTGTACAAGTTTGTCTGAGGTCCATCCATCACTTGGACATCACAAGAAGCTTCAATACGTGAATCTTGTGAACTGCAAAAGTCTTAGGATTCTCCCAAGCAGCCTTGAAATGGAATCTCTTAAAGTTTGCACTATGGATGGCTGCTCCAAACTTAAGAAGTTTCCAGATATTGCAGAAAACATGAGCTGTTTGATGGAGCTTCATTTGGACGGGACTGGGATTGCAGAACTATCTTCATCAATTCATCATTTGGTTGGGTTAGGTCTATTGAGCATGAAAAATTGTAAGAACCTTGGAAGTATCCGGAGTGGCATAAGTGGTTTGAAATCCCTTAAAAAACTTGATGTGTCTGGCTGCTCTAAACTTAAAAACTTACCAGAAAATTTGGGGAAAGTAGAAAGTTTGGAGGAGGTTGATGTAAGTGGAACTTCAATAAGACAACCGCCAGCGTCCATTTTTCTTTTGAAGAATCTTAAAGTATTGTCTTTTGATGGATGCACAAGAATTGCTGTAAATCCCACGGATAAAGTGTTGCCTTCTTTGTCTGGTCTGTGTTCTTTAGAAGTGCTGGATTTATGTGCTTGCAATCTAGGAGAAGGGGCAGTTCCTGAAGATATTGGCTGCTTATCTTCATTGAGGTGTTTAGATCTGAGCAGGAATAACTTTGTTAGCCTGCCTAAAAGCCTAAATCAGCTTTCTAGGCTGGAAATACTTGCCTTGGAGGACTGCAGGATGCTTGAATCATTGGCTGAGGTTCCATCAAAAGTTCAAACAGTAAATTTGAATGGTTGTAGACGCCTAAAAAAAGTACCAGATCCAATAAAGCTAAGCAGTTTGAAAAGATCAGAGTTCAACTGTCTTAACTGCTGGGAATTATACAAGCATAATGGCCAAGACAGCATGGGATTGACCATGCTTAAGAGATACCTCCAGGTCTTCTCGTCATCATGACCCCACCTCTCTCTCTCTCTCTCTCTCTCTCTCTCTCTCTCTCTCTCTGTGACTTTTTTGTTTTATGGTACAGGGCTCGTCTAATCCAAGACCTGGATTTGGTATTGTTGTTCCAGGACATGAAATTCTAGGCTGGTTTAACCATCAAAGTGAGGGATCTTCAATTAGTGTGGAAGTGCTTTCTAAATATTTGGATTGTGATGGTAGTGGGCCGATGGGGTTTGCTGCATGTGTTGCATTCAGTGCATACAATGAAAGTTCTTCTCTCTTTTGTCATTTTAAAGCCAATGGAAGAGAGAATTATCCTTCGCTGATGTGTATAAGTTGCAACTCTATCCAAGTTCTGTCAGATCATCTTTGGTTATTCTATCTTTCTTTTGATTACCTTAAAGAGCTCAAAGAATGGCAGCATGAATCCTTCAGCAACATTGAGTTGTCGTTTCATTCTTATGATCGAGTAAAGGTGAAGAATTGTGGTGTCTCTTTGTTATATAGTCCATCATCAGAATCATCTGCTGCCAATTCATCTGGATCTCGATTGTGGAAAAGGTAATCTTACTTCCTTTTCCTTCCCTCCACTAATCATCCACTTCAAGTAAACGAAATTGAAAATAAACTCTAAAGAATTGAAACTTGTACTTGAGTAAAATTCAAGGGAAAAAAAAAAAAAAGATTTCTATAACTAAAACTTCCTACAGACTGAAGCACCCTCATTATAATAATTTGCTAGCATTTTACTTGGCCATCATTGCAAGTCGATTTTTCTTTCTAATAATTTTTTCTACACACTATTTTATTAGACCAAGAAAAAAAGCCCCTGAAAATAGAAAAATCTCGACTTTTAAATCCAAAATTCTATTTTGATATTTCTTTAGAAATTTGTTGCCAGTTTTTATTGTAGAATCTTGAATGCTTCAATATGATACTCTTCTATATATTTTAGAGGCTGGGAATCATTGTCGATTCTTGTTTCGACCTTGACGACTTAATTTTTTAGGTTGACTGTTTTTTTTTTTGACATTTTAGTGTTGAATTAAGTAAATAATTACAAAATCAAGTGTTAATTTGATAAAGTTAAGTGTCCAATTATGCTAGTTAATTAAATATTAGCAAATATTCATTATAATTAATGCATACTTTATAATTTTTTTAAATGATTCACTAAAAAATGTTAAAAATCAAGGACAAATTCGAAATATAAATATTAATTAATGAGATGTATTTGCCAAATATATATATATATTAAAAAAAAAACCAAATTAATATAAGAGACATAATTTACTAAAGTTAAGATGGTAATGTATGCGATTTGAGGTAATTTAGTCGTGAGTGTCTTTGTCATTTAATTCTGTAGAAAGATTTAAGATGTATATTAGTATTCATTTCTCTCTTTAGGTGAAAAGATCTTGATTGATTAGCTGGGATAGTTTTAAACCAATGTGCTGCACGTAGTTATAACTTCTTTTAGACTCGGGCGCTAGTGTTCTTGCTTAAGAAGAAAATAAAAATTAAAAAAAGAACACAAGTTGCAGGTTAGGATAAGAAGAAACAAAGAAGGTATCTTTGCTTTTGAGTGGACAATATATTTAGTCCCCTAGTTCTCAAAATTAATTTACTATCATGGTTAGATAGTTGGTTCCATTTTTATTCTAAAAAAAAAAAAATTGTTGCATATTTTTATTTGAATATGTTACGAGTTATTAGAATAAATAAATAATATTAATACTGAAGTAGATAATTGATTCCATAATTAAGTGATGATCTCTAATAACTTTTTTTTTTTTTAATTGCGTCCTAGCAATAAAATTGTGTTTTATTACTTGCAGAAAACGTTCTCCCACAAGGACAATGGTCGCTACGTTCACTAGCCCACCCACGATGACCATCCATGTATAAAATATGGAGAGAAGGTGGCCTCGATGCCAAACATCTAAGGTAATATATATAATTTCAATATTTGCACATTAATTAATTAATTTCAAATATTATTGATATAATGGAACTAATCGATTCATATTTTAATTTTAGGAAAAAAGAAGAAGATTTATTAGCAAAAAAATACAGTAATTGCAATAATTGAACTTGTGTTTTTATCAAATAACGAGATATAAAAATTAGTAGAGTACCTAAAGATTATGGTTGTTGCCCGATGAATGTGAATCCCTTATTTGATTCCTTATATTTGGTGCGCTATTAGCATCTCCTAGGGATCGAGTAATTACAGCCAATGTCTTGAACGTCTTAGGATTCACATTTAGGCTTGGGTTTAAATCTTGGAGTCGTGTCGGGACTAATAACGTTATTTCTTGATGCAAACTAGCTTTTCGCTCTTCTAGCTTTTCTTCCGTTTTTGTTTTCATTTCTTATGTAATTTCTTACCGCACTTTTTTTCTACATCTATTTTGATAGCATTTATAAAATCTTTAGGTACTTTCATGGATGATTGACGAAGGTCCGCCTTGCCTTTCAAATCAAATGGTGTGACAGCCCTCCCATATAACATAACACGTCTAGGTCGCACCCCGCCTTCTATCACCATAGAAAATGCATAAACAGATTCATCACTTTCACTTGAATGTTGAGACTTCACTTCTCCCATTTGAGCCTATAATGAAATCATAAGTTTCTTAAAAATGCAGTTCATACAATACATGATAAAGCAATTCAAAACTCTTTTTATAAATTGTAAATATAAGGAAATTAAATATTGAAAGTTCTAACAATCTTGGTAATCGTATCTTCATCCGATTCCTTATAAGAATATCTAACTTTTTTTTTCGAGTTTCAATAAACATTTCGGAATAGGTTGGTTCTTCTTTATTTTTCTTTGCATATTGTTGCTTATCAAAAGAAAAATTTTAGCAATAATAAATTTAATGAAGTGAAGATATATCTTGTACTGACAATAACTTGAACTAATATATATCAGATTTATATTTGGATAGAATTGCAAGTTTATGAAATATGAGAATTTAAAAGATCTACTTAGTCAACTCACAAGTTTTATCGGCTTTCTAAATCTCAAACTATGCATGTATGTCATTTTCTTAAACTAAAGGTAAAGCCATTATTATACTGAGGTCAAACCGAGCTGGTGCTTAGGGAAGATACAGAAAATCAATAATTTTGATCAGTACTGCCAATAGAAAAAGAAATTTTGTGGAAGGTCTGCAACTAGTCAACTATATATAATGAATTCAAACAGTAGTTAGTAATGTCCTTAATCCATCAATTCTATAGCAATGCACTTTTGAATAAGACACTCTTACTAGCTGCAGTTTGAATTAACAGATGTAATAAGACTCGAATCTTCCACATTAAAACAAAGTTCACCCTAAAGCTACCCAGATTCTTGGAAATAGGAGTTCCATATCCTCCACTATTAACTCCAAAATAAACCAAAATCATGATCCATTACCATTTTATTCCATAGAGAACTAAGGAATATTTGTTAAGAAAGCTTTTTAAAGCTCAAATTGATAGCATAAAATATATTCACTTATCAATTAAATCATGCATTCACTATAAAATGACACGTTTCTGGACTATATATGTTGAAAGGTAAACGTAAAGCCTACCATAGCCAAAAAAAAAAAAAAAAAAAAAAAAAAAACCGAAAAAATGATCATAGCTTAAATAATGGAAATGCAACTGCCACCTACAAACTAGAAATCAAGGAATTCTAAGACATAGTATCTTTAAGCAATGAAGCTTGAACAAAAGGATCACACGAGGGTTCAAGGAATTTTAGGAAATGGCTATGGAGGGCTAAGACATGTTAGACCCCAGGATGGGATCCATTAGTTTTGAAGAGGAATATTGTTGGACTTCTTTTGGGAAGTCCAATAGTCACTAGAAATCAGAAGAGAGTCCTTTGTACGCCATAATCCTATGTGGGCTTGTAAGAGCTCATTTGTAATCTGGTGTCGAGTCTAAAATTTTTCTCCGGAGTTTGGAGCATAATTCATTTAGAAACTTAGAAATAGAAAAAAGACACTCATAGGCCGAAATCTTCCACACATTCAGCCATTCACAAAGAGTTTTCTCTTTGTTTCTCCCTCTCTCACAGGCCCATACAAAAACAATTCTACTTTGGTTCATGGATGAGAAGGAGATGTAAAAGAATCCAACTAATAAAAAGCCATATGAATATTCTTTTGCCAACATTTCATACCAATTTCTTTTTTTCTAATCTTAATTTGGATCACTGAAGTGAGGTTTGGTTACCAAGAAGTGTTCATTCAGCTTGATTGGTAACCTCTTTGGCTCTTTACCATTTGCAAGGAGGCCTCATGTGATAGATATGACCCACATAACCATAAAAAAATCTCATACAGGGTAAATTTCATTCTTATTGTTGTGTTTTTTGATAATACAATGTAAGTGTTTTTAACCAATAATACACCATGTAATTTAAGAACATACCATATGCTCCACCATTGGACTAGGATAAGAAATTTAACAAGAAATTTCAGCAATTTTCGTAAGAAATTTAACAAGATGATAGCAATTTCAACAAGTAATTTAACAAGAAGGCAGTAATTTCAGTAAGAAATTTAACAAGAATATTCAGATTCATAAGGTAACAATTTCTTTCTTATCCTAGTGAAACTCTTTTTACCCATTGCATGCATATTCTTTTGTCGTTTGCAATTTTCAATATTTATATTTGTCATTATCTATATAATAATTTCAATTAACAACATTAGAATAAACTTTGATGATATAAACAAAATATAAAGTAGTAGTGACAAAATTTAAAAACTCTTATACCTTGACATTATCTAAATTCCAATACTTCAACAATTCTCTAAACTTATCATCCGGAATGTGTTTTGGACGGTTTAGCATTCTAAGTTTGTCGGTTTTGTACTTGTGATAGTGATCATTTTTTAACTAGCATTTGTACAACCTTGAATTATCTCCTACCGTGGCCAAAACCCATTTCTTGCCTTCGGAAGAACTATTTATTTTTTCTATATTAAAAAATACGGTTGGCATTAGCATTAAAAAATGAGAAAGAATTAACATTTAATATCAAATCAATTTACATGTATTAGGCGAGAAAATTATGCCAATACAAAGAGAGAAATAGAAAGAGATACGAATTGAATTACTTACTGGAATATATTCCCATAATGCTTCCTTAGTTTGCATATTCCGCCAATTAACATGATTCAATGGTGCGAGACTCCCATTTTGGGTTAATGTTCTTAAAAAGCTATTGAACTCATTCAAAGTCTTATCATCGAGCCTATTGATTGGTTTGCTTCATTTAGGGAAATAAGCTTTCTATCTTTAATGGCTCGTGTATGTACTTTTTTCATTATTGTTTGCCCTCTTTTTCTTCTACTTAAAGATCCTATACCAAAAATTAGAAAATTTGTAATGCAAGTTGTATTGATATTCATAATATTATTACTTGAAATCATAATTATAGCTACTTATATAGTTTCATTCATTTCTTCTATAGTTGGTGGAGTTTTGAAGTCTATTGATTGTGTATTTCTCCGGATTTGCATTTCGAATTTAGATTTTCTTCATCTACGACTTGCTACTTTTATTCTTGAAGTTGTACCTCTTCTTGAACCTCTTGTTCTTGCTCCTCTTATGGATGTTAATTCTCTCCATTTAATAGTCGTTGCATCCACAAATGCAATAAAATTGATCAAGATGAACATAATGGTCTGTTTCTCTTTCTTCTTCTTAGGAATCTGTTTCTTTCCTTTCTTCATCGGTGAAAAATGCTAATCATTTATGAACAGCATAGTTCAATACAACAAAAATCAAAACCACATAAACCCTAATGCCATTAAACCTATCCAAGTCTAGCAATCTAGCTTGACACAAAAGGCATATCCCTTAAGACCCAAATACATGTTCTAAAAAACAATGACCAATTAAATGTTATCTTTCTTTCTTAACAAAAAAGAATGTATGTTTTGAGAGGAGAAAGACAAAAAAGAAAGAAAGAAAGAATGTTTTAAGAGGAGAAAGGGGGAAAAAAAATTGAAGGTGCTCGTTGTAAAAGAAACATTCGAATGAATTGAACTAAATTGGAAGACGTCTCCAATGGACTTCTAGCCCCGTTCTAAGCCTTTCCATCCTATATTGATGCATGATTTGCAACTAAGCCCAAATCTATACCTAAGGAATTAATTTTATTAATTAAAATTGGATATTAGGGTTTTCTTTTTGAGAAATGAAATGAAGTAGAATGCTTCAAGAAGTTTACCTAAGTTACGCGGTAATATATCTAGTGCACAATCTTTGCTAGACAGTTAAAAATGGAAAAGATGAACGTACAAGAGCAGGCAATAAAAGGAGCTTCAGTTAATATTGTTACAAACTTGGACCACGAACAGTCGGGTATGCGCACCACTAACCATCATGATATAGAGTCGTGATTGTAGCTTACTTTTTCGATTAATATCAGAAACAGTGTCTAAGTTTAGCATATTCTACATGTAATTGCTGCTTGATAGACGAAAAATCATGAAAATGACAGACAAAGCTGTCCATATTCCATAAAGAAAGAAAATTGAAAAGATCACTTTGCAAGCATATCCTTTAAGACCTAAATACCCTGTCCAAAAAACAATGGCGTAGACTATGACTGGTCATAAAAAAGTTACATGCCAACATATTTTTTGTAAATGTCAAACGAAGTTAAGTGAAATCACGTTTTGATGTCCAATCTTAAATGGTTCCACATTATTGTTAGCACGTGCCTTAGTCTCAAGCTACTGCGATCCAAATGCAAATCACGTTTTGATGTCTCAACTTTCATTTTTGATCAAAGTGGCTACCCTTTGTTCCGTGAATGCTAGAAGTTTTAATTTCATGCTTGACATAAATCACAGACCAACACAGATGCAACCAACTATAGAAGAAATGAAATAATAATTCTGGGAAAAAATAAATCATAGTATAAGTTGTCTGGTAGTATTTTACCGGGATGATAAGCCACTGGGCAGTTGGCTTATTGGCTATGAAGATTGTTGAAACAAATGCCTTAGTTAAATATTAACTGTCAATAATTGATTTTGCCTTTTGCCCTGATATCTTTCAACAGGATTCCCTCAATTATTTGGGCGGATGCTGGTCTATCAGATTAAACGCATTATGGGCCATCAGATTTGAAGATTGAAGCTGCTCTCAACGAAAAATAGCTCACGTGAATATCTGTTGTCTGTATGTTGTTACTTGTCACAGAAGCTCTTTGACACTTGGAAATAATTACTTTGTGCTATAAAAGACTAGGGACCTGAAAATGAATGAAAAAGTTGGTCATGGAATGTTGATTTTTTTACTTGATCCTCTAATATCTGTCAATTTTTTAATATCGGAGAATTCACAAGCAAACGCCGACATGATGTGAATTTTGACAAGGGAATAATGCTGCATTAACAAATAAACTTGCGCAAAACAATTAACAATTAATAATTTAAACTCTCAAAATTAACAACAATTAACAACAATTATATTTTGTTAACAATTAAACTAACAAAATTAACAATTAACAATAAATTAATTAAATAAAAAATTAATAATAAAAATAACAAAAATAACAATAACGATAAAATTAAAAATTAAACTCACAATTAACAAAAAATAACAATTAAATTTATTTAATAATTAAACTAACTAAATTAATAATTAACAATAATATTAATTAAATCAACAATTAACAATAACATTAACAACATAATTAACAATTAAACATTTAAACTCTCACAATTAACAAAAATTAATACCTATTAAATTTCCTTAACAAATGAACTAACTAAATTAATAAATTACAATAATATTAATTAAATCACCAATTAACAATAACCACAACACATGCAATTAACAATAATAATTAATTAAATTAACAAATAATATTTAAATTAAATTAATTAAATAATTGGAAAAATTAAAAAATAAAACAAGGGGTTAGATGAGGGAGGACCTTTGACCAACACAAGGAGGAGAGGGGCCGCGCCGGTGGAAGGACTTCACTAGACCGATCCGGTCAAAAAACGACCGATGGAGGAAGAGAAGAGAAAGGAAGAAAGAAAGAGGAAAAGAGGAAAGAAAAGGGGAGAGATGGAGCGGACAAGGGAAAGTAGGAGAGAGAGAGAGAGAGGAGAAGATTGGAAGGAAAATAAGGGAGAGGCGGAAGATTTGATGGAAAATATGGCCGGATCGACGGCTGTCGCACGAGTGAAAAAGAGAAGGGAGAGAATTTGTTTTTTGAAAATTTTCGACCGGATGGGTTTTTAAAGGTAAAAGTTTAGCGACATACCTAAAACTGTCTCTAAAATTGTCGCTAATTGTCGATTACTTTTTTCTTTTTTAAAATTTGAAAACATAGTCATTTCCCCTCAACGAATTAAATTTAGCGATGATTTAGCGATGATCTTTAATTTTTGCAACGAAATTCTAATTTCAATTTTTAGTGATGGTTTTTTTTAAAAAAATTGGGTGAAATCTAGGTAATTAGCAACGGTCAAAATCCAAAAAAAAATTAAAATCTAGGTAATTAACGATGGTTTGGTCAAACTATTGCTAAAAATGGTCGTTTTTAGAAAATTTAACTACGGTATTTTAGACCCTCGCTAAAACAGACTAAAATCATCACAACTTTTGTAAATTAGCGACGATTTTTGAACCATCACTAATTTTTCGTTGCAAAAAATGGCTTTTTATTGTAGTGTTCATCTAAATGTACTCGTGTTGATTTTAATATTTAGCGATTGATCGTTTGGAAAATCTAAGACATATAAAGATAGAGACATGGACTTGACCAATCTAAAAAACAGGGACTCCAATCAATGCGGGGACTCCACGTTCAAGAGGAAATTGCACGTAAGACATATAAGTGTCTCTTGATGCAAAAGATACTCGTTAGAATGTTCCTTGAGAGAAGGTTAGCTCCCTAGCTTACAACCTGCAACATTAAGGTCAATAACTTTGAGTTTTAAAGACTCTTCTTAATTAATGATTGTTTATGGGGTAACTTAGATAAGCAAGAGGCATTCTCCAAAATCAAAGGATGAGAAACTGAACAAATTATTATCAATCATAGCTAAAGCCTAAAGTAACGAATGGTTTAACCTTCGAATTTGACCAATCTCAAAAACATCAATCAAATTCCAAAAGGTTGATCCAACATATTCACCTTAGTTTTCAATGTAGTATTTAAATCCGCAGTTCTAAATGCTTTGCAAAACCAACCGAGTAGACCTATAGCCTTTAACATAACAAAGGTAACATGACCAAAAAGAAAGTCGAATAGGTTTCATCATCTCCTTCCACTAAAAGACCTTATAATAAGACTCAATAATTAGTCTTCTATTTCATAAGTAGCTTTGAGCATTCAAAGGGTTATAATTTTCCTATGGTAATCAATTTTCTCGAGATCGAAATAAGTGTATAGTAGCATACAAGACCTTCTCCAACTCACAAACATGCTGTAAAAAATTCTTTTACTACTTTATACTAATCATACATTAATTCCTTTCATTTTCAACATCATTTTAAGAGAAAAATCATTTCTAATTACAAATTCTCGATCGAAATAACTATTCTAATTTATAAACTTCAAACTTATTACACTTAAATTTATCATAATTGAATCCATATTTAACAAAAATTTACAATATATGTAGGAGAGAACATCACAAAACAAGCATAACATAGGTTGCTTTAACAACATTATGTAATTAGATTTCAATACATGAAGAAATCAAGTATAATCAGCATACATATAAACTAAAAGCAAGTTAATACTCTAATCTGTATCATCCACCAAATCCTAATCGGATCATCTATATCGAACCTCTCTACTACAACATTTGTTTGTTAAGCTTCTAAAATATATGGAGGCACGTGTAGAGTTTCGGTAAGTGCATCTTCTCTAGCCCATCTAATGGGGTCATCATCATATGCATAGCATCCGTGTCATTGTTAAAATCATTATGCTCTCCCCAAAAAGCATCTTGAATATTCGGACAATTGGATTGTTAAAGGTTAAATAAATCTCTAAGAACCTTTTTCATAACGTAATGAAGGCCTTCCATAATAGGATCTTCAACATAAAAAACTTCATGCACTTGAGAAGCCATAGCAAAAGGACCATTTGAGTAATGTAACTTTTTAAAGTTTGCACAAGTAAGCTCATATTCATCTCTCTTAACTTGAAACCAAACACACCTAAATAATACAACGCTAAAATGGCCCTAATAATTAATTTCAACTATTTCACCTATTGAGCTATAGTATGTGACATCTCGTATAATAGGATTTTGGTCCTTAGCACTTGCAAAACTAGGAGTTAATGCTTGCAAAGTGACTCCACTATTTTGTGTTTTGCATCATGCATCACATCTTGCATCCATTTATAAAATACATAGCTTATCTCTTTGCCACAAGATTTAGTCCTTTAGACAACCACAATATATGGTCTGGCACTTACTCATTCAATACTTTTTCTTCAAACCAAAATATAAAATCTTGGCTATGGTTTTGTGCTCTTGCCTATGTACTTGATCTACTTTAATTGTTAATGAAATTTTGATGCCCTCTCGCATTGAAAAGATCACCATACATATCATCAAACATGTGCAACCTAATGAACAAGAAAAAGAAACTAGATTATACATTAATGAAATTGTCTCACTCGATATAATTCTCAACACGTTTGTCTCCATAATTGAACAAGGCATAAAGATGTGGTTGTGCCAAAGATTGATAGCCTAAAGTGAATGCTTTGCATTTTCTCTTCCTCTTTCCCCCTATAGAGTGGCCTATCTTAGGAAAAATAGGTGATGATTCTTCACTAATTGTGAATGTATATATTATGCATATATCTTGAGCATAAAATTAAACATTCCTCAACCAAATATGCTTCTGCTATGGATCCTTCGAATGACTTCGATTGTGAATGAATGAATTTAACTTACGAAGTCCTATTCAATCGAAACATCCAACGATAATGCATCGGGCCACCAAGTTTAATTTCATATACTAAATAGATAGTCAAATGCACCATTATATAAAAAAAGCTAAGAAGAGGAAAATTAATTTCAAGTCGAAAAAGTGTCTCAACAATTTCATATTGTAACTACTAAAGCTTCGTAGCTTTACTACTTTGCTACATTCTTTGGCAATGTTTTTCTTACAAGAACTTGAAGTAAATAATGCATGATAAAATGAGCGTTATGGCTCTTATACCTTGAAATCTTTTTCTCCCTTACTTGCACACATCATGTAATATTTGATATACACCCTTATGGTAATTTTGCTTCCTTCAATACCGTACGTAATAGTGTTTTCTCTTTGGGGGTCATAGAAAAACAAGCTTTAACTAGCCTAATCTTCCCATCCTCATTCGATCGAAAGGTTAAAGCTCCTTCTTATACCCATCTCTCGTAGAACAAACCATGTATTTAAATGATCTTTTTTTTTCTCAAAATATAACAATATCTCGAACACATTATCACATTTATTTTTCTCTATATGCATTACATCCGAATTATGGTGTAATGTACTATCTTCCTAATATGATAATTCAAAAAAGATAGACTTTTTCCTCGATAGATCATCACTCTTTGTCATCTTCTTCTTTTGTGTTTTCCCAAACACATTGCTAAAGTTAGATAACTTATCTAAAATTTCAAACCTTGATAAAGAAGTCGGTTCCCCTCTTAACTCCACATCTCTATTAAAAGATTTTTTTTTTATCAAATCACCATGAATGATGCTCATCTAAAAATCTTTGATGACCCATATTGTATTTCATAATTTCATTTAGGGCATGCCAACTTCCTTTTAGTGCTCCATCCGGATAGCATTGCATAGGCTAGAAAATTAGTAATTATCCACAACAAGGTGGTATGCATACAAAAAGTTTGGTTTGTTAAAGTGTCATAAGTATCAACACCAACCTCTCATAAAGTCTTTAGTTCTCGAATTAGTGATTGCATGAATATGTCAATGTCTTTTTTAGAGGATTTAGGGCCTGGAATTATCATAGACAATAAATAGTATTCATCTGTAAATCCATGACGATAAGTTATAATTGATTAACACCATCGGCTAGGTGCTATAAGAAATGCTCATATTTTAGAATGGATTGAATCCATCACTAGCAAGACCCATTCTTACATTTCAAGAATCTTATGCAAACATAGGGTGAAGATGATCAAAAACCTTCCAAGTTTTCCCATCAACAGGATGTCTTAGATTTTCATCAATTGAATGATCTTTGACAAGCCATCTTATTACCATAGTTGTTTCTTCACACATGAACAACCTTTGAAGATAAGGTGTCAAAGGGAAGTATCTTAACACGATCGGGATTCGGTAAGTACTAGTTGATTTGCTATTGATATCTCTTTAAAAATTTTCATCCAATATATACCTAGATGCACCATAAATATGACAAAAGTAGTATTTTCATGCTTTTTCCAAAATAACATGCATTCATTTAGGCATGCATGAATTTTTTGATAATCAAAACCTAAATCTCTAACTATTTTTCATGCTTTGTTGAAAGATTCTAGAAGTTTTACATTAGGAAAAGCCTCCTTCAATATCTCCAAAAGATCACCAAATGCAATATTACTAAGTCCATGGAGGCACTTAAAAAGATATAACCGAATGGTGAAAGAAAATCTTGAGAAATTCTTACACTCTAGATACAATTATTGTTTTCCTTCCTCCACCAACTTAAAAAATTTCTCAGCCTCTTTAGTTGGGCCTTCTCGAACTCCTCGGGTGTTGGCAACTCCTTCAATAACATTTCTATAAACATCATATAACATGCCATCCATGTCATCGATATTTTTTAGTCCCACATCATCGAAGGAAGAATCTTCATTATGCATTCTTGATGATAATCCCTCTCCATGGAAAGCCCATTCGTTATACCCTTCAAGAAAGTCATTTGTAATCAAATCATCATGCATAATCATTCTAAACTTCCAATAGTGATTGCAGCATCATTTGCAAAGGCAAAGAATCTCTTCCTCTTAAGCTACTCTTTGAAATGCCTTGTCCAAAAAATCATCAACTCCATTCATATATGCTTCACTAATTCTTGGAAGAGTCATCCAACTCTTATCCATAACTTGAAGTTTTTAACATAATGAATTATTATTACAAATTATAATCTACGTAACGCACAAAAAGGACAAGTAATAAGAAACCTTTCAAATGCTAATCAAGCATTTCCTTAACAAAATTCGACCATAAAAAAGGACAATAATAAAAAACCTTATATATCTCTAGTGGAAGGGAGTCAAAACCTTTAATGTCGCGGCTTGTATCAATATATGTTTTTTTTTAGTCCAACATCCAATGAAAGGATGCATGACATCTTATCCTAAGTGATAATATCTAGTTTACTACATCACAAAAAGGCACAACAAGTTAGTCAAGGTTTTGATTTGATAATGAGAAGCATAGATTTAGGTATCCCACTTTCATTTAAAAAAAACACCTCTAGCCTAGGTTTCTCCTACAAAACATATCCGGTCGGCAATATTATCTCTCATCCAATCTAACCTACTACTCTAGAAATCACGTAATTAGGATTGGATCCAATAATTGTTTTACATGCCCCACTTATTGTGTAATTTGTGTGAATGGCAAAAGGAAGCAAAAAGAGGAGCCACACTTCTTGACCTATTTTTGATAATCCGAATGATACCGTTTAGTATAAAACAAACACAATAAAGAACAATAAACATGATTTATTATTATTCTAGCTAACTTGTTTTGTATAAAGTTCAAGCCATGTTTCAACAAACATTTTCATCTAACATGTGAGAGGGGATGCATAAAGATTTCCTTAAGGTTATTATTATCAAAGTAATAATAAAAAGTAAGCTACTCTTTCATGGTAAAGTCTTAAAACTTGTCTAAGCACATGTTTGTTATCAAACAAGAAAAGAAAGTATCCCGCAAGCTTTAAAATTCGTAGACCCATGTGACTTCGAACTTTTCTATTGGCAATAAGAAGACAGGGTGTACGAATTATGAAAGAAGATATAACACATTCAAACAATAAATGAGGAGGCATGAGGTAAAGCTTATTTTTAATGCTGCTAGGCATCTCGATTGCATAAAAAGCTGGGTAAATTTTAATTTCAAGTGTAGTACTCACTCGTCTAATAGTGTTTAAAGGAATATAGTAACATCGAAATTACAAAGATGACTTAAAACAAAGGCTAAAAGACCAACTCCAAACCTATTCTCCTCATGGAACAAATCTCATATGTTGCTATTCCTACTACCATCATTGCCTATATTGTTTAAGATGAGGAAAAAATAAATTGGTTATCCGCTAGAAAGATTAACATTTTGTTGCCTCCAAGCATATATATGCCAACTTAAGATGTGTATACATTGGTATCTTTTCCTTGTGGTCACCAAAGATACATTGCTTCAAGTCCGAGACCATCATCGGTAGACCTTTATGAAGGGATATCTTAGGTTCCCAATCGAGGAGATCTTTAGCCTTTTGTAGATTAAAGAGGTGGAAATTTATGCCAAATAGGTCTGGTGTATGGGGCCTCATTTGTGGTTGTTATTAGTTGAAGATTTATTATTATTAGAATGATTTCAACAAACAAGGGCTTTTTCAAGAAAATAGAAGAACCACCATCAAAATGATATGCCACCTTGAGACTCATTTTAAGGTTCATAAAATTCATTTTCTTTGGATTGCCCAACTGGGATTGGAGTAGAACATCCGAGAACCCATCCAAGATACTTATTTTATTTCCTATATTAACCCACCCAAGAAACTTATTTCATTTTCTAAAAACCTTAGCATTTTTGGACATGTTTGGAATAAAAGATGCACAATGGAACATGTTGGAAAGGAGAATATTCAGTATTAACTATTTGAATGTAAGATGTAAAACTCACTAAAATACGATAATACTACACCTTTTTTTCTTCTCATATTAACTCACATAGCGTTAGAGATTTTTTTATCCCTTTAAGCGAAAAAGAAAAAATTAAACCCTAGCCGTCTTCCATCATATCTAACGTTGAGTTCAAGTCTACAACGATAAACCAGACAAATTAATAGACTCAATAATTCCCATGTTCCCACTTCAAATTCCCATTCCTTCTAGATTACTACCATAAGTCCGAATGGAGGGAATTTTCTATGCTGATCCCAATCGGTGCACTTGTATATCCTTGCGAGAGGAAAATTTGGCTACCCGAAATGATAAAATAATAAACTTGCTCTTAAGGATCCAACCTATCCCACTTAGGATGCTAAAAATTTGATGACGATGACCTAGTTGGTGAACTTTATGGAGGATATTAGCTCCAACTATGTGTTATCACACCAAAGAGCTTTGGGACAACACTAATCAAATGTACTCAATTTGGGAAACTAGCCTCAAGGATATGAATTGACATTGAAACTTGAAGAAATCGCCAAGGATAATGTTACCAAATACTTTAATTTCTAAAACATCTGTGGAAAATGTAGATTTATTCGAGTGATTATGAGTGGAAATTCTCAAAGGCTTGCAACCACTATAAGACAAATGTGGAAGATAACTATATATTTAAATTCCTTATTAGACTTAATGTTGAGCTTGATAAGTTAGAGGTAGGATAATTGGCAAAAAACCCCTTCTATATACTTGAATAAGTTTTTTCTAAAGTTCGTCACGAGGAGACTTGCCGCCTCGTCATGCTCGATAAGAAAAATTTGTTAAAAATTTTACAATTATTGCTACCGCAATCATAGAAAGCCTGATCGAAGCCTCATGTGTTGTGTGATTATAGCGACAAGCCACGACACACTCGTGAGACCTACTTAAAGATCCATGGTAAACCAATAAATTAGAAGGGAAAACATGAAGGCGGATTGATTTGCTCTCTTGCCGCACATGAAGCGAAGCTATTCCATTTAAAAAGAGCAAACATATTATATTCAAAACTCGCTAAAATCTAATTCTAGATATTTAAACCTTCTTGCTATCCGACATTTAAGAGACTTCTCCAAAATAATGAATTATTTTACTTATTTTATATTTTATTAGAGATGTGAGGTAACCAACATTTTGGAGTCGTCACCTAATATTAAAAAAACTAAAAACATAAAATGACAACTGAATTAAGAGATTTTAGAATAAGAAGTTGGTTATTCTTTTGAAAAGATATCAATCACCCAAATATATCATTTTCGAAAAAGGCACCATGTTTGGTTTAATCCAAGTTTATCTCCTAAAAATTTCTATTTTTGCCCAATTAATTCTTGAGTTATTTTCCAAGTTTATTATCTAAGCCAAATTATTATTATTTTTAGTTTTACTTGTGGGATTATATTGAATCCATTGTTGGGCCTCGTTATTGAAAGTCTCGTCAATTCAACATCGGATTCATTTTAAGTCTCGACATAACCTCGTATGTTAGAGAACGATCTAATTACGAAGGTCTTTAATTCGATTCAATTAGCAACATCGGTCTTTATCGGATATGAGACTTGTTAAATTAACTTAGCATTTTCTCTATTTTTCTTTTGTTCTTTTTTTTTTCCCATTTTTATTGTCTTTAACTTTTTTTTTTTTGACATTTTTTAGAGTTATGGAGTTGATGGAGGATTATCATTGATCCTTAAAATTCGGGAGACTCAACGATTTGTCATCATAGTAATGACCTAATTAAACTAGCGAATATTAAATAATGTTTAATACTAAATAAATATGAAATTAATTCATAAAATAAAAATATTTAATAATAACTTATATGCAAGCATACAATCATTCACTAAAAATTTTAGATTTAAATAACATTAAACAAATAACGTAAACTAAAATTTAAATAATTTAAGATAATGAATAACTAGGCATGAAATTGAATAGATTCAAAATAGATGGGCAAGTGAACATAAAAATTTCTAAAAATAAAACCTAAACTTAGAACATACACATGAAATTTGCATAAGAAATTTCAGATTTAATTGAGCAAAAAAAAAAAAAAAATTATTAGGCCTTTGGGAAATGGCTTTCGAGCAACCTGGACATGTCCAAGCCTAACAAGGCTAAACTAGCCTAGTAAGCCTAGCCTTCGTTTCTTTTTCCTCACCGAGCCGTGCTAGGCCTAACTTCCTTTTTCACATCCTTTTCTCTCTCGGGCTCGTTAAGCCCAATCTTTTTCCTTTTTTCTTTTTTTCCCCTAGCTCGAAGGCCTCTTTTTCCTTTTCCCTTACTTTTCTTTCCTTTCTTTTCCCCGGACTCACACTTCCTTCCTTTTTTTATTTTTGTCCTTCTCCTTTACCCGGACACAATATCGGTATCACTAAGCCTCTCATGAACTGCATCATCATCATCCTAAACGACCAAACCTCACAGACTTTCCTCTCATATTCCCTTGATAGTGAATCAACAAACAAAAAAGGAGAAGGGATTAATTCAATCACAATGACAATAACAAAGACAAAGTCACCGTCATTTTGAACAATTAGGAAAGTAAAATCAAAACTAAACTGAACAATCGAAAATCGAATGGATGAAGAACATAACCGATGAACTTAGATGAGAATGTGGGATTGAAAAAAATGGTTATGGTTGCTGTATTTTCTCTATTTGTAGGAGCCCAATGGTGGTAATGGCTAGATTTTATTGCTTGTTTAAGACCCAAAAATGACTTAAAAATGTTCCCAAGATTGGGACCAAATGATTGTAGACTAAAAGGGTTCTATAATCTAGAAGAGTGCTAATTTTTCTTGCCTAAAAATGAAGTTGTTCTTCCTCTCTAAGAACTTAGAAAATCAAAGCCAAAAATCCTTCATTCCTTCCCCCACTTCGACCCTCTAATCAATTCAAATAACCAATTCATGCTCCTTCTTTGTTTTCTTTTCTATTTTTAAAAGTTTTCTTTTTTATATAGTATGTCTTAGGGCCAAAGCAAAGGGAAGGACAATGAGTTGGCATGAGAGAGAGGGTGTACCTAGGTGAGCTGGATAACAAAATTCGAAAAAATAAATATAACCTAAAATTTGGGTTATGACATTCCTAATGCTTTACTTACACAAACATGTAGTGATTTAAATGCTTTAGTTTGTCATTTATTTTCAAATTATGCTCGGATTATATATTCAAGAGCTTTTGATCACATGACAAGTTTTTCTCATTTGTTTCACAATTATATACCTTGTTGTGGTCATGAAAACATTTGTATAGCAGATGGTTCATTTCCCCAATCGCTAGTAGAGGTTTTAATAAAAGCTAATTGGTTCAATAGTACTATGTACTATGCATTAATCGTGATTGGTACTTTGAACTAAAATTTTTTAATTTGAGTATCATAACTCTTTTTTGGTTTGTAATCAATCTTTCGATTCTATTAACCAAATCTCGAGTATGTTTTTCACACGTGATGTTGACATGACCCAATAATTAAATGGCACGTGGACAATTCATCGATGATATTTGTTTTTCCAACTAACGTGACTTTGTAAAATTACAAAATACCCCCTCTTTAAATTAAAACGAAAGATAAAATTTTTGGTTTTATTAGTTACTTTTTATCCTTTTTTCCCCTTCTTTATTTTGTTTTCTTCCTTTCCTTTTTAAAATGAAATTTCATATCTTGTTTTATTTCAATAGATTTTTTCAAAAATTTCTTTCCTTAACTTAATCAATCTTGCTTTATTTCTCCTTGTAGTTTCCTTATATAAATGCAAAACTCCTCCACCTATAATTCTAAAACAAAATAAAAAAAATTTTCTAACTAGACTAGGTACTAAAAAAAGTCTTAGACATACCCATTTTAGTTCTCACCAAATTATACATAATCCCTCTTTCAATTTCCAATCTTGACCACTCTACAAACCTTAATTCACGCTCTCTCTTTCCCCTTCATTTCTTTTTACTCGTAGCATAATTCTCCATAATACATGATGATTTGAAAATCGAAGCATCTCCACATTAATTCACACCAAATTATCTAAAACCCTCTTTAAATTTTTTTATCTTGACTTGACTTACCACCACTATTACTACTCACTTTCTCACTCCAACTTCTATTAAAACTACTACAACTTCTCATATTTTCCAACAATCGAGTGCCTTTTTCAACAAATTCCTCTTGAAGCGAAACGAGGCTTGAAAGAAGAGTAGTTATAAGGAGTATTTGCATAATGGTATCCCATTTTAAAATTTTGTTAGTATAGTGAGAACTAGATAAGTGACTTGCCTACATGAACGTAATTGACCATGAAGTATCTTAATTAAGAAACCGTTACTTTGGTGGGTTTGCATCTAACTACAACAACGGCTATGGTGGTGGTGGAATATTCCCAAGAAAGAAGGAAAATTAAGCTAAAGAGAGTAAAAAAATAAAATAAGGTTCCATTGGGAAATATAAAGAGGTTGAAGAGATGGTGGATACGGACTCAAAAAAACTTTAGGTTTTTTGGTCAATTCACCCTTACGACCTATCATGTGTGTTCGAAATTCAGTCAACGGGATTAATAGGCTTGATTACAACCAAAAATAGATATGGTACTCCAATTGAAAAAAAAATTAGTTTAGGGTACCAGTTTATAGTTAATGCATAGTACATGAAACCAATTAGCCTTTGATAAATTTATCTAAAAATTTATCCCTTAGATATGTCCTTCATGTACCTAAACTTGCATGTAATCTCATGCTTGTTAGTAAAGCTGTCTCGACATTCTAATTGTCATGTCACCTTCTTTGCCCATTATGTGTTTCGGGATCAAAAATCGAAGAGGATGATTGACGAGTGCTAAGATGATAGAAGATCTCTATTATTTTGAAGATAAACACTCCAAGAATAAAAGAGCTCAAAGTTTAAGTAATATCAATTCTATCTCTATTAAGGATAAAATAACACTTTGACATTATAAGCTAGGACATCCTAATTTTTCCTATCTTAAAAAATTATTTCCTACATTATTTTGAGGAATGGATTATTCTAAGTTTCATTATGAAAAATGCATTTTATCAAAAAATTATAAAACTATTTATCCTTCAAGACCTCATCAATCTTCAAGATCATTTTATTTAGCTTTAGTGTTTTAAAAAATCACAAACTTTATATATTTTTTAATTATTTTAGTTTTTTTTTTTTTGGATAGAAAGGTCACCAACTAAACCTCTAATAATAATACTACTATAGATCTAACTTTTTAACTAAAAATTCTAGACAAAGTCGACATGAACACATGACGAAGCACGATAGCTAGGCTAAATATTCCACGTAAAATCCACATAAGCAATGATATGAAAAATCAATTAGAAAGCTTGAAAGAGATATCATCCCCTATATACCTATCATGACCCCGAGAGTGGGCTATGATCGATGCGAGAATCGAGGAAACCATAAGGCCCACTTAACCCAAGCAAGCCTCGGATACTAATCTAAAATCCTCAATTTATTATCACCTCATATATGATTTCATTTCACAATAATCTTAACTAAAATTCATCTATTATATTTCAAACACAAATCATAATGTAATGCAATCCTTGCATTTTTAAATCAATATCCATAATTCATTCCTTATACAATACCCATAGCTATAACTACGAAGCTTTTAAAAATACAATAAATCAAAACATACATAGGTTCTAAGGAATTACCATTAAAGCAAGTTGCACAATCAATATGTTGACTTCAAACAAGTACCCAAATGAAAGCAAAAAGCAATCCCTTAATATCCCGTAAAACCGAAATAATGAGGGGTAAGCAAATATAGGTTTTTATACACCTGTAGGATTATAACATATTATTGGGTGCTAAGATCCAAAGGTCACGCCTTTTGTGACTAGATTTTTGTATGTTGGCCGACACATGGGCTAGCACTCTACCTCTCCCGCTAGCTGGAGCCTCATATCATTGAGCTCAAAGGCTATACCACTGGAGCTAGGTTCCCTAAGGTCTCGAAAATATTTTTAAAAACCAAATATATTTATATATTTTTCAAACTAGTATTTTAAATACTATGCATGCATTTTTAGAAATTATATAGATACTCAAAATAACGATTATAACACATCCATATTCGAATTTGAAAACATATATGAAATCCAATGGCACATTTGTTCAAACACAAATTCAAACCTCTTTTCAATTCATATCAAATCATTTTAACACAAAATCATTTTAAAATTTATGAAGTCTTCCCCCATCTAAGTTCTAATGGAATGCTTTTAAACCTTTCTTAAATCAATGATGCATGATAGAAATAATTCAAGGAATTTTAAACATAATATTCTATATAATATCCATTCACGAGTATAACGAAGAGTCGAATGGAAGTCCGGATGGTCGAGATGGAGTTGCCCGCTCTAAAGAATCTAGCATCATAAGATGATGGAACGTCCATTAATATCATATATCAAAGAATAATTCAAAAATAATTAAATTATTCTAGAATTGAGAATACAAGATTATCTATAGAAATGAAATTGATCGGAAGGATTCGAACTAATAACCTTAACTAGACTCGTGATCTCTCCAATAATTCTATGTAATTGCTTAACTAAATCACATCATTAATTCTTAATTCAACTATCAATTATAAATTTCTAACTCAAAAATTTAATCACTCAATCCTTAAACAATCAACTTTTAATTAAATAATCAATTCTATCATAATTCATCCAAGACTCATTCCACTAACCTTTAATTGCATTATATATCTTAATTCCTCATTTTTCTCAAATTCTTTTCAATCAAGACCTAAATTTTGGATTTCTCACTATTCATTATCCTTAACCTTACAATTTCTTAAATTCACTTAATGTTACTTCAAATTAACTTCTTAAACTACTTATCAAAGATAATTAAACATCATTCAAATACCTAGAATCACTTAATCAAACTTTTTCTCAAATAGGTCTCAAAACCATAACCTTAATCTAATCAATTCCCGATTCAAATAACACCCAATGCAATTTCATTCCAATATCATCATTAACCACATATAAAATTGATAACTCAAAAATCAATTGATCAAAAATCTTACCTTTGACACTATGCTCTTCAACTCTCAAAGCAATCCTAGCTCTCCAAGCTTTCCAAGCTCCAAAGTAGCTAAGCTCCACTTAAATCTACTTTTTTAAGGCTTTCCTAAACAAATTTAGCAAGGAATTAGCTTAGGAATTGAAGTGAGATTTAGGAGGAATTTTAGGAGAAAAATACATGAGAGAGGAAAAGGAGAAGAAGAGAGAAAATTCTAAAGAAAATGGGATAACTACTACGTCTTTTTATATTTTTTTCAGAGTTATCCTTAAAAAATTCATTCTCGAATTTAATTCTACCTGTAACTTAGTATGTAAACAAATAAGGATACTTCTTCTTCATTTCCTCTTTGCCTCCCAAGTGGCTTCTTCTATCAAATGGTTTCTCTAAATAACCTTAACGGATACAATCTCCTACTTCGATAATTTCTTAACTTGATGGTTTATTACTACCACCGATTGGTCTTCATATGACAAGTCAGTATTTAACTCTACCAATTTGATTTAAAGACATGATATAGGTTGGGTACATATTTTCTTAGCATGAAAACATGGAACACTCGGATGCACACTTGTAAATTATGGTAGCAACAACAACTCATAAGCCACTAGTCCAATTCGACCGAGTGATTTGAAATGGTCCATCATACCTCGAGCTCAACTTTCCTTTCTTTCCAAATCACATTACTCTTTTCATTGAAGAAACTTAGAGAAACACAAGATTACCATTTTGAAACTCTATATGTCTCCTCTTAAGATTTGCATAACTCTTTTGCTTACTATGTGCAGCTTTAAGGTGTTCTTGGATTAATTTCACCTTCTTGGTAGTGAGTTGAATCAACTCTAGCCCTAAGGGTTATTTCTCCCTAGTTTTCACCAAACATATTAGTGATCTACAGTTTCGACCATACAACGCTTCATACGATGCCATCCCAATACTAGAGTGATAACTATTATTGTATGAGAACTCAATCAATGGCAAGTAATGATCCTAATTATTGTCCGGATCCATCATATAAGTTATAATTATATCCTCTAAGGTATGAACCATCCTTTCGACTAACCACTTGTGTTGAGGATGAAACATCGTAATGAAGTCTAATATCATATCAACAACCTCTTGTAATTTCCTTCAAAATCAATAGGTAAATTGAGTACCTCGATCTAAAATAATAGAAACCAAATATCATATAGAGACACTATCTCGATCAATGTATAGCTAGGCATAGTGAGTATGTTCATAAGTAGTTTTCACGAGTAAGAAATAAGTAGACTTAGCCAATCTATACATAATAACCTGCATTGAATCATACCCTCCTCGGGTTCAAGGCAAACCCATTGCAAAGTTCATTATCACTCTTTCCCACTTCCACTCGCTTAATGGCAACTCTTGCAACATTTTTATTGGCCTTGGTGCTTATATTTCCCTTATTGTTAAGTCAAACACTATAAAACAAACTCTATGATATCCTTCTTCATTCTAGTCCATCAATAATGCTCACAAAGATCCTTATACATCTTGACATAGCCCGGATGTATAGAATAGGTCGTACTATGAGCCTATATCAAAGTCTATTCTTTTAACTCTAGATTTTTTTAGGGAAAAAAACCTTCGATGAAATCATAAAATACCTCTATTATCAACTTTAAAACTCAAACATTTTCTTTCTAGCATCTTAGTGAGAGCTTTTATATTTCTTCATCATGTACTTGAGCCTCTCGGATCTAATCCACCAAAACTAGCCTAACTTTAATATGGGCCAAAAGATTACCCGATTTACTAGCTCTAAACACCATTCCAAAATCTTATAATCTATTCACTTCGATGCCAATAACCACTTCTCTTTTGATAAATAAGCCAAACTTCCGGCTGACTTCTTACTCAAAGCATCGGCTACCACATTAGTCTTACCCGAATGGCACAAGATAGTCTAGTCATAATCTTTGATTAGTTCTATCCATTTTCTCTACCTTAAATTTAAATCTTTTTGATTAAATATATACTTCAAACTCTTACGATCTGTGTGTTAGTGTTGATGCCCAAGATCCAACCATGTTTGAATGGGCTTATGTGAATATGTTATTGCATAATTTATTTTAATAAATAATAAAGAAGTCATTCTATTAATTCTTATGTTTACATATTGATAAATTCAGTAGAATTAGATAGAAGTCCTTATGATATGCATTTGTAATAGTAATTGATCGAAACATGTGAGACAAACACTAGTGCACATAAATGATATCATTAAATATCTCAAGTCGTAGCATCGTCAAGAATGGACATTGACAATATACGGATAGACTTATGAGTGCTATGCTTATGCTATATGATAGCAACATGAGATCTCACACCTATTAGCATGGTGATGCCAAAGCAAACATATAGGTGATTTATGTTAGAGAACATAGGACTAGATTTGACTCGCCATGAGAACCCATTTGGTTTTAGTCTATGAGAATCACATACGAGATGGTACAAATGGTCCTTAGACTTGAAATCATCACGATTATCTCATTGGAAGCCTTATGCACTTTGACACTCGTTTCGATGGAACCATTAATGGGTTGCACATGGGTGATTCATTGGGTGCACTAGGAATCCAATAGAGATAGGTGTATGACTAAGATAGGACATGTCATTCCTTGTATGCTAAAGGAGTTATCATATTGCACTTTGATAAATGTCTATTTAAGAAATTTATGGCCACAATAGGAGTACACCAATAGAGCATAGTTGGTTTACTCTAGGAGATAAGGCATTTGAGAATCGAAGAAAACTTGTGTGATTATAATCAAACAAGACTAATAACTAAGTTTGAGATCACACAGTGATAAGTTGGCATGAAGACTAAATTGTATGGTAACCATTCTCATGAAAGATAATAATGAATTAACTAATCCTCCTAGAGAATTGGGTAGTCATGATGCCTTCCTAGAGGCCAATCTTGATTTATGTATCAAGAGATGAAGGAGGAGTATTTTATTCTCGATACATTGTCAACATATCTAAGAGCCCATTGAGTCACACATATAAGTTTAAGTATTCACATTACAAATAGGAAGCAAAGATATTGGAAAAAGTTTCCAATTATGAAAGTTTCCTAATTTGGAAAGACTTTCCAAAATGGAAAGACTTTCCAAAGTGGAAAGTTTCCTAAAATAAAAAGTTTCTTATATTAGAAATTGGTTTCCTAATTTGGAAATTAGTTTCAAATTGGAAATAAAGAACCTAAAAGGAAATGAGTTTCCTAATTTTGGTTAAAGGGTATTTTGAGAAATTATTTCCTAATGTGGACCTTGTCAAAATAATCTAAGAATATTTATTTGGATTGTCCAAATAAATTAATTAGGCTAAAATAGTTTTGGCCCATTATATTTAATTAAAAGCCTTAAGCTAATTTTGGTGGGAGGATAAACATCAACCTAATTGGATAATGATGAATGTTTTAAAGATAAACATTAACCTTATTATATAAGGTTGAATGTTTTAAAGATAATAATAAAGTAGTCCACATATAAAATAAGTCCTCATCCTTGGAGGATAAGGAAGCAACAACCTAGAGTCCTTTATGGACTCAAAGTAGTCACTCTCATTGTCTTTGAAGGATAAGGAAACTCTCCGGAAGAGAGATACAACAAGGAAAGGTAAGAGGACCTAAAAGAGTATTTTTGACCAAGTAAAACCATAAGATAAAATTTGGCCAATAAAAGAAAAAAAAGGGGAAAAATTTGGCAAGCCCCTAAAAGCATATAGGGCACACGACCAAGAGAGAAAAAAAGGAGAAAATAGTTTTTTCCTAAAATCCTAGCAAGAAATACTCTTACCTTCTCCTTTAAGGTTGTCACGAAGTTGCTTGGGATTAATTCTAGAGGAAATACTTAATCGAAATGGTGGAACTAGCACCCCATCAATTTTGAGTGCTTCTTTATGGATATTGAGGCTGCATAGATCATCAATAAAGGTTAGACACTTGGATGGCTAATAAAAAAAGAATTTAGATCTCGCGCTATAAGAGGTAATCCTTTACTTTTAGCTTATTATTCATGTATGTATGATTAGTAGATTCAACGGCATGATCTTAGGCCCTTAGATGGAGGAAAATTTTTATTTATTTCGCACCTTTATAGTATGCATGATCCTTCACTCGCGTACCTCACAAGTCTCCCCATATAGATAATGTCTCCAAATCTTCAAGGTAAAAACCACCACTATCAATTCTAAGCCATGTGTAAGGTAGTTTTATTCATGTTTCTTCAATTGTCTCGAAGCATAAACTACTACCTACCATGCCGCATCAACACATAACCTAACCCTACTCTCGAGGAATTACAAAATGCCGAAACCCACCACTACTCGATGGTAAGGTAAGGACCGGTGTCGTGGTCAAAAACACCTTCGGCTTCTGAAGCTATCCTCACACTCATCCGATCACTAGAACCTCATATTCTTTTAGGTTAACTTAGTCGGAGGTGCTATAATCCTTAAGAAGTCTTTCATAAACTTTCGATAATACCCAACCAAACCAAAAAGCTTCGAATCTCTATCACCGAAGTAGGTGTCGACCAATGACTTACTACTTCTACTTTCTTTAGATTGACCATAATCCTTTCTTATGAAACAATGTGTCCTAGGAATGCTATATTCTCTAACCATAATTCACACTTTGAAAACTTGGCATACAATCTTCGATCCCTTAATGTATGAAGCACTCACCTTATATGATTCTCATGCTCTCTCTCATTTTAGAAGACACTAAAATATCATCGATAAATACGATTATAAACTTATAAAGAAAGCATCGAAAAACCTTATTGATTGTAGTGTTTATTATTTATATATTATTTTAATAGTTTTTATATTAAATTTTATAGAATAATTCTAGGTTTTTAGTAAGTTTTTATGTGATTTATTTATTATTTTTAGGTTATCAATATTCTTATTTTTAGTATATTTTTAATATATTGTGAGTGTTTGTTTGAATTAGGTTCAAAGGTAAAAACAGAAAAGAAACAAATTAAACGATTGAGAATGTCACGGCCATGACTTTTTAGGTCATGGCTATGACTTAGCAAAGCGTAAGAGTCACGACCGTGACTCCCCAAAGTGAAGAAGGCCTTACGACCATGATCCAGCAAGAAGGAAGCTCACGGCCATGAGTTTCAAAAGAAGAAGAAGGCCTCACGACCGTGATCCGGAAGAAGGAAGCTCACGGCCGTGAGTTTCAAAAGAAGAAAAGTACCACGCCCGTGAGCTGAAAAAAGAAGAAAGCCCACGATCGTGAGTTTCAAAAGGAAGAAAAGCCCATAACCGTGAGCAAATTTTCAATGAGCAAATTTTCGGGGATTAACGTTTGAGGATCGATGCATAAAGAGGAAAAGGGAGAGATTGAGGAGGATTGGAAGGAGGATATTTCGCAGCTCTCTCGAATTTAAAATCCCACACGGGACCAAAAGAGGGCACGGTGAAAAAACAGAGAGTAGAGTTCCAGTAGCTTTTGTTCTCTACGGATAGCCATTGAAGAAAGAGAGGAGATCGGGGGAAAAGGGGTGCCTAAGCTAGAAAGGGATCAACTTCAACTGTAGCAAAAGAAAAACCAGATTTCTTTCTAAACTCTAATTTTATTGCTTTCAATTCTTGATTGTGAAGACATGGAATTTATTGTGATTAGTTCGATGAATGTTTATCCGTTAACTATGAACTAGTTTCTATCTTGAGAATTAATGGATCCGTTATTTGAATATGTTTAATTGAATGCTTAATTTGATTATTCTTGTCTTGCATCTATGATTTTAGGATTATTTAAATATAAATGTCCGACCAATAATTATATATATATGATATTGGGTTGATATTGACCAAATATAACTCAATGTTAGACTAAAGAATTATAGACACTAGGTTATGAATGAGAGATCCAAGTAACTTGGTGAAGAGATTTGCATAAATAATCATTTAAGTTATTTTGATTAAATATAGGATTTAATCGGTGAAGTTATATTCTCAAGAATTCTCTCACTTTGGTCTTTATTTCCAGTTCGTTACGATTACTCTGTAGTTGTTTTATGTTCTCAATTTAATTCATAATCATCAAACGTAAATTGGTTTAGAGTGTTTAGAATTTTATTTCATTGTCATTGTTTGCAGTTGGAATTGAATTATTTTATGCCAATTACATCTCTTTGAGAATACGACCTTGGTTAACTCAATTGTACTATAATCACCTCGTGCACTTGTGAGTAATTTGACTATTAATTTCTAATACACTTTTGGGCACATCAATTTTTTTGGCGCCGTTACCGGGAGGTGTAACGTGCTATATTTTAGTTTAATTCTAATTATTGTGGTGTTTTATTTAATTGTTCGTGTTGTTTTATTGCTTACAATTACTAAAAAAAATAATAATCAAGATTTGTGTCTTAAGCTTCGTTGCTTAATCTAGTTTTAGTTGCTGATTTTTTTATTTCCTTTTCTTCCTTTACATGCATGGTAGACGGTCTCAAGGAAACTTATTGGCTCCTTTCATTGATAATATTCAAAGAGCCCGGAGAGACCAAGGATTTGAAGAGGAAACGAGTGATCTAGAAGAGCAAATTAACGAGGAAGTAGTAGAGGACGAACAAGTGGGAAACAAAGTGATGGGGGATCGACGAATAGTGATGAAGGAGTATGCCGGACCAATCATTGGCGCAGCTACTTCGTGCATTCATTTGGGTGAGGCCGTAAGGAATTATGAGCTCAAGAACATCCACTATAACATGTTGTCGTTATTCTATGGAGTCTCTAACGAGGATCCCTTGAACTTCATAAGGGAATTTTATTCTACACTTGAGACTTTTCCACCGCAAGGCTTGAATGAGAATCGACTTCGGATGAGATGTTTTCCTTACACGCCGAAAGATAGAGCTAAGGCATGGCTCATGACTCTTCCACCCAATTCACTTGCCACATGGGAAGAAGTGTATGACAAGTTCATGGTTAAATTCTACTCCCATTAGAAGACTTTTGAATTAAGAACTAAGATTGCCACATTTATGCAAATGGAGGGAGAGCCATTCCATGAAACTTAGGAGCGATTCAAGCTTTT